>JAPYXD010000210.1:0-688298 GCA_030998225.1 Diplolepis rosae | reverse complement strand
TGTTTAAGACTAAATGTAATAAAGCAGAAAGGGCACGATTCTTGCATATTTTGCAATCGGTTGGAAGATTTTGTAAAGTTTTCTGCCGAGTGCCTGATTTTAACAATGAATAAAGCTTTTTGCAAGATGAACTCAGAGTCATAAGTCCAATAACACGTGATCAATTTAGAGAGCTGTACATATATTGTGATCCTATGCCTGAACCTGGTGGTAAAGTTCGTTATGTGTTATGTGTTATTATGAATAAGATTATCCCTGTTAACAAAATTTAAGCCAAACCAAAGTGGCAGGACGCCTTTTTCAAAAGATTGAATTATACTTTAAGTTCATTACCTGTGTTCAATATAGAAGCTAATAGTTTATTGGAATTTCCTGTACGTAGTTTAAAAAGAAACGCAATAAGAGATTGTATCACTGAACGAAATTAACTATTACGCAAAGAAGTCATCAAGTCTTTTATTTCAAGGAAATTTTCCCGAAATAACCCAGTAAAAATTTTAATTTGTTTTTCTGAAAGGCTTAATTCGCCAATTTTGTCAAACACTGGCGAATCACATTTGATGACAAGAATCTCCATTATTTTTAGCAACTCTCATGCGCTGAGACCTGCAGTGTTGGAATACTCTTTTGAAGGGCCAAGATCTTCCTCATATATTCAATTTTTTAGCATTTTTAACATTTTAGCTGCGGGGGTGGTCGATATATGGACCACTCAAGACGCACAAAATATTTCATGTTTTTAGGCAAAATTTAATGTTTTGAATACATAAAAAATAGTTTTAAAATTCCTCAAAACATTGCTGACCTTGAAAATCGGTATTTCAAGGTCAAATTTCATTTCTAGTAGAGGCGAGGATTTCAGAGTATTTTCCCACGTAATTTGATGGAGTGAATACGGAAAAAATACTAAAAAAATCACTCAAGTATTCTTCACCTTGACAATCTACAATCAAGGTCACATTTCATTTTTTGCATAAGCGAAAGTTGGAGATGGCTTTCCAGCGTCATTGATACGCTAAAAATGGGAAAATCAGTGAAAAAAAATCCTCAAAGAATCTTTGACCTTGAAAATGTCTATTTCCAGGCGAAATTTTAGTTTCCAGCACAAACACAGTGAGCTTCAACCTCATATCTTAAAGTTGCATAAAATACTGCGGCATTCATTATCAACATGATCTAAGATCAACGACGTGAACGCGAAAATTTTTTTTTGCTATTTCGGTCTGGGAGTTGGTACATCTTTGTTGGTGCACTGAGTACGAAACAAATATCATCACATATCGCAGAAACTCATCTCATCTTCAAAAACACTTAAATGTCAAAAAATTGATTTATTGTTAGTATCTACAAGAGGATTAGCACTCGGCTTTTTTTCTGTAGATGAATGAATTTTTTACTCATTCACTTCTATAAATTTATTATATGTTGCAGATTGCTACTTTACATTCATAATTTATTATTATCCAGGATTTTCACAGTATGTATATAATTTTTACTATTGTAATTTTTCTTTACTATTGATCGAATAGTGTATCATACTTTTATCTTCCATAAAGTGGCTAAAAAAGAAGCTTGGAGTAGAGGCTAGTCCGAATCAGAAAATAAAGACATCGGTGAAATCGATTCGGAAGACTTTTATTATAACGAAACTCAATTGTTTGAGGACGCGCATTTCTACTCATCAATCAAAGATTTTGAAGGTAGCTCCGAAATAAACCCGAATATATTTTTTTCTGGAAATAGGCCAATCGATTATTTCAAATATTTTTGTGATTCTTCTTTGCTCCAAAAAATTGTAGAGGAGACGAATCGTTGTGCAACTCAAAATCCTATCACTCAATCTTTCCACATGAAAGCTTGGTCCCCTGTCATACAAACAAAAATGGAAAATTTTCTTGGCCTTTCGATTCTAATGGGCCATGTCCAGAAAGGCGATCGGCAAAGTTACAGGTCCACGGATCTTTTGCTACACACTCCAATTTTTGCTCAACTAATTTCTCGCGATAGATATATTCACATCCTGCGATGTTAACATTTTCATGATAATGAAGAAATCGTAAATAATCCTTTAGTGAAAATAGAGTCAGTAATAGGACACGTGCAAAGTAAATTTTCGGCAGTTCTTACTCCAGGAAACAATCTGTGCATATATGAAAGTCTATTATTATGGAAAGGTAGGCTTCGATTTGAGCAATATATTTCTTTGAAGAAAAATCGCTTTGAAATCAAGCTCTACATGATTGTATAGTAGACCGCGAGACGGTATTCGTATTGGGTTTCGTTGTTTACACTGGTGCAGACACTGAATATCAGAAGTTTGATTTTGTTGCTACTGGCGATATTGTGGCTCACTTTTTACAACCTTATTTTTATAAGGGTCATGTCGTATATATAGACAATTGGTATAAATCTCCCATTTTGGCAGAATTTTTACATGATCGTAATACAGGTATGTGTGGCACGGTGAAAGCAAATAGAAAAGCAATGCCAAAGCTTGAAAGCAAGTTAGTGCGAGGTGAAGTACAAGTCTCTCATAGTCAGGTGTGGATGGCAGTGAGGTGGGAAGATAAACGTAGCGTTCGCATGCTTACAAGTGTGCACGAACTTGAATTCTGTGCAAGTGGAAAAAAAAGTTATCTAACAAATAAAGACATTATAAAGCCAAAGTGTGTTCACGAGTACAATCAAAATATAGGTGATATTTATGATTTTGATAGACAATTATTGGATCTATAACTTAATTCGTGCGGTTTCTTTTCAAAATTTGAACGTTTATTTAAACAAAAAAAAGTACAATAGTATCATTCAAAGTATTGCCCATCTGAAGCTATGACTTTTTCCCATCTTTCTGGCAATTTGTGGATTCCATCCCAAACAAACTGCCCCGGCTTGGCGGCCAAGAATGAATCAAGCCAATTTTTTAAACCCTGTTCTGATGTAAACCGTATTCCAGTGAGGGCGTTCTGCATCGACCGAAACAAATGGTAGTTAGAAGGGGCAAGGTCTGGGCTATAAGGCGGGTGAGGTAAAACTTCCCATCCACAATTTTCCAAATAGTTCTTAACTGGAATAGCCACATGGGGCCGAGTGTTGTCATGATGGAAAATTATTGCCTCGTGTCTGGTCGCATATTCCGGGCGTTTTTCGGCTATTTCTCTCTTCAAACGGATTAACTGTGTTCGGTAGCGTTCTCCATTGATGGTTTCACCCGGTTTTAGAAACTCATAATACAGCACACCCTTCTGATCCCACCAAATACAGAGCATTACCTTCGCGCCATGGATATTCGGCTTTGCCGTTGATTTAGCTAGTTGGCCGGGTTTCACATAAGATTCTTTGCAGTTGGGGTTGTCGTAATAGATTCATTTTTCATCATCAGTAACAATCCGATGCAAAAATGACTTCTTTTTGTGGCGTTCCAGCAGCATTTCGGACATGCAAAACCGCCTTTCAAAGTCTCCCAGCTTCAGTTCATGTGGAACCCAATTTCCTTGCTTTTGAATGTATTCGGCTACTTTTAAACGTTTTGAAATGGCTGCTTCAGTGACTCCGAAAGATTCTGCGAGCTTTTCTTGTGTTTGGCAACAATCTTCATCGAGCAATGCTTCCAGTTCTTCATCTTCAAACTGTTTTGGCTGCCCAGGACTTTCTTCGTCTTCCAAGCCAAAATCACCACTTTTAAATCGTGCAAACCACTTTCGGCACGTTCGCTCATCTAGAGCATGTTCACCATAAACTTCCACCAAAATACAATTACTTTCGGCAGCAGTTTTCTTCATATTAAAGTAATGAAGAAGAACTCCCCGCAAAAACACTTCTTCAGGCACAAAGTTCGACATATGTGAGTGAAAAAAATTATTGTTGTTTACGCTTCAAATGAATGACATCTAGTGAAAAAACGCACAATGAAAGTAGCTTTCCAACGCATGTTTGGAATATTGGAACAATAGAATAATAATCATGTTACGCCATCTCTTAGCAAACCGCACGAATTAAGTTATAGATCCAATATCTATTACAGAAACAGTGCGACAAACAATAAAATGGTATCGAAATATTTTTTTCATCTTATTGATATTTGCCTATCTAATGCCCATGCACTATATAAAATGAGAGTCGAAGGAGCTACAACATTCCCTTCATTTCGATTACAGGTTGTTTGATCATTATTGAAACTTGATCCTTCTTCAAGCATCTCTCCTTGCAATGATCCTCCCACTCGATTAGTCGGCCGCCATTTTCCGAGGCAAGGTAAAAGTCGAAGGTGCCACTTGTGGTCTTTGCGTAAGAATGTACTCCGAACGATAAGCATATGCCCCAGTTGTGATACTTCTCTATGCGCAGGACCATGCTTTAAAGAGTACCACTCAAAAGATACATTACCATAAAGTCAATCATTCCGATGTGAGAGGCAAAAGGACTCACAAAAATCAAGGACTCCGAAACTTGAGAGGCAAGAGAACTCACGAAAATGAAGCACCCCAACGTGAGAGGCTAGGGGACTCACAAAAATATAGAGTCCCCATCGTGAGGGGCAGGGGGACTCACAAAAATAAAGAACTCCAATGGGATCACCTTTTCGCCACGTCCGCGTCGTTGATCCTGGGTCATGCTGAGCGAATGTCAGAATATTTCTTGACATCTCCGGAGATGCGGCAGTAGCTTGCTCCGTTTGTAGTAGAAATGAAATTTGACCTCTGAATAGACTTTCTACTTAACAAGAGTGCCTGCGAAAATTTTGTTTTGTTTTTTACGTATTCAGCGCATCAAACTACATACGAAAACCTTCTAAAAACTCATATACTCTGATAATTCTCAATATATTTCGGAAAGTTTTCTTTTTTATTAAGCTTATCCTTTTACAATTTATCTCAACTAATTTTTGAAAACAACATCGATGAAGTGGCCGCCGTTATTGGAGAGACAAAAGCGAGCCCTTTTTTCAGCATTTTCCATCACATTGACCAGCGTCTCGAGCGATATCTCTGCCATATCGCCGCGAATGTTGTTTTTGAGCTCTTTTATTGTCTTTGGCTAATTGGCATAAATCCGGGGATCTTGGTGGACAGTCAATATCCCGGGACGTGTGGTGCTGAAAAAAGCGATATTGACTGGCCACCAAGATTTCCGGATTTGATTCCACCGAAATTCTTTTTGTCGGGATTTTTGAAGACTAAAGTTTATGCCAACAAGCCAAATACCATATAAGAGCTCAAAAAGAACATTTGAGCCGAAATAGCAGCGATATCTCCCGAAACGCTGGCCAATGTGATGGAAAATGCAGAAAAAAGAGCTCACTTTTGACTCACCAATAACGGCGGTCACTTAATCGATATTGTTTTCAGAAACTAGTTGAGATAAATTGTAAAAGGTATAAGCTAAAGGAGGTTCAATCGTAAAACAAATTAACGTTCAGAAAAGGATGAAACTTGAAACATAGTTATTTAAATGCATAAAAATGAATCAGTCAAATTTTCAAGACTCCAAAGTACCTGTGAGCTAAGATATTTTAGTAAATATTTTCCGTTATTTAACATGTGCTCTTATGGACAACTACCTTTTCATTGTTTTCATTCACCCACCACACATTTATTAACGGTTAAATATCGATGAAATCTTTTATAATAGTGAGAAAATATCTAAAAAACATTTTTAGCTTACAATATTGTTAGGAGGGTACTTGTAAATCAATTAAAATGGAAATAAATGTTACAAAAATCATGATATTGAGTGATAATGTAGTAGATATGACAACACCGCAGCCGAATATACGTTGGTAGGTTATGGCGTGCTATTCAAAATGAAACATTGAGCCTACATACACGTTTGCCCTGTCATAGTATTCACACCTGAATGCCTTAGATTTATAATTTAGTTCAATAAAATGCCTCTAATGATGTCAAATTTAGAAGGGACACTAAAAAAAGCGAGGCGGTGTTGCCACATCAACTACCTCGTGAGTCAACTGCACGAAGTGTTTTGTTCTGACTAGCTATGTACAGATAGAACCTCCTCAATAAAAAAAAAACCTTTGCGAATTCTATTGAGAATTGTCAAAGTTATTCAATGTTTCCATTAACCAGATTGAGATGGCGCACCCTATATTATTTCGATAAGCTAACTGCAGACGTTTATGAAGGAAATATTACTCATGATGCATTTAATTACATCAGTTACATCAATTACAATGCTATCATTCTTTTCAACAACGTTTCTAACCATAAAAAAAGCAATTGAGTTGTGTTCCAAAGTATGCCATCGCGAGCAGTGCACCATAACGATGCGCAGTGTTGCATGCGCGATTTTTATTTTTTTTTCACATTGTACCTATTCATAAAATTCAGCAAAAATATATATTATGAAAGATATTGTATGGAATTTTCACGTAAAATATGTACATGGCCAGTCTAGAACATGATTTCAAAAAAAAATTCGAAAAATTCAAAAAAAAATTTAGCTACAATTTTTTTCGAAATTAAATTTTTTTTTGCAATAGCTTTATTAGTGTCTACAACATACTCACATATTTTGTTCATCAAAATTGGTCAAGCCGATTTCAAGAAAAACTATTTTTTAAATTTTCCTTTCTCCCTCGATAACTCCCAAAAAAATTAATTTCTAGGGTTATCATTGGGAAGAATTTTACTTCACATGGATGTGAACCTGACAGAAATTTCAAGTTAATACATGGGGGGGGGGGGGGATTTTGTATGCTAACCCGGCTATACCCTTTGTAGAGCAACATTTTTTTGTAAGATAGATATTTTTCTTTTTAATTTAAAAAAATACTATTGAAAATCGAAAATTCTTTTTTTTAACTGTAATATGTGAAATACGAAAAAAACTTAAGGATGCAAAATTATTATCTCCAATAAGGTCTACAAATTTTGTCTCACACAGTTTTTGATAAAACATATATTTTTCGTTTCAATTCCAAAAAATACGGTTAGAATTCAAAAATTCAATTTTTTAGACAAAATATGTGAGATACAAAAAAAACGTTTAGATGGAAAATTGTTTGCCTAAATGAGGTCTACAAATTCTCTGCAAGACATTTTTCGAACAGATTTTCTATTTTGATTTCAAAAACCTTTCCTCGCTGATCTATCTTCACCGTTATAGTTGTAATTGTAACTAGATCTTCCAGAAAATTCCACGAATTATCGCCAAAGATGCAAGGCAATTGGAGATCAATGACGCCGTTCGAAGATTCAAGTCGAAACATGACTCGGCCGGCCGGTTTATAGTGGTGTATCTACCATACCACGAACCCTACATTGCAGTAAGGTCTTCACATCTTTCAAGAACCTTCTTTTCTCAGTAGAAACCAAGAAATTTGTTTATTTAATTTCTTTTATTGTTTTAACCAACAATATAAGTTGACAATTTAGATTTTTTCTAATTGCAAAAGGACCAAATACGTAATTTTGCGCGAGGTCCTACAAATTTTAGTTATGTCACTGATGAAAAGCGGCGCGTTGGTACAATTGGTCCGATCTGCGTCTAAATTTCGCCTTCGCGCGGTTGTTAATATCGAACGATCGATGTCTCGAGTTTTTGATTCTATACGAAATGCGAAGCCGACTTCACCTCACAAGATCACAAAAGCTTCAAAACCATAAGGACGTGATGTACCTGAAGTTCTGAACATTCACATGAACAAAATTGTAAAAATTCTTTTTTGAAATTAGCATAGCAACATTACTTCTGGAAGGCGTAAAAGTAACAATTATAAAATAAAAAACCTAATAAGATACATTTTTAAAGAATAAACTACACTCGTTTACTTAAATCAGAATACGCTTAAAATGACAATCTTTATACCATTCAAAAAAATGTTTAAAATAATGCACACAATTTAAAATTTCAATTATTTTATGGGGTCATGGTATTGAGGGGTTATAGGGTTAAGGTGTTAAGAGTCTTAGGGCTTATTTGGTTAGGGGGTTATAGGTATATTGAATTTACTGATTTTTTGAGGTTAGAACGAAATCCTGACGTGCTTAAGTCAAACGGGTTACAGATTCAGTTTCAGCGGGAAAAAATAAATGGGAATAGCATAGTGGCATTCTTCGCGCAGAAAATAGTATATTAAGACCCTAGGCCAGGAAGTTTGAGTTCCTGGCGTATGTGGGTCCGTGGGTCGTATACTATTTTTCTTGATCTCCAGCCGAAAGTACGCCCAAAACCTCGGCATCGCCTCGGTTTTGTAGGGGGCCGGTGGAAGTCCGCCCGACTTTTGCAAAACCGAGGCGAAGCCGAGGTTTTTGCTGGTCGGGGCGGGCATCAGAAAAAGATTAAAAATAAAATGCAATCATATAATAACTGCAAAAAAAATTGAAAATCAATAGTATATTACATTACAAGGGGCGAAACAGAGCGATTGCATCACACCGATGCAATCGCTCTGTTTGGCCCCTTGTAATGTATACTATTTTTCATAGCAACTCTTTTGAGAATCTGATAGGTTGTAACTGTGGAGCGGGTTGAAACAGCGACTTTCTACCCTAGGGTTGAAAATCGTAGTTTCAACCCGCTCCACAGGTACAGAAAATCGGATTTTCAAAGGAGGCGCTATGAAATTTTTTTTTTTAATTAACAAATACCAGAGAAAATTTATTCTTAGATAACAATATTAATATTGATCAACAGTAACTTTAACATCACACATCCACTAATACTAATCTTATTACAATGATTATTATTACTTTTATGAATACAATTATTGATATAAAATAAACCGTGTACATAAATTTTTTGTTTTTCTATTTAAGAGTTACTTTTTCGTGCATACAGTTGAATTTAAATTAGTCATTCTTAGTTAATTCAGATTTAACGAGCACCAAGTTTTTTTCAAGTATAATAATTTGTTATTTTTACGTACTCTCTAAATCTACATAAATTAGAAGCGTAACGTCACTGAATAAAATAAGTAATTAATTTTTATCTGTACTGCACGTAAAAAAATGTGTAGCTGGTACAAAGAAACATATTGTTGTTCCAGCTATATTATTAATTATTCTAACCATAAATATGGCTGATATAACCTAATAAATCCTTGTGATGGCTACACATTTTTTCCGTGTTAGGCAGTACTAAATCAGTACCGCGCCTACGCTCGGAAAAACTCCCAATTCAGATTCTAGCCAACAGTTGGACTCCATACTGGGGCAGTACTAAACCAGTACTGCGCCAACGCTCGACACAACTCTTAAGTTGGCTTCTATCCAGCACTTGGACTCCATACTGGGGCAGTACTAAACTGTACTAATGATCAGTACTGACATTGATCCTCATTTACAACTGGCGCGGTACTATGCCGTTCGTAAGATCTGGCATAAGTCCGACCTTTCCGCCTGGGTTATGTTGATATTTTCAAAAGCTGTCGTAATAATCCGTTTCCATTTGAAGCAATTAATGGTTCAAATTTAGTTAAACATTGGAAATCTATTATAGATTTACACATACGTCGTTTACCTTCACCCAGAAAACCGTTTCTTTCAATCAAAGAAAGATTTCTTTGAATTGAAGAAAGTTTTGTTGATTCAAAAAAACGTTCTTTAATGTGATCAAATCTATTTCTTTAGGTCTAAGAATTTTTTTTGAGCTAAAAAAAATTTATTTAATTCAAAGGAATTTTTCCTCTTACCGTAGAAATGAAATGTTTCTTTGATTCAAAGAAACTGTTTTCTCAGTGTTGTGCTAAGAAAATAAAATTTTCAATTCAAAAGTATGTTTATCTTACATATTTTCAGAATGGTACTGTGAAATGTTTTCAAAGTTATTCTAAAGAAGAATCACAAACGCTTTCTTTGTTTGAAATATCACGTAAAAGTCTCACTGGAGCTGTAAATCAATTGACCAAAATCGATGTTGTAGGAATGAAAAAGGAAAACATTAGGGACCTACAGAATTTGATGCAATTTTTACCTTTAAACGCACAAAATTGGAATGTTTACTATCAAGAAACCCGGTAAAGTCACTTGAATCTCGTATCGTTATATTTTTTCTAGTTGCTCAATAGGTTTTCACGAAAGATCCTTGCATTAACCCATTATAACCAGAAAAATACTTAATATATTACACATTTTTGCAAGTATATTTAGAAAATCCTGAAATTGATTATTGAGTTTTATAAAATCTTATTCAAGGTTCTAAGAGATTCTAAAAGATATGATGAAAATTTTTGAAACGGATTTTTCAATCTGAATCAAAATAGGTGAAAAATCTGGGATTTCTGGGTGTACCGTATCTAAAAAATTAATCGGTAAACGCGGAGCAGATACAATTACCGCGTGTAGTGTCGAGGAACCCCTTTTATATTAATAGTCGACTGACTGTGACGGTGATGATCGAGGGCCTCGACGAAAGAGGGAGAGAGAAAGAAAGAGATTATCAGAGAGGGACAAGAAGAGTCGTTGTTCGATCGGTGGATCCAGCGATGGCCAGAGGGGGGCTTCAAAATAATAGATAGGAGGACGGGATAGGATACCGCGGCCCCCTGCACGTTGTGTTTCAGTTTAAGCCTGCGATGGTAGCTACTTACTCCGCCTAGATTAGTAGTATTTGATATTTCGATTCACGCATAGATAAAGGCATATATCTATAAAGGAGAAAAAAAAGGAATAAAGTGCGATAAAAACCCGGTAAATGCATCAGGAATAAAGGAAAAAGTAAAAAAAAAGGAAATATTCATAATTGAAAAATAGAAGAAGGAACTACGTAGAGGAAGAAACAGTGGATGTAGAGAAAAAGGGAAGGTCACCGTGCAGAAAAAAGAGAAAAAAGAGGCAGAAGAAGGGAGGAAAATAAATAAACACTATAAGGAGATAAAGAGGAGGGACTGGAAATCGATTCCTCTTAAAACTGAGATTGTGCGCTTTCCCGGCGACCAATTTCTCTTCTAGTACTTGAAGAATCACTTGGCTCACAAGCATCAGATGAAGTACGAACAGCAATGGTAGCAGAAGTGAAGGAGACCGGATGTAGGTTGGTGCAGCGATTCGACTGATTCGTTCAAGAGTGCCCGCGGCTTCCAGCGAACTTCCGAGTGCCGTATTCGTTGTAGGCTTGTAACTCCCGCGTGTACTACAAGCCTTCGTTTATTCCCTATCAATCCTGATTTTTATTCACTTTTTGTGCAATCAGACTTTCAAAAAGTTATGTCCTTTCAGAAAAATAGAGTTTTGGAAAAATGAGTTTGTTCCTTTCGAAGATAGAGGAAACAGCATGGAAGGAAAAATAGCTTTTTATGGTAAGCCTAGATCTTTTAATTTGATTAAATTTTCATAGAGGGATGTTTGAAAATAAAATTTTGTATCTCATTTATTATTAAGAATTTGAAATTTAAAATCAGAGTAACATTTTGGGCGAGTTTTGTAATTCGTTTAGATAAAATAATTTGCTCAACAACACGTCATTACTTCACATTATAGTTTTTTAAGATCTATTATAACTAATTTCAGATTCCCTAGATCTTCAAAATATTTCTAATACCGAATTTTAAAATATTTAAAATATTTTTTACAAGATTTTTATACTTAAAAATCAGAAATTGACTGGAGATTTCTAAAACTTGAAGTAGTTTTAAATCTTTTGAAATCATACTCTGAGTTAAAATTTGAGCCCAGTTTTAGGAAGGTTTGTAGAGGGTTTAGTTTTTACTAGAATGGATTCTGTTTTAATTCTATAAAGTGTCAGATATTTCCACTTGGCCCGATCCTAAAATCCGTGAAAATACACTGAAATATTCTAAAAAGCCATTAAGAGTTATTGAGGGTTATCATACTTCTCTAAAAAAGTTTTAATTTGCTTGTAGCTTTCTTCAAATTGTCAGGTATTTTGAAATATTTTTCAGTTTTTGAAAATATTGTAGAACTTCTTGCATTATCCTAAAACCTTTTGACATTTAGTAGATCTACAATATCTTTCAATCATTCTATAAATGTATATATTATTTTAAATCTTTAGAACATTTTGAGAAGATTTCGACGTTTTCTAAAAGCACAACAAGGCTTCTGAAATTTTTAAAAATTTTACGCAAATATTCAAAATTTTATTAAATTCCTTTAAATCATGTAAATTTTTTAAAATATTGTTGGATTACAAATTCAAGTTGGATCATTTCTAATACTTTAAATTTTAACTTTAATAGGATTTTTATTTTGAACAGTTTTGAATTTTCGAGAATTTCAGAGATTTGAAACATTGTACACTAAACTATACCGCTGAGATATGTCATTAAATTATTTTCTTCAACAAAATAATTAAAAAAGTTATGAAATTATAATATCTAAAATTCAGAAAAACAATATGAAGGTTTTTATATCAATGCCTTTGGAGAATCATTATTTTGAAATAAAAAATATTTGAAAATTGGGAAGTTTTTGGATTTTGAATATTTTAAGAGTATTTTATTCTGTATTCAGGAAATATGAAAATTAGGAAACAAAATTTCTTATTATTTGTTATTTTATTTTATTTAATCATTTCTTTCAAATTATTTTATTCAGTAAATGATTTCTAGCTATTCAATCATTTAATGTTGACTAATCTGTCGTGGTTTGAATAGATTCCTATCAAAAGGAACTGATACCTCATGAGCTAAATAGAATTTCCTCTGATTAGGACAGTATTTAAAATAAGTTGTTGCTCTTATTTCTAGAGGGCTCTTATTTTTCTTTATGAAAGGGGTAAAAAAGGACGATACGTTGAAACAAAGCGCAAAAAGAAGTGTCACGGACCGCGTAAAGAAGATGAGATTCGAGGGCGAAGGCAACGATGTGCAAAATGAGATGACATTGTTTGCACTTGTGACGTCACTAGTGATATTGTAACTAACAATGAAAGATATGCTCGTACGTGCGTACAGGCTTTGAATTCACATTTCATGCTAGATGTGTTTAGGATTACTTTAAGTTCAAATCCAAAAGTGTTTACAAAACCAGTACCTCAAATAAAATATACATCGAGGTTAAAAACTTTCTCATTCTATTATAAATATATTCACTCGTATCAATTCCTGAGGAAGTTTTAGTTCGTACGCATTTAAGAATCATGTTATTTAGAATACATTTCTCTCTAAATCTGAATCAGTCAAAATATACTGATTATCAGTGAAATTTGACTGATTTAAATAGCTAACAAGAGGTTACTGTAAATCAGTCAAATTTCACTGAATACTTCAGTGAAAGTCAAGTGATGTTACTGGCCTAATTTAATTTAAAATATTTTTTCATTGATTCAATCAGTGAAAATAACCTGATTTGACAGTGCAAGATATTTTTGCACCGATGAATCAGTGAAAAGGCAAATAACTGATTCTATCAGTAAAAATTTGACTGATTCAGTTTAGTAAGTGAAGTTTGGTTTTTTCTGTTAATTTAATATATTGACAAATTTCTTCAAATTCTGTGTATATTTTACTTTTGAAAATTAGATAGCTGCTATAAATATATGAAATGCCGCATTACCGAAATCTCATATGAAAATGTGCCTTTGAAATGAGACTAAGAAGATTGAAATGATTATTATAAATAATTCCATATAATTTTTTTTTAATTGGAGATATTTTATTCTTGAGACATCATGTAGTTATAAAAGAAAATGTTAAAATAAAGGTGAAAAAAGACGGTTTCATTTTTAAAATAGGATAAAATATAGGAAACACAAAAGTTTTAAAAATAATTAATGGGAACCTTCAGTTTTTTTTTCTTCGAACTTCCAGGATTATAAATTTTTCAACCTTTCTTTGTAAACATTTACATTTAACTACAATTACACTGTTAAAAAAAGCTACAAATATTTCAGTTGGGAATTTAATCAATTGTCGTGGTTGAATGAATCTTCAACCAAAAATAAATGGATTTTCAAGTAATGTTAATGAATTTTCAATTACAATAAATAAAAAGTGGTTGAATTTCAAAAAAATTTGTAACACTATATCTTCAAAGACATATATTTAATTTGCCAAAATAATCTAGATTTATTCAGATTTTTTCGAATTTTTGTTACGATATCTGATGAAATATTATAAAAATCTATTAAAATCTTGATCTTGGTTCTATTAATAGTATATTATGTGCCTATTATAGTATATTATGAGGGTTATTACGCGATGAGCGACAATGCTCGCAGGAGATCGAAGCCGAGGCGCGATCAGTCCTGCGAGCATTTCAAACGAGTCTCGTAATTACCCGAATTGTGTGCATTGGCACATATTCTATTTTATGTGACTTCGGCGCATTTACGACTTTTTATGCATAAACTCGATTCCAATCTGAAAAGGTCGAAATTGCCGTGATTATCGCCCATCCCAGTTGACATTTCGCGAATAATTCCGGCCATTTTGATTTCCTTGATCTTGTGTAGTAGTAGCGTATCGTAATAGGCGCATGCGCAGTTCAATTTTTACATTAAATTCCTCTGTATCATAATACACAACATTACGCTACTCTCAACTGTTCCGTAAACTCGTTGAAAGTACAGTTGAGAGTAGCACAATGTTGTGTATTACGATACAGAGGAATTTAATGTAAAAATTGGACTGCGCATGCGCCTATTACGATACAGTGGAGCGTAATCTACTTCTTATTATTCTTCTTCTTCGTACAGCGTTAACACCGTTCTGACAAAGCCTTGTACATTTGAACTGCGCATGCGTCAATTACAATACACTACTACACAAGATCGAGAAAATCAAAATGGCCGGAAGTATTCGCGAAATGTATAATCACGGCAATTTCGTTCTTTCCAGATTGGATTCGACTGTGCGCATAAAAACTCGTATTTGCGCCAAAGTCACATAAAATAGAATATGTGCCAATGCACACAATTCGGGTAATTACGAGACTCGCTTAAAATGCTCGCAGGACTGATCGTGCCTCGGCTTCGTCTCGGTTTTGTCTCGGCTTTGACTCAGCTACGCCTTGACTACGCCTTGGCTTCGATCTCTTGCGAACATTGTCGCGTGATAACCCTCATTATGCGCCTAGGCACATAGTATACTATTAATACTTTTTGTACAAATGTTGCCAAACTAAAAAATTTTCCAATTATTTTATGAATAACATATGTTCGTTAAACATTCAGTTCAAATATTTATTTTAAGTCGTGTTGACGTTTCGAATATTCTAAACTTTACAATAACAATCCTTCCAAATTATATAAAATTATTATACATTGAACCATAGAACTAGGCTTTACTATATTATTTTCCGTAAACTCAGTAAAGCTAAGCAACTTTCTCTACATGTATACTCGGAAGTTTATATTATTTTTAAAAATGTCACTTATTGTCTTTATTAACATTGAAGGATTATTTTGATCTCTAAAATCTGTTTAATAAAATTTAATTTTATGGTTAATTACACAGTATATTATGTTAAAACATGTATTACAATTTCACGCATTGAGCACTTTACTCAATAAATGATTCAATATTGTACTAATATTGATATCCTCTCAACCCAGGTGCGAATTGACCGTCGGCCCACGGTTGGGCCAACCTTGTTAAAGTTGGTCCAACCTTGTTGGCCAGAGGTCGGGCCAACTAGTGAAATGATAACGCTATCCGTCCATTGGCATGAACAGTTGGCCCGACGCCTGGTGCCGGAGATGGGCCGTCTTAGACAAAATATGCTTGTACCCGTGTAGAAATTTAAATCGGGCACTAGCAGACCTTAATAAGGTACATTATTTGATTAGTACATTATTGATACATTATTTGTAATCGCACGCTTGAATTAAAAATTTCGTATTCGCTTTTGGATTCGAACCCTTTAACTTACCTATATTATCTACATAACTAAACGCAATTCCTAACGCCTAAAGCTTCTCGGCTATTCTCGCTTACCATATTCCGAAAAAAACCTCACTTATAAGCTACTGCTGCAAAGGCCGTAAAAGATGTGTCTGTACCCTGTTAATAAGCAATCTTTTTGTTTCAGGTATTTTAATCAGTTATGGGTTTAAAATTTTTCCACTTTCAATGACTCAATTAAATTTCTATAAAACACAGTATTTTTGTATGAAACTTGGAAAAAACTTTTTTATCAAAAACATTATCTAGTTAAAAGTTGTATACTTTAGAAGTATATATTTTTACAGTACGTTAGTAATAATTTACATAGTATACAACTTTTTATATTTTAATGTCAAGATTTTTTTTTAAATAAGGCAAAATAAGGCAATTTCCGCACGGGTATAATCTAGTTAATAGTATGTCGACGATTGGTTCAACTATGGCCCAGAGGTGGGCCGACTGAACCGTCACGATCATCTAAAGCAATTCGCCAAAGTTGGCCCGATAGTCGATTTGAGTCTGGGCCATAGATGGGCCGACAGTTAGACGTGCAATGGCAACGGAATTTAGTTAATAATATGCAGACGATTGGTTCAACCATGGCCCAGAGGTGGGCCGACCGAACTATCACGGACATCTAAGGTAATTTGCCAAGGTTGGCCCGACAGTCGGTTCGAGTCTGGGCCATAGTTGAGCCGACGGTTGGGCACATCTTTGGTTGCCGGTGTTGGCTGCTAAAGTTGGTAAAACCGAAAATACTACAATTGGCCCAACTATGGTCACCAAACCTTGGTCGCCAGAGTAGGGCCAACCGTGGCCAGATGGTCCAACTCTGGATGCCGACTGAAATTCGCACCTGGGAAGTTTATTTTGTATTTTGTTACTGAAAATAAAATTACAAGTTACAAATAGTTTCTTCTTTTACACCAGCTTAACAAAACTTTATTAATCATACACAATATGCATTCAATAACTGTATATTTTCAACTACTTCATTTAATTAGGAAATGATGATGAATTACGATTGCTTTGCACTAGTATTATATAAATATCACATTATTATGCCTACTTATAAAAATTTACATTCGTTATTTTAATTGAAACAAGTGACCCATTTGAGGTAAATTGTCAATAAACCAATCACAATTTCTCGTATCCTTTGGCGCTCTTGTATTATTTAATTAATTACATTTTTCGATCCTGACCTACCAAGCCATCGAAAATCTGTTAGAATTCATTACCGGCATATTAATTAACTATTCTTCTGAGATTTATTGGAATATTTATTAATTATAATGGCAGATTAATCGATAGACTATAATTTATTTGCGTTTCTTATTAACTAAGAAAATAAAATGTATGCAAATAGATACTGTGTTAGTATGTGTAAAATCAATAAGTAATTTATCTACATAATGAACTGAGAAAATAATTTCACCTTGAAGTTAAATATACAATGCCAAAATACTAAAAATAAGTCTTGAATAAATTTAAAAAAATGTTAAGTAAATTTTCAATTAGAATAATTGAAATTTCAATAAAGTTGTGGAATTTTCATTTTCAGTTTTTTGTATAATATATAGATTTGCAGCTTCAATTGCGTTTCCTAACAAATAAATAAATATTTTAACTCTCGTGAAGTAAGCATATTATTATTTTATATTAATTATTTTCTTATTAATTATTAGCAATGCACGGAAAAAAATAGTGTCAAACTTTGAGTGTCAAAATTCAGGTATGTCAGTTTTATATTGCAGATATTACCACGTACTATCTATAATTTTTTCTTGATAGTCAAGGAGACCATAATTTTATAGTCTGTTTGGATATCGACAGAATGTCAGGTTTACATTCTGAAATAGTTAACCTGTCAACACTTACACTCCGAGATAATCGAGCTAACGCTCTTGAGATACTCTGGTCTACATTTCAGGATTGTCATATACTCTGGGAAAGTCAAGCTGAACATCTAGTTTTGACACTTCACTAATAGTACGTTACGCTATGTAGAATGTTGTCCCATAGTTAAAACTCAAATATAATGAGGTTGACATTCCAGATATTCAAGTTGACTACCCATTTTTCTCCGTGTATGGAGATATATTGATTAATGATATATCATTAACTATCACAAAAAAAAGAATTTATGGAACCAAAGTTCTTTTTGTTCCAAAAAAAGATGCAAAATCAACAAAATATTCTGTTGAAACAAAAAAATAGTTACACAAATACAAATTAACTATTTTTGCCAGTTTCACAAAATCGTTTTCTCAGTCTTTATTTATCATATTTCTTGTGATTCCTATTTTGTTATTATAACAATAAAGGACTCAATAAATTACAAGTTATACAAGACAAATAATATTTGGTAGGACTTGAAATAATGATTTAATTAGATAAGATTAGAAACAGCAAGTAATTTTTGAGTGTGTTTATTCATTAAGAAAATTGATAAAATATAGTGCATTTGGATGTTCCACTACTTTAATCGGATTTTACATTAGAAACGTTTGATAACTGTATTGATCCATATGTTTATTATCTGTTCAGAGCCTTTCTTAGAAATTTCAAACAGTAATCAAAATGACAATACAGTATTTATTTAACAGCTAAAGAATTTACAGCAATCTTGTTTTCAATGTATAAATATCACTATTTCTGCATAAGAAATCATTGAATAGATTTTATCACTTAAAAATGTCTTATTCATCGATCGAAAACATGAAATTAATTAATTAATACAAGAGCGCCAAAGGTTAAGAGAAATTGCGATTGGTATCAATTAAATCAATTTGATAAAACTTGATTGAGACAGGGAATAGAGATATTATTTCAAAGTAGTATTTATCTTTATCTTATAGAATCAACTAATTTTTCACATTAATTAAACCAGATGAATTTAGTGCTTTAATTATTTGATAATAAGATTGATAGGTTTAAATGTGTAAATGAGGCTGTTAAATAAATATTTAATTATATTTATTCATCCGAATACGGAAATCTGTATTTATATATTTCCAATGAAACATCTAGTTTTTAATGTAAAGTAAGAATTTTTTCTTCAACAGTTAACAAATTCCCATTACTTTAAGGTAGTTCATCAATAAAAATTAGACCTCAGGCAAAAATAGATAATTTTGCTTTTAAGAATAGCAATATTATTACTGAAAGGCTAATTTTGAAGAGAAAAGATTATTTTCCATGGAAAAAATTTGAAATGTAGAAGAATAATGCATTTAACAAATTTTATTTTTGTCAAAATAAAATTCTAATAAACAAACTGTTGAATTTGGTAATAAATTATTCATTTTAGAAAATTGGAAACGGTTAAGTTGTAGAAAATCTTTTTCCTGAAAAAATGATCCATGATTTATTAGAACCGCATCATTTTTTAAAATTTGGTATGAAGCGATAAGCAAAAAAGTTTGGGTAAAAATAAAATTTGTTAAATGAATTATTTTTTTATTTTTCAAATTTTTTTCTTGAAAAAAATCTTTTCTCTTACAAGTTAGTCTTTCAATTATAATATTGCCATTCTTGAAAGCAAAATTATCTATTTTTGCCAGAAATATAATTTTTGGAAATTAACTACCTTAAGACCAAACAAATGCTTTCGTAACTTGTGTAATTTCTGAAAATTGAAATTCTTGTCACCTTCTATCGGCAACACGTGATTTTATTATTTAAATTCATCACACATTATATTCACACGTTTTCTTCCTGAAAGTTCGGAACTGACATAAATATATTATTTAAAAAAAAATTATTTTTCTCTAAGTTTTTTTACGTTTACTTTCTTGAATAAATATGGAAAATGGTGCTTTTTAAAATCTAGTTAACGTGAAGTCCTTGATCCTCAATAATTAGTAAGAAAATTCGATATAGTGAATATTTATTTCTTATTGTAAGTCTACTTATTCTCGCTAGTAGAAGAATCTAATCCTATGTTTCCTGGTAAAAATTTGGGTTTACAGTAAATTATTGTAAACTGCAATAATGTGATAATCTAAATTTCTTATACAAGCCTATAATTACTAGTTAAATTTTGTGAAACATTTCTATTGCTAAAATAAAGCTATAGTTTTTCTCAGATTCTTATTCATGTTTCTGCAAATTATGAACATGAGAAATAAAGCATGTTTGCATGTTTAAAATAATGATATTAATTACTAAAAAAAACAAAGGAATTTACAATAAATTACCATTTTTTGTCAACATTTTTCGAGTCCAGCAGGGCCAATAAGAAAATATAAAATACATACATTTTTTACAAAAAACAATCATCTTAATTTTTAGGAAAACGTTCAAGCAATTGAGGACGATGAAAATCAATAAGATGTTGGAAGGAAGTAGAAGAGAAAAAGTCTTTTCGGGAAACGGCTAACTTTCATCAGAGGTGACATAGTGAAAACATGTGATTTAATTCGGTATTTCAATTGTAATCCGATAAAAATAAGCAAACAGTTGGAATCAAATCGTAAAATGCCTCACCATCATAAGTGAATTCGTTACGTGTCAACGGCTTTTCTCAGTGATCATGACAGCCTCACTATCACGAATGTGATTATTATAGTGACGCAAACGTGAGGTAAGGTGAAGTGAGGTGAGGGTGTTCGCGATGAAATGCGAAGCGCGAGGTAATGCAGAGGACATTAATTTTACCAGTGCCTCATGGAATTGCACAGCTGATTTCACATCAAAAATTAAAAAAGTGATCGAAATTAGGCTGTTTTCATTCAATACTATCTTTAGTCCTGACAGTATTGATGATACCGGACCCATTTCCCTGAAGTGGAATTCGAAATAGAATCTTAGTCATGTCTGTTCTATAATTATTATTACTGATGGACTTAATCATAGTGGCATAATTAGTAGGAAGTGAAATAGTTTATAGTGAAGTGCTGGTTCCGGTGCCCGTCAAAGGAAGTGTTACAGGGTGGTAAGGATACCCTGTCCTTAAGAATGAGTGGTGGACATGCGGAGTGATTCAAAAAGGATCACACTCACCGGTTTTCATTTCCATCGAGCCTTTTCATTAGTCAGAAGCAGCTCCACTTTTTTCGGAAATATGAGCTCCATAGACTTTGATGAGGTGCTGCTACACGTGGGAGAAAAAGGCCGATATCAGAACATTATGTACTATCTGCTCTGCATACCCGCCACTTTGCCAGCAGCTTTTCTCGCTTTCTCGCAAGTAAGATTATTTATATTTCTTATCTCTAAGGGTACTTTACTCTTTACGTAAATGAGAAGTAAACGCACAAAAATGAATGCATGCAGAAAACTTGCTCGATAATAATTACAAAAAAGATTGGTAAAACGCGGACATAGAGGCGTTTCGGTAAATTTTCACATTCAGCATTGTAAAAGGAATTGCGCGAAAATCTAACGATCAAATCCATGATTAAATTATTCACCTTCATTACTGCTATCTACATATTACATTGCAAGACTTAAAAAATTACAATTCTGCTTTGTATTTTTTAAATTTATAGTATATAATATACTCGTAAAATAATATTCATGATTACTGACACTATACGAAATTATATCGAAACGCCACTATTTCCGCATTTTACTAACATTTCTTTTAATGGTTACCGAGAAAATTTTCTCCGTGTAGGGTGAAGGCACTAGTTGGCGAGTAATTAGCTTATTGATTTCAACCTAAACTTTTAATAAGTCTATTATCTGGTGGGTGTCATTTAAAAAACTTTCATTAAACCCTGAAACATAAAAACTACGCAAAAATAGTGAAAATACTGAACATTTTATATTTGAACTCGAAAATAGGTTTCTCCTCAATAATTGGTGCTTTAGTGCCTAATTTTCTTTTTCATTAATTAATACAAATAAGTTAAGAAATTATTTCCAGCACAGTACGTACCCCGCAAACATTCACAGTTATTACGTAATTGCTGCATAACAATTAGGTGAAAATGTCACCTATATGAGTGTCATAGTGACAGAATACAATACAACATAATATACAATTGAAGATATGTGTTGATGTTGATAGTTGGTTTTAGGGTCCAAGGTTAATAAAAACTCAGCGTTTTACATAATCAGACGTTTCGGCTCTGATCGGAGCCCTCATCAGTGATTTATTATGAATGTAAAAAAATACTGGAAAAAAGGGGGTTGCTAACATAGGATTTCTTTTGTAAAAAATTTTTTTTAAATTAATTATCATTTCGTTTTTATATGTAGGTAAAGAAACTTTGAGATTACTTCAAGGTAAATATTTATTTCACATAACGTAAATCCCTGCATACTAGAAAAACATTTTGGAAAGTAAGAATTAAATGTCTAAGTATAAAATTTAAATGGGAATTCGTACATGAGATTGTAGATTGCAATTTTTTTGGTATAAAGAATAATTTGAGAGGGTATAATATATAAACGCTAAAATTGCCAATTCCCGCATAAATATTGGATCTATAACTTAATTCGTGCGGTTTGCTGAGAGATGGCGCAACTTGATTATTATTCCATCGTTCCAATATTCTGAACATGCGTTGGAAAGCTACTATCATTGTGCGTCTTTTTCAGTATATGTCATTCTTTTGAAGCGTAAATAACAATAAGTTTTTTCACTCAAATATGTCGAACTTTGTGCCTGAAAAAGTGTTTTTGTGGGGGGTTCCTCTTTATTACTTTAATATGAAGAAAACTGCTGCCGAAAGTAATTGTATTTTGGTGGAAGTTTATGGTGAACATTCTCTAGCTAAGCGAACGTGCCAAAAGTGGTTTGGCCAATTTAAAAGCGTTGATTTTGGCTTGGAAGACGAAGAACGTCTTGGGCAGCCAAAAAAGTTTGAAGATGAAGAACTAGAAGCATTACTCGATGAAGATTGTTGCCAAACACAAGAATAGCTCGCAGAATCTTTTGGAGTCACCCAAGTAGCCATTTCAAAACGTTTAAAAGCAGCCGGATATATTCAAAACCAAGAAAATTGGGTTCCACATGAACTCAAGCCGAGAGACGTTGAAAGGCGGTTTTTCATGACCGAAATGCCGCTGGAACGCCACAAAAAGAAGTCATTTATACATCGGATTGTTACTGATGATGAAACATGAATCTATTACGACAACCCCAAGCGCAAAAAATCATATGTGAAACCCGGCCAACTAGCTAATCAACGGCAAAGCCGAATATCCATGGCGCGAAGGTAATTCTCTGTATTTGGTGGGATCAGAAGGGTGTGCTGTATTATGAGTTGCTAAAACCGGGTGAAACCATCAATGGAGAACGCTACCGAACACAATTAATCCGTTTGAAGAGAGCAATAGCCGAAAAACGCCCGGAATATGCGACTAGAGACGAGGAAATACTTGTAATTTTCCATCACGACAACGCTCGGCCCAGTGTTGCTATTCCGGTTACGAACTATTTGGAAAACAATGGATGGGAAGTTTTACCCCACCCGCCTTATAGCCCAGACCTTGCCACTTCTGACTACCATTTGTTTCGGTCGATGCAGAACGCCCTCACTGGAATACGGTTCACATTAGAACAGGGTATCAAAAATTGGCTTGATTCATTCATGGCCGCCAAGCCGGCGCAGTTCTTTTGGGATGGAATCTACAAATTGCCAGAAAGATGGGAAAAAGTCATAGCTTCAGATGGGCAATACTTTGAATACTACTATTGTACATGTTTTTCTTAAATAAACGCTCAACATTTGAAAAAAAAACTGCACGAATTAAGTTATAGATCCAATATGTAGATATAACATTTTTTTACATTCTTTCATGAAATTATACAACCAAATTTTCTTTGATATGAAGTCGAATCTGGAAGAATTTAAATTTAACATGTTTTCTTTGGGAGAAATTAATCAGAGGGGACTGTTGGAAGAAATATATATAACATTATTTACGTGAGGATAGATTTTCCCTTGGGATTTCTTCTGACTCTGATACTTTTTAAACAAGAAGAATTGAAAACATTGACAGTATTTTTATATAATGAGTTAGAATTTTAAGGAGTGCGTAGTGTGATACTAAAGGTTTTCCCAATTGTGGATATGGTATAGACAATTAGATAAAATATCTAAATTTTCATATAATATTGTACATAAAGTTCTTTTTGTTTTGAGTCTAGACATAAAATACCCATGTAAATATTTTTTTTGTGTGAAGCGAATAAGAATAACATCAATTCCGTATAAAATACTTCAAGAAAGGTATTTTTGGAATAAACTGCCAATTTTGGCTTAAATAAGTAGGTGTGCACAGAATTATAGGACGAAGTTTCTTTCGTATAGACATTAACATTTTTTTGGTATTGCAGTAATTTTTGCAACAAGCTGAGTTGAAAAACTGGAGAAATTGAAATTAGAAATTATGTAAAGAAATTAAGTTGGATGCAGTGATACCAGAACGTGGGAGCTGACGGCCCTCACCACGCTCCCATGTGGGAGCACACACAATCAAGCGCGCCGTGTTGGTGTGTCCCCACTTCCTCGCTTCGATTTCACGCTTTCGGCTGTTGAGCCAAGATCGAAAATTATGTTTCTGTCGACTTCGTGTCAAAGTGGCGCGAAGCAGATGACAAATTTAAAATCACGAAATATATCATTTACGTAATTATAGATAGGACTTGTATCGACCCTTTGATGAATATAAATTACACATATATCGAATATATCATTTAAGGTATTACCTTTCTTTCTTAGATATTTTTGAAAACATTCACCTAAAATGAATATCTAAACATTTTATTGTTAATTTTAAGATGATTTAAACATTTAAAAAATCATTTTCTTTTAAAATTTATTTACTTATTATCAATTTCAATATTTTTTAGCTATGCAAATCAAATAATTCAATTAGAAAATTATGTAAAGAATATTATATGCTAAGGAATGATAAAATATGATATTGGAGTGTAAAAAATAAAATATTAAAATACTTGAGCAATACATAAATTATATCTAATTATACACTCGAAATTATACAGTAGAGTTTCTTCTCTGGTATAAAGCAACATTGAAAAAAATTTCATTCAAATGAAAAACTCTGAAAACTTTTTGAAATACGTAATCAGTATTCAAAAAACTAAAATTGCATCGAAATTTGCTTACAAAATTACACTTTACGATTTCTCTTATATAAAATATTTATTTCGAATAAAATAATTTAAAAAAAATTTTATTATACGTGAATCAACTATATCAATTAAAAAATTAAGTGGGAAATATTTTATTCAATTAAAAATAAGAAATAAGAAATTAAGCTTAAAAATCTACATTCCTAATTACATGGTGATTGTAGGTAATAATGTTCTCATTTAACGCTTTAAATAGTTCAATCGTTTTCGTAACTCTGATTATTCAAAGCTCTATAGTTCTACAAAGAAATCTTATGGCACGCAGGAAACGTTAATTCTAATTATATAGTATATAACATTATATGCATGATTGAAGCAGATTCTGAAAAATATTCCTCTGAATGCAATATATAAATAATCATTTTTCACGAATTTGAAAAAACATATCATCCTAATCAATGTCCGAAATTAATAGTATTTAACAACGATCGTATTAAAATGGTCAAGATAATTGGCTGATACGCAGCATATGCGAGTTCAAACCCCTGCATTTCCAAACATTCATGTTTAATATCTTGGTAAAAGACATCTATTAGCATCCATTTATAAGTGATCAGAGGTGCATTTCTTTCTAATGTGCCTTGAGTAATGTGAGAGGCAAGGGAACTCAGATTAATTAAGCACCCCAAATATATTTTCTTCTATTTTTTCGCATTCGTCTTATTGCAAATTTTTGAAATAGTGGATTAGGCCTACAAGGGAAACCACTTTAAAAAATCTGCCCTCTTCGCGGGCACATTCTCATCGCGGGCTTCGCGCTCCGTAATACTCGATCGTCTCGCTGCGCGCTCCGTTCTTATGCTGTTCGCATAAATTTAAGTTTATTTCTTATCATTTGATACTAAATCTGTTTTGAGTTTGAGTGAAACAGGATATACATTTCTGTAACTTTTTGATAAATATATCACATACTCAGGTTAAAAAATGTTTTTTTTTCAACTGTGTTTCTTATAATCAAAACATGAAATATACATCCTGTCGAGAAATGTCTTGATGAGGATTTGTAGACCCCATTTAGGCAAATAATTTTCCATCTAAACGTTTTTTCGTGTAATACAATATTAATTATAAAATAAAAATATAATAAAAATATTAGTAAAATTAGTAAAATTATTAGTAAAATATTAGTTAAAACATTATTTCGGGCTTATAAATTTTATCAACTGCATCAATTAGAAAATGTTTCCTTTGTGTAAAGCATTTCTTTTTTTCATAGTAAAATCTATGCATATATGTAAGCCACTAAAACGTTAAATGAGAACATTTTTACGAAATGTAAGAAAAGTGTAATATCTCAATTAATTGAGATATTATAGTACAGTCTGTTCCATTCACAACGGTACGCGTTTTTTCGAAAAGTTTTGAAGATATTTTATTCTTTTTGTAGCGTGACTATACTTTCGAAAGGCTAGAACGCACTAACCGACTCGTTTCAGTATCGCTTGAAGCGTTTTAGAGAGCAAAAGTATATTTGTGGACATGAACACCTTAAAAACATGCTTATTCCATTCCCCGTGAGCATGTGAGCGAGCAACCCGTGAAACCAAGAGTAAAAGTCCAGGTCTGTGGATGCTTCTTTGAAAGCGGTTTCGACTATTTGGAGCTCTTCAAAGAGAACTTAAATACAGAAAAAATGCTCAAAATCTATCAACATGGTCTGTTAAGATCTGATGAGAAGATGTTATCGCTATGTTCCTAGCACATGGCAGGTCCAGTCAACTATGGCTATGGGGACTCCTTGTATATTCATAGCCGTCTTGATCACTTCACTGGATGTGTGATTGAAGGCACCCTCGACATCCATGAAGGTTCCAATAGCGAATTTTTTAAGGTTCAGTTGGTCCTCAATCAGGTTCATCGCTTTTCTCAGGGCTGTTTCAGTCGAGCGATCGGCCCTGTAAGAATGCTGTTTTCAGCGAGGGCTTGAACCCCTCCAGATGCCGGAGATACAAAAGGAGGTCTCAAATGCGAGGAATGCACCTGCAGTTACTTGTGACATGCATCCTCCTCCATAGCAACTTTCCAATGGACCATAATAGCACCTTACCTTGAAGCGTTAGGATTAGCAGCCACCGTCGGCATTTGCGAATTTTTTGGGGCAGGTTGCAGAGATGTATTTGTGCTATACCTTTGCAAGACCAGCTCCGCATCCACCTCAGCTCCCACCTCTCCCACCTTGCTATCCACATTTTGATTTTGTTTTTCGAATTGCATTTTTATCCCACGAGAAGCTAGAAAAGTATTCGGTTTGACCTTGCAGGATTAAGGCCAAATACTCGGGAAGGTCGCCCGGTGTTCCCGAGACACCCTGTCTTACTCTCAGTTGTCAAGAGAGCCAATGGGCACGGTTGCGCACACTATAGCTTAGGGGAAGCCGTTCCTTGGTCGTGACACATACCAAGGGTCACGACCGCCCCCGACCCTTGTCCATACACTCAAGGAAGCCTGTTTATAGGAATCCTCCTTTCATACCCCATTCATCCGTCAGGGTCAGAGACCGCCTCAACCCCCGGGTCGCGCACTAAGCTCCTCCATCACCGACAAGGTCCTACAGTTCCTAGGCGGGGTAAAAACAATACCAGGTCTAGAAGTATGAAACCGGAATTTTTTTGCAAAAGTTACACGTCTGTTGCATCAAAATTATCAAAAATATTTTATTCAAAGTAACCTCCATTGCTATTTACACATTTTTCCCACCTCTCCGGAAGGTGATGAATGCCACGCCAATAAAACTGTTCGTCTTTTAAATCAAACCAGTTATCCAGCCATTCTCGTACATTTTCGTAAGAAGTGAAGCGTTGTTCAGCGAGAGCGTGGCCTAGTGATGCGAATAGATGGTAATCCGACGGAGCCAAGTCTGGAGAATAAGCGGCATGCGCCAGTATATCCCAACTGAACGTCTCGATCGTTTCCTTGACCCGTTTCGTTGTGTCCAATGGGGCATTATCATGAAGAAAAATGACTTTGTGTTGCCTTCTTCGATAATCCGGTCGTTTTTCTTGTAATGCTCGATTTAAATTGATCAAAATGCTGTTGGTAGCGATTCGTGTGGACAGTTTCACGAGGTTTTAGCAGATCATAATAGATAACACACTTCTGATCCCAGCCTTCGAACTTTTTCGGTGGTTTTCCACGATCTTCGTTTCTCACATCAAAATTACCACTTTTTAATTTTTTAAACCACTCGAAACACTGTGTTCTGCCAAGAACATGTTCACCGTAAGCTTCGACAAGCATTCGATGCAATTCTGCAGCAGTTTTCTTCAAGTGATAACAAAAAACCAGTGCTGTCCGCAAATCGTAGTTCGTAGGCACAAAACTCAACATGTTGATGCTTGTAGTAAATACACTAGTATATCGACCTTGGGTTGTTGTCTACGGAAAATCTTTCTCAGCTGCTAGAGGGAGAAGATGGCGCTGCAGAAGCGGTCGTACGGTCCCTAAACTGATGGCAAGCACCACCTACAGGGAAATTCCGATTTCATACTTCAAGACCTGGTAATGAAAATTATTATTATTCTTTTATAAAAATACGCTTTTCTTGGTTTTACTTGATACATTGTCTTTACCCTCGGGTACGCTTGCAAATATCTTATTCCGTGCTGTGATTCTGAGAATATTTGCTTAAAACTTTCATTATTGTTCATTCCTATTAAAGTTGGTGAGAAAATAAGACTGTGAATTATTTCAGCTGACAGATTAGTTTTGTACATTTTTTTTCATTTTTATTCCATTCTTGACTTTTAATTGAAGCTTAAATTTATTGGAGACGTTTCTCCCTTATCAATTTTACGTATTATCTCGTGAAAGCTCTAATAAAACATTTTTGAATTCTAGTTAAATTAAATTCAAAATCTTGATAATATTATAATCCATGCACTTTATTCAT
This sequence comes from Diplolepis rosae, assembly GCA_030998225.1. NCBI lineage: Eukaryota > Metazoa > Arthropoda > Insecta > Hymenoptera > Diplolepididae > Diplolepis > Diplolepis rosae. The sequence continues at coordinate 659,492 of JAPYXD010000210.1, read as the reverse complement.
AACATTTTAGCAATCTACTACGAACCAAGTGGAAGTGTAAGGAATAAAATAATTATATACAATTTAAAGAAGAGAACTCCAGACTTCACTACGGTAAGCCCGATAAAAGGACATTAGTAGCGTAATTGGTAAAAATAGCTAATGAGTCAAGTAGTCACTATCCTACGTATTAAATCCTACATTTAAAGAACGGGTCCTACAATCAGGCAAAATGAGGCAACAACATATTTTATAAAAATAAAATTACTAGAAATTTCTTCACATTTTTGTAGTGCGACCTAAAGAAACTGAAGTATAAAAGACAGAGTCCAACATTGACACAAAACTGTTCGTGGTCACTCACCCGACACGCCCTAAAAAAATATCTCCTTCCCCATGACACTGGATGAAATTCTGAGAAACATGTTTGGTCAGATTCTGAAAAAGTGGAATGAGAATAGGATGGAGGAGATTTTGAAATTAGCCAAACATTTACGCTTCAAAGGCGACATTAAACCCGACAAAGAACACTCCGGAGTAACATACGATTACTCCGACGTCGAGAGAGGGGATATGGAAGAAAAAAGAATCCCTCAGGCAAAGAAACGAACAAATATCAAGAGGAAATAAAGAGCAAAAACAAGAAAAGCACTGACTCAAAATAAATTGGAGTGAAATTAAAATTATATATAATTATAAAGTCAGAATATATAATAAATATGAACGACCAGAAAAACACAAAAAGTTTTCTTAGTCGAGACCCGAAAATTACTGGGCAAAGCTATCATCAAGGAATCACAATTAGGACAGAGGAAAGTTACAACACTAGTGAAAAAGAGTTACTACCTATATTGTGAGCTATATAAAGTTTGAGACAATATATTCTCGGAAATACAAGTACCTTAACGTTAAAGGAATTAAAAACGCCAAACCGAATGAGTTATTTCCTTAAACGTCAACTAAACCTATGATAATAAGTAATGAGATATTAACCGACAAAATTAAATTCTCATATCGGAAAATAAGAATGTCATCCGATGATGAACTGAAAGAAACTACACCACCTAGCAGTCCAGCGCCAGAATCAAACTTACACGAGAATTTCATAAGTTGAAAACTGAACCCAACACAGAGAAAATTTAGAACAAAACAGAACACAGTGGGTAAACTTTGCAAGGAAGTTAGAAAGAAAGAACTGCCACCTTTTGATGAGGAAAATCAATTACGGATACTAGGATATATTATAAAAGCATTAAAATCAAGAAATTATCACCAATCAGAATCATTTTCTGAAATCCATTATTTACTCCCACTGAAGAACAACTACAAGGAATGATGGAATTTCTGTGAAACAACTACCCTCTCTTTTCTTCAAATTTGTTGTAATAATACTGGGGAGTCAACTGAGGAGGATGAAGAAAAAATTATTATTAATTAACATTTTCTTTTTTTTTGTGAAGAGAAATGGTGAAATCTTTTATAGACGTTTTACAGGACTCTCTTAGGACGGGTTTAGCCGTACCTGATAAAACCAAAAAACCCCCTCTTTCGAACCGATACACCGCCCGTGGAACCGCCTTTCGGCTTTAAACTTCGCGGGCAGTTGGTTCTAGCTTATATTCGCGTACGACTCTTCCGTCATCCGTTCGCCCGGCTCTCCCATCCGCAGACACACGCCCGTGAGGCAGGCCGACTAGCCGCGCCAACCAGGGGAGGAATAAGAAGATTCCTCCCCCGGTCGACGCGGGCAGCCAAGTCCGCCCAAGACGCAGGACCGTGAGTGCAGGCCCTGATGCGATTTCTACTGGCCCCCTTGTTGCCGCGCTCTGCACGCCCATCGAGCTCCCTCGTCTTCATCACCAGGATGACGAATGACTCGATGAGCATCCATATCTGTTCATACTGGAACATGAGAGTGACCATCGTGTCAGGAGTGAGTTGTGCGCCCACTGCCTGACCGACAGCCACCCTTTCCGCGCCCCACCTGGCACAGAAGAAGAATGTGTGCTCTGCATTTTCCACAAGGGATCCGCAGTAGCGACACGACTTATCTTATCTTTTCTTGAAGCGCTTCAGGTACGCATTAAAGCAACCATGGCCTGAAATCGCTTGCGCCAGGTAATGGCCGGCTTGACCGTGCATTCTATCCAGCCAGGTGGCGAGCTCTGCGATCAGACGGTGTGTCCATCTCCCGGAATGGTCACCATGCCATCTCATCTGCCATTTCTCGACGAGTCTGCGCCTTCCATACTTGCGGATGGCCTCCTTCGCGCGAGCGATTTCCTGCAGGCTTGTTAAGCAGATGAGCCCCTTACGGAGCTGAAAGGCCTCCTTCCGTTCCTCGGCCAATAAGTCTATTGATGTGACGCTCGCCGGGACGAGCACAGCGCTCGTCGACACAGTTCGGTATGCTGAGACAATTCTCAGCACCAGACCTCTCTGTGCCGAGAACAGCTTCTTCTGGATAGCATGGTTGTCAAGGGCACTTGTCTAGCCCGGAGCTGCGTAATGCAGCTTCGAATTTACCACGCACGCCACTAGCCTTCTATTGGCTTCCCTGGGGCCACCAATGTTGGGTATGAGCCGAGTTAGAGCGGCTCCACATTGCATGGCTTTGGCAGTCGCGATCTGCAGGTGTTCGCCGAAGCTAAGCCTTCGATCCAACTGCACATCCAGGTACTTAATGCTCTTTTTCCACTCGATTTCATCCTCTCCGGAATGATCTTCGGGTATTTGAAGGATCTCCTGTCCGTGACCAGCAAAGCCTCGGTCTTCTACGGGATCATTTTCAGGCATCTGCTATCCAACCAACGCTTTGCCCGCCACTGACTATCATTGATACTCAGCTCCAGAATTTTGACGTTGTCAGCGGCGCACACGATGAGTGCGTCATCCGAGAAGCCGATGATGCTCGGTCAAGCAGGTAAGTCCATGCGCAGGAAATCGTTATACATGACGTTTCAACTCAGCAGGACCGACCTCTGCTTCTTCTTTATGCCTTGCCTCAGAGCTGTTTTTGCTTTTTTTAATGCCTCGCGCAGCAGAGAATCACCCTTCGAGCGGGTATATCTCCGCCGCGCTGTAAGGCATTTTCGACGCAGGACAGACGGTTGCCTGTCCTGCGTCTGTCTGTCCACCAGTACATCGAGTCCCCAGTACGCCCGTGCCTGCGGCGAGGCATTGAGTGGTCACATGCTGCGACTACTTTCCGCCTTGCCGCCCGCACAATGTCCGCAGCTTGTCTTTGCTGAGTCGTTTTGTGTTCTAGGAGGGGCTCCTCACCTTTCCGCCCCTTCCCGTGTGATTTAATCTTTTAATTTAAATTTAATCTTTGGTCTCGAAGAGGTCCCTTGAAGTTAAGGACCTCGACGAGACCAAAGATAAAATTACGTCCTTCTCCCCGACCGCCTGGTCGAGCTTCTTCTCGAAGGCGGAGGCGTCACCCCCCACTTTTTAAGGACCCGGAGGATCTCCTCCCTCCTGTTTCTACGGATGGAGAGGACCTCCGCTCCTGCATTTTGGGGGTTTACCTTCGCCTTCATAGCTTTCAGGATCTCGGCGTAGGACTCTCCGTCATTTGCCGACACCCTGATAGCGTCGTTCGACCTGGCAGCCGGAGAGCGCCTTGGCAAATTCCTCTTTGTTTTAGGTTCCTGCGCAGAAAGCACGGAAACCTCTTTCTTCTTCTTCTCTTTTTTTTTCTTTTTTTTCTTTTTTTTCTTTTGCACCAGCTGCCATTCCTCATCCTTTTGTTGGGTCTGGCCTCTGGTGGCCTTAGCATAAGATGGCGATGTGCCGCCCTTCCCTTTCTTGGGAAGCCGATTCTCGGGGGGAGAAGCAGCAACCCTCTTCTCCTCCTTTGCCAGCTTTTTTGGGGTATCTCCCAGAGACGCAGAGCGCAGTCTCCGGAGTATACCCATCTTTTTTTAGGCCGGGTGGGATTCCAGCTTCTTCTGGACTTCCACCCCGCTTTCTAGAAGACATTTATAGGTGTTGAGCATTCCGCTCAACGCCTCTGTGGTTTTTTTCACGCTGCCCTTCACGTGGCCAGGGTTATTTCTCAGCATACCCTGCTGGATAACGCTGAGAGCCCTGGTCAAGACCTCCATTTTTTCACTTTGCTCCCTCAGGAACTGAGGGACGTCCTCCCATGCCTCAGCTCCGAGAGAAGCACCCAAGTTCTCTTTCCCCATCGTTTTTTTAAGTGATACCTAGTAAGGCTTTTTGTGAAAATGTACAAAACGAGCAACGCACTGTTATTAAGTAACAGCATGTACAAAGGTTAACAGTGAAACAGATCCACGAAAACATGAAGGCAACTTTAGGAAATTCTGCCTCATCGTATACAATGGTAAAAGAAGTGGGCGAGTGAGTTTAAACGTGGTCGAAAGGGCATTTAAAATTATCCTCGTAATGGATAGCATACATTTCATAATTACATCTTCTTCTCGTGCGCTTTTCTTTGCTCAAATGCTTTAGCCAGCTGATCTTAAAGATATAACTAATTAAATATATTTCAACTTACTCTGAATTATATTAAAAACTAAAATCGTTTCTACAATTTGATGACCATTTCCTTTCTCACGAGAGGTGTAGAAAGAGGGGAGAAATAATTGCCATCTAAAAATCAGCAAATGGTGCAATAACCACATTACCATTAGTAAAAATTCATAAATTCTTGCTGCCATTATTACCTCTGTCCAATCATAAATTCCTTAATCATAAAAAAAAACCTACCATGCTCACCTCGCGATGAACCAGTAAAACAGATCAAGGCAAAATCAAATTCACAGCCTTTTGAGTGTCTTGACCGGGTTCAGACCTTAAGAAAATGAAGAAACATTTTTCTTTCATCGTGCCCGTCTGCGGTCTAAGACGACAGTTTTAAAGAAGTCAGTAGTTGATTAAAAGTCGTAAAATAATCTATTACTTAACAAAATATACTACTTATATGTAATATACTATACTTAACAAAATCGTGTCGGGCGAACATGAAATATACAAGCCTTCACTTAGACGGAAGCAACCAAAATCACTCTTCGGCGGATCATCTAAGGTACAGTTAAGTTTGTTTTTCTGAAAACCAGAGAACGGCAAAAAGGTGCGAAAATCACCGAAAAATTATCATTACCGAATCTAGAAACGGTAGTGATAATTTTCCATTAAATATTTATCATAGGTGGTAAGAATTTTCCATTAAATATTTATCATTAGTGGTAATAGGGAAATTTAACAGTGAAAAGGGCGAATTGAAAAGCATTCGATCCATTTCCGGTTCAAAGCCAACGGTTCCTTTTCTTTTATTAAAGCCAATAGGCAAGTGGCAAAAACGGTGTCGGTGTTTGTGTGCGTGTGTATTGTGCGCGCCTCATGAAATTTGAACTAGAGTTGTCCCTTCATGCGTGTTCTAAAGGTTTTTTCTTTATGTCAGATATAGCCTCCTCAGTCAGAGGGGAGAGTCAAAACGATATTCGAAATAAAAACAAATTTTAATCGATAATACTTTTGAAATTTGCCAGTTTGGAATCTCCGCGAACGAATCACTCATCCGAATTTTAAATTAACACCTTAATTCAATATTTACTTTTTTAAATCAAATCTTCGTACGTAACAAAAGGTATCTTAGAATTCTGAAAAAACGATTCCTAAAAAATGTTCTCTTAATATTATGTAACGTAACATTGGGTTTTCAAAAAATGTATCTTAAAACTGCCAAACTGTAACTAAATTTTATCAAATTTATCATTAAATTGCAAAACTGTAACTAAAATTTTCAGTTACATGTAACTGCATTAAACTCCAGTTACCCAAAAAATCGTGAAATTATTCCTGTTACAAAATTTCATATTTCCCAGATACAGGTATCAGAACATTCAACACCTTGTAACTGATAATTAAGAAATTTTTTCTCAAATTCACAAAAAGTAACTGTATTTCCTGAACTACAATCTTCATTTTGCGAGACCTTGACTGAATAAGAAACTCCAGTCACATGTTTCGGGAGATTGCGATGGAAATCTCTAACAGTGTATATACAGACTGTTTATGACTCGTTCCGAATTTCATAGCCCTCTTTTGGCACAGTATTCTGGTCATCTTGTGTACATCTTTCGACATTTTTTTTCTCCTTTCCCTGAAACCGAAACTCTCCAAAGTAAAAAACCTAACCCTTCACTTTACTTTACAAAGCCATTCCAAGTCTGTTTCCAAATGCAACTCAGTTTTGAAAAAAAAACCCATAGTGACAAGAGTGCTTTTCTAAAATTATGTGCTAATTTAGTTTGCGGCGAAAAAAAAGAAGGAAAAAAGAAAATTTGTACTGTTTCACTTGAATTAATTTTTTCACCAACGTTTCGTCCGGCTACTTAACAAAATAACAAAATAAATATTTTATTGTGATGAGATGGCAGGTTTTTAGACCCTTTCATTCTGTAATAATTCTTCTTAACTTCTATACCGAAAGAATATATTGACGAAACATTACCCAAAAAGTGAGGAAAACGGAGACATAGAGACATTTGGGCAAAGTTTAAAATAATTTTGCACGTTCATTCAAAAACAAATTCTTAATAATACTTAAGCAGTTGAGTAAATTTTCGAAGCGTAGACTAAAAATTTATAAGTGTAATAATTGACATGATGAATGCAATGTTTGCAAACATCTTGTCATAAATTGACCTAAAATAATTGGATCTTTCACCTAAAGTTGGGTAAAATTTATTCTAAAAGATATTTTAATTTTTCAACTACAGAGTGTTAATCTTTCATTTAAAATAAGTCAAAGAATGTAAAACGTTTCTGAATCTTTTCGGAAAAAATGTCATTTATTACATTTTACTATTGCAAAGTTTAAACCAAATCTGAATGAAAGATTAGTGTGTGTTTCAATATTATCTCAACTATTTTATGTGGAACTTTACGCTTGATTGGCGAGTTTATGTTCTCAAGTGAGTTACGGTTTAGTCAAGAGTAGAGGAAAACGAAAATCCTTAGTCACACGGGTCACACGTCACTATAAATATATAAATATACTTTTTTCCATTTGTTTCTTACCACCTAACATCCCAATAAGTTATTATTTTCCACCATTCCATTTAATTTAAATATTAGTTTTACTAATTACTACTTTAAATATTAGGTAATTATATTAATATCGAAATAGATTCAAAAAAAGGTTAATTTTTATTCAATTTGAATTGTGAATACAAAAATTATATTCAATGATTACATTGGAATCTGGATGAATTTCAGTGTATATACTTTACTAAATTATTTAATACTCAATATTTTAACCAAGTTTTCATAAAGAAAGTTCTATTTTCCTTATAAAATGTTAAGAATTAATGTAGGATTTATTTGCACATAAGTTATTTAGTTATGGAAGTACAAATTATAAAAGTTAGATAATTAAAATCTTTCAGGTATTTCAATTCAGTTTTTAAATAATTTATTAAATTTTTTATTGAAAGAAATTGTATTTTAGACGATAATTATTAGGTGTGAATTTTCTCGGGGGCCTTCAAAATTTTGATCCGTCTCTGGCAGACTTTGAGGCACCTACAATACTTGACCCGGCTATGAATTTTTCACAAGCGCAAATATATTTTCCCAGTTGGTACATATGCACAGTTCGAACCTTTAGTCTCAGTGAGAATCGAGAGATATTTAGACATGTAGCGGCGTATTATTATAAGTATTAGGTTTATGTATCCATTGTGTTAGTATAGTGTATATGGGTCAGTTCATGGGAGATTTACAGTCAACATTTTTTTTTCGACAACAAATTTTTTTTGCCTTTTTACTTCGAAAATAATCGACACGTATTTTTTTTTCAATGTGATACTTGAAAATTTCGAGATATAATTTTTTTAAGTTTGGCACTCGGAAAATTTTTTTTTTCCAACAGCTCACTGTAAAAGCAGTTTTGAATATAAAATGTAACCCTTGCACTTGAAATGCGCGAAAGAGTACAAGCTTTCAAAAAAGTTATAGCACACATTTCGTTGTTTTTTTTTGTAATAACAATATAGTACATTTTTATAAACAATTGAATTTTTTTCAAATTTTCAACTAATTTTTTTCCGATTTTTTTGTTTCTAAATCTTTGTTGAAGTTTTTTCAATGTGCAGGCAAAATTTTGGAATTGAAAAATGGTAACTGTAGGTGTAATAATTTATAAAATCTGTCCCGCGCGTTGCAACGAGCGAGCTCGCACGCTGCAACTACGCTTAAGCTTGATTAGGCATGCTCGGACTCGAAGCACGTGTGGCAGTGAATGCAGTGGCCGCTGTTTTAGTTTTCTGTGAATGTTCCTCAAGTTTTAACCTATTTCAATTTAATACAAAAATGCCAAGCTCTCGATTTAAGCATGTCTGCTGCAATTCGTTTAATAAAAAAAATCATAGTGGAAAGAAACAAAAAAAAATATTTGCGTCGCGTTTCGTCCTCGATAGTTGAAAAATTGAAAATTTTCAAACCGGATGATATTTCTTGTACACAATGCAGAATAGAAGCAAATGAAATGGAGATGGAAGATTTTTGTTGTAAATACATTCAAACTTGTGCGTAGACTATTTCAAAACGAATCATTAGTTATAATGATGAATTGATGAGTGAAGTTTTACGATAAAATTACTCTAAATGATACACTTAAGACGCAAATTTTTTTTTGCTGTTTTCCACTATGATTTTTTTTATTAAACGGATTGCAGCAGACATGTTTAAATCGAGAGCTTTGAATTTCTGTCTTAAATTGAAATATGTGAACACTTGAGGAACATTCACAGAAAACTAAAACAGCGACCACTGCATTCACTGCCACACGTGCTTCGAGTCCGAGCATGCCTAATCAAGCTTAAGCGTAGTTGCAGCGTGCGAGCTCGCTCGTTGCAACGCGCGGGACAGATTTTATAAATTATTACACCTACAGTTACCATTTTTCAATTCCAAAATTTTGCCTGCACATTGAAAAAACTTCAACAAAGATTTAGAAACAAAAAAATCGGAAAAAAATTAGTTGAAAATTTGAAAAAAATTCAATTGTTTATAAAAATGTACTATATTGTTATTACAAAAAAAAACAACGAAATGTGTGCTATAACTTTTTTGAAAGCTTGTACTCTTTCGCGCATTTCAAGTGCAAGGGTTACATTTTATATTCAAAACAGCTTTTACAGTGAGCTGTTGGAAAAAAAAAATTTTCCGAGTGCCAAACTTAAAAAAATTATATCTCGAAATTTTCAAGTATCACATTGAAAAAAAAAAATACGTGTCGATTATTTTCGAAGTGAAAAGGCAAAAAAAATGTTTCGTCGAAGAATAAATTTTGACTGTAAATCTCCCATGAAATGACCCATATATATGGAACATTCTCTTGCAAATTAAAAAAAAAAATTGTTCACATTTTTAAAAGTCTAAAATTTTTTTCTGTGGCATATTTTTATTAATTTAAACGGTTACTCTACTATATTTTTTTGAAAAAATCGATTTTTTAAAAATCACAGATTCTTCTAGTAGGCATGTGTAGAAATGCTATAGGAAACACTATTTTGGTCAGAAATTGCGAGAACAGGCGTAAAAAGGCGGAGTAAGCGGAAGGTCTCGGGGACGGATTTGTAAATCGCGTTTTCCTCGAAACAATGTTTTTCGACCTGGTTGACATGATTTAGAAAAAACTATTTGAGCGATCAAGCTCAAATTTTCATGGAATATTCTACACATAGATAACTATAGCTGCTAGCAGAATTGGAAATATTTAATCATATTATCTATGTTTTCTTAAACAATTTAAGTTGCAAAAAAGGGTTAAAAACTTTAAGTATCAGTCATTTTGTTATTTTTCATCGAATTTTTTTTATTGAGGTACTAGCTATAGCGGAAGGGTTACTTTTTAATAATATGGCGGAATTTTTGCTCTCAGGCTCTTGAAAGTGGAGATATCGTGTCAACCAGTTCTCAGCAGGGTCAACTTCAGGAAGCTGGGTCAGCCAGATTTTCCACACAAAATAATAATAAAAAATCTGTTGTACAAGTGTTAAACCTCTTCTTTAATGTGTAAAAAGATTGAAAATTTTAAATTAATTTTTCCATGAAAAAAAATTAATTTTTTAAACTTTCAAAGATAGTAGAGTAACCACTTAATCGACACGTAACACGTGGATCTAACTAGAAAAAACACCTTTTTTTGGCAAAACTAAACTTTATTCATCAACATAGTCTCCTTCAAAAGCAACACAAACAGTTCAGCGCTTCTCTAAAATTTCAATACCTTTCTTGTAGAACGATTTATCTTTGGCCTCGATATAAGCGTTCGTTTCAGTGAATATGGTGGGTGCGGAAGCAATTCTAAGCTCAATTCATTCAATTTCGCCATGGTAGCGAGCGACTTGTGAGACGGCGCATTGTCTTGGTGAAAGAGCACTTTTTTCTTATTCATTTGGAGCCATTTCTCACGGATTTCGTTCTTCAAAGGCATCAATTGGCCAATGTAACGCTCGCTATTGATCATCTTACCTTTTTCAAAGTAGTCGATGAGCAAAACTCCATAATAATCCCAAAATACTGAGGCCATAACCTTACCCGTCCACATTTGCGTTTTTGGCCACTTTGGACGCTTCTCAACGACTACAGTCCACTCGGCTGACGACCGCTCTGACTCCGGAGTGTAGTAATGGATCCAGGTTTCGTCCATTGTCAAATACCGACGCAAAAAATTCGGTTTATTTCGGCGAAACAACTCCAAACAGCGCTCGGAATCAACGACACGTTGTCGTTTTTGATCCACCGTGAGCAAACGCGGCACCCACTTTGACAACAGCTTCTTCATAGACAAATGTTCATGCAAAATAGCGTACACACTGCCGTATGATATCTTTAAGGTGTCAGCTATCTCACGAAATTTTAATTTGCAGTTTTCGAAAACAATTTGGTGGACTTTTTTGATGGTTTCCGGTGTAACTACCTCATTTGGCCGGCCGGAGCGTTCAGCATCTTCAGTGTCTGTACGATCACGTTTAAACTCAGCATAACACCGAAAATATCAAGACTAGCGTCACTTAAATCACTGTAACTCGTGGACCAAACATCAGAATGTAATGAAATTTTTACAGGTATCCTTTGAAGGTTGGTACTCATGAAAAATCATACAGAACTTTTGTTGCCAACGCCATCTATGTGTCCACAGCAACATCACATCTATGTGTTATTGATCCACGTGTTATATCGGGATTTTCGGAAAAAAAATTGTTGAGATATATTCATTTAAACTTTTGATAAAATTGAACAAAATGCTAAATTCTCTTGTGCTTAAAATTCATTATATCTGGTTGAAATAATCAAATCGATTTCGGGTCTGCTTCATTTTTTAGCTTATTACGTTAGGTTTTCAGATAAATATTTTCATAATTTTTATTTTGTTAATTAACTACAAATATAATCAATTTAATTATTTAAACAATTTTTTCATGTTTGACCCCTCAGTGCAAAAATTTGGAAAAAAGTATTATATGAGCTATGTCTCAATATAACCAGTGCATATTTAATAAAAGTGGAGACTCAATTAGATCGGAAAATATTAAATATTTTTAAGCACGCGACATGTTCAATCATTTCCGAGTCGACCAAAAGAACATTATGTCTCGAGGAAGGCTAGTTGAGGCTCAACCCGGAAATGATTAAACACGTCGCGTGCTCAAAAATATTTAATATCTTCCGATCTAATTGAGTCTCCACTTTTATTAAATATGCATTGACATAACGCATATGATGGTATTTTTTCCAAATTTTTATACTGAGGGGGCAAATATGCAAAAATTGTTTAAACAATAAAATTGCTAATATCTGTAGTTAATTAACAAAATGAAAATTATAAAAATATTTATCTGAAAACCTAACGTAATAAGCTAAAAAATAAAACAAACCCGAAATCGATTTGACTATTTCAGCCGGATATAATCAATTTCAAGTACAAAAGTTTAAATTAATATATCTCTCAACATAAAAATTACTTTTTGAAAATCCCGAAATACATGTTGCTTAATTTCTTAAAATATTTCGCAGAGTTGTCAATGTCAAGATGGTTTTTTTTTTGCTCTCACTGCTTTAAAGCTTCCCCAACACTAGCTTACGATTTACTCATCTCGGGCGTAAACTTTCAGCCACACGTCGATGATACATCAATCTATTGTTGAGTACGTTTTCTGATGCTTTCATTAAACTTCTGGATAGTGACCAAACTCTCCTTTTACCCTCTCTAGCCTTCTAAACACACACATTAACTCATAAATACATGTGATACACACGCATATATTGGATCTAAAGAGATTTCAATTAAGGACATAACAATTTTATCTATGAATAAAACACAGAAATATTTGAGATATTGAGTTCTAATTTATTGTGGGTGTAATGCAAGCATTACATTTTATGAATGAAATTCGATATCGGTAATATGACCACCACGAGCCCGTTTACAGCGGTCGATTCTTTCGACCCAATTTTCCACCACTCTGGCACACATTTCGACCGGAACGTCTAAAGTTGCTGGCTTGTTGGCATAGACCAGTGACTTGATATGGCCCCATAAAAAGAAATCCAATGGCGTTAGATCGCATGATCGAGGCGGCCATTCGACCAGACCATTTTTCGAGATAACACGTTTACTGAATCTGCCTTTCAATAAATCGATTGTGACGCGTGCTGTGTGGCTAGTGGCACCGTCTTGTTGAAACCATATATCGTTTATGTCAAGTTCATCCAATTCTGGCCACAAGTAATCTTCCAACATAGCACGATAGCGCTCTCCATTGACGGTAACATGACGGTCGTTTTCATCCACGAAAAATTACGGCCCAATCACACCTCCGGCATGAAACCCGCACCAAACAGTCACTTTTTGCGGATGCAACGGTGTCTCAAGCAGCAAATCTGTGTTTGTAGATGACCAATAACGCATATTTTGCTTATTAACAAAGCCATTGAGCCAGAAATGAGCTTCATCAGTGAAGATGATTTTTCGATGAAATTCATCATTTTCTTCAAGCTTTGCCAGAGCCTAATTGGAGAAAGTTTGGCGTTTCAAATGATCAAGTGGCTTTAGTTCTTGAGCCCATTTAATCTTGAAAGCATGTAGGCCAAGATGATTTCGCATAATACGCCACAGTGTCGTTTGAGCCATGCTCAATTCTTGAGAACGACGTGGAATCGACTGATTTGGCTTATTTTGAATCGCACTTACGGCTGCGATTATTTCATCGCATCGAGCAATACAACGTCTTTTTGGCACCGGAACGTCCAGTAGTGTAAATTTGGTCTCGAATTTATCCACTATAGCACGCACAGCCTGCCGGGTAGGACGATTATTACGGCCGAAAATTGGAGTAAGCGCTTTTAAAGTTGCGACCACCGACTCAGAACTTCGGTAGTAATTTTCAATAATTTCTAAACGTTGCTGGTTCGTGAACTTTACCATGATGAAAATGTTGACTTTAACTAAACTTTCGACATTGACAGTTCATTTAAAAAGTTTAAGGGAGGGTTCATATAAAGATACGAAATTGTTACGTCCCCATTGGAAAACCCGTTATAACTTAATTCGTGCGGTGTTTTTTCAAAAATGCTAACTTAAGCTATGACTTTTTCCCATCTTTCTGGCAATTTGTAGATTCCATCCCAAAAGAACTGCGCCGGCTTGGCGGCCATGAATGAATCAAGCCAATTTTTGATACCCTGTTCTAATGTGAACCGTATTCCAGTGAGGGCGTTCTGCATCGACCGAAACAAATGGTAGTCAGAAGTGGCAAGGTCTGGGCTATAAGGCTGGTGGGGTAAAACTTTCCATCCACTGTTTTGCAAATAGTTCTTAACCGGAATAGGAACATGGGGCCGAGCTTTGTCATGATGGAAAATTATTGCCTCGTGTCTGGTCGCATATTCCGGGCGTTTTTCGGCTATTGCTCTCTTCAAACGGAATAATTGTGTTCGTAGGGTTCTCCATTAATGGTTTCACCCGGTTTTAGAAACTCATAATACAGCACACCCTTCTGATCCCACCAAATACAGAGAATTACCTTCGCGCCATGGATATTCGGCTTTGCCGTTGATTAGCTAGTTGGCCGGGTTTCACATATGATTTTTTGCGCTTGGGGTTGTCGTAATAGATTCATGTTTCATCATCAGTAACAATCCGATGTATAAATGACTTCTTTTTGTGGCGTTCCAGCGGCATTTCGGTCATGAAAAACCGCCTTTCAACGTCTCTCGGCTTGAGTTCATGTGGAACCCAATTTTCTTGGTTTTGAATATATCCGGCTGCTTTTAAACGTTTTGAAATGGCTACTTGGGTGACTCCAAAAGATTCTGCGAGCTATTCTTGTGTTTGGCAACAATCTTCATCGAGTAATGCTTCTAGTTCTTCATCTTCAAACTTTTTTGGCTGCCCAAGACGTTCTTCGTCTTCCAAGCCAAAATCAACGCTTTTAAATTGGCCAAACCACTTTTGGCACGTTCGCTTAGCTAGAGAATGTTCACCATAAACTTCCACCAAAATACGATGACTTTCGGCAGCAGTTTTCTCCATATTAAAGTAATGAAGAAGAACTCCCCGCAAAAACACTTTTTCAGGCACAAAGTTCGGCATATTTGAGTGAAGAAAAATTATTGTTGTTTACGCTTCAAATGAATGACATATAATGAAAGAGACGCACAATGACAGTAGTTTTCCAACGCATGTTCGGAATATTGGAACGATGGAATAATAATCATGTTACGCCATCTCTTATCAAACCGCATGAATTAAGTTATAGATCCAATACATTGATTCGTTCATGTAAGATAGCTTTTTGAATTTACAAAACATCTCTCTGAAAATTTTAGGAACATAAAAACAGACAATAGAGCACGTCTGTTAACTTCTTTATAGTAAAAATTTCAAAAAAAATTGTAAAAAATTTTCACAATTTGTAGTTACTTGTAGAAATTTTTTTCAAAAGACGCTACTGAATGAGAAATACCATATAAAAAGTTATTCGCACTTCAGAATCGTAAAGAGCAATGTTCAATTCATCTGAAACGATCATAATCTGAATAATAATTTTTGGACGCTTAGGTACCTTTTCTCGCGTCGCATCACAATTTTCTTCGTGTAAATACAAGTCGTGTTTTTCAATCATCTAGGTGAATATTATTCACTTACATTACTTCTATGGCTTACAACCTAAAATCATAACTTTGTCTAACTTTCATATTATTATTAATTTTTCCAGCTTTGTGTCAAAATAACAATGAAAAACTGAGTTCTTGGTGTTCAAACTTGTTTTTAAAAAGGGTTTTGTCGCTCTTATGATGTCTCTAGAGTAGATGGCGCAACGTTGATATTTGTAACTTGAACAAATAAACTTGTCCGAATGACTTGACAACTGTTTTCTCCACTTTTTTAACCGGACGTTGCACAGTAAAACATGAAGGTTGCTTTCTGTGGTTTCTGAGATAAAAAGTTGTTTTAGAACTAAGCATTGGAATACACTATGTATGAAGATTGTTCCACGCGCTATATTCTTGTAAATATCTTAGGTCTGTATTCATAGATAGCCATCTGAATACTAATCAGAGTGCCTTCCTGTCTTTATTACCGTTACGGTTTGTTATCAACTATACTATGAATTTATAAAAATATACTACAAGAACCAATAAATATGTTACTAATTCTATAGCATATTGATTTGAATCCGTGATATACATGCTTTTGGAAAGAAATGCTATTGATTCAATAGCATTTTTTTCTCAGTGTACGTCCCCTAGTCATCGCTAGTGTGTCATCGAAATGAACGTCGTGCGCGGCAGATATGTTTTCACTTGTCTGCATCTTGTAATTGATTAAAATCGATTGCGATTGCAAGTCATTTTTAATACTAATATGCCAACAATTAGCAGTGCTTAATTTTTGCCCTCAAAATGAAAATAGTTGTAGCTCCCAATCGGGTGAGTCACCAATAACTTTTGTTTTGAATCTAAAGTAAATCTCATAAAGGCTTGGTTTCTCGTTTTGTTGATAAAAATTCATTGCGTATTATATTTCAAAACGCGATAAGAAAGCTTGCATTAAAAAGTATTTTCGTTCTTCAGTTCTAAATCCGTATTTAAGTGTCGATAAAGATAAAACTCCAGTCCCCTTCAAAGCTGATTTAAGCCATGTAAAATAACCTGAAATATAATAAAATCAAAATTTTTCCTTTTTTGCATGGGAACACAGTGGGTCTACTAATATAGGAGAAAACGGAAACGAATTATAATGTTTGCTATCAACAAGTGGTGGCGCTATTATCGCTACCGATGTTATTTTTAAACTGTTGTAACCATAGCAACTATATCATTTCCAGTTGAAATAATACAGCCGATGCTCATTTTACTCAGCTACCGTTCGAAGCACCTCAAGCGTCGGTGTTATATTTATACATTTCAGGTTAACCCACTGACGCATTGTGATGCCCTGTTGTCGACAACGTTTTACTCAACTCCTTACTATTTCCTATGTAAGGCTTATTGATATTCACTTTGGGTGAATTAGGTATTTATTAAATTCATTTTACCCGACTAGGATTTAATAAATGTTCAAATGACCTTAAGTCCCAAGTTTAATCGACAGAGTTGAGTAAAATTACTTCAACTATTTTTCTCCGTGTAATAGTACAGTATTTAACTGTCCATTGTGATTCATATTTAAAAATTCTTGTTGTATTTTTATTCTTGCACAAATTATTTTCAACTTTAAATCATTTAAATTTATGAAATGAATTTCATACAATATATTTCAAAATTTTCCGCTCTTTAGAATACATCGGGTTGGGGGGGACAGGGGTTTCGTTTGCACTGATATTAGTTCTTGCTATCAAAACTTGGCGGCGCTGATGCTCATTTTCACTTTTTTAAGTACCCTCCTAAAATACATGGTAGTGGCCGCACTGTGCATGAGAAGGCGAAAATTTCGCGCCCTTCATTACTGGATCTAAAGTGGAGGGGGTTGGGGTAGTCTCGTGAAATCTAGTTCTTACGACGTCCCCTAGATGTCGCTGATATAAATTCATTCGCCCCGCCCCCATCTGTAAGTACCCCTTTGAAATACATGGGAGTGGGCACAACGTGAGCCGAACTGCCCTGCACAGTGCGGCCACTACCATGTATTTTAGGAGGATACTTAAAAAAGTGAAAATGAGCATTAGCGCCGCCAAGTTTTGATAGCATGAACTAATATGAGTACAAACGAAACCCCCATCCCCCCCAACCTGATGTATTCTAAAGAGCAGGAAATTTTGAAATATATTGTATGAAATTCATTTCATAAATGTAAATGATTTAAAGTTGAAAATAATTTGTGCAAGAATAAAAATACAACAAGAATTTTTAAATATGAATCACAATGGACAGTTAAATACTGTACTATTACACGGAGAAAAATAGTTGAAGTAATTTTCCTCAACTCTGTCGATTAAACTTGGGACTTAAGGTCATTTGAACATTTATTAAATCCTGGTAGGGTAAAATGTATTTGATAAATACCTAATTCACCCAAAGTGAATAACAATAAGCGTTACATAGGAAATAGTAAGGAGTTAAGTAAAACGTTGTCGACGACAGGGCATCACAATGCATCACTGTGTTAATCTGAAATGTATAAATATATCACCGACGCTTGAGGTGCTTTGAACGGTAGTTGAGTAAAATGAGCATCGGCTGTATTATTTCAACTGGCAATGTGTTATAGTGAAAACTAAACTTTCTATTTTTGGATAGTAGTGACATCAAACTGATGTCACTTTGTATGTTTTATTCGTGAGAGATTTTAGAGAAGAACTGGCGAGGCCTGACAGAACCTCTCCATATATAGGTAGCTAAACCTAGGAGGGGGAGGTCATCAACCTCTACATATATGGGTAACTAAACCTGGGGGAAGGAGGTCATCATCTGGCCTGGTAACACCCCCCTTTTTAGACATAAATTAACCCTTTAATTTCTAGATTTTACCCGTCTGTTTTAGACATGAATTAGTCTCTTAATTTACTAAACTCTTACCCTCCTTACTTTTGGTATTTCGGTGGTTACCAAGGGTTGCAAGCTAGAATTGTACGTGACAAAGTTCGTCGGCGTTGTTACCTTTGTTTTTACACAGAATATACAGAGTTTTTTGGGCATACACTTTTGTATGAATTCGAGTATTCCTAATCTGTACAGAACATAGGCTGATCCTAATCCTAGCGCTGCGTAACCTAAGTAGCTTATCCAATCCATAATTGTTTCTCTCCATGTTCTTAGCCTTCTGTTAGTGGCTATTGATTTTAACATATTTTCTGCATCGTCTAGGCTTAATTTCGCTTGTCGTAATTCATTGTTATCGATAATTTTAGGGAGACGTATTAATTTACATTCTAAGGTTTTTAGATCGTCGTTAGAGTGACTAATGTTATAGGTCACATTGGATTCGTTGTAAAATTGTCCCTTTAGATTTTTGCTAAGGTACAGTGCGTCCATTCCATTATAGATTTTACAATTTGAGCCCGTCAGTAGTGAGGGTTGTTTAATCTTTAGGTGTTCTATTCCTGTTTCGCAGCTAATATCTAAATCTACCTCGTTCATTAGTACTATTATGTATCCGTTTAGCACGGGTATGAAGGTTTCTTTGTGTAAGGCAAAAGGTGAAGTTTTACATTTGTTCTCTGAGTATCGCTTGAATATCGTAGCTTCGCATGTTTCACTGTCAGTCAACCTAAAGTTTGGGTGGTTTCTTTCGCAAATTTTATACTCGCTTATCGTCGTACATTTATTTATTGTTTCCTTGTCAGTAATTACATATGAGTCTCTAAATTTTATTAAATAGTCATGGTCGGGAATTACTGCAAAATATAGGTTTTGGATAGGATAAGGGATAGTTATAATATGTTTGATGGTATCCTCTTCCTGTTCTATAATGGGAATTTTGAGTATATAGGTGAATAGTCCTATCAGGATGGCAACTGATAGTTGACTTATCCCGATTATATGCTGATAGCTGGTTTGGTCTGCATCAAAATGGTATCTTGTTCTGTGTTTTTCTTCAAATTCCTTAATAGTTGTTTTTAACATAGCAGGTGTTAATATTTGAGGATGGATGATTCCATGTTTACCGTCGTTGATAGCGTTGGTGGCCATGTCTATGTCTTCGCTTGTCTCGTCAATCATTATGGCTGCTATTAGCAGCTTACTGTTAACGAAGCTGTCCCTTGATACGGTGTTCAGTCCGCTACTCAGATTTCCTGCGAGCTCTATTTCAGCATTCTGATTCCCAATTAGCTCTTTGTCGTTTACGGATGATGAATCTAGGATAAGTTTCAGGATTTTCGTGTGATTCGTTAACACTGTTGCCAAGTTTTTATAGTCCATATATATTTTGTCAAATTCGTTATTTATATTATCCAAGTCCTGCTCGCTTAGTGTACCAAATAGTGTTTTAGATATATCGCCGATAAAGTTTGCCAATCCTCTTTTCGTTCGTTTATTCTTTCCGAGTAATTTCCCCAGAATCATGTTCTTATGTACTAATCTATTGTATCGATTTATTACAAGCTGTACTTCGTATTGGGGTGCACATCTCCCGTTACATGCTGATTCTGCTAACTCAATAGTGCTGCTTATCGCTGATATACGTTGCTGGTTAGATGTGAAGTTAATTCCCACCACAAGGTCCCAAGTTTCATGGTACAAATGTACCTTGGAGATGTCTTCGACAAACAAATTGCTGGTTATCGGTTGTAAGGTGTAGTTGACTTTACAGTTGGCTATTGCCGCTATTAGAAGTACTGGGGTCCTCATCTGAAAAATAAGGCATACACTGATCTATGTGTACTCTCAGTATTTTGTCTTTATTTCTAATGCGTAGATTATTATTATCTAGGTAATCTATAACTTCGTAAGGACCTTTCCAGGATGGTTTTAATTTGTTTTGTTTGGTGTTGTTAAGGATTTTGACTAGGTTTCCAGGCTTATATAAAGGATGTGTTCTTATTATTCCTTCATCTAATCTTTTCTTAGTTTTTTCTAATTCTACTTGGATTCTTTCTCTAGCTTTTCTGATGTTTTCCTCGTGTTTTTTCCTCCATTTTCTAATCAGATCTTGATGGGTTAAATTGGGTGAGTTTTCAATTTCAGATGGTATATTTGGTAATCCTCCAAACGTGAGTTCAAAGGGTGTGAATCCCGTGGTTTGATTTACTGTTGAATTTATTGCGAATGTTACATATTTTAGATTTTCGTCCCAGTTATTCTGATTTTCTGCCATGCTAGTTTTGATCAGATTATTCAGGGTTGAGTGCATTCTTTCAATGTTTCCGTTGGATTGTGGATGGAATGCTGTAGTTTTAATATGTTTGATTTTCAAAGCTTTCTCCAATTGGTCCATTAACTCAGATAGAAAGTTAGACCCTTGATCAGTGAGAATAGTTTTAGGGGATCCATAAATGTAAATATATTGTTCTATCAGAGCTTCTACTATTGCTGTTGAGGTTTCACTTTCTAATGGTATTAAAGTGGTGTACCTGGTTAATCTATCCTGAATACTAAGTATGTATTTGTTACCTCTATGTGTAGTGGGTAATGGTCCAAAAATATCCAGCGCTATTTTATCATTTGGATTGAGTGGTATGTCGGGTATTATACTTTCTGATTGATTCTTAATTCGCGTGGTCTTTTGTAGTTGGCAT
Organism: Diplolepis rosae; assembly: GCA_030998225.1. Lineage (NCBI taxonomy): Eukaryota > Metazoa > Arthropoda > Insecta > Hymenoptera > Diplolepididae > Diplolepis > Diplolepis rosae. The sequence goes on along the minus strand of JAPYXD010000210.1, from coordinate 638,790 downwards.
ATAGGGCATTGTTTGACATAGTCGTTAATGTCTTGGTCCATGTTGGTCCAAATTCCGATTCTCTTGACTTTTTCGATATTATTTTGTTCTCCAGTGTGATCCCTATGAGCTTCTTTAATAATTTGTTTTCGTTCTGCCTTAGTTAATTCTCGGTTTGTAGAGAAACAAATGTGGAAATTCTTATCTGGATAATAGTTTGATAGGAATTCCATTATTTCTTGAATTACTTCTCGCTCCAGAAATGTAAATAGAGGATCTCCAAAGGATAATCTAACAATTGAGAGTTTCTTGTTAACGAATTCTTCGATAAACCAACTTAATTTATACAGCCAATCTTCTTCGTATTACATAGGCATTTCATCCTTAGTTACTTCTTTCCAAAGTTTGCCGATAGCGTTAGGCTTTGTTTTAATTTTGCCTTTGACTGGTTGTAGTTTCCAATTTCTAAAATCCGTATATAAATTAGTATTTTCTCCTGGTGTTTCCGTGATTTCTTCTTCCGTTTCTGTGGTTTCATTTTCTGATGGTTCTCTCATTCGCCTTGCGATTAATTTCATTTTTTCTTTTAATATTTCGTCTTTTGTTATTCGCGGCTTGTCGAATGTTTCTATTTCCGGTGACTGGTCTTCCAAGCTTGTTTCTTCTTCTTCAGTACTAATTCCGGTTTTTTCCATTGCTCCTTGTAATGTGTCCTTAGTGATGGGAAAAAGTCTGGATAGACAATCCGCTACTTTATTTTCTATTCTTTTTTCATATTCTATTTCGTATTCGTATTCATCCATACGAAGTCTCCATCGTAAAAGTCTTGAGCTAGGGTCTTTCACATTGTGCAGCCAAACTAAAGCACGGTGGTCTGTTTGAATTTTGCATTTTTTTCCGAGAAGATATTGTCTGAGGCGTTTCATAGCCCATACAATTGCTAAAAGTTCTTTTTCAGAGGTGGTGTATTTTTCTTCGGCTTTGTTCACTGTTCTTGATATAAAAAGACAAGGGTGCCCGTCTTGGCTCAATACTGCTCCTAATCCACAGTTGGATGCGTCCGTAGTCAGTATAAATTGTTTGGAAAAATCAGGGAATTTTAAAACTGGTGCGGTTACCAATGCGTTCTTCAATTCGTAAAATGCTTTTTCGCAGTCTGGGGTCCAAACGAATATTGTCTCTTTCTGAGTTAGCTTTGTTAAGGGTCTCGCTATAGTAGAGAAATTCTTGATGAATTTCCTATAGTAACCTGCAAGTCCTAAAAATGATTGCACATCTTTTACAGTTTTCAATGGTCTGAATTCTTTTATGCAGTTTATTTTTCAGGGTTGGGTTTGACTCCTTCTTTGGTTATTATTGTCCAAGTTATTCTAGTTCTGGTTTAAGGTATTCACATTTTTTCGGTTCTAATCTTAGTCCTAACTGGTAGATTCTTTCCATGACTGCTACTAAGTTCTCATTATGTTCCTGAATTGAGCTTCCGAGTATCACAATGTCATCTATGTACGCAAAGCATTTTGTTCGAATTAATCCTCTGAATGCATTATCCATCATTCTTTGGAAAGTGGCTGGTGCGTTCTTTAAACCGAAAGGCATGCGATTGTATTCGAAATATCCTTGGGTTGTAGAAAACGCAGTGTACTTTTTGTCTTCTTCCTTCATCGGGATTTGGTGGAATCCAGCTGAGAGGTCAAAGGCAGAAAAGAACTTAGCTTTTCCTAAGTGATCTAGTATATCATCGATCATTGGTAATGGGTAAGCATCTTGATCCGTGTCTTCATTAATCTTTCTGTAGTCAATTACCATTCTTAATTTATTTCCTTTTTTCGGTACTATCCATAAAGGTGAGTTGTATGTTGATTGGCTTTCTCTTATAATTCCCTTTTTTAATAACTTTTCTGTTTCTTCTAGGGCAAACTGTCGGTGTTTTTCGGGTAATTTGTGGGATCTTAGATTGATTATTTTTCCATTTTTAAGTACTATTTGATGTTCGGTAAGGTTAGTACATGGAAGTGGGTCTGATTCTAACGTGAAAACTTCCGAATATCTGGCTATCATTTTTTTGATGAATTCTCTCTGGTCTTTTTCTAAATGATCTAATCTTGAAGCTTTCAATAATTCATTTAGTCTAAAGGTCATTTGAGGTCCATTACTTTCATTTGTGATTATTTTTAATATAGGTTCGTAGCTAATCTGGAGATTTACTTCTTTAGGGTGATCCGTATTATTTTTCAATGGGATTTTTATTTGTCCGTTTCGTATAGTGTAGAGCCCGTCGGGGATTTCCTTATCATCTATAATGATAATATCTTCATCTTCTGCGTCAGTTGAAATGGTACATATCTTTTCGGATTTTCCTGGTATGAAATCATTGCTTAGGTGCAAAGGTAGCTTTACCTTATTTAGCACGAGGTGACTGTTCGTGATCGCATATCTTGGATATTTTTCAAAGAATTTACTTCCAATTATACCTCCTTCTGGTAAGGGAAAATCGTTGGGTACTATGTAAAAAACGTGTTCTTGTCCAAAAAAGTTTAATTTTGTAGAATGTTTAGAGATATGCCGATCGTTACCCATTAGGAATGTTTTGTGGGTAGATTTCCTTTCGTCTTTATTATCCAATATTTTTTCTTTGATTATGTTTATAGCAGCTCCTGAGTCTACTAATAATCTGTATCTTCCAGTTTTTCTTCTGGCATCGATTCTTCGTAATCTTCCGCATATGGAAGAAATTCGGCTGATTCCTCGAAGATCAGTTGCTCCGTTATTTCTTCCTCCGTCATGTTTTCCGCTTCTGTTTCTTCCTCTGGGATTGCTCTTACCGGAGGTGGTCGCTTGAAACCATGGCCTGGGGGAAAACCCTGCTTCACTTGGCACTGTGAAGATATATGACCTATTTTGCCGCACTTGAAGAAATTCATTTTAAATCTGTCACTCAGTGGTATGGTACTATTCTGTGCTCTAGGTGTAGTATTTGCACTGAGTCGAGGTGGTCGGGGTGATTTGGCCCATATTTTTACTGGTGGTTTGATAATTTGTCTGACAGGCTGGCTATCTTTTAACTATGTTTCAGTTTCGATGGCTAATGCTTGAGCCTCGTTTACTGTGTTCAGTTTTAACAGACGTACCTGCATTCCAATTTCTCTTTTCAAATTTTAATAAGTAACGGTTTTCTTCTTCTTCCAATTCTATTTTAAGTCTTCGTTTAGTGGGGTTTACGTGCTGGGATTGGACTAGGTAATTTATTTCATGTGTTATTTGACGAAACCTCGTCGTGAAGTTCGGAACCGTTTCTGTTAACCCTTGCTTGCAGCTTTCTAATTTAGATTTTAATGAAATTAATGAACTGGTTTGTCTCAAATTTTGTCTGAGTGCCGCGTATAAATCTTCATAGGAGTTTATTTGCATATATCTAATGGCTTTTTCTGCCACGTGTGTAATTTTGTTTGCTAAAATTAAGTCTAAAAGAATTTCTGGTTCTTTGCATCTTATTCTAGCTCTCGTTACCGTTTTTATAAAATCTTCTACTCCCATGTCTTCCTGACCGTTAATTGGCTTTATCGTTTCAATTGCTTACTTGGCACCCATTTTCCGTTCCTCGTGTGGTAATGTTGGGACAGTTGTTGGGAAAAATTGTGATTGACCGTAAATATTTTCCTGTCTTGGTCTAAATGTTTCTTTTCTTTCGAATGTTTTTTCTTCGCCCGAAAAATGATCGTCTGTCGCTTCTGGTCGTTGCTGGAATTCACTATCTGTTTCTACTGTCCCTGCTCCTCCTAATTACTTTGATAATCTTGAAATTTCATCTATCCTATTTTCGTTTTCTTTTTTCAGTGTGTCGAATGAGATAGTCAGGGTTTCCATTTGGTTGAGAACCCTTACTGGTAATTCGTCAGTGGTGTAAGAAAGGGACTGGGCCCTGACGGGAGATTGTGCTCGAGACATGAGAGTGGTTGTGATTGGGAAATTTAAAGAGGATGAGTCCGTATCGTAGGATGATTCAGTTTGATAGAGCGTGCTATCTCGGTGTTTATGAAACGCCAGTGTACTTACTTATCTATTGTTTGTGACTCGGGTGTAGAATGTTGCGAACAATTTTAAGTGTTTTTATTTTAATAAAACAAAATGCAGTACAAGTTGCTACAAACTGCTACTGATTTTGAGATAGTGTTATTTATTTTATTAAGGATGGCCAGTGCTTGTGAACACACAGAGTATAGCCAACCCGATCTTGCCTCAACTTTACCTTACATGTACCGTAGTACAGTCACCGTTCGACGTATGTAAAAAGGATTTATGCTCTAAGGCCCAAGATCGATTGAGAAATGTTTACAATACTTTCACTTTCTAAAAGTAATGCTTACTGTGCTACTCGTGGCCTGATGTGGGATCCGTAGACCGCCTGCCTTCCTTGACGTGTCGAAGAGATGAGTCAGCTTACTGTTGAAAACCGGTTGCCTGGCTGGGCGTTGGCTGCTTACTTACGCAGATGCGTCTTTTGCCTGATTGCGGGCCTCGTTCAATTTTAATGGAATCTTTCACTGATAATTTACATGGTATAGTGGCTACTAAATTCACAAACTAATTTTTATTATCAGCTACTTATTCCTGTGTTCGGGCTTACCGTAGTGAAGTCCGGAGTTCTTCTTATTTTTAAAACTTCGTAAAGTTTCTTTAGCTTCTTGGGTCCGTGGATTCCAAGTCTCGCACAGGTCCGCGTTCTATGTGGATTTTCGTAGAAATTAAAAACTGAGAATTTAAGCGGATCATGGCAGGATCGCCAAAATGTTATAGTGAAAACTAAACTTTCTATTTTTGGATAGTAGTGACATCAAACTGATGTCACTTTGTATGTTTTATTCGTGAGAGATTTTAGAGAAGAACTGACGAGGCCTGCCTGAACCTCTACATATATACGCAGCTAAACCTAGGAGGGGGAGTTCATCAACCTCTACATATATGGGTAACTAAACCTGGGGGAAGGAGGTCATCATCTGGCCTGGTAACAAATGATATGGTAGCTATGGTTAGAACAGTTTAAAAATAACATCGGTAGCGACAATAGCGCCACCACTTGTTGATAGCAAACATTATAATTCGTCCCCCTTTTCTCCTATATGAGTAGACCCACTGTGCTACCCTGCCTCGGTCTTCCAATCAACCTTTTATACCGTCCGTGAGCGGTGGGTATAGCTGCGCGCGCAGCTCGATGGTCGGTGGAGGTACTCACGTGAGTAACGTTGGTGGGAGTACCCCACTGAATGCCGCGTTAGGGAAGCTGCGGCGCAGTGCCTATATATGGTTCGTTCTAAGTTTTTCGTGTCTCTCCTATTACTGTGGCCGTTTCTTTTTGAATGCTCGGCTCAAACGCTCACTCGGAAAGAAGGTTCGGTTAAATTTACTAAAGCTAATCGGTTGATAAATTTCCGGTTATAATGATTAAACTTTTAGTTAGTAAAAAAATCGTTTACTTATTACGGTTAAAAAATTTTGGTTATATATTTTCTGGAATGATCATTCCAGTTAATGTAACAGCAAAATATATTAAAAGCGGTTTCAAGATACGCCGTTGGCATCGTTACTGTCTAAACAATTTGGTGCCTTTTCGTTTTTCGCTATACATGTTGATACATCTAGATTATAGTAGATTATGGATTTATATATCTATGGATGTGAATATAAACAAAGTAAAATAATACGGCAATAAATATATTTTTTTCATTTCAATAGTATATTATGTGCCTAGGCACACAATGAGGGTGATTGCGTGAAGAGCGACAATGTTGGCAGGAGATCGAAGCCAAGGCGTAGTCGAGACAAAGCCGAGACGAATCCGAGGCGCGATCAGTCCTGCGAGCATTGTCGCGAGTCTCGCAATGTCCCGAATTGTGTGCATTGGCACATATTCTATTTTATGTGACTGTGGTGCGGATACGAGTTTTTATGCGTATATTGGAATCTAATCTAGAACTTATTGATGTTGTTTGCTGCGCTAGTTGTACGAAGCGGGCGCAAATTGGCGACTAGTCCTGGCCATTTTGATTTTATCGGTCTTGTGTAGTAGTCAGTGCTAACGCTGTACGAAGAAGAAGTGAGAAGAAGAAGAATAAGAAATAGATTGCGTTCCGCTGTACGAAGAAGAAGTGGGAAGAAGAAGAATAAGAAATAGATTGCGTTCCGCTGTAAGACTATAATGCGCATGCGCAGTTCAATTTCTACATTGTATTCCTCTGTAACGGAATATACAACATTGCTTTACTCTCAGCTGTAACGGAAAAACGAGTTTCCGCATCTGAGGCACATAAAAATTATAATTTCCACGTCTTTAAATCATTATTTATTTATCAGCTTATGTTAGCATTCACCCGGGAAATTTTAGTAAATTCAAATCAAATGTTTGGTAATGTTGAATGGATTAAATTAGTCAAAGTTACGAGAATATAAACATGAATGTAACGAGAAATTTTTTAATAGAAAAATTACGGTGATATCAACTAGAAAATTGTATTACATTAACTGAAATAAAAGATCAAAACAACCAAAAAGTGTTTACTAGAATTTCTAACATTTTTGACCCAAATTACTAGTACGCCTCTCCGTAACATTTTTTTCCGGTTGAAATGACCCCAATCCTGATTGTTTTAAGCAGAATTTTTTCTGAGTGCATCAACTGCGTTCGGGACCGATCCGCTGTGATGGTTTCACTCGGATTCAACAGCTCACAATACACCACATCCAGCTGATCCCACCGTGAATATTCGGTCTGGCCGTTGACATGGAGGCATTTTCGGGCATTCTCCATGATTTTTGCGCTTGAGATTATCGTAGCGAGCCAATTTTTTCGTCGCCGGGCACAATGCGATGTAAAAGTCCCTTCTGATTCTGTCTTTGAAGCAGCTGTTTACAAGTGAAGAAACGCCGTTCAACATCTCTCTGATGGTACGGAACTCAATTTCCTTCTTGTGTTTGGCACGAGCCTACAGCAAATAATTCGGAATCAGTGAAGATTTTCTCCTTTCTACCGCCATGCCGGTCCTCAACATCAAAATTACCGCTCTTGAAGCGTTAAAACCACTCACGATACGTTCTTTCACTAAGAGCAGCCTCACCGTAAGTACTTGAGAGCATTCGATGAGCCCCAGTTGCAGTTTTCTTCACATGAAAGCAGAAAATCAAAACTTCCCGCATATGACGAGAATTTGGCTCGAAAACTGACATCTTTGATCGAGAATAAATTTATGATGCAAACACAGATTCACTAATGTGTGCTATCGTTATGTTAACAGATGTTCAAGCTTACAGTGTGACATTTTTGATCTGCATATTTCGACCAGCACTTACCACTGCAGCCATCTATCGAAAAACGAAGGAAGCAAAATTGTACGCCTAATGCATTTTGAAATCTTCATTGAATGTAATGTTTTTCATTAAAGAAAATCTTATTAGTGATATTCTAAAACAGAAGCTTTTCTAAAATAAAATGTAAGGTATCCGTTTCGAAATTTGGATATAAAAAACAAGAAATGTTGGCAAAAATTTATTACGAATATACTGATGTCCGAATTGTACCCGTTATTGATTATTTCTACAATTATCTCAATATCACTTGGTCGTAAAACAAATTTTATATATAAGAAATGTTATTAATGACTTTAGCTAAATTTCAAATGATATACAGAATAAGCTTGGAATACGATTCCAGAGGTTTAATTGTTCAAATTACACAGGTCTGCAAGGTTTTGTTGTTGAAAAGCTATGAGGTTATGTGCTCGAAAAATTGTATTTTTCGCTACATTTGGGGTTATGTACAGGGCGCAAGAAATTTTTTTGGTTTTTTTCTCAAATGTCATCATTTAGCACTACTATTTCCCTTCATAATGAGCTATTAAGCAGTCGCGAGCGATTTTTTTTCACAAAAATACGGCCATATCAAGTTTTGACATTTATCCGAACAACCTTATGAGCATTCACATTGACTCTTTGGTGCATATCATTCTGCATTCGAAAATTTATCTTGAAAATTTGTGCTTGCGGGTTTTGATGGTCTGTGAATAAGAATTTACAGTCAGAAAATTGACATTTACATTTCTAAGATGGCACATTCAAAATGGCGGATCGAAATTTACGAAATTAAACGATTTCGCTCTCTAAAAATTTTTGGACCCTGAGAAATTTAAGTTTGTTTATGCTAGACCAGTAAATTGACTCATGAAAGTTGACCTTCGTAATGCACAGAAAAAACTTCGCATATTGTACACATGCATTCGTACTCAGCGACTCAAAAATCTCTCAAGTAAAGAATTTTAGAGACCAATATTGTTTTCCCCGAAAATTTCAGTTCGCCATTTTGAAACGGCCGACCATCTTGTAAAGGAAAATGTCAATCTTGCGAACCCATTTTCGTAATCAGCAATTCCGAAACCGAAACTATTTTTAAAAATAGAAAGTTTAGTTTTCACTTATAACATTTTGGCGATCCTGCCACGATCCGCTTAAGTTCTCGGTTTTTAATTTCTAAGGAAATCCACCTAGAACGCGGACCTGTGCGAGACTTGGAATGCACGGACCCAAGAAGCTAAAGAAACTTTACGAAGTTTTTAAAATAAGAAGAACTCCGGACTTCACTACGGTAAGCTCGAAAACAGGAATAAGTAGCTGATAATAAAAATTAGCTGGTGAATTTAGTAGCCACTATTCCACGTAAATTATCAGTGAAAGACTCCATTAAAATTGAACGAGGCCCGCAATCAGGCAGAAGACGCATCTGCGTAGGTAAGCAGCTAACGCCCAGCCAGGCAAACGGTTAGCAGCAGTGAGGAGCTGACTCATCCCACCGACACGTCAAGGGGAGGCAGCAATCTACGGATTCACCAGGCCGCGAGCAGCAGTTCACAGTAAGCAAAAAACTAAAATTAAGAAAGCATATATTGTAAACGCTTTCTTCAATCGATCTTGGGCCTTAGAGCATAAATCCTTTTTACATACGTCGAACGGTGACTGTACTACGGTACATGTAAGGTAAAGTTGAGGCAAGATCGGGTTGGCTATACTCTGTGTGTTCACAAGCACTGGCCATCCTTAATAAAATAAATAACACTATCTCAAAATCAGTAGCAGTTTGTAGCAACTTGTACTGCATTTTGTTTTATTAAAATAAAAACACTTAAAATTGTTCGCAACATTCTACACCCGAGTCACAAACAATAGATAAGTAAGTACACTGGCGTTTCATAAACACCGAGATAGCACGCTCTATCAAACTGAATCATCCTACGATACGGACTCATCCTCTTTAAATTTCCCAATCACAACCACTCTCATGTCTCGAGCACAATCTCCCGTCAGGGCCCAGTCCCTTTCTTACACCACTGACGAATTACCAGTAAGGGTTCTCAACCAAATGGAAACCCTGACTATCTCATTCGACACACTGAAAAAAGAAAACGAAAATAGGATAGATGAAATTTCAAGATTATCAAAGTAATTAGGAGGAGCAGGGACAGTAGAAACAGATAGTGAATTCCAGCAACGACCAGAAGCGACAGACGATCATTTTTCGGGCGAAGAAAAAACATTCGAAAGAAAAGAAACATTTAGACCAAGACAGGAAAATATTTACGGTCAATCACAATTTTTCGCAACAACTGTCCCAACAGCACCACACGAGGAACGGAAAATGGGTGCCAAGTTAGCAATTGAAACGATAAAGCCAATTAACGGTCAGGACGACATGGGAGTAGAAGATTTTATAAAAACGCTAAAGATAGCTAGAATAAGATGCGAAGAACCAGAAATTCTTCTAGATTTAATTTTAGCAAACAAAATTACACACGTGGCAGAAAAAGCCATTAGATATATGCAAATAAACTCCTATGAAGATTTATACGCGGCACTCAGACAAAATTTGAGACAAACCAGTTCATTAATTTCATTAAAATCTAAATTAGAAATCTGCAAGCAAGGCTTAACAGAAACGGTTCAGAACTTTACGACGAGGTTTCGACAAATAACAAATGCAATAAATTACCTAGTCCAATCCCAGCACGTAAACCCCACTAAACGAAGACTTAAAATAGAATTGGAAGAAGAAGAAAACCGTTACTTATTAAAGTTAAAAAGAGAAATTGGAATGCAGATACGTCTGTTAAAACCGAACACAGTAAACGAGGCTCAAGTATTAGCCATCGAAACTGAAACATGGTTAAAAGACAGCCAGCCTGTCAGACAAATTATCAAACCACCCGGGCCATCTCGACTCAGTGCAAATACCACACCTGGAGCACAGAATAGCACCACACCACAGAGTGACAGATTTAAAATGAATTGCCGAATATCTTCCATATGCGGACGATTGCGAACAGTTGATACCAGAAGAAGAACAGGTAGATACAGATTATTAGTAGACTCAGGAGCCGCTATAAATATAATCAAGGAAAAAATATTAGACAAGGAAGACCAGAGGAAATCTACCCATAAAACATTTCTAATGGGTAACGATCGGCATATCTCTAAAAATTCTACAAAATTAAATTTTTTTGGACAAGAACACGTTTTCTACATAGTACCCAACGATTTTCCCTTACCAGAAGGAGGAATAATTGGAATTAAATTCTTTGAAAAATATCCAAGATACGCGATCACGAACAGTCACCTCGTGCTATATAAGGTAAAGCTACCTTTGCACCTAAACAATGATTTCATACCAGGAAAATCCGAAAAGATATGTACTATATCTACTGATGCAGAAGATCGAGATATTATCATCACAGATGATAAGGCAATTCCCGACGGACTCTACACTGTACGAAACGGATAAATAAAAATCCCATTGAAAAATAATGAGGATTACCTCAAAGAAGTAAATCTTCAGATTAGCTACAAACCAATATTAAAAATAATCACAAATGAAAGTAATAAACCTCAAATAACCTTTAGACTGAATGAATTATTGAAAGCTTCAAGATTAGATCATTTAGAAAAAGACCAGAGAGAATTCATTAAAAAAGTAATAGCCAGATACTCGGAAGTTTTCACATTGGAATCAGACCCACTTCCATGTACTAACCTTACTGAACATCAAATAATGCTTAAAAATGGAAAAATAATTAATCTAAGAAGGCACCGACAGTTTGCCCTAGAAGAAACAAAAAGGTTATTAAAAAAGGGAATTATAAGAGAAAGTCAATCACCATACAACTCACCGTTATGGATAGTACCGAAAAAAGGTAATGAATTAAGAATGGTAATTGACTACAGAAAGATTAACGAAGACACAGATCAAGATGTTTACCCACTACCAATGATCGACGATATATTAGACCACTTAGGAAAAGCTAAGTTCTTTTCTGCCTTTGACCTCTCAGCTGGATTCCACCAAATCACGATGAAGGAAAAAGACAAAAAGTACACTGCGTCTTCTACAACCCAAGGACATTTCGAATACAATCGCATGCCTTTCGGTTTAAAGAACGCACCAGCCACTTTCCAAAGAATGATGGATAATGCATTCAGAGGATTAATTCGAACAAAATGCTTTGCGTACATAGATGACATTGTGATACTCGGAAGCTCAATTCAGGAACATAATGAGAACTTAGTAGCAGTCATGGAAAGAATCTACCAGTTAGGACTAAGATTAGAACCGAAAAAATGTGAATACCTTAAACCAGAACTAGAATACCTTGGACACATAATAACAAAAGAAGGAGTCAAACCCAACCCTGAAAAATAAACTGCATAAAAGAATTCAGACCATTGAAAACTGTAAAAGATGTGCAATCATTTTTAGGACTTGCAGGTTACTATAGGAAATTCATCAAGAATTTCTCTACTATAGCGAGACCCTTAACAAAGCTAACTCAGAAAGAGACAATATTCGTTTGGACCCCAGACTGCGAAAAAGCATTTTACGAATTGAAGAACGCATTGGTAACCGCACCAGTTTTAAAATTCCCTGATTTTTCCAAACAATTTATACTAACTACGGACGCATCCAACTGTGGATTAGGAGCAGTATTGAGCCAAGATGGGCACCCTTGTCTTTTTATATCAAGAACATTGAACAAAGCCGAAGAAAAATACACCATCTCTGAAAAAGAACTTTTAGCAATTGTATGGGCTATGAAACGCCTCAGACAATATCTTCTCGGAAAGAAATTCAAAATTCAAACAAACCACCGTGCTCTAGTTTGGCTGCACAATGTGAAAGACCCTAGCTCGAGACTCTTACGATGGAGACTTCGTATGGAAGAATACGAATACGAAATAGAATATGTAAAAAGAAATGAAAATAAAGTAGCGGATTGTCTATCCAGGATTTTTCCTATCACTAAGGACACATTACAAGAAGCAATAAAAAAACCGGAATTATTACTGAAGAAGAAGAACCAAGCTTGGAAGACCAGTCACCGGAAATAGAAACATTCGACACACCGCGAATAACAAAAGACGAAATTTTAAAAGAAAAAATTAAATTAACCGTGAAGCGAATGAGAGAACCATCAGAAAATGAAACCACAGAAACGGAAGAAGAAATCACGGAAAGACCAGGAGACAATACTAATTTATATACGGATTTTATAAATCGAAACTACAACCAGTCAAAGGCAAAATTAAAACAAAGCCTAACGCTATCGGCAAACTTTGGAAAGAAGTAACTAAGGATGAAATGCCTATGTACAACGAAGAAGATTGGCTGTATAAATTAAGTTGGTTTATCGAAGAATTCGTTAACAGAAAACTTTCAATCGTTAAATTATCCTTTGGAGATCCTCTATTTACATTATTGGAGCGAGAAGTAATTCAAGAAATAATGGTATCCCCATCAAACTATTATCCAGATAAGAATTTCCACATTTGTTTCTCTACAACCCGAGAATTAACTAAGGAAGAACGAAAACAAATTATTAAAGAAGCTCATAGGGATCACACTGGAAAACAAAATACTATCGAAAAAGCCAAGAGAATCGGAATTTGGACCAACATGTACCTATACATTAAGGACTATGTCAAAAAATGCCTTATATGCCAACTACAAAAGACCAAGCGAATTAAGAATCAATCAGAAAATATAATACCCGACATACCACTCAATCCAAATGATAAAATAGCACTGGATATTTTTGGACCATTACCTACTACACCTAGAGGTAACAAATACATACTTTGTATTCAGGATAGATTGACCAGATAAACCACTTTAATACCGTTAGAAAGTGAAACCTCAACAGCAATAGTAGGAGCTCTGATAGAACAGTATGTTTACATTTATGGATCCCCTAAAACTATTCTCACTGATCAAGGGTCTAACTTTCTATCTGAGTTAATGGACCAATTGGAGAAAGCTTTGAAAATCAAACATATTAAAACTACAGCATTCCATCCACAATCCAACAGAAACATTGAAAGAATGCACTCAACCCTGAATAATCTGATCAAAACTAGCATGGCAGAAAATCAGAATAACTGGAGCGAAAATCTAAAATATGTAACATTCGCAATAAATTCAACAGTAAATCAAACCACGGGATTTACACCCTTTGAACAAGCCAGGAAGACTAGTCAAAATCCTTAACAACACCAAACAAAAAAAATTAGAACAATCCTGGAAAGGTCCTTACGAAGTTATAGATTACCTAGATAATAATAATCGACGCATTAGGAATAAACATAAAATACTGAGAGTACACATAGATCAGTGTATGCCTTATTTTTCAGATGAGGACCCTAGTACTTCTAATAGCGGCAATAGCCAATTGTAAAGCCATCTACACCTTACAACCATTAACCAGCAATTTTTTTGTCGAAGACATCACCAAGGTACATTTGTACCATGAAACTTGGGACCTCGTGGTAGGAATTAACTTCACATCTAACCAGCAACGTATATCAGCGATAAGCAGCACCATTGAGTTAGCAGAATCAGCATGTAACGGGAGATGTGCACCCCAATACGAAGTACAGCTTGTAATAAATCGATACAATAGATTAGTACATAAGAACATGATTCTGGGGAAATTACTCGGAAAGAATAAACGAACGAAAAGAGGATTGGCAAACTTTATCGGCGATATATCCAAAACACTATTTGTTACACTTAGCGAACAAGACTTGGATAGCATAATTAACGAAACAGTGTTAACAAATCACACGAAAATCCTGAAACTTATCCTAGATTCATCATCCGTAAACCACAAAGAGTTCATTGGGAATCAGAATGCTGAAAGAGAGCTCGCAAGAAATCTATCTATATTATATTGTTTTGTATTCCGTTATGAGGAATACTTTATAGGTTCGTTTAATTCATTCCAGTTCTTGAAATCAATTAGTGTTTGAAACTGCTTTTGGAACTTTTTTCTCGGATATAAATTTGAAACATTTAATTTGAACGAATTCTACTTTATATTGAGAAGAGATTGTGTACTTTTAATTCCAATATTTGAAATTTGTTTCGTAGGTATTTTATTCTTATGAATTCTAGGTACGAATAAAATGAACCTCATACATTTTAGAAAGTTATAAATAAATATATAAACAACTGAATATCTTTTAAATGTCAACTTGATAAGAAAGTGTTGGTTAAATAACAGTGAAAATATAACTTATTACAGAGGTTTAATAAAGAAACGTGTTCAACGTATTTTTATCTTTCACTCCCTCACCCTTAATTTCCAGTCATCAAAAAATTGAAATTATTATTCAAATATTTGGTTGCGTAACAAAAAACTTATTTTAATTCCACAAAGTACCATAAAATTGCTATTATTTCCTTCGCATTCTCGTATTTTTTGATTCCCTTTAATTCACTTCCTTTTCTTTTCCTATGTTAATTAACATGAATTGGATTATGCTTTTTTTCTTTTACCACTGACAGAATAAGACACAAAGGAAAAATCAGGTATTAAATGGAATTAATTTTTTTAATCCTATTCAATTCAAGCCTTCTTACTGGGTAGGAATACTCGAATTCATACAAAAGTGTATGCCCAAAAAACTCTGTATATTCTGAGTAAAAACAGAGGTAACAACGCCGACGAACGTTGTCACCTTCAATTCTAGCTTGCAACCCTTGGTAACCACCGAAATACCAAAAGTAAGGAGGGTAAGAATTTAGTAAATTAAGAGACTAATTCATGTCTAAAACAGACGGATAAAATCTAGAAATTTATGTCTAAAAAGGGGGGTGTTACCAGGCCAGATGATGACCTCCTTTCCCCAGGTTTAGCTATCCATATATGTAGAGGTTGATGACCTCCCCCTCCTAGGTTTAGCTGCCTATATATGTAGAGGTTCAGGCAGGCCTCGTCAGTTCTCTAAAATCTCTTACAAATAAAACATACAAAGTGACATCAGTTTGATGTCACTACTTTTTAATAATAGAAAGTTTAGTTTTCACTTATAACAACATATCTTTAATTGTCTAAATATAGGACGATGGTGTAGTGTATGTGCAATCATACAGATTTATACATGGAAAAATATGATGATGGAATAAAATTCGAAAAAAATAAATAAGTAAAACTTTTGTGTGTGTAATGGATGTCTCTATCAATATTATATTCGAAAAATGAATGACGGTTTTAAAATTATATTCAGCAGTGTCGACATATGGGCATTCAGTGTTTTACGAATAAGTATTTTGTGAAATGCGCTAGTGGAAAAATATATGCACTTTGAATGATAAATGTTTCGAATAAAATGGATAAATAATAATGCGAAAAAGGAAAAAGTCAAATGTCTCGTAAAACCAAATGTTTATAAGATGAAAAAGGACGTTTTTAATTATATTCTTTCAGGATGATTTTTGTCAAGTGATTTCAACAATTTAATTAAACTTTCTAGTATTATATAAAAAAACCTTCAGTATTTGATACTATTTGTCTGTAGAGTTTAAATGCAGAATTTGATGTTGGGTTCATAACCTGTTGTATTTAAGTAGTTTTATTTTTTGACTTTCTTTGATCTCACTGAATTGATTTTGAATATTGTAAATTTAGAATATTAAATAATTGTATTTTTTTAAAAATAATTATCATTTTCACTTGATACATTCTGTCATAATTACCTTTCTTGTAATTCTATTTTCTGACAATTACCTTAGGTAGTAAAGTACATCTATGAAGGGAAAAATTGTTACTGTCAATATTTTTGGTCGAAATGAGAAATTGAAATTCTGAGTTTAGAATTTAGATCCAATACTCTTACAATGTTGCAAATGAAAATCAAATTACAGATATTAAAATTCCACAAAAGTACAATATAAATCAGATAAATTAATGATACAATGATCTAAAAATAAAAGAGTTTTAAAATCGTTTGAACTCAAAATTTTTTTAATTTTTAAAGGCTTTTTTAAGGCCTCAAGTGCTTTTTGAAAGTGAAGGTTTTTTATATAATACTAGAATCTATTAATACATTATTGAAATCGCTTGGCAAAAATCATCCTGAAAGAATATAATTAAAAACGTCCTTTTTAATCTTATAAACATTTGGTTTTACGAGACATTTGACTTTTTCCTTTTTCGCATTATTATTTATCCATTTTATTCGAAACATTTATCATTCAAAGTGCATATATTTCTCCACTAGCGCATTTCACAAAATACTTTTTTGTAAAACACTGAATACCCATATATCGACACTGCTGAATATAATTTTAAAACCGTCATTCATTTTTCGAATATAATATTGATAGACATTTATTACACACATAAAAGTGTGTGTCTGTATATAGTATACCGTAAGAATCCGAGGAAACTGAACGCTATAGGAAACCCCATGAGTGCGAGAGAGAGCTTATGTGAATGGTGGAAGAGCGAGAGAGAAAGCCTGCCTGCCCTTCAGTTGCTCAGTTGCTTTCCAGTCCCTTCTCTGCCCCCATGCGCCGATAGGCAGTCAGGCTTTCACTCTCGCACTTACACCATTCCCATGAGCTCTCTCTCCCTCGCACTTATGGGTTTTCCTATAGCGTTCAGTTTCTTCGGATTCTTACGGTATACACTGAGAAAAAAGAACATGACTCAGTAGCGTTCGGAAAGGAGTGGTTCAGTGTTCACAGAACGTGGACGTAAACGGCCCCCACCACTGATCCGTGTGGATCCTCACACAACCAAACGGGGCGTATCGGTGTGTCCCCACTTTCTAGCTTCCATTTCATGCTGGCGGCTGTTAAGCTAAGATCGAGAATTATGTTTCTCTCACGATCGTATAGACAGGTCTGGCATCTCCCGTAGTGGGGGATGTTCCCTTATCGTGACGAGTAGTAGTTTCGAAAGTGACCGCTTGGGCAGCGCTGCAATCGAAGGAATACCCGTGGCTTATAGACAGCTTTCACAGCTGACTACGTTCTGGGTATATCTATATACATACATGCTACGGTGCGGTCATTCGGGCCACCACTCGATGCCAGCGCTATCCGTGGCAAAAATATGAAACATTCTGACTTCAATAAGGGAACATCCCCCACTACGGGAGATGCCAGACCTGTCTATACGATCGTGGTTTCTCTCGACTTTGTGTGAAAGAGGCGCGAAGCAGACGACAAATTCAAAATGATAAAATATATAGTTCAAGATATTACCTTTCTTTTTTTGA
Organism: Diplolepis rosae; assembly: GCA_030998225.1. NCBI lineage: Eukaryota > Metazoa > Arthropoda > Insecta > Hymenoptera > Diplolepididae > Diplolepis > Diplolepis rosae. The sequence goes on along the minus strand of JAPYXD010000210.1, from coordinate 621,219 downwards.
TATTTTGATAAACAGTTACCTAAAATGAATATCTGAAAGATTTTTTTGAATTTTGAGATGAAATAAGGGTAATAAGAAATAATTTTCAAGTAAAATTTATCGTTCAATAAGTGTTTCAAGTCTCGAAACAAAACATCGATTTATATATTTTTTAGCCTTGTAAATAAATTATTTTCAATTGTAAGATTATATGGACGTTAAATCATATCAAGATAAGATAAATCATGAGATTCAAATTGAAGAAATAAAAGGTTCAAATAAAATACTTTGGAAAGTTTTTTTGAATATAAATATGCACCTTTTTTTATAATGTGTAGCACCTTTTCACATGAGTACTTGAATAAACAAGTGTGAACAAAAGAATTCTATTATTAAAAAATATCTAAATTATATCTAATTTTGCACACAAAATTACACATTGAGATTTTTTTTCTTCTCAAGTAAAATTGACAAATTTTATAATAATCAATTACTAAAAAAAAATTTTTTGAATACATCGCAATTTATTTGCTGAAATTGCCATAAAATATGTCAAGTATAATCAAAGTTCTTTTTGAGGTATTTTATTCCAAAGGAATTTTCATACATTTATTTAATGCTAGTGGAATTTAAGGTGTAATTATCAATACAAAATTAAATATGGTCTTTTATTTTTTCAATAATCAAACCTTTTATTCACAATAATGTATTCAGAAAGAGGCTCTTAAAAAGTGTTACGTATTTTAAAAGCTTTTTCAAAGTATTTTATTATTATAATATCTGCCAATTTTTCTTCATACTAAAGAAATCTCAAGGTGTAAATTCGTATGCAACATAAAAAAAAGTTTATATATACTTAAAAATAATCAAACGTATTATGTATACTTGTATATTGAAATAGCCATGCGAAGGATTTTAAGTAATCTGAAAGCTTTTCCAAAGCATTTTATTCCATGATATATTTTTCAATTTTACTTCATGTCAGGGAAATCTCATGATGTTATTTCTTTTGCAAACTTAGATACAATTTATTTTAATTTATAATCAAACCCTTCATTTACACAGGCATGGAAATTATTTTATAATTACACATCGGTAATTAAATGTTCATCATCTGTTGTTTCAGCCTCTGTTCAAGTGACTTCATTTTTATAAAACAATACAAATTTTGCTATTTCACCTGTTAAAAGTGAATTGATTTTGATAATAGCTCAAAAAAAATTCCTAATAATATCATGAAAGTTAATAAAATCCTGCATCTAATGAGCTCAATTTGAAAAAAAAATGTTAATTTCATAAAAAGATACTACAAAAATGTACAATTTTTATATTTTTTAATATGAAAAATTTATCTTACATGAACTATGGCCTGAAAGGTGAGTCATAGTTTTTTTTAGCTAATAAATTAAGATATTTATGGAATTGTTTTCCTGCATACTAAAAAGTCGTACAATTTCATGATGACCATAGTCTATACATTATTTTCAGAAATCCAAACTATCAATAAAATGTTAATAACTCTTAGAAAAAATTAACAATTTAAAAAGTTTTTGGTCTCATTTCAAAAGTATGCCTTCATAGTATTTTGATAGCTAATCAAGATATTATTAGTATTTTTGTTCTGTATACTATCTTAGGGTCAAATATGATACAATCCAAGTTGTATAATTTTAAAAACGTGCAACTTCTCACAAGTTTTATTTAAATATCAATGTATACCATACTTTAATGAAATTTAGGGTTATTAATCAAAATGTTGACTAAAACGTCGTAAAATTACATGATAACTATAATCTATACATTATTTTGATCAACAAGCCCACTTGACATAATTTCTGTAAAAGTTCATGTAAGATAACTTTTTCATATAAAAAAATATCAAAATTTGACATTATTGTAGTATCTTATTATGAAATTAACATTTTTCTTTCAAATTGAGCTCATTAGATGAGGAATTTTATTGAATTTCATGATATTATTAGGAATTTTTTTTCGAGTTGTTATTATCAAAATTAAGTCACTTTCAATATAAATGAAACAACAGGTAAAATAAAAAAATTTTAATCGTTTTTATGAAAATTAAGTCACTTGAACAAAAGATGAAACAACAAATGGTGAACATTTAATTACCGATGTATAATAAAAAAATAATTTCTATGCCTGTATAAATGAAGGGTTTGATTATAAAATAAAATAAATTGTATCTGAATTTGCATAAGAAATAATATACATAAGAGGATTAATCATTTTGAAATATATATAAACATATATCTAATTGTATCTTGACATGTTCCTGCACATGTCCTTTGTTATATTGACCCACAGTGATATATCTGTGATATTTAATTTGGCATGGGGTCAGTTAGTTACAAATTGTTTATGTAGTAAAAAACATAAACAACAGAAAGGCAAACGTTTCAGCTACAAATTGGGGTCCTCTTTGGTGCCAACAATTTTAATTCGCATTAAAAATAATAATTATAAACTAAACAAGCAAAACTCATGCAACTTAATATTTATTTTCTTTTTTTTTTTTAAGGGTGAGTTAAAAACCGGTAAATTTGAATTTGGGAAGAAAAAATAAATTTTTTTCTCTTTTCGATCGACAAAGTATCAACAATATTTTTTACGCGTACATCATACAGGTGAATTTAAAATATCTAAAAAATCTTATTCTTCGCGTTATCGCGAATTTATGATTGGTAATTATATTACAGGAGCGTTTTTACTATAAATACAATACTTTTGGAAAAGTATTTTCGAAAAAGTATTGGCAACAAAGTTTTTCACGCGCATATCATACATGTCAATTTAAAATGACTTAAAAATTCTCTTTCTTCGCGTTTTCGCGTTTTCAGGATTAGTAATCGCATTATGGGATCGCTTTACTATAAATGTATTACTTTCGAAAAATTATTGTCAGCTAAGTTTTTTACGCATATATAATACGTGTCAATTTAAAATAACTAAAAAATTTTGTATTCTTCGTGTTTTCGTGTATTTGCGATTGGTAATTACATTAAGGGAGTGATTTTTACTATAAATACAATACTTTTGAAGCAGTATTGTCAAAAAAGCTTTTTACGCATATATCATACTTGTCAGTTTAAAATAAATAAAAAATTCTCTTTTTTCGCGTATATAACAGTTATTCCAGTCTCATATCAATTCATAAATGCTATTTTTCGCGGATCAAGAATTAGTAATCGTACTACGGTACTGTCTCAATCTAAATACAATGCTAAAAACAGTTTTGGCAACAAGGGTTCACGCGCATATCATACATGTCTATTTAAAGCATTTAAAAAATTCTATTCTTCGTGTTATCAGGATTACTTATTGCATTGTGTGTTTGTTTTAATATAAATACAATACTTCAGTAAAAGTATTGGCATAAAAGTTTTCTACACGCATATCAATTCAAAATAACTTAAAAATTCTATACCATTCTCTTTTATCAAAAAATGTTCTCATTCGCGATCATTTTTAACGACTGTACTAAAATATGTTCGGGGGAGTGTTTCGGTACCGAATTGAGCGCGTTTTCTGACGGATTCCTTCGAACATGTGGTATGGGGTTTGCTTTCCTCGAACGCTTTGGCACATAGAAATCTCAAGTGCTCGGGACGTTGAAAAGATTTTTGTGTGTATATACTCTTTGAGGTTGTAACTTGACTCCTCATAACAAGTTTTCTCGTATAGAGAAAATTCTCAATACTTTCTAAATCAGTTTTCTCTCTATCTTGTAGCGGAGTGGCAGTCTACCATACTGACTGTCGACTCCGTGATCGAAAAGAGAAAAAAATTTATTTTTTCTTCCCAAATTCAAATTTATCGGTTTTCGACTCACCCTTAACTCCTCGGGTTCGCGTGTGTGTGTGTGTTGTGCTGTGCGTCCTTCATCGAGGGCTTACGATTGGATTTAAGACCTGTGTTTTTTATGGAATTAATTGTGGTTGTGTGCCTTTGAGGAGGCGCGTTCCGCAATTCACATCTTCCACGAATCTGGCTTGAGAGGACTTCTGTGTGAGGACGATACTGGAAGGTCTATTCGCATGCTCCAATTCTACTTTTATAAATAAATGTATTATAGGGAGAAAAAAAAACCCAAAAAAAAAAAAGAAAATAAATATTAAGTTGCATGAGTTTTGCTTGTTTAGTTTATAATAATTATTTTTAATGCGAATTAAAATTGTTGGCACTAAAGAGGACCCCAATTTGTAGCCGAAACGTTTGCCTTTCTGTTGTTTATGTTTTTTACTACATAAAAAATTTGTAACTAACTGACCCCATGGCAAATTAAATATCACAGATATATATCTAATGTTGCATACGAAATTACACCTTGAGATTTCTTTAGTATGAAGCTAAATTGACAGATATTATAATAATAAAATACTTTGAACAAGCTTTTAAAATACGTAACACTTTTTAAGAGCCTCTTTTTCAATACATAATTGTAAATAAAAGTTTTGATTATTGAAAAAATAAAAAACCATATTTAATTTTGTATTGAAAATTACACCTTAAATTCCTCTAGCATTAAATAAAATGTATGAAAATTCCTTTGGAATAAAATACCTCAAAAAGAACTTTTATTATACTTGACATCTTTTATGGCAATTTCAACAAATAAATGTAAATAATAGGTTTGATTATTTAAAAAAGAAATAAATTATATCTTATTTTGTATACGCAATCACACATTAAAAATTCTTTATACAATACAAGCATTTTTTTCTCGCTTTTTGACGCTTGTTTTGCGGGCATAAAGTTTGTCATTTAAGCCCTAGGGCGTAAATAGGGATGGAGTGCTTAAAAGTAGTCATTTAAGCACTCTCCACTCCCTATTTACGCCCGCAGGACTTAAATAACAAACTTTGCGCCCGTAAAACACACGTCAAAAAGCGAGAAAAACATGCATTTGATGTATAAAGTACCGTGTACAACACGGGGGTATGATCATTTAAAAGCTCGAGCGATGTTTACATTTCTCGGCTTCGCCTCACATTTCGCACTCGGCTTCTCCTTGTGCGTGCTCGCCTTCGCCACGAAATGTAAACATCGCACTCGCCTTAAATGATCAACTTTACCCCCTTGTTGTACAATGTACTATTGGTATGAAGCAAAATTGACAAATATAATAATAAAATACATTTATTAATTTTTTTTTAAAATCAAACCTTTTATTCACGCTTACAAATTGAAATTGCCATATAAAAGTTGCTTAGTATTCAAAAAAGTTTTTTTTTAGTACTTTATTATTATAAAATTTGTCAATTTTACTTCATAAGAAAGAAATCTCAATGTGTAATTTTGTGTGCAAAATTAGATATGATTTGGTCATTTTTTCAAAAATAAAAACCTTTTGTTCACACTTGTATATTCAAGTAGTCATGTGAAAGATGTTACATATTATTTTTAAAAAATGTTCAAAGTATTTTATTTCAAAGAAATATTTCTCAATTTTACTACGGGTCAGAGTAATCTCAAGAAGTATATTTAAATCCAAAAGACTTTCCAAAGTATTTCATTTGAACCTTTTATTTTTTAAATCTGAATCTCATGATTCATCTTATCTTGATATGAATTATCATCCATATAATTTTTACTATTCCAAATAATTTATTTACAAGGCTAAAAAATATATAAATCGATATTTTGTTTCGAGACTTTAAACACTTATTGAACCATACATTTTACTTAAAAATTATTTCATATTACCGTTATTTCATTTTAAAATTCAAAAAACTCTTTCAGATATTCATTTTAGGTGAGTGTTTATCAAAATATCAAAAAAAGAAAGGTAATATCTTAAACTATATATTTTATCATTTTGAATTTGTCGTCTGCTTCGCGCCTATTTCACACGAAGTCGAGAGAAACATAATTCTCGATCTTAGCACAACAGCCGCCAGCATGAAATCGAAGCTAGAAAGTGGGCACACCGACACGCCGCGTTTGGTTGTGTGAGGGTCCACACAGTTCAGTGGTGGGGGCCGTTTACGTCCACATTCTGCTAACACTGGAGTGGTTCATGTTCGAAGACGAAAATTGAAAATAGACATCACTGTGTCTTCGCTAGACATGAACCACTCATGTCCAGAGCGTACACACTAATCAGGCCGTGCAAACCTAATGGAAAGGTGGTGGACAGAGCTCCCAAACTTGAAACGCCGCTGGCGAGCCGCTGGCGGGGAACCGTCCCCACGCATCGGCCGCCTGTCGTTGCCCCTCAGCTACCTTCCACTTAAACTCGATACCCCGCCAGCCTCGTCTTTCTATTTGAATGGGAAGGTAGCTGAGGGGCAACGGCGGGCGTCCAATGCGTGGGGACGGTTTCCCGCCAGCGGCTCGCCAGCGGCGTTTCAAGTTTGGGAGCTCTGTTGGTGGACCGCTAGCAACTAGCGCCGCTTATATCCCTGCACATGAACTGCCATTATGTGTGCACGGTTAGTGCATATACATGCATACGTAGGTTCTTTAAATGTGTTACAGAGAATATATTCAAATATAATTAAAAGGAAATTGAAGATTTAACGCAAAATTGTGAAATGTAATTTATGAGTGAGCAGTTAATAACAACTCACTCTTGAATTACATTTTCACAATTTTGCTTTAAATCTTGGTTTTGTCGTAATAAGTAAAAATCAAAAATATCTTCATTTGTATTTTTATTGATTTTTATTTTCAGAAAATATACGAAATATACTAATAATAAAAAATGTTATGAAAAATGATAATACTGCTGACTTCAACGAAAATCGGAGAGACAAAAAATATTAATTTTACAGCTTATACAAGGCTTCAAGAAACATAATCATATAATTAAAAAACTCCTTCGTTTTATCGACCTGAGGACTCGTGAGTCCAAAAATGGCGGCTAATCTATCTCCTATTGAAAATGCCGACGTTAGAAACGACATTGGAAACGTTATCGTAAGCGATATCGTAAACGTTGTTGTAAGTGATATCGTAAACGACGTGTAAAATTTTGTAAACAGAAGTCGCCGGGCGAGCACACGACGAGATGCACGTGACATCGTGAAGAAATCGCAGAAACTCAGAAAATTAGGGAACGCTGCCTTTTACTTTAGTTCGTACACTAAGAAAAAAAAACATGACTCAGTAGCTTTCGGAAAGGAGTGGTTCATGTTCGAAGACGAAAATTGAAAATAGACATCAGTGTGTCCTCGCTAGACATGAGCCACTCATGGCCAGAGCGTACACACTAGTGTCTTAGGCAATTATAACGCGCACAGGACAGCGCTGCCTAGACAGTAGTCAGTCATGTCCAGGACAGGAACTAAATTTAGTGTACTTTTTCACTTTACATTTGAAAATTTTTGCTGCTAATCGTCAATAGACAGAATCGACGAAACTCTCAACATTCAAGCATTGGCACAATATACAGTTAATGTTTAGCGCGTTGTCGTTCCGGTGCTGGACATGACTGACTACTGTCTAGACAGCGCTGAGTCCTGTGCGCGTTATTAATGCCTAAGACATTAGTGTCAGGGCAGGTCAACCTCTAATGTATTGGGTGTCCTCGTATGGTGGTTCAGGTGCAGGGATATACGCGGCGCTAGTTGTCAGAAGCGGATGGAGTGCGGCAAGGGGAACGGCTTCGTATGAGCTCCGCCATTGTTGTATACTCTTTCTGAGCTACATCAAGTTACATGCCATTGGTGAAACCGTTTCAGAATTAAATAAAACAAAATATTTTAATATTGTTAAAATTTTAATCTATTTAACTGTATGGAAGGAATATAAAAACAATGGAAACTGTTACTAACATATTGCTTTATCTATAAATATATTTTTATTTATGATTTTTCGGCATCATGAAAGTTTAATAAGAGTGCAAATTCGGAACGGTACCCAAATATTCACAATCGTTCGAAATTAAATACACACATATAATATGTTTTTATTAATTTCCACTTCCTTTATATTCTTTTCATAAAGTAAAATAGATTTAAATTGTAACAATAATAAAATATTTCGTCTTATTTAATAAAAAAAAAGGTCATAATCGGTATCATTTACGACATCGTAAACGATATCAAATATGATCTGAAAATAGTACTACTGTCTAGGCAGCGCTGTCCTGTGCGCGTTATAATTGCCTAAGACACTAGTGTGTACGCTCTGGCCATGAGTGGTTCATGTCTAGCGAGGACACACTGATGTCTATTTTCAATTTTCGTCTTCGAACATGAACCACTCCTTTCCGAAAGCTACTGAGTCATGTTTTTTTTTCTTAGTGTACGAACTAAAGTAAAAGGCAGCGTTCCCTAATTTTCTGAGTTTCTGCGATTTCTTCACGATGTCACGTGCATCTCGTCGTGTGCTCGCCCGGCGACTTCTGTTTACAAAATTTTACACGTCGTTTACGATATCACTTACAACAACGTTTACGATATCGCTTACGATAACGTTTCCAATGTCGTTTCTAACGTCGGCATTTTCAATAGGAGATAGATTAGCCGCCATTTTTGGACTCACGAGTCCTCAGGTCGATAAAACGAAGGAGTTTTTTAATTATATGATTATGTTTCTTGAAGCCTTGTATAAGCTGTAAAATTAATATTTTTTGTCTCTCCGATTTTCGTTGAAGTCAGCAGTATTATCATTTTTCATAACATTTTTTATTATTAGTATATTTCGTATATTTTCTGAAAATAAAAATCAATAAAAATACAAATGAAGATATTTTTGATTTTTACTTATTACGACAAAACCAAGATTTAAAGCAAAATTGTGAAAATGTAATTCAAGAGTGAGTTGTTATTAACTGCTCACTCATAAATTACATTTCACAATTTTGCGTTAAATCTTCAATTTCCTTTTAATTATATTTGAATATATTCTCTGTAACACATTTAAAGAACCTACGTATGCATGTATATGCACTAACCGTGCACACATAATGGCAGTTCATGTGCAGGGATATAAGCGGCGCTAGTTGCTAGCGGTCCACCAACAGAGCTCCCAAACTTGAAACGCCGCTGGCGGGAAACCGTCCCCACGCATTGGACGCCCGCCGTTGCCCCTCAGCTACCTTCCCATTCAAATATAAAGACGAGGCTGGCGGGGTATCGAGTTTAAGGGGAAGGTAGCTGAGGGGCAACGACAGGCGGCCGATGCGTGGGGACGGTTCCCCGCCAGCGGCTCGCCAGCGGCGTTTCAAGTTTGGGAGCTCTGTCCACCACCTTTCCATTAGGTTTGCAAGGCCTGATTAGTGTGTACGCTCTGGACATGAGTGTTTCATGTCTAGCGAAGACACAGTGATGTCTATTTTCAATTTTCGTCTTCGAACATGAACCACTCCAGTGTTAGCAGAATGTGGACGTAAACGGCCCCCACCACTGAACTGTGTGGACCCTCACGCAACCAAACGCGGCGTGTCGGTGTGCCCACTTTCTAGCTTCGATTTCATGCTGGCGGCTGTTGTGCTAAGATCGAGAATTATGTTTCTCTCGACTTCGTGTGAAATAGGCGCGAAGCAGACGACAAATTCAAAATGATAAAATATATAGTTTAAGATATTACCTTTCTTTTTTTGATATTTTGATAAACACTCACCTAAAATGAATATCTGAAAGATTTTTTTGAATTTTAAAATGAAATAACGGTAATATGAAATAATTTTTTAGTAAAATGTATGGTTCAATAAGTGTTTAAAGTCTCGAAACAAAATATCGATTTATATATTTTTTAGCCTTGTAAATAAATTATTTGGAATAGTAAAAATTATATGGATGATAATTCATATCAAGATAAGATGAATCATGAGATTCAGATTTAAAAAATAAAAGGTTCAAATGAAATACTTTGGAAAGTCTTTTGGATTTAAATATACTTCTTGAGATTACTCTGACCCGTAGTAAAATTGAGAAATATTTCTTTGAAATAAAATACTTTGAACATTTTTTAAAAATAATATGTAACATCTTTCACATGACTACTTGAATATACAAGTGTGAACAAAAGGTTTTTATTTTTGAAAAAATGACCAAATCATATCTAATTTTGCACACAAAATTACACATTGAGATTTCTTTCTTATGAAGTAAAATTGACAAATTTTATAATAATAAAGTACTAAAAAAAAACTTTTTTGAATACTAAGCAACTTTTATATGGCAATTTCAATTTGTAAGCGTGAATAAAAGGTTTGATTTTAAAAAAAAATTAATAAATGTATTTTATTATTATATTTGTCAATTTTGCTTCATACCAATAGTACATACATTGTACAACAAGGGGGTAAAGTTGATCATTTAAGGCGAGTGCGATGTTTACATTTCGAGGCGAAGACGAGCACGCACAAGGAGAAGCCGAGTGCGAATGTGAGGCGAAGCCGAGAAATGTAAACATCGCACGAGCTTTTAAATGATCATACCCCCGTGTTGTACACGGTACTTTATACATCAAATGCATGTTTTTCTCGCTTCTTGACGTGTGTTTTACGGGCGCAAAGTTTGTTATTTAAGTCCTGCGGGCGTAAATGGGGAGTAGAGAGTGCTTAAATGACTACTTTTAAGCACTCCATCCCTATTTACGCCCTAGGGCTTAAATGACAAACTTTATGCCCGCAAAACAAGCGTCAAAAAGCGAGAAAAAAATGCTTGTGTTGTATAAAGAATTTTTAATGTGTGATTGCATATACAAAATAAGATATAATTTATTTCTTTTTTAAATAATCAAACCTATTATTTACATTTATTTGTTGAAATTGCCATAAAAGATGTCAAGTATAATAAATTTTTGTTTATTGTTAAATGGTTTTTTTTTAATCCGAAGAAAAAACTATGTGTTTTGAGATTCGGACCGAAAAAGTGAGCGAGGAAGTTTGAGCTACAGTAAACTTCCCGTGAACAAGTTGATCAATAGTATATGGAGCAACTTTATGGGAAATATTAACTCAATTGAACAATTACTTTCGAAAATACAACGAGTTGAACGCAAATGCGAATTAGGTTTTGACGCGATTTTACCGGTTTTGTTACGAGCAATGCAGGCGCGCCGATGAGTAGAAGCGAAGGAAGATAGAGAAAGAGAGTAGGAGTGGCATGCGATGAAAATGAGCTTCAAACCTAATTCGCATTTGCGTTCAACTCGTTGTATTTTCGAAAGTAATTGTTGAATTGAGTTGATATTTCCCAAAAAGTTGCTCCATATACTAATGATCAACTTGTTCACGGGAAGTTTACTGTAGCTCAAACTTCCTCGCTCACTTTTTCGGTCCGAAGCTCAAAACACATAGTTTTTTCTTCGGATTAAAAAAAAACCATTTAACAATAAACAAAAAAATTTTTTGCAAGCACTGTCGCCTCCGCCAGAGATTCAAGAGTAGAACGCAAAAAAAAATTCGCAATCCGTTAATTAATGAATTTTTCGAGGCGAGTGGGTTAAAATAAAACATGGTTTCTATGCTTTAAAACCAACACACTTTTTATTAATTTACTCGAAAATTTGCAACGTTATAAAAAAAAACTGTAAGAGGAAACTAACATTCATTTTTCACGATCTATAAAACCGTGTTTTTGGTTTTTTCGAATTTCGATTTTCAATTTTTGACTATGACATCACGAGGCGGACAATACTTTTACAGGTTTTCGAGCGCCTGTCGCCTTATTGAATATAACTCCTCAATTGTTACTGTCAATATTTTTGGTCGAAATGAGAAATTGAAATTCTGAGTTTAGAATTTAGATCCAATACTCTTACAATCTTGCAAATGAAAATTAAATTACAGATAATAAAATTCCACAAAAGTACAATATAAATCAGATAAATTAATGATCCAATGATCTAAAAATAAAAGAGTTTTAAAATCGTTTGAACTCAAAATTTTTTTATTTTTAAAAGCTTATTTAAGGCTTCAAGTGCTTTTTAAAAGTAATTGATTAAAATCTTACAAGAAAATCATAAGTGGACGGATTAAAAAATAATGAGGTATTGAAAATTGCTCAATTAGTAATATATCCAATCTTAAATTGAATAAGTCGGGAAGATTTGAATGAAAAGATCTGAAAATAATTATAATAGTTTCTCTTTACAAAAATTTTAAATGCAAACAATTCCAAATGTAAAATGTCCTGAATTTTTAAGCGTTTTTAAACTAAATATATATAATTTAAAGTAATTTTATTTATACATAAAAAAATTGAAATAGTTTTCGGACTTTAGAAAACTAGGAAATTTATTCATGAAAATCATTTTAAGTTGTAAATATTGGAATATTTTCAATGAAACAATTATAAGCTGAAGGAAAACATAGGTTTTAATTTTTTTAAGAAAACAGTTCTTACATTGAAAATTTTAATCTTTTCAATATGATCACGTTTAATGTTTTGTTTCCAAAAATTGTATAGTCAAGCATTTTAAGCGAGTCTCGTAATTACCCGAATTGTGTGCACTGGCACATATTCTATTTTATGTGACTTCGGCGCATATACGAGTTTTTATGCGTACACTCGAATCCAATCTGAAAAGGTCGAAATTGCCGTGATTATCACCCATCTCACTTGATACTTCGCGACTAGTCCCGGCCATTTTGATTTTATCGATCTTGTGTAGTAGTAGCGTATTGTAATAGAGCATGCGCAGTTCAAATGTACAAGGCTTTGTCAGTAGGGTGCTGACGCTGTACGAAGAAGAAGAAGAATAAGAAGAAGATTGTGCTCCGCTGTATGGCTATAGGTGCATGCGCAATTCAATTTTTACATTTCATTCCTCTGTAGCGCAATATACAACATTGCGCTACTCTCAACTGTAGCGAAAAAACGAGTTTACGCGCCGGAGGCACATAAAATTATTTGCAGATCTTTTCATTTAGATCTTCCCAACTTATTCAATTTAAAATTTGAAATATTACTAATTGAGCAATTTTCAATACCTCATCATTTTTTAATCTGTCCACTTATGATTTTCTTGTAAGCTTTTAATCAATCACTTTTAACAAGCACTTGAAGCCTTAAATAAGCCTTTCAAATTAAAAAAATTTTGAGTTCATACGATTTTAAAACTCTTTTATTTTTAGATCATTGTATCCTTAATTCATCTGATTTATATTGTACTTTTGTGGAATTTTAATATCTGTAATTTAATTTTCATTTGCAAGATTGTAAGAGTATTCGATCTAAATTCTAAACTCAGAATTTCTCATTTCGACCAAAAATATTGACAGTAACAATTTTTCCCTTCATAGATGTACTTTATTACCTAAGGTATAGGTAAGATAGAATTAAAGAGTTGTATATTGTCAGAAAATAGAATTACAAGAAAGGTAATTATGACAGAATGTATCAAGTAAAAATGATAATTATTTCAAAAGGATACAATTAATTAACATTCAAAATTTACAATATTCAAAATCAATTGAGTGAAATCTAAGAAAGTTAAAAAATAAAACTACTTAAATACAACAGGTTATGAACCTAACCTCAAATGCTGCATTTAAACTCTACAAACAAATAGTATCAAATAAATAGTCCTTGGAGATCACACACTCAAAAGAATTAATTAACATTTCCTGAAATTCATAAAATTTATTTCACCTCTTTAATGTTATTCAAGACTTTTTACAAAATTTGTTAGGTGTCAAATTTTGTAAACAGAAGTCGCCAGGCGAGCAGACAACGAGATGCGCGTGCCATCAAATCGAAGAAATCGCAGAAACTCAGGAAATTAGGGAACCCTGACTTTTACTTTAGTTCGTATATACTATATATAGACGAAATAAGAAGAGAGCCGAAGTTTCCCGAAGATTTTCGAGCATCTTCAAGTTTTCGAATCCAGAAGAGGAGAAGTCGGCTGCGCGCGCAACCATACTCACAGTTCCTACTTTCTTCGCACGGACGTACCCTGTAATTGTGTGCGCATGGTTGACGTGTCCGATCTGAGCATACTGGTCTGACGCGACACTTTTTGCCTCGTAAACATTATAAATGAGCATTTATTACGCCTGTTGAGAGGGACCACGAGGAGTAGAAGTACATAAAGTACCCTTAAAGCGCCCTTAATCTTCCCCTAACGTTACGATATCCATCCATCCGTCGATAATTTTTTTTACCCCCCAACTACCCTGGGTTGTATCACGACATTTGAAACAGAATTTAAAATGAATTTAACCAAAAATTTTAATTTACATATTTTATGATGTTTATTTGTATATATTTCAAATTGTAGAATCTGCAATTCATTTTTGCTACAAAATATGAATAACATGTTAAAAAACCTCATCAAAAAGGGGAATAGTAAATAAAAGCATCATTCATTGAAGAGAACATTTATTGCAGGCGCTCGATATTCTACGAGTACAGGTTTTATTCAGGTTTATTAACATAGATTTTTCAAATTCAGGTGTGTTTCAGTATATCGGATTTCTTGAATTGATTTCAAAAGCTTGCTTAATTTTAAGAAAGAAAATAAACATTACAATTGTGCAAAACGATTTTATCGTTTCCGAGTCTGAACTATTATACCTTAGAGTGATTCGATTGGAAACAAATTCAGGTTTATTTCAGTATATAAGATTTTCTGAATTGATAGCTTATTCAATTTTCAGTTTTGTAGCTGATTTGTTTTCAATTTCTGTCGAAGTTTCACTAATGTTTTTTGTGGAAGACGATACCAAAGAGATATTCTTCGATATTCTGTCAGCAATGTCCTTTTTATTTTGAATAGACTCGTTTTTGTATGCTTCGGCGACCATGTTGTATTTACACCCGCCATGTCATTACAACGTCGTGATTCCTGAATCTGAGTCAGCTAAAAGCGTGGCTGATGTACGGTGATAACTGTGCCCTATGATAATAATAAAATAAATCATTATATGGAAATACGAGAAATAAATAAAATTGTATATACCTGCTGACAGTTCATAAGCAATCGCTTTTGGCCTTTCTATGAATTTAGTTTTTCCAATGACGTGATTATGGCCTCTTCCATTTTGATATTTCATGATGAATCGATCCGTTGAAGCATTTTTTGGTTGAAGCTCTTGATATTTTTTGAGAATATCAACATATGTGACGTGGGACGAAGAAACCCGGCTAACAGCACCAAAGACGAAATTTGAGTTTTTCGATGATTTTGAGAGACAGAAGCATGCTCTATCGAATGGGCCTATGCACAAAGCTGTGCGATCAAGAGTGACCGAAATCTAACGCATTTTGTCTCGCGTTTATTTTTATTTCGAACGGTCCCGTCTCAGAGAAAAGCGATTTTCTCGAAAAGTTAAAAGGTGGTGTTAGCCGGCTTTCTTCGTTCCACGCCACATATTTCTCATCGATCACAAAACGCCGTGGAACATTATTTTTCGTGTCAAGAACACTGCCCATCAAAAAATTTTCTTGATTGCTGATGTTATTCAATCCTTATGGGTCGTAAGTCACCTATGACAGGTCAACAGTAGTAGTTCTGCAAAAAATCGCGACTGATGAGGGTTAATTTTATTTTCGTTGATTCGTGCGTTCTGCAAGCTCTGCATGTTCCAAATATCAACACACCCTGTAATTCGGGATAACTCGGGTCCAACTCGCGCATGATTTTCATACTTCGAAAAATATGCGTGAGTTGGACCCAAATTAACCCGAGTTGAATTTCAGAACGTAGGTCAGTACTGCCAACTTGATATTTGATACTTTATTAATATCCAATATCACCCGCTGGCTCTACATTATCGCCTGCTGGGTATAAATGTACCGGACTGCCCAGCAGCACTGGGTGTATATATGTGTAGTGCATAGCACTACGCATGCGCCTTAACAATGCTGCGCACCGGCCCCAAATACGCCATTTGTATCCCTCGAAACAGGGCTAAAAATGCCCATTTTTGGTGTGTGAGAGGTAAAAAAAAACATTTTTTCACACCTTTATATTTACTATAGTATTTTATATTTAGCATCGAAATCATGTATTCTCTTCCGTTTAAAAAAATTTTTATACCTTTTTATCATACGGTTTGTAATTTTTCGGAAAAAATTTTAACTCAAAAAAATGACGCGCTGGAAAAAAACAGAAGCCAGTTTTGAATTTAGCACAGCCAACTACTCTGTAAATGATATATCTCATTCCATGAACACATTGGTCATATTTTATTGATCAGTGTCATCAACAGGGCACAGACCCATCTTATAGGGCCTTTGCAGCAGTAGCTTATAAGCGAGATTTTGTCAGAATGTTACGTTGATATGGGTAAGTTAGATAGTTTGAATCTAATAGCGATTATAAAACTTTTAATTCAAGTGGGCTATTACAAATAATGTATCATTGTGCACTTAAATATGTGAATATAAATGAGGTATTATTATAGTAATATGTGTGGCCATGTTTCTGTAACGATCGTAGTAACTTGTATTAGCCTAGAGAGTGTAACATCACTATTTTGCCCCACCATCGTTGTCTATTATCTTTGAGGGTCTCTCAAGACGACCCTGCATTCCTTTAAGCAGTGTATAACTGTGTTTAAGCTACGGCAGACCTTTGCTACTCTTAACAAAATCTACGTGATTCTTGTTAAACGCATTGAATATATTAAAAGTTACCTATTTGCAAGAGTAGAGAAGTGTTTTAATAATCAATCCTTTTATTAAATCCTAAACTCCGTGACAGTTTTGTCAATCCTGCCACGATCCACAGAAAAGATTCTACAGATTCAAACGCTGTGACGAACCAGTGGAGTGCTATTGTGCATTTTTTCAAATAAAAGGCACGTCGTGCGAGACGATAAGTTCTGTGGATAGAAGATAGCGGTCTACAAGGAAGCTGAGACAACGCGTCATTCCAGCAAGCCACGTGTTGGTGGCCACTCCCTTGCAGTGTCAGTTGCTACCCGTACTACGGTCCAGAATAGCAACAAAACTTCAACTCTACAACTCACTGACTATGAAAAGAAGTAAGAAAGGTGTATAAAAAAACAAATAGAAAGAAAAACAAAGAAAGATATAAGAGGCAACATGACTCTCGTATAGCACTACCTCCAAGACTTTTCGAACCCGGTGATCTGGTTAAAATATTAAATACCAAAGAGAATAAACTCAGCCCTGAGTGGAAAAGCCCAGCTACAATAATTAAATTCCTACCCAATAACAATTATGAGATCCTTTTCAATAACGAACGAATTGTTGTACATGCGAATCGACTCAAAGAACAATTTCAAATCTTTTTTTTGATGATGTTCCTGGCTGCTACCTCTACAGTAAAAATAACAAAAAAGCCCCTACAAGACGTTACCGTTTTTGTAGAGAATTTGGAAAAAACCAAGCCATACCATAGAGCATTGAAAGTGATAATTGTGATTGACAGTCAGAATCTATACGATCGTCCGCACCAGGTCGACAGAGCCCTTGAATATGCACAAGATCAATGCAAGGGAGATTGTTACGAAAATGCAGAGATAAAACTACTCACCAGACTACTCGATAGACTCAAGCTACTGTACTCTCATCTGTATCATACATTGGGTTAGAGAGGATTAATAAATGGAATAGGTGTGGCGTCGAAAGCATTATTTGGTAATTTGGATGAGAACGACCTCACCCTTATAAATGAAAATATGAACTAATTATTTAAAGGTAATGCTAGGATGTCTCAAAGCTTAGGTAACCAAACGATTGTCATCCACAATTTGTTAAACTCTGCCTGACACGATATTCAAAAAAAGAATTATGAAACGCAAAATCGTCTAGACGAAATAAATCAGTTGGTAAACGCTACCAATAGGAATCAGCAAAATATGCACTTGGCAAACCAGTTATTAGGTTGTACCATCAGTATAGAAGAAATCAGCGAAGACACTAACTTACTGATTAATGCCATCAACAACGGAAAACACAGAATTGTGCACCTCCAATTGTTGACGCCAAAGCAACTCATCAGAGCTGAAAAAACTCGAGGAGGAACAAAATTTCAAATATCCTGTCCGATTGACAGAATACAATTACCAGCATATAGTTGACATATCAGATCTCTCTGTGACGATAATTAACAAAAGACTCACTTACTGCCTACAAGGACCCATCCTAAAACCTGAAACCTTGCGACTTTTACACCTAATCCCTATACCTAAACCTCACGGTAAAACATTTGTATCCGCCGTTCACATGCACGAAATAATACTCGTTAATCAAGAAAATAGCTTTTACGTACCAAGTGGTAAGGGTTTAATTAGAAATTGTGAACACTTAGATAACATCAGAAGTTGTGAGAGGACACAGCCAAGTTACCTTTTGAGCGAAATATATTCTTGCGAAAGCGAACTAAAATATTTAAATCAAACGTCAAAACACTCGTTAGTCAAGTTTGCCAAATATTCATTTTCCAAATACAGAAACTAGTTTATATTCCATTGTATGGCGACAACCAATACATACTAATGTCTCTCAAGACGACCCTGCATTCCTGTAAGCAGTGTATAACTGTCTCCAAGCTACGGCAGACCTTTGTCCCTCTTAACAGAATCTACGAGATTCTTGTTAAACTCATTAAATATATTAAAAGTTACCTGTTTGAAAGTGAGAGGAAGTGTTTTAATAATTAATCCTTTTATCAAATCCTAAAGCCCGTGACATTTCCACTGAAAGCTTTTTTCACTTTTCAGTACCAAACGCGTTAGAATAAGACAAAAGAATCCCTTATCGTCAGTCGTCACTAGTCCTCACTTCTGAAGGCCAAACCTTTTGGTGGAGTGACTAATTTTTCATATAGTGGTTTTCAGATTCACATATTCATTGTCAGAAAATCCAAAAGGACTCTTTCAAATACAATAAATTGACACCATTTTAGATTCGCTCCGTAACATTCAAACAGTGCATTTCAAGTTCTTGTAGGTTTTATAACATTTGTTCCATTTATTCAAACGAAAATATTAACTTTTCCGCTTGAAAACCACTCTATTGATTTCTGTTACGCAAACCCTGTTTGCTTCATTTGGAAACGATTTTATACTATTATAAAATATAATTCATTTTTATAATTTACTCAGAACGAAAAGTCTCAGTGTATATCTAAGCAAAAATTGTCAGTTCATCCTAAAAATTTTTTTCTCGCAGAATTTTATTCTTTAGCACTGTTATTCACATTTTGCTTATATCATAGAAATATTGATTATGGTATTTTATATTTAACCTTACATAAGAAAAAAATTTCGTGCGTAAAATTATATGAAAACTAAAGTAAATTTCGTGTACATTTAGAATAATCAATCTCATTTGTCCATTTTGACAATTGGAAAAATCTGCACCATGACACTACACATTGTTTTTTAAAGTTTTCTAATTCACTGTAAAAAAAATTGTCGAATTCTTTGTACCCCCTTTTTAAAAGTATTTTATTCTGAAGAAATTTTAAATTCCTTATCGACTCATATGGAAAAAAAATTACAAAATTCCACAGTCAAGATACCAAAAGTTATTAAAAATTGTTTTATGTATTTTGTAGATTAAAAATAAATCACTGATGAGGGCCCTGATCAGAGCCAGAGCGTCTAATTACGTACAACTTTAAGTTTTTTATTAACATTGGACCCTAAACCCAACTAAAGGGTTTACCAATAGGGACATAACAATTTCGTATCTTTATATGAATGCACCCTTAAACTTTTTTAATGAACTGTCAATGTCAAAACGTTAGTTCAAGTCAACATTTTCATCATAGTAAAGTTCACGAGCCAGCAACGTTTAGAAATTATTAAAAATTACTACCGAAATTCTGAGTCGGTGGTCGCAACTTTAAGAGCGCTTACTCCAATTTTCGGCCGTAATAATCGTCCCACTCGGCAGGCTGTGCGACGCTATAGTGGACAAATTCGAGACCAAATTAACACTATTGGACGTTCTGGTGCCAAAAAGACGTCGTATTGCTCGAAGCGAAGAAATAATCGCAGCCGTAAGTGCATCGATTCAAAATGAGCCGAATCAGTCGATTCCACGTCGTTCTCAAGAATTGGGCATCGCTCAAATGACACTGTGGCGTATTATGCGAAAAGATCTTGGCCTACATGCTTTCGAAATTCAATGCACTCAAGAACTAAAGCAACTTGATCATTTGAAACGCCGAAACTTCTCCAATTGGGCTCTGGCAAAACTTGAAGAAAATGAAGATCCGCAAAATGTGACTATGTTGGAAGATTATTTGTGGCCAGAATTGGATGAACTTGACATCACCGATATGTGGTTTCAACAAGACTGTGCCACTAGCCACACAGCACGCGTCACAATCGATTTATCGAAAGGCAAATTCGGTGAACGTGTTATCTCGAGAAATGGTCCGGTCGAATGGCCGCCTCGTTCATGCGATCTAACGCCATTGGATTTCTTTTATGGGGCAGTATCAAGTCACTGGTCTATGCCAACAAGCCAGTAACTTTAGACGACCTCAAAGACAACATCCAACGCGAAATTGCCAACGTTCCGGTCGAAATGTGTGCCAGAGTGGTGGAAAATTGGGTCCAAAGAATCGATCGCTGTAAACGGGCTCGTGGTGGTCATATGACCGATGTCGAATTTCATTCATAAAATGTAATGCTTGCTCTACACCCACAATAAATTGGAACTCAATATCTTAAATATTTCTGTGTTTTATTCATAGATAAAATTGTTATGTCCCTATTGGAAAACCCATTATCATCATATTACTTTAATTATTAATTAAGGGCCAATAAATATCCAAAATATAAATATTATATATTTAATTATTTATTATTATTAATTTAATATTATTAATTTAATATGGGACATTTAAATATTTGAATATAATATTTATAAAATGTAATCCGTGTAGAAATTTCCAATATATGCCTTGATCAAGTATTGGCTTTGTCGTGGACCTAGTTGGGAATCCCTGAAAAGAAATTATAAACTATTTGAACTCTATATAATATTAACTACAGAAGTGAAATGCATACCACACTGACCATTTAGAAATTACTCTAATGGTACGTATTAGCAAATCCGGATAAAAAAGCGTAGCAAAGTTCTGAACGAAAAAATCTTAAAAAGTCTCATAGGAGTCAAATTGGAGGTATTGAAGTATAAAATTCGAGGTATTGAGTGCTTGTGAATCCTTTGTATTTTAAACTTTAGAGAACAGTTCGCTAAAATTTTGTTGCGCAGTCTTCACTGCGCACAAGGCAGTTTACAGAAAAATTCGTTTCTAAAGTTCAAAAGCCAGCACATCGATTTGCCGCAAATAACTTTTGAAGTTTCGGTAGCTCACCCAGTAGAGCTCTTGCCTTATATGCGGAAGGCTGCGTATTCAATTCTCATTGTTATCAATTTTTTTTACATTTTCATCATGGATGAGAAGGTATTGGTTTTATGTGAAAAATGACTTTCGAAATTTTCATCAAATCTTTACGTTCTGAGACCCCCTGAGTCAGAAAAAATGGTTTTTACGAAAGTGTCTGTCTGTCTGTCTGTCAGTCTGTAGGTCGTGTGCGGCATAACTATCGATAGAATTATCAGATTGAATTGAGCTTTGGTACACTTTATCGGAGCCGAAAAAGTAAGGACAAGTTCGTTAACCAGCCACATCCAATCAAAATTGAGGGATGGAGCACTACTTTTGTGTTTTTGAAAATAATTTTTTGAAAAAATCAAAAATTCCAATCCTGGTTTTTGACAGTGCTCATAAATCTCTAAAAATTATCCTAATAACATTTTTTGATTAAATCAAAATTAGAAATGTTACAGCATATTCAAATTCGAAAAAAGTCAATATCAAAATTCCATTTTCCAGTTAAATTATACGAGATACGAAAAAACGTTATGATACAATATTATTGAATACATAAAGACCTACAAATGTGAATTATAACATTTTTTCATAAGATGCATATTTTTCTTTTTAATTAAAAAAAAAACTATTGAAAATCCAAAATTCAATTTTTTAACAATAGTATTGGAAATACCAAAAAAACGTAAGAATACAAAGTTGTTCGTTTCAAAAAGATCTACAAATTTTGTCTGACACAGTTTCTGATAAAAGATATATTTTTCGTTTCAATTCCAAAAAATACGATAAAAATGAAAAAATTCCATTTTTTAGACAAAATATGTGAGATGCAAAAAAAACATTTAGATGGAAAATTGTTTGCTTAATGAGGTCTACAAATTCTGATAAAGAAATTTCGGGACAGGATGTATATTTTATGTTTTGATTTTTAATATTGAAAAAATTCGATTTTTTTCACCAAAATATGTGAGATACGAAATAAGCGTTGTTCTGCAAAATCGTTTCCTTAAATAAAGTCTACGATTGTTTTTTCTTTTTGAGAGATTTGGAAGAAAATAAATTATTTTAATCATGTAATTTATTAAAAAGTTACTGAAATGTATACAGAAAATCGAGCGCGAAGCGCGAGTGTCATGATTAGAATGTGTTCCTTAAGGCTGATAGAGCCTTAAGTAAATTCAATTTCCTGTTTCACTTAAATTCAAAAAGAAATTGAGTGACTTTGAGAAAATGTGTAATTCACATCATCTGTAATATTATTATAAAATTGGTTTGAGCTTCAGTATCAAAATATAAGAAATAAACTTAAATGTATGCGAAGAGCACAAGACCGAGCGCGAAGCGCGAGGTCCAGAAAGAACGGAGCGCGCAGCGCGACGATCGAGTCGCGCGCCCTAGGCGCGCTCAAACTTGCGAGCGAAGCAAGCTACGCGCTAAGCGCGCGATGAGAATGTACCCGCGAAGCGGGCAGATTTTTATTTATCAAAATGCTTTTTTTATTGAATTTCGTAACAACTATTATTTAAATTTTGCCATTTGATGAATATTTGATAATCATTTTCAATTAAAATTATTTTATTTTTATTCTTTGTCATGTCGTTTCGAAAATCGTACTTTTCATTGAAATTCAATATTCTGAAACACTTTCTAGTATAAATATTTCTTAATTGACGTAACAATAAATTTTTCCAATAACATTCAATTTCAAATACGAAATAATTTTTTGTTTAAATTACAAAATATAAAACATACATAGGAAAAATGGTCAATTATATTTAACTTTGAACCAGAGTGATACTCGTCATGAAAGCTAGAAAAGTGAAAAGCTATTGCTACATCTGACACATCTAATAAATACAGTTATCTTACTCTCAATGAATTTTGATATAAAGTACGATTTTCCAAACGTGACATGACAAAAATTAGAAAAAAATAATTATCGAATATTCATCAAATGGCATAATTAAAATAATTCTTATCAAGAATCCGAATAAAAAAGAATTTTGATGGATGAAAAAAATTGACTGCAGCGAGAATTGAACCCGTGACCTTCCGTATGTAGAGCAAGAGCTCTACAAGATGAGCTACCGAAACTTCAAAAGTTGTTTACGACAAATCAACATGCTAGCGCTTTAACTCTTCAAATGAATTTTTCCTGTAATTAGAATTTGATTATCAAAACATTTCCTCCCTTAAAAGCTTCCCAAATTTTTATTCTGGAATATTAAATATTTCTAAAAATTTCTTTTCAGCCATGACAATTTTAAAGCTTATATATAACATAATATCCTCCCTAGCAAAACCCGGTTGAGAGAATGGTCAATGAATACTCTGACCGTTCTCTGACTGTTCTCTGCTCATTCGTTGACCTCGTTAAAAAACATTTAAAGCATTGCAGTTACGAATGTGGCGAAATTTGAATTAGAAGGTGTAGGAATAAATACAATAATTTTATTTTTCAGCGATAAAAACTAGAAAAACATCGTATACTTGTCATTGAAGGCAGTGCAGTGGTTCTATACTGACGTGGAGTTCGAGCGCGATTTGTCATTTAGTTTGTTCACAGTGATCAATGTTGTCAGTTTATGTCAAGTGTGTTTAGCGATTTTTCCAATGGATAAGAATATCGAACAAAGAATTTCTCTCAAATTTTGCATTGCAAATTGAATTAAGTGTCCGGAATCGCTGAAAATGTTACAGAAGGCTTATGGTGAATCGACTTTATCAAAAACACGTGCATATGAGTGGTACAGTGCATTCAAAAGCGGTCGAGATGCTTTGGAAGATTTGGCCATCAACGTCTTCAACTGATTTACGCCCAAAGCGTGATATTACTCAATTTCAGTAGGTTTTCTTACTCACAAAATAATAATTAAAACTAAAAAATCTCCATACCTGAGGCACGTGAAGAAAGGAATAAAGAACGTATCTCTGATATAAGAAATAAAATATCATTATTTTGTTTCTGTTTGAAAGTAACACTTTCCGGAATCGTGGAATTTGTGAAATCTGAAGCAGAAGAACTTGCTACACAAGAATCAACACTGTAAGAATTGGCAGTTACATTACAAGAATTTTCACTCACTAGTCCATAACATTCTTGTTTATTTGAAAACTCTTGTTTCTTTCTGTGTGATAAAGATGCTTCATGCTTTTCAATTTCCGATTTGCCACATAGCAACGTTTTATTGCAAATTTTGCAATGAAATCTTCTTTCATCTGCTAATGTAAACACCCACTCTCTCCACGACGGAAACTCCTCAAACCATCCCAACTGAAAGTTTTTTGCATTTTTCATGATTTTTCTAGCGGGTTGACATTCGTTTGAACCAGAGCTCAAACGGTGGTCAACCTTCGTTTAAATCTGGCTGTCCCTCAAAACACTCGAATTTGGGTCAACCGGATTACTCATTGTAAACAATAAATTACACGACGAAGGAAAACAGAATTATTTGAAACGAATTAATAAGATGAAAAGTCGATAAAATTGAGCGAATGCGAATAATTTTTAATCTGCACACAAATTAAGTTTCAGAAAATGAACTTATCCACAAGCATCACACAATAACGTACGTAAAAGCACTCACGTATCACCAAATAATAATATAATATTCTTACTTTTGCCGTTTTCAATAAGGAATTATGATAAAAATATGAAGAATCCACACTCTTGCCTTCTCAAATAACGCATAAAGCGAGAATCGAGTATATCTCAGAAGAAAACAAAAGAAGGTTGCTATTATTATTTGTTGTGGTCTCCAATTTGACCTCTATACCGTTCGTTTGCGATTTAAAACATTCGTAACTTTTTGGCTTTTAATCTGATTGAGCTACAACTTTTCAGAAAACTTTCTTTACTAAAGTATTACAATTTTTCTCCTGTAGATAGTTTCAGAAAATGTAGACACTTACATAATACAATATTAATAAAATCAAAAAAATCTGAAAATTTGTTAAGCTAGCGCGAGTGGAAGTAGAAAAAACAATTTTTTTTTAAATGTACTTCCCAATTATTTGAAAAATTAGAAGTTATAAAAATTTTTGCATAAGAAAAAACGATGTGCCTTGAAAGTGTGTACAAGTTCTTGAATTTAAAATTCGAACGATTTTTATAATTAATTATCCTGTACATTTAAAGATACAATTTTTGTATTTGGAATAAGTTTTCTGCAATTAAGAAAAAATGTGTTTAGAGTAGATAACATTTATTGAACTATTACTAGTAAACTCTACCTCCGCGGTGGTGTGGAAAGGAGTTTTATTTCAGAATATTTGGAATTCTCTAAGCATCAACCAGCTTTTTTATTTTATTATTTCAAATGTGTTTTCTCTCCTTTATGTTTAGGGCAAAAACTTGATCTAAAAAAAGCAAAAAAAACTATTTCTCTAATTGCGTCCAAGATTAGAGCCGAATCTATGCAACCGATTGTTAAAGGTTTTAAAAGTTTTCGCTTTGATTTAAGAAGCAAGTCTTCATAGTATTTTACTAAGTAATGAAAGTATGTCTACAATTGTTTTCCTGAATCCTACACAAAGGTCAAACATGGTGCAAAGATGTCGTAAAATAAGAAAAATGTCTACGTACTTTGAAGAAGTTTTTTTAAATCGATATGTATCATATTCGAATAATATTCAGGAATATTTATTAAAATATTCATCTTCTAAATTTGTTTGATTAATATACAGAATATACTTTATATTTGAATTTTGTACAGTTTTTAAAAAAATCCGAAACTTTCTGAATTTAGTAGTTGATTTATAAAATTTGAGAATGTTGTAGTTGATATTTCTATATAAAACTTTAAGCATTTATGGACATAGAATTTCATTAAAAGTTTCTTCTATCGGTATTCAAAACTTTCAACAATTTTACAAGATCAGTCAGATGCAAAATTTGACAGATTATTTAATCAAAATATTTACACTTATTTTTTTAATATTTTGAAAAGAATTTGACTAAAATAATGATTAATAAGATTTTGTAAAATTGTGGGAATATTGGAACGCTACAAGATTAAATTTTGAGTAAAATTTTCAATTAATGAATGTTTATAGAATTGAGTGAAAGCATCAATTAAAAAATGTTTTTACTTCATAAATTTGATTAATTGCAGTAATAAGAAAATTTGGACTTTCTATAAAGCATTTCATTTTTCTGATTAAAAGTCTGTGCATACGTTACTAAAACGTAAGATTAAAAAACTTAA
The DNA here is from genome assembly GCA_030998225.1 of Diplolepis rosae. Taxonomy (NCBI): domain Eukaryota; kingdom Metazoa; phylum Arthropoda; class Insecta; order Hymenoptera; family Diplolepididae; genus Diplolepis; species Diplolepis rosae. The sequence goes on along the minus strand of JAPYXD010000210.1, from coordinate 594,787 downwards.
AACTGCTTTTACCATCAATCTATGAATTTGGATTTTATACACATTTCGAATTCGAAATACAAAAATGCTCTACGGAGTTGAAGTATTTCCGGAATCAATTATTATTGATCCTGAATTCTATTGGAAAATTTGTTGTTTACTGTTCAAATCTTACTACGATTTCAGACGGACAGACAAATTAAGAACTACAAAATATTTCATCGAAAAGATTGCACTCCTCCATAAAATCTTGTCAAATTGTAACAAAGTTTGAACACTTCGAACGAACATTTTTACGTAAAATTTGAAGTTGATTGATATTTATATGTTGATATGGAAATATCAATAAACACATATTTTAGCTTTTTAATTTATCTACTTCTATTAGACAATTTTTCATTTCCGTAGAGATTTTAATTTTTGGAATGAAAAGTTTGTGCTTAGGCTACAAGAATGTTAGATGCAAATATATTTAACGTAGAAGTGGAAATATAAATTTTGGTCTTGAATTTTATGATCATTCCATGATAATGGAAAATATTGTTTTAACTGAAAATTTTTTAAATGTGCAAAACTGGTAAAAACTAAAGAAATTTGGATTGGGAAATTATATAGTGATTCAAAGTTTAAAATTTAAATCGGCCCGCTCTACGAGTGAGCTAGGATGCCAGACCCAGTGTTAAAAGCACATTGACAGTAAGAAACAAAAAAAAGCATTCTATGCCCCAATCCACCTCCTTCAACGCAGCAATGACTAAACTCAAGCTCCTCTACTGCTGTGCATCTCAGCTGGAGCAATTTCTAAGCGACGGGGAAGGCCAAAAAATGATTCTGCTCCCAAAAATCCCGCAGAAGTTTACGTGTCCCAGAATAAACCGAAAGCGCCAAACCTTGACGAAAGTTGCATCGGTAAAAAACTTTTGAGACGAAAAGGAATGAGTGAAGCCACGGTGTTGAACGAAGAACCCTTTAGTGATCCATCGTCAGATGACGAAGACAGTGATGACTTTGACCCTCTAGTGTTTCGGAAATCCCGTAGTGTTTTACCGATCTTAAAGCTAGCTTTAGTAGCTGAAACAGACACTTCCGCCTCTAAAAGTGCCCCCTAGGCTTTGAGTAAAAGTCCTTGGTTAACCCCATTACAAGACACTTACGTGGACGTCTACTTCAACGGAGCGTGCAGCTACAATGGGCGCGGTGAACTAAGGGCGGAAATAGGAGTTTGGTTCGGACCGAACCAAACGTTTCATGTCCTTCCCAGGGACCTAGCAGCTCGACAGGCTCGTAAGGTTGGCAGACTTCCGCAAGGGAAGTTATCTATTTAGATAACGATAGGAAAACTTCGGTAGAAAGAGGAGTGAGGATGAAACCAAGAATTTGTACAGATGAACCTGACATCACCCACCAATGGACGGAACGCCTAACATTCAGGTACGACAATTATGCTCATTTTATATCTGAAAATTGTGAGCCCACGAATCCCATAGCAAAGCTCCTCGTAGTTACCGAACATCTTACCCTATAAGATCTCTTGGAATGTCACCCTAATAAGGGGCAAGTCCTCGTCAATTGACACGGTCGACATAAGACATTCCATTGTAATAAAAGAACATGTCGACAATATTAACTGGGAGGACGTGATACAAGGATTGAGGTATCTTCGAAATTCCCTAGAAAAGGACAACCAAACCACCTGCCGCATGGTAAATTCAGGACATTTTCTGGGGTCGTTGTCCCAAATAAATGACGGTACTCGTGGCAGAAATATTCCGGGGTGGTAAAATTTACCATCACTCTCTGCAACGGAAAGATTGAAGTTTTGCCTTTAGAAATCCGACCCAAGATAATTGATGGATATTACGTCAGCCTTATAGGTGGCTATAAGGGCATGATGAAAACCTACAGACGCATCAGAATGATACACATGGTCCGGTTTACGGGATAAAATTAGCGAGTTCATTTGAGGGTGCAGAGGCTGCTTCGAACAGAAATTCGTGGGGCACATCACTGACATATTGTATTGACGGATTACATAAAGCATTGTGCTGATGATTATGACGATTAGGATCGATTGCTCCCTTTTTCCATGTTCACATACAACACGTCAATGCATGAGGCAACCAATTTCACACCTTACGAGTTAATTTTCGGGCGAGTCGCTAAGACACCAAGCTCGTTTCCTCAGGGCACGGAACTCAAATGCTATGGTTTCTAGTTGCGCAAACCAATAGTAAGGATAACTAAAATCCAGAAAATTGCCCACAAGAACCTCATAAATGCAAAAACCCGCTCTAAGGAGAAAAACGACAAAAAAATTCGACCACTAAACGCGAAAATTGGAGATACGGTTTACGCTCTTAAGGATGTTAGGGACGCAAATTTCGACAGTCAAGCCACATCCCATGAAATCCAACTGTGAAAAAAGGATTAAAAGACCCACATAGGGAAAAATTGATAGGGCCCCTGCTCTCTTAAAAGTATGAAATGCATATCATATTTTGGGAAGGTACTCTTCCAGCCGTGAAGAGACAATCTAATGTTCATTCTTTCCAGATTTCGACATTTGATGACAATGATGGGATATCAAAGGGTTGCCTTTCTGTTACCTCTTCTTACGTGGGGACACGTACCGGATCACATCACTCGAAAATAGTACTATCATCCTATAAACACAATGTAGACAACTTGCTAGCTCATGTCAATCAGAGTACGAAGAACACTGTCATCAAGTAATCGCAGATTATGCTCTTGGGCCCTAGCACAATCTGGCCGAGAGACTTCAAAGAGAACTTATGGGAGAAACAACGTTGATGGAGCAACAAGCCGAAAAGATTCTCCCCTCTCGTTTATCCAAGGCAATGCGAAAAAGACGAGCAATTCCATTACTAGGTTTCCTGAGAAGAAAAATTGGACCTATAGCTGTGCTCCTGGCCTGCGACGATGGTCAACTCATTGAGGGAAAGATCCAAGAGCTAAACGAAGCTCATGTCAATATTTCACACCTAGTAGGGCAACAGACGAAAAAAAGAAAGAAGAAGAGAGAAGTGAGGAATAATTAGAAGAGGATGATTTAAATATACCTCTAGAGTAAGCAGAAATAATTACAAAGATATAGAGGCACTGTATTGAGTCCAGGTTCGAATATAGAAATCTAAGCATTGCTTTATGCGGATAATCTGGTGATAGTAGCGGAAAATAAGGAAGAGTTGGACAAAATTATCAAAAATTTAGAAAGATGGACGGATAAGAACTTGATGGAAGTGCATGTGGAGAAAACGAAGATTGCGGTGTTTAGAAACGGGAGGAAAAAGAAAGAGGAAAGTTGGAACCATAAAGGCAGTGAGTTGGAAGTAGAAAAAGGAGTTATTCATCTCGGATTTTGGTTCTCGACTACAACTCAATACAGTACACACGTCAAGAAAGCAGCCGGAAAACGCAACGATTAATTAATAAAGAATGGCGCGAAACCAATAGAGTGGCAGTTACAAATCTTAAGAGAAAGTTATTTGTTATGGACTCGACAGTAAAAGCGGCGGCAATGTTTCGTGTAGAAATTTGGGGATGAGAAAGAAGAGAAGTAATAGAGAAAATCCAGAGCAGATATGTAAAAGCGAGTATGGAACTAGCAAAAGACACCCCTGATTACATATGGAAGATGGAGATAGGGAGGAGGAGTTTATAAATAGGGGTAAGAAGAAGAGCTGGTGCATTTATAATAAAGTTGCTCTATGGAGAAAGATAGATGGCCAAGAAATATATATGAATCATTATTTCAAAGAACGTATTCCTAAAGTTTCAAGAGCGCTATAATAGATTTATATTGCTTTCAGTTTCAGACTTCATAGAACTATTTAACCACATTTTAATAAATTAGCTCATTTTATCCTACAACTGAGAAAGTTTTAACTTTTAATAAAATATTCTTTGTACCTGCTAATCTACAACTAGTACTCAAAACTTCAAAGAAATTTTTCTTTCAGTGTAAAGATTTTTTAACAAATGTTTATTTTAGATGAACACTATCCATACATACGTTACGATTTTCACTCAGGAATATAATATTATATACATATATAGTGTGTTCCATGCAAAATCGGATGGCTGATGTAGTAGAATTTTTCGGGAAAATTTTTACTCCAAATTTAATAACAAAGAAAATTTCTTTTCAAACAAATTGATTTTTTGAAATAACGCCATTTTTAAAACATCTGAAAAGTGATAGTCCCAAGTATTACGCAAAGTTTAGGTATATAATTAAGGTCCGCACTCGAAAGTTGCGCGAAATATGAATTTTTATGTAAAGTGATGCGCGTGGAATAACGATCTTCGATCAAGGGCGTAGAGAGCAACTTGCACTAATGCTGTATTACTGTCTACTTTTTCGAGAAAGTTATTATAAAGAAGTGATGAAAAGTGATTATTTATTGTTTTATGAAAGATGAAGTTGTAGAAGAGGGATGGAAAAGAATAAGATTTGTTCCGTCTAGCATTTATGTTTTCTTTATCAATTGTTAAAATTATCGAAAATCGCCAAATGACTCGCAAAATCTTCCTTCTCGCGGCTTCTATTCCGAGATCCCACTGCAAAGTGGGATCCCACCTTCACCGAAATTTTAATAAAAAAAAAACGCGTCGAAAACTGTGCATTACATACGTTCTAACACGAAACGGCTAGGTTGCCTAAGCATAGCCAAGTACTTATGTCAATAATTATTTATTGAAAATCCTAATTATGGGAGTCAACTACAAATTCACTATTTGCATTACTGAAATCCACTGTTTAAAATAGTGAAATGAAACCCACTATATTCCAATTAGTAAAATTTACTAATTTAAATAGTCAATTTTGCTATTTTTAAAGTGATGTATTTTCTTTTAATTTCACTATGAAATAGTGACATTCATTATTTAAAGGTAGTACTTGCGTGCATAGTGTTTGAGTAGACTTTTTTGAAATTTGGTAAAAACGTTCCTTCAATGTCGAACATCCCGTGAGTATTATTTTAGAATTTTGACTGTCCCATTTTCTAGTAATCAATCGTCAAAGTTGCAAACTGGCATAGGCAATTAATAAAGAGAGCACGATGAAAGGAAAGGCTGACAACCTAGCCATTTCGTGTTACGACGTATATAATGCATATGTTTCGATGCGTCTTTTTCTATTACCATTTCTGTGTAGGTACTTGGCTGTAGGACCTCGGACTACTTGTATTCCAGATACCTTCCGATTCCAAGAATCCCTCGAAGACAATAATATTGATGAAAAATCAGAGTCCTGGCGATTCCTCACATTCTCAACAACGTACGATTCAAAAAATCACTTTCCATACGTTCTTAAGTAAAAAAATTTATTCTTGGATTTTATACGAACAAATTTATTTGTATGGTAATAAAAAAATATAGTTTTTTGATAATTTATATATAATCATAAAACTCATTATAGTATTCATATGTTATGAGTATAAAGCGATCATAAAAAAATAAATAATCACTTTCCATCATTTTTTGATAATAATGTTCTCGAAAAAGTAGACAGCAATACAGCATTAGTGGAAGTTGCGCTCGACGCCGTCGACCGGTGATCGTGATTCCACGAGCATCACTTTACAAAAAATTCATATTTCGCGCAATTTTCGAGTGCGTACCTTACTATAATTATTTACCTCAAATTTACGTAATACTTGGGGCTATCACTGTGAATTTTTACAGATGTTTTAAAAATGGTGTTTTTTCAAAAAATCCATTTGTATGATAAACAATATTTTTTTGTCATTAAATTTAGCGTAAACATTTTTCCGGAAAATGATTCTCCATCGGCCATCCAATGATACGTTTCTATAATTTTTTACAGAATTCCTCCTAGTTTCAGTTTTTAAATAATTTAAAAAGAACAAAAACATATATTTTTTCAATTGTTTTCCCCATAAATTCTTAAATAATGCAATAGAAATATTTCATTTTCTTCAGCAGTATCAAGAGCTAGTATACTTCCAATGCAATATCATAATGTGCTAATAGACAACTATTTTCTATTATTTAAACAGATTTTACAAACAAAGGCATCATGTTGGCGATTTTCACTGGATATGTTTCGTTTCTCGATGAAAATCAACAGAAAATCTATTACTCCTGGTCATTTACTATAGATATTGAACTTTTCAATAACATTCATTCATTATTTGAACAATCGTTGTGAACAAATGACAAATTCCGCTATTTTTCAGTACATAAGTCAAATAAGTACAAATTCATCATTTTGTAATATCAATATGTATGTTAAGACTTCTTTGGCAATATCAGCTATACATCTTGGACTGATCTGCTGTAGATATAGTGCCTTACAATAACGAAAATTCATTATTTAAACAAGGTAAACAAACAAGTTCATCATTTGACCATTTCTGAGTATGCGTGTGTTTGGCTTTTTGATCAGAATCAGCTATTAATCTGTGACTCCTAATGAAAATAAAGGGTTTTCCAATAGGGACATAACAATTTTATCTATGAATAAAACACAGAAATATTTGAGATATTGAGTTCAAATTTATTGTGGGTGTAGTGCAAGCATTACATTTTAAGAATAAAATTCGATATCGGTAATATGACCACCACGAGCCCGTTTTCAGCGGTCGATTCTTTGGAACCAATTTTCCACCACTCTGGCACACATTTTGACCGGAACGTTGGCAATTTCGCGTTGGATGTTGTCTTTGAGGTCTTCTAAAGTTGCTGGCTTGGTGGCATAGACCAGTGACTTGATATGGGCCCATAAAAAGAAATCCAATGGCGTTAGATCGCATGAACGAGGCGACCATTTGACCGGACCATTTCTCGAGATTACACGTTCACCGAATTTTCCTCTCAATAAATCGATTGTGACGCATGCTGTGTGGCTAGTGGCACCGTCTTATTGAAACCACATATCGTTGATGTCAAGTTCATCTAATTTTGGCCACAAATAATCTTCCAACATAGCACGATAGCGCTCTCCATTGACAGTAACATGACGGTCGTTTTCATCCACGAAAAATTACGGCCCAATCACACCTCCGGCATGAAAACCGCACCAAACAGTCACTTTTTGCGGATGCAACGGTGTCTCAAGAAGCACATTTGGGTTTGTTGCTGACCAATAACGCATATTTTGCTTATTAACAAAGCCATTGAGCCAGAAATGAGCTTCATCAGTGAAGATGATTTTTCAATGAAATTCTTCATTTTCTTGAAGCTTTGCCAGAGCCTAATTGGAGAAAGTTCGGCGTTTCAAATGATCAAGTGGCTTTAGTTCTTGAGCCCATTCAATCTTGAAAGCATGCAGGCCAAGATCATTTCGCATAATACGCCACAGTGTCGTTTGAGCGATGCCCAATTCTTGATAACAACTTGGAATCGACTGATTCGGCTCATTTTGAATCGATGCACTCAAGGCTGCGATTATTTCTTTGCTTCGAGCAACACGACGTCTTTTTGGCACCGGAACGTCCAATAGTGTAAATTTGGTCTCGAATTTATTCACTATAGCACGCACAGCCTGCCGGGTGGGACGATTATTACGGACGAAAATTGGAGTAAGCGCTTTTAAAGTTGCGACCACCGACTCAGAATTTCGGTAGTAATTTTTAATAATTTCCAAACGTTGTTGGTTCGTGAACTTTACCATGATGAAAATGTTGACTTTAACTAAACTTTTGACATTGAACGTTCATTAAAAAAGTTTAAGGGTGCGTTCATATAAAGATACGAAATTCTTATGTCCCTATTGGTAAACCCTTTATTTACTCAGCATATTTTTCTGTTTTCACGGTTGCCATGTTATAATTCAGTTCTGTGTTAAGGCTATGTTTTAATCAGGCCACTTAATTAAATCATGTAATGCATTAATTTTTTTGTCAAAGATAACTTTCTAAATTTACAAAATATCTTTCTAAAAATACCCAAAACGTAATATACTATAATAAGGCACATTTGTTAAGTTTTATTCAACAAAAATTACACAGGTCTGCAAATAATGGGTTTGTATTGGTTGTAGGAAAACGAAAGATCATTTCCGGGGTAATTTTTGACGTAGAATCCGAATCTGAAATCAGAATCAGCCTATCACGTCAGGATTTTGAGATATTTGAGGTTATGTGCTCGAAAAATGGGGTTTTGCGCTACTTTTGAGGTTATGTACAGGGTGCAAGAAATTTTTTTGTTTTTTTTCTTAAATGTCATCATTTAGCACTACTCTTTCCCTTCAAAATGAGCTATTGAACAGTCACGAGCGATTTTTTTTCAGTTTCAGTTTTGACATTTATCCGAACAACCTTATGAGCATTCACATTGACTCTTTGGTGTATACCATTTTGCATTCGAAAAGTTATCTTGAAAATTTGTGCTCGCGGGTTTTTATGGTCTGTGAATAAGAATTTACAGTCAAAAAATTGATATTTAATTTAATTTCGTAAATTTTGATCCGCCATTTTGAATCCGCTATCTTAGAAATGGAAATGTCAATTTTCTGACTGTAAATTCTTATTCACAGACCATCAAAACCCGCAAGCACAAATCTTCAAGATAAATTTTCGAATGCAGAATGGTATGCACCAAAGAGTCAATGTGAATGCTCATAAGGTTGTTCGGATAAATGTCAAAACTTTATATGGCCGCATCTTTGTGAAAAAAATCGCTCGTGATGACATTTGAGAAAAAAACCAAAAAATTTTTTTGCGCCCTGTACATAAGCTCAAAAGTAGCGAAAAATTCCATTTTTCAAGCACATAACCTTAAATATCTCAAAGTCCTGACGCGATAGGCTGATTCTGGTTCCGGATTTGGATTCTACGTCAAAAATTACTCCGGAAACGACCCATTGGTTTTCAACAACAAAACCTTGCAGACCTGTATTATTTAAAAAACTAAGTTATCGATAACAGTTGACTGGAAATTTTTTGGCAAAATTTCCACTCAATCCAATTTTACAAACATTCTTCATCGTCTTCTTTTGTATTTTAAAAATTTTTAGAAAAATATTTTGTGACATAAAAAATGAAAAAATTCCATTCCTAGAATTTAGTTTTTTATAACTTTTTTATTTAAATACTATACGGAGAAAAAAATCTTGCTTTCCGAGCATGAAAGTTCCTACTCATCAAGCATGGTAGAACACTTGTACATATAGCGTGATTTTCATGCTTTGGCTTCTGCAATTCATGTTCTCAACGCACAGTTTGTATCGCGAAAGTATTTCAAGGCAGCTGTGCTTAAATAGTAAGCTGTACATGCTATCATAGCACCAACGTTGTGCGCAAAATTTGTTGTACTCGGCTGTAACCGAATGCATGGATTTGACGAAATTCTTTCGTGGTTATCCCCTCCTCGGCGCTCCTTGGCGCTCACCCTCTCTGTGAGTATGAGGGGGAGGTATTTTTGTGGGAGTTTCGAGTGCTTTGCAGTATTTTCTTTTGCGCATGAGGTTAACGAAATCCTTTCGTGAACTGCTCGAAGCACGGGCGTGCGTGTAGGCACGAAATTCAAGCGAGCCGTTCCTCCCCTCTATTCATGCAGCTCATGCCCAAACAGCAGCAGCGTGGCGATCTCTTCGCGTGAGAATTTTAGCGCTGCGAGAGTGTGAATTTGTGCGTAGAGAGGGTGGATTCACGCGCCATCGGCACAAAAGTATCATGCTTGAAAATCGTCGCGACTGTCATGCTAGGAAAGCAAGATTTTTCATTCTGTGTATATTAAGATTATATGTATAATTTATATTGACCGTCAACATTTTTTTTAATGTCGCGGATATGCACCCTTCGTGGACATTATATAAGTAGCTTTGACATGTTTGCAGAGTGTTTAATGAAAATTTGTAGTTAACCGAAAAGTCATAAAATGTTCATCGGCTTCAAGAGTTTTCTACGGGTAAATTTTATCCTCAACTGCGGTATAAAAGTCGATCGATTTATAGAGATACTGTTTATTGCTTTTATTGTCTTCCTTAGTTACCTGATCTAGGGATAAATTTCGTCTCTTCCTAATATTTCGTCCAACAATTCGTTTCAAATTTGGGTTTTAGACGTCTCAATCTTCTATGTCATAAATTTCAAAAAGTTCTAAAAATAGTACTTTATTAACAAATTGGTTGATGTATAAGATTTCCAATGAGCAAGAAGTTGCCGCGCGAACGAAGCGAACGCGGTAATCATGCGGGTTGGAAATCCACTAGTCCCCTACTCGGTTAACATACTATTTTCTTTACATACAAAGGGAAAAGGGAATACGTGCAAAGGGAAATGTAATTTCAGGGCTTGGCGCGAAATAGAAAAAATGATCGGCTCCACGGTCGATTGATGCATCCATGAAATCAAAAAGTACATTGAATTTCTTTTGCACAGAGCACGGTAAACTAACAATTGAAATTGGAATTCGCATATTTCCAAACTTTTCCGTCACTAGTGTGAAAAAGTAAGTTTTATTACACAGACCCATCATCGGTCGTGAAATAGACCATTTTTGCTGTTTTCGCCAGAGCCCCAAAATCGCAATTCCCGCGCGGGTATTAAAGAAAAATATTTGTACACTACCGTCGGAAATTGTGCGCACGGTGCTTGTCATCGCTATTAAAAATTACTGCTGACTTTGAACCACGATATCTCGGTGAAAAAAGAGTTAGGGCATTTTAAAAAATACAGTTGGAAAGCTTATGAAATTCCACGTCTAGTGATGCTCAACAAATATTTTTTTGACTTCCAGAAAATAATACAGCACGTGAGGAGTAAAAAAAAAATTCAAGATTTTTTCAAATTCTTTTTCCAAAATCTGAAAATTATACGACATAAAGTCTAAAATCTTATCTTTAATTTAAGCCAAGAAAACTTGAAAAATATTCATGGGTACCCGAAATACGATTGTTCAATTGTATCTGAGTTGAATTTTAATCGACGATCACGGTTCTCGGCTGGTTTGTTGCTCGCCTCCTTCGTTGAGGCAGGACCGAATAGGCCACGCACAAAGGTGGTACTTAAGTGGAGCTCTTATATGTTCCTTGATCCAAGAACCTGTTTCCTTTATTTCCTTTCCTTTCATTCTTAGTTGATATTTACAATGACTATTAACATTTTTATTAATGTTTTAGTTTATAAGAATTTTAAAAAATAAAAAATGTTTACATATCATTGTTCTATTCGTTAATATAGGGATAATATTGGATTTAAATAATTTTTAATAATCACAAATGACAATAAATATTTTTTTAAATTTAGAATAATTAGAAATAAAAATTACTAATGAACAGCATAAAAAATACATATAAGAGCTCCACTTAAGCGCCACCTTTGTGCGTGGCCTATTCGGTCCTGCCTCAACGAAGGAGGCGAGCAACAAACCGGCCAAGAACCGTGATTTCGGGAACCCATGAATATTTTTCAAGTTTTCTTGGCTTAAATTAAAGATATGATTTTAGACTTTATGTCGTATAATTTTCAGATACTGAAAAAAAATTTTCCTAGGTCATGCAAAAAGTTGAAGTAGAGAATTTGAAAAAATCTTGAATTTATTTTTTAACTCCTCATGTGCTGTATTATTTTCAGAAAGTCAAAAAAATATTTATTGAGAATCAATAGACGTGGAATTTCATAAGTTTTCCAACTGTATTTTTTGAAATGCCCTATCTCTTCTTTTCACCGAGATATCGTGGTTCAAAGTCAGCAGTAATTTTTAATAGCGATGACAAGCACCGTGCGCACAATTTCCGACGGTAGTGTAGGTCTATGTCTTATAGATCTTGTCATTTTCGAATAAACTTTAATTTTTTTATTCCTGTAATTTTTTAATTTGTATTGGATAAAGAAATACCATTAAGACATCGATGATAATGACAAAAGACATGAATGATTGGAAAGACTGATTGAAAAGTTTGATTGTAGAGAATCCTAATATATAGAATTTTGTTTATGAAAAGGATTGCCAAATTTTATAAAAATCTAACACTTTTCATATAATGGGAATTTAAGTATAGGTTTTGTTTTTTTCAAAGGTGTTTGTCAGCGCTTCGCCAGACCACTGGTGCAAGATACCAGAATTAGAGAACCTTACAAACATAATAAGCCTGGAAGAACGCAAGGCCCTCTCACTGCCTTATAGAGTTAAGTCAGATGGCAGAAGGGAGTATGACAGGTGTACCATGTACGATGTAAATTACACTGCAATTGTGGAATCTTGGTTACACAGTTCCTTATCTAATATCTCGGAAGCGGCTGAAGGCTCAACTTTAACTTCCTTTTCGACAATCGTTTCCTCCAACTTGATTTATCCACCAAGTCGTCTACCACCCCCACCGGTCAGCAACCCTGACTGGCCAGTCACTAAATGTCGTTATGGTTGGAGCTACGACACCAAAGACTACGACAGCACTCTCGTCACCGAGGTAACATCATTTTCCTCTTTTGTGTCTATTTTTATTTTGAGTAAGAGACAATTTTAGAATAGATATTTCCTCAATGAAAATTCCCTACACTTTGCGGACAAATTCAGATAAACTGAATAAAATAAAATTTCCAGACAAGCCGGAAATTTGTACAAAATTGAGTAGAATTTTCATCGATTCGAACCAAAATCTATCTGCAAGAAGAAATAGACTCCAAAAGAGTCTAAATGATTTATAAACACCTAGTGAAATTAAAGTTCAAATGGGATTTCGTCCGATTAAATCCGAAATAAATCAGGGGAAATTTTCCGACACCGGAAAAAGTTCGAATTAATCCGTAACTCGTCCGTAACCAAAACTGTCCACCAAAATTGAAGTATAAATTAGATTTTGTCTCTTTTAATCCAGAGTAAATTAACTGATCGGAAATCTAAATGTGAATTGAATTTTGTTATAGGCTTAAGTTAGTTGTCGTAATATTGTACCATTTTATGAATTGTCTACAATTTTAAAAATATATACGCACATTTTTATCACAATGTATACCATTTTCACCCAATTGTCTGTTTCTAAAAATAATTACATATTACCAATTACAAACAGGATTTTTAGCATGTCATTACTTCTACGTAAATGACTGACAATGCAAATAGAACAATTGTGGTCTGCTGAATCGACAAAGCTTGTTCTGACTGAAAAAGTTGTGCAGATGCAACCAAATATTGTTGGGTGAAAGAATCAATTATCAACTCATTTATTTATAATAAAAGTGATTTTTATTTTGAAATAAAATTTCAATAATAAATTTCACTGGCCAGATATAGAGGAAAGTCAATCGATTCTGATTAATTAAATTTCATAAAAAAAAATATATATTCAAGAACATTTTTTGAAAGAAATATTTTGATTATGATCAAATAAATTATGTTTCGTTGCAAATAAAATTTTCAAGTATAGATAATACTTCTTCTCACTTATCAGCATTGAGTTCAACCTACAAAATTATTTTACCTAATGAACAAAATTATTTTTTACGTCCATAATAATTTTATCGGGTTAAGAAAACAATTTTTTTGAGCCAATAAACAAATTTCGTTTCCCTGCCAAAAAAGTTTTGCCAAGCGAACAGAAAGACCTAAAAAATAATTTGAACCCAAGAACATATTTTATTGAGCCATCAACATTTTTATTGTTCATACCAAATAGTTTTCAGTCTTGTAAAATTATGGCATCGTAATCTAGTTGAGTGGGAAGGTGAAAATTTTCCGACAAAGTTTAAAGGTGTCTTAAGAGCGTGTGATACTGAAGAAAAGTAGGGAGTTTTTGTAAACAAGTTGTTCCAATTTCCAGATGTTTACGTGCAAAATAAGTAGAATTTTGCTTTGAAAATTTAAAATATGACAGAGAAGATAAAAACGGACGCAGATAGACTGTTTTTTAGTTTGATAATGAAACGAATCTTTCTGATATATTTTGCTGAAAATGGACTCTTTCCGTTTTCCAAATCAAAAGTAGTCTATCTATACGTCTGTTTTAATCTTCTATACCATTTCCAAAAATCCCAAAAAAATTTATTTATTTTGAACGTAAACGTGTAGGAACCTAGATTCAATTCAATTTGCCGATTTCCTCAGTATTACATGCTCTTAAGGCTATGGATCAACCAGACCACGTGACCAATTTCCTGTGAAAGTTTATATAAGATAACTTTTTTATTTTTATTTTTATATCTGTCAACTTCGTTTGAGTTAACATTTTGCAAAAATTTCTACAAAACTGTAATTGTCAAAGAGTTTTTCAATTTTTTGGGAAATTTTTACAATAAAGAAGTTAGCAGACGCTGTCATGCGTAATAACGTACAAACAGGTTTTGAGAATATTACTGAGTGATTCGCTTAGGAAGCTCAGTAGTTACTACTTTATTGGTCGGACAAGAACTGAGGAGCGGGCCCTGCGCTCTACATTATATAGGCCTTGAGTGCTAATAGAAGGGTTATCTCACCGTTGGGCATAACATTTCCCTGCTTAGAGCGAATTTAGTCCCTAAATCTTGATAGGTTTATTTTTGGGTGGTTCAGTTAGCAAAGGCTGAACGCTCGCGTTGTAAGTGATCATATCCGTGGGTGTATCTATTTTAGTTTGAACGCTAAATGAGCATTGTCGGGATACAATTTTTTAACAATTCAAATAATCCGAACCTGTAACTTAAGTATAGTGTGACTAATCCAAGTGATGCATACCATAAATAGCTTAGGTATACCATGATTGTTTCTGTTGTTGTCTTGATTCGCCTATGCTGAACTATGGAATTTGGCATGTTTTACGTATCGTCTAAACTCAACCTGTATTGCTATAATTCGACATTATCAATTATTTTGGGTAATCAAATGAGCCCACTTTCGAGTCTTGCTAAATCGCTGGCAGAATATTGAATGTCTTACGTGACGTTAAAATACTCAAAAGTGTTATACTTAATGGTGTAAATTTATCTTTTCCTCTCCCTTTAGTACCCTATCTTCTGTTATAACTGGGGTACCGAAAATTTCGATTTTCTGTAGTCAATTTTTTAATTCCGCAGTTCCATCCTCCTCATCGGATATTCCTGCATCCCACATTGCTTGTTTTGAAATATCAGATGTTATAGGGAAAAGTCGGGATAGGCATTCTGCAACTTTGTTTTCTTTTCCTTTCTCGTATTCGATGTCGTAATCGTATTCCTCCATTCTCAATTGCCACCATAGCAATGTTGAGCTAGGATCCTTAACGTTATGGAGCCAGGCCTAAGCTCTGTGGTCCGTTTGGATTTTGAATTTGTTACCAAGGAGATACTGTCTTAAGCGCTCCATAGTCCATACTATAGCTAAAAATTCTTTTTCTGAGGTACTGTATCTTTCTTAAGCTTTGTTGAGAGTCCTTGAGATACCACTGTGTCTAAAAACTAAGGTGAATTTTTAATTTAAACTTCGCGGGCTAACCGATTCGGGCAAACTCTTTTATTTTTATGTTGGTCCTACTGTTACTGACATCTGTGCCAAATTTCATGCCAATGTCATAATTTGTTACATAGATACGGTTGTGTTTTCTAAACGACTAAAATTATTAATGTGATTTTTTCGATTTTTACAATGTCTGGATTTTTTGAGCAAAGAAGTGCCATTACATTTTGTTTGCGGAATGAAATTTCAGTTACGGAAACGTTCAGAATGTTGCAAAAGGCCTTCGGTGATTTGATCATGTCGCAGAAAAATGTTTATAAGTGGTACAAGGACTTCAAAGAAGGCAGAGAACGTGTTGATGACTTGGAACGCCCTGAACGACCATCAGCATCATCTGACGAGCAACACGTCAATCAAATCAAAGAATTAGTGCACAAAAATCCTTGATTGACAATTAGAGACCTTGCTGACACTATTGGAATTTCAAGAGTATCACTCAACACCGTTTCAAAAGATATTTCGGGCAGACAACTCGTGGTTTTTGCATCACGATAATGCGCCGTCTCACACTGCACTCGTTCTTCGTGACCATTTCGCAAAAAACTTAACGCATATCGTTCCACTACCACCATATTTACCTGATTTGGCTTCGTGTGACGTCTGACTATTCCCCAAACTCAAAAGACGACTCCGAGGACACCGTTTTGACACGATTGCTCCTGAGTCGACCAGTTGTCTGTAATCTCCTGTTCTTCTTATTGCTCGTATAGACCGGAGTCATCCACATGCGGCTGATATTTTGCTGATTCCTCGTACTCTATTTGTTCCTGTACTTCTTCCGGTGTCATTTGTAATGCATCCATTTTTTCCTCTCGCAGCATTCTCACTAGTTGTTGGGGTCTTTTGACGTTCAGGCCGGGTTGAAAACCCTGTCTAACCGGACATTGGTTTGAAAAATTACCTGTTTTGCCACATTTATAACAAATCATTTTTACTCTGTCTGCTAGTGGTAGTGAATAATTAGGTGTTCTTATTCAGTTAGTGTTGGCGCTAGGTCGTGGCAGTGGTTGCGGCCTTGGTAGGTATTTCAGTACAGGTCTCGTGACTACTTGTATTCTTGCAGGTTGACTTTCTTTTAACCACATTTCGGTCTCTATGGCATGCGTATGTGCCTCCATTATTGTATTGGGTTTTAGAAGTCATATCTGTTTACCTATCTCTTTCTAAAGGTTGAGAAGGTATAAGTTCACTGCTTCTTGTTCTTCGAACTTAATTTTTAATCGACGTTCCATGGGATTGACATGCTGTGCCTGCACAGCGTAATTGATTTCATTTATAATCTATCTGAATCTAAGAGTGAAATTTTGAACAGACTCAGTTGCTCCTTGGTCGCAACACTCTAGTTTTGATTTGGGGGCTAGAATCGAGTTTGATGATTTTAAGTTTTGTCTAAGAGCGTCGTATAAATCCTCGTATGAGTTAATTTGTAAATATCTAAGTGACTTTTCCGCGAACCCAGTAATTTTCTTTGCTATAATTAAGTCCAGGAGTAAATTAGGTTTCGTACATCTGATTTTTTGCTTTCTTAACAGTTTCAATGAAATCTCTTATTCCTATATCGTCTTGTTCATTGATCCCTCGTATGGTTTCGATCGCGGTTTCTGCTTTTTTTTTCCTTCTCGACAATGTGTGATGCTGAGGGGACGGGGAATCGTACGATAGGCTCTGCGTAGATGTTCTCATTCCTAAATCGTAAGTTTTTTTGTGATTGATAATTTTCCTGTTCTTCTTCGGACGACGAGTCATTGGTAACCTCTTGTCGTTGCGTAGTATCCCTATCTGTTTCCACTTCTCCCGAGCAACCTACTTTCTTTGCCAGCTTAAAAATCTCCTTTATTCTATTGTCATTTTCTCTCTTAAGCATAATGACAGAGAAAGTAAGAGATTCCATTTGGGCGGGCATTCGTCCTAACAGTTCTTCCGTGGTATGGGAGGGGGACTGGGCCCAGACGGATAAATGTAATTTATACATTGGAGCTATGGCGAATGGAAGATTTATAGAAAGTGATGAGTCAGTCTGGTACGAAGTACCGTTTTGATGTTTGTCCCAAATGAAAACGTAGTAAGTCGTATTCGATATAGGGGCGAAAGTCGCGCGATCCTTTGTTTACTCGCGTACATTTCACACAGCCATACGATGCCCCGACTACGGGCGGCGATACTGATTGGTATTCCAAACTGTGCTAATTGTAATAATTGTCACACGCGGAAATGCACATACATTTTTCAAAATATATCGGATCTATAGTTTAATTCGTGCGGTTTGCTAAGAGATGGCGTAACTTGATTATTATTCCAAGGTTCCAATATTCCGAACATGCGTTGGAAAGCTGCAGTCATTGTGCGTCTTTTCCAGTATATGTCATTCATTTGAAGCGCAAACAACAATAATTTTTTTCACTCAAATATGTCGAACTTGGTGCCTGAAAAAGTGTTTTTGCGAGGAGTTCTTCTTCATTACTTTAATATGAAGAAAACTGATACCGAAAGTCATCGTATTTTAGTGGAAGTTTATGGTGAACATGCTCTAGCTGAGCGAACGTGCCAAAAGTGGTTTGCACGATTTAAAAGTGGTGATTTTGGCTTGGAAGACGAAGAACGTCATGGGCACCAAAAAAAGTTTGAAGATGAAGAACTGGAAGCATTACTCGATAAATATTGTTGCCAAACACAAGAAGAGCTCGCGGAATCTTTGGGAGTCATTCAAGCAGCCATTACAAAACGTTTAAAAGCAGCCAGACACATTCAAAAGCAAGGAAATTGGGGTCCACATGAACTCAAGCCTAGAGACGTTGAAAGGCGGTTTTGCATGTCCGAAATGCTACTGGAACGCCACAAAAAGAAGTCATTTTTGCATCGGATTGTTACTGGTGATGAAGAATGGATCCATTGCGACAACCCCAAGCGCAAAAAATCATATGTGAAACCCGGCCAACCAGCTAAATCAGCGGCAGAGTCCAATATCCATGGCGCGAATGTAATTCTCTTTATTTGGTGGGATCAGAAGGGTATGCCGTATTATGGAATACGGTTCACATCAGAACAGGGTATCAAAAATTGGCTTGATTCATTCTTGGCCGCCAAGCCAGCGCATTTCTTTTGGGGTGGAATCCACAAATTGCCAGAAATATGTGAAAAAGTCTTAGCAACAGATGGGCAATAACTTGAATGATACTATTGCACATATTTTTCTTAAATAAACGTTCAAATTTTGAAAAAAAACTCATGAATCAAGTTATAGATCCAATACTTACTTTAATTTCTTTTGGGAAACCTTCACTTAATACAATTATCATAATTAGCACAGTTTAGAATACCAATCAGTGTCGAATGTCGAACTGTAAATTTGTCAAAAAATGAAAAACATGCGAAAGACGAAAATTTAACCGTCTCATTAGTTTCTTTGTTCGGGAATCTCCGCCGGTAGTCGGGGCATCGTATGGCTGTGTGAAATTTACGTGAGCAAACAAAGGATCGCGCGACTTTCGCCTCTATAGCGAATGCGACTTACTACGTTTTCATTTGGGACAGCAGACAACTACTTACCCTTGCCTGTATTGTAATACAGTCGTCGTTTAACGAACGTAAGGAGTACTTATACTCAATGGCCTCAGATCGCTTCAAGTCGCGAAGTTACAATGCTTAGATTCTAATATTTTTTTTTTTTTTGCTTACGGTTTCTCGCTTCAGCTAAAATCTGAGATTCGCAGTCTTTGGATTCCGTGAAGTCCGCTGCCACTTTCTCAAGCGATGACGTATCAACAACTCTGCTGCTTTCTGGAAACTTGCTGAAAAATTATCAAAACATGCTAGTGAAGTAAAAAATAGGTTAGGTTGCTATGTTAAACATTTTTTCCTTTTATTTTTGTTCCTTTTTTGTCTGATTTTTGAACAAATATACTCCAATTCTATAATTATAAAAATTAAATAAAATTAAAAATTAAATTAATAAATTAAAAATAAAAATTAAATTAAATATAAATTCATTTATGAGTTGAGCAAGTGATAAGCAAGTGTTAAGTTCCCGTTCATATAAGTCAGGGCTATCATCATTATTTCCCTGAAATTAGGACTATAATGAATGATAATTGTCCTGCTAGTGCTGCCATCTTTACGCCCACGCAACAAGTCCCAATCAAGCTTCATAACCTCACTTTGCTAAATTTACCTAGGAGCCTATAACGCGCATTTGTGTTACATAAATTCGCGTGTGTACGATAGGGTTATAAAATTTAATGAATCTTTGGTCTAATGTAAATTTTCACGAAACATTGGGGGTCTCATGAAATATTTCAAACAGAAAAGCGGGAAAATTCATACTACATATAGTTTAAATTAATATTTCAAGGACATTTTATGACGTATTATATGATTAACACAATATTTTTGATTAATTTATCTTAAATTAAATTATTAAGGATGTGGGCAAAAATAACTTGAGTTTTATAATTACATAAATTTGGATTTTAAATATCCAGATATTCTAATTCCAACTAGATACTTATATTCAACAGGGTAATATGTTTTTTGTACTAAAAATTTAAAATGCTCAAGTACTAAAACTAGATATAATTAAAATACACGGAGAAAAATAGTTGATGTAATTTTACTCAACTTCCGATCAAATTTGGGACATAAGGACAAGTTGGAAATTATTTAGTATCACTGAATTTATTTGTGATATATTAAATATTCAAAAATGAATCACAGTTGAGTAAAATTCAGAAGTGTAGGGTGAAGTCTAAAAGCGTGCATTAAAAGTGCACTAAAACAGGAACGAATGAATGTAATATGCGCCTTGAGCACATATAAAATTTTAATTTGAAAAACGTGTTGAATTTTCAGCATACTGATGTTCATTGTACTGCAGTCGTGTTTGATCGTGTTTTGTCTATTTGTTTTGATGATTATCCACTAGTTTATACTATTTATTTAAAAGTTTCATACAATATATAGTATTTCAAAATTTTCCGCTCTTTAGAATACATCGGGTTGGGGGGACGGGGGTTTCGTTTGCATTGATATTAGTTCTTGCTATCAAAACTTGGCGTCGCTGATGCTCATTTTCACTTTTTCAAGTACCCTCCTAAAATACATGGTAGTGGCCGCACTGTGTCTGCGGAGGACGACGAACGAGAGAGCCGCCGCTCAGCCGCTCGCTATAGTATAAATATACTTCCGTGTGATAGCGCTGCGCACACATTCTCTCTGGCACACACACTTACATAAATGTACCTTATATTCTAACAATAATAATGCAATTTTTTAATGTACATTTCAAACTTTAGTCTCATTAAACATCACGCGTAGTTATAATAAAAATGTATACTAAATAGTAATTAATAATTGTATTACATATATCAACAATCGTAATTATAATAATTAATTAATTAATTACAATAATTTAAAAAAATATTTTATGAACTATTTATGAAAAAAGTTGATTTATTTTTACTTGAGTAAGGCTCAAAAACTCTAGTCACGACACTTACTGTCACAAGCTCTGAACAACTTATGCAGTCACTATATAAGAAAGTCCCAAGTTTTATGTCTCAGAATTGTAGGCGAGCGTATGCGTCATACGACGAAAGCGTATCGTACTATACAGGGTGTCTAAAAAGTCCCGGGATGGTTGGATATTTCATCAGGTAAAATATTTTTCAAAAAAGTGAAGGTCATTCCTGAAGTGAATTTCAACGAGGAATTCAATGGTGACCTTCATTTTGACCTTGAAGTTGACCTTCATGGCTTTTACAAGGTCAACTTTGCTTTTTAAAATGGAAACCCCCTTTGTTTACATCTGCAATTGATAGAGCGGAAAATACGACATTCAAGTACGTACCCAAGTCTTAGGTCAATTGTAACGTTCCAGGTCAATTAGAGGTTATTTGAAATAAACAAAGTTTTTCAAGAGGTCAGTGCAATTCCTGAAGTAAATTTCAACGAGGAATTCAATGGTGACCTTCATTTTCACCTTGAAATTGACCTTCATGGCTTTTTGAAGGTCAACTTTGTTTTTTTAAATGTAAACCCCCTTTTTTTACACCTGCAATCGATAGAGCGGAAAATTCTACGTTCAGATCCGTACCCATGTCACAGGTCAATTGTAACGTTCAAGGCTAATTAGAGGTTATTTGAAATAAACAAAGTTTTCCAAGAGGTCAGTGCAATTCCTGAAGTATTTTTCAACGAGGAATTCAATGGTGAGCTCTGTATTGATCTTGGTTACAGCGTTTTGAATATTGTAAAATCATATGTATAGGAAACTTTTCATTAAAAGTTCCAGGAGTTCTGGTGAGAGTTCTGTTCCTCCCCACAGAGCTATATCGAAAAGTGCTATACCGTTTTTCGATACCTAAGTCAATACCTAAGGCGATACCATAAGTCCTATACCGTTTTTCTATCTCCATACGAATATTACGAATCGACACTAAATTCACGTATTACGAGTACATACTTACTATCTTTCGCTAAAAGATTATTATGGCGTTAGCCAAACTTTCGGAACGAGAGAGGGTATCTGTATTAATGATGCGTGGTTGGGGAGATCCAGTATGATCTTATGATCAAGTTCGTTTGCTTTTTAATCGCACTTTTCGTAATGGAGAAGTGTTAAATCCTGTCTCAAAATCAACAATGGAAAGAACTGTATGGCGCTTTATGAGTCATAGATCTATCAAGGATCTTCAGAGAACTGGTCGACCAAAATCTGCAGGGTCTGAGGAGATGCAGATGGACATAGCCCAAGCATTTGTTAAAAACCCACACCTTAGTTTACGTCGAGCTAGTGATGAGCGTGACGTTGCTCCTGAAACAGTGCGAAATATTTTAAAAAGCATTAATTTCCATCCTTACAAAGTTCATCTGGTACAAGAGCTCAATGAAGACGATCCTGATCGTCGGGTTGAATTTTGTGAAATTATGATGGACAGAATTGATAGAGATCCTCTTTTCTTCTACAATACAGTATTTTCATCTGAAGCTACTTTCACTTTAAAAGGTGAAGTTAACAGGCAAAATTGTGGATATTGGTGCGACACAAATCCTGATTGGATGTTGGAGAGTCACACACAATATCCACAAAAGATTAATGTTTGTGCCGGTATCTTGAATGATACATTGATAGGCCCTTTCTTCATCGATGGTAATCTCAATGCCCGTGCATATGAAGAGCTTCTCAGAAACCAAATTGTACCAAGAATAAGCCAGATTACAGGTGATAATTTTCAAAATATTTGGTTCCAGCAGGACGGAGCAGCGGCTCATTGTGGAAGGGAGGTTCGAGCATATTTGGATACTCAGTTCCCTCACAGCTGGATTGGAAGAAGGAGTGAAATCGAGTGACCTGCTAGATCTCCTGATCTGACACCTCTCTACTATTTTCTGTGGGGTTATTTAAAGAGCAAAGTATACTCAACGCAACCCAAAAGTTTAGACGAATTGCAGAATCGGATTCTGCAAGAGGCTACTTTGATTGATAGGGAGATGATTCGTAATTCTGTAACTCATTTTTACAATCGCATAGCTTTTTGTCAAGAAGCTCAAGGTTTTCAGTTCAAACATCTTCACTGAAGCGTGAGAGGCAAGGGGACTCACGCTAATCAAGCACCGCAAAGGGAACAGAATTTACTACATCCACGTCGTTTTTCCTGGGTAATGCTAAACGTAAACGTGAACTGCTTGGAAAAAACCTTGAAAAAACCTTGAATATCATCGCCAAGATCAATACAGAGCTCACCAATGAATTTCTCGTTGAAATTTACTTCAGGAATTACAGTGACCTCTTGGAAAACTTTGTTAATTTCAAATAACCTTTAACTGACCTGGAACGTTACAATTTACCTATGACTTGGGTACGTACTTGAACGTAGTATTTTTCGCTCTATCGATTGCAGATGTAGAAAAAGGGGGTTTACATTTAAAAAAACAAATTTGACCTTCAAAAAGCCATGAAGGTCAACTTCAATGTCAAAATGAAGGTCACCATTGAATTCCTCGTTTAAATTTACTTCAGGAATGACTTCCACTTTTTTGAAAAATATTTTACCTGAGGATATATCCAACCATCCCGGGATTTTTTAGATACCCTGTATATAAATGTAGTTATTAGGTTCATTTATGTAAGGTTATATGTTTAAGTGTATTTGTGATTAAAAATATGATTTGCTACGACTGAATGGTGTGAATGTATTTGAATGCTGTTTATGTGTGTATGTATGTATGTATCGGATGACTAATGGCAGACTCGAGATAAGAATTTTTTTTATACAACACAAGCATGTTTTTCTCGCTTTTTGACGCTTGTTTTGCGGGCATGACTCAACTACAGTTTGAAACTGCTCAAACGTCGGTGATATACTAATATGTTTTATTTTAATTCACTGACGAATGCTGGTGCCCAGTCGTCGATGACGTTTTCCTCAACTGCTTACTATTTCCTATCTAACGCCTATTCTTTTCACTTTGGGTAAATTAGGTATTTATCAAATTCATTTTTAATAAATGCTCAAATTTCCTTATGTCCCAAGTTCAATCGACAGAGTCGAGTAAAATTACCTCAAATATTTTTCTCCGTGTAATTTTATTTGATGAGGTTCGAGGAGCCCGAGTCGAGAGAAAATGCCAGTGTTTAGATATAAAACAGAGGATCTTTATTGCAGTGATTCGGTCAACAGAACAAGACAAACACTATTAAGATCCTCTAAGTCATGCAGTGCGAGACGTACGCAGCGTCATCTGTGTTTTTAGTGGGAAATTCAAATCGGTATTTACTACAATTCGGCTATGCTGACAGTAATCCGTCTCGGGTTCAAACCTTAATCTACGTAACATAATACATAAGGAAATACATTATTGTGTCATTCATTCGTAATCCAGGGACGCTTGTTTGCGAGCTCTCAAACTCCTTGTTAGGATCTTTGCGAATTTCGAAAACCCTCTACGTCAGCTACAACATATTCGTTATTTCGTACCTCTCTTATAATACGGTATGGTTCCTTAAATCGAGCGATAAGTTTATTCGAGACTCCTGGAGTGCTTTCAAAATTCCTGAGCATTACAAAGTCACCCGCTGTATAATTATGGGCTTCCTTCCGCTTTTTATCAACGTAGTTTTTATTGTATACTTACGCACGTTCTATATTTCTCGAAGCAATTTCCCGTAGATTCGATAAATCGTGATCGGTTTCTTGAACATGATTTTCCATGAAATTTCTAATGTCGTCAACTAAGTTGCCTCGTTGATCGATCCCAAAAGCAGGCGGCTTGGAGTGCAATTTGTCGACTGATTTAGAGTATTATTTTGCGAATATTTTACATTTTCGAAAACCTTATACCATTGTTTCCCAGATTTGTCGTCGCTTAACTTAGCTAACATCGGAGCTATTATTCTGTTTATTCTTTCCACCTGGTCATTTGCCGAAGGGGAAGCAGTCGCTATTAATAAAGGGTTTCCCAATAAGGGTGATATGTTTTGAAATTGAAAAAAAACACTGAATATTCATTCGGAATTGATCGAAATCTTTTTTATTATATTGGATACTCTATGCCATTTATGATTTAAACAATATATCGGCCAAATGTCCCCCGAGACTTGAGCCAAAAATGCGCCTCATCAGAAAAGATGATTTTTTGATGAAAATTGGGATCATTTTCAATTGATTCCAGAGCCCAATCCGCGAACTCCCGACGCAAACGATGGTCATTAGGCTTCAGTTCTTGGGCCAGAATCATCTTATAGGGATGCAGGCCAAGATCCAATCGCAAAATACGCCAGGTAGTCATCCTGGACAGGCCCAATTCCTGAGATCGGCGTGGCACGGACAATTCACGGTTTTCCTCGATACTGGCCTGTACGGCGGCTATATTCTGTGTAGAACGTGCGGTACGCATACGATTTTTAGGCTTAGTATCCAATAGAGTAAATTCACTCTCCAACTTATCGATTATTCGACGAATTGAGAGCGCGGATGGAGCAGAATGACGACCATATTTTGCACGATATGCTCTTTGAACACCGACAAAACTTCTCGAATTTTGATAAAATAATTGGACAATTTCCAAACGTTGTGGAAGCGTGAAACTACTCATGATTAAATGGCAAACCTTACTGATGACAACTGACAGCAGACGTCAAAAATTTCAGTTCAAATGAGCCCGATAGGGACATTCAAAATCATATCACCCCTATTGGGAAACCCTTTACATGTTTGATATGATTTTCTAACAAGCATTCGGTAAATACCTTGGAGGTAAAAGCACTACCTCTGTCAGACAAAAGAGTACCATATAGTGTTTGCTGTAATCGACGAAGTTCTTTTTAAGACAGTCAATCGCTTCCTGACTTGAAATACTTTTTATTGCGTAGAGTTTTACAAACTTTGTGAACGCATCCATTACGAGAAACACATGTTTTTTAGTCGCAATTAAAAATGTCAAGTATTCGAAAGTAATGGAATCCCCAAATTACAAAAACACAACCAAATAATAAGTAATAAAGACAAAAGAGGACGAAAGAAAGATAAAGAAGGAAGGGGTTTTTTTGTGCATTTTTTTAAAAAAAAGTATTGCATCGAATGTTTTAAAATTTTGCAGATATATTTGTGTATGAATAATGAATACACAGTGATGTTTTCAAATAAAAATATTCGATGTGCGATATTTGAAAAGTACATGCTTTTCCATTTTAGTGGGGACATGGAACAGTAATTCATTTCTTTTTTCCTATATACTACTCCATTTCGCATCTCATAGAAATTAGGAAATGAAAACTCAGAGTTACTTCGTCGAATAACTCCCCTATTTGTCAGATTTTCCAAAATTTTATTGTTTTCCTTCTTCGTCAATTCTACGTCTTTTGAAACGGATTCATCGACGAAGTTGACAGCTACAGTTTTTTTATTTCTTTGGTTTAGCGGTGGTCTTCCAATCAGTGGGTTTGGTCTACTTTTCTGTTTGATCTACCATCGGCTTGTTGTGATAATAATCACTGAATGTTTCAGTCTGTTGTTAATTTCTATCTTCGAAAATTCGTCGCCGTTTTATCTTTCGGGGTCAGTGATCGAACATCAGCTTTATTTCTTTGAGTAAATCTTCTACACTCATCTCGATGTGGTCTGATTTTGAGTGAAACCACGTCAGGGCATTTCATTTTAGTTTCGAGGTGAGCAGTATTTTGGCTAGGTTGTCATCTAGTTTGTATGCGGTACTCAATAGTAACAGCTGCTTCTCCCATTCAGAAAAGTTTTGATTACTGCCGTCAAATGCACTCAGCAAGTCACTAATAGCCCTGATGTTCGTGTTTGGTCGGAAACTTGAAGCACTTGACGCTGCCTTCATGCTGGGATTCATTATCATCGGGTGGCGCTGCATGAATTTCTGCAGTGGTTATGTTTTCTGTGGTTTCATCCATCCAAGCACCTGTAGGATCTGCTTCTTCCAAACGAAGGATCAATTTGCTTTTATTTCCAGCTTTCGGCAAACCTCTTCCTTTTAAGATCTCTTTCAATTGCACAACTAGAAAATCGTTTGGACACGGATGATATCGTCACACTGATACTGTTCGAAAATGGCGAACCACGTCCACGCACTTTTCCAATTCACACGGAATTTCTAGAATTCTAGTCGCCTACACGTACAAGGCGAAGTTTGTGTACGTAGCATAACATTTCCATACAGCGAAACCATACACTTTGCAGAAAGCAAGACGACCGATTTGCACACAGCTAAATGCCTGCTTCGTTCGCACACAGCGAAGACACTAAGATGAAAATCCATTAAGCTCGCCCACAGTAAAATCTCGAACTAATCCTTAGTGCATAAAGCACCTCCAAAACACGAGGTCCATCTTCCGTTTTTCCTTCACTTTCACACAGCCTCTACGCTATTTCGGATTACACGACGCAACGCCAGGTGGCCGATATGACGTCTCTTTTCCACTCCTGATCTCGTTTTTGTAACACTAGCAGGTGCCGATTTCTTCGCGGGTAGAGGTTCGAGGAGCCCGAGTCGAGAGAAAATGCCAGTGCTTAGGTATAAAACAGAGGATCTTTATTACAATGATTCAGTCAACGGAACAAGAAAAGACTGACTCCCTCTAAGTCATACAGTGTAAGACGTACGCAGCGTTATCTATGTTTTTAATGGTAAATTTGAATCGGTATTTATTACATATTTTTTATTTGGAAGGAACAAATAGCTTTATTTTATTTTGTTAAGAATTTTATTTTTACATCTATGCTTGTGACTTTTGCAGACATTGTACGTTATAATAAATCTTTAAAATTCTTTGGAACTATTTAAAGACTTCTGTATTTCATTACTAAGAATACAATTTTTATGAGTTTGCCTTTCGAAGACATAATAGACATATTATATGAACGTAGTGGACATAAAATAGAATCACATTCTTAGAATCAGTCTAAATTCGTTAAATTTTGAGTTTTATGACTTTTGGAGACATCGTAAATTATAATCAGTCCTTAAAATTCTTTGAAACTATTTAAAGCCCGTTATATTTTATTATAAAAAATACTATTTTTGCAAGTTTGTCATTCGAAGACATAAGAGACGTATAATACGAACGTTCTAAACGTAGAATGTAATCACATTTTTAGAATCAGTCTCATGTCTTTAAATCTTTAGCTGAAATACTTTAATTCTTCTACTCTGTAATTCCTTCCTCTAATTCGTCTGCTTCCATCTGATACAACTCGTCATCATTTATTGCTTCATCAGAAAGCTCCTTTTCAAGGAGATTTGGTTTTAATTTCTCGCTTGAATCTAAGTACTGAAAAACTAAAACATTATCTTAAACAAGAAATACGATTTTACACATATGTTAAAATCAAATTAAACTTTCGTTTCATTTCGATATTGCCTATTTGAAAAAGAATTGTTATTTAATCATTAATATACATTAATATGGATTTTGCGAAATGATTTAATTTAAAATAGATACCTTCCAGTTTTGCTTAATGTACGTAAGCTTCCCAGCCCTCTCAGTTAGAAGATGATTTGTGGTTTTATTTTGCACGCTTCCATATGTACTGTTTGTGCGTTCACAGGCAGCAGAAGTTGAAGAAACTTAAAACTTTTAAAGCTCTTTAAAACTCTGAATTATCTGCCAACGCAGCATGCCTTCCACCATAAATAAGGCGATATAGACGAGGCTACTAACTTTAAGGAAGCTTTCTTCCATATACCTTCTTCCAATCTGAACATATTTAGTTCAGTAAGAACATTATGAACTGAGATCTTTTCAGTGTTAGAGTAGTATCTCGCCGAATTTGCCAAATATTCTGGGTTTCAAGAACTATAATCTATACATATATCTATAAGATCTTTTCCACGTTTCATTGGGTCCAATATGTTAGCTGCATAGTGCACGCGTTTAATGCAGAAATCATATCGTTCTTCTAAAATTTGGTTAATCTTGGCGTGATACTGAGACAAAAATTTCGAATTTGACACGATATTTTGAACATGCTGTCTGATTTTTGTGAACACAGAACACGTGACATTCATTTGAGGTACATTACTTTCAATCACATGAAGCCATGAAATGAATGGTTTAAGAAAAACAACACATTCTTCAAGAGCAACCCAGAAAATAGAATTCAGTTAAGGATCTTTTACTTCCTGACTTAAATGCATTTCAGCTCGAAGATCCACACACAGCTCGCGGAGGGCAGTTCTATTGACATTGATACTACGCATGCACAAGAAGATGAAGCCAAATCACGTTTTTCCTTGTGTTTGCAAAGCTGGTTGCTTAACATTAGTTCCTGTAAATTGTATATATTACTTAGTAGATAGAAAATTATATTATAATTTTAGTAAAGAAATAGTGTGAGAATATTATTACCTGTTGCTTTAGCCGCAGCTTTTATAGCGGTTTGTTTTTCAACAAAAATTGCTAGTAAAATCTGACTCTTGAACAATTTCCCATGCCAATTTCATATTTGAAGCATTGTCAGTAACAATGCCGAAAACCTTTGAAGGACCAACTTTCATTATAATGCCGAAAATCAACTTAGAAATATTTTTTCCAGTATGTCGATCTGCTCCAGTATGAATCGTTTCAAAGAAAAATGGTTCTGGTGTGTTTAAAATCACATTCACGACACCATCTCTGTGAATGTCGGACCAACCATCCATTTGCAGAGCCAAACATGAATATAGCCAGCGGAGTCAAAGCATTCCTTTTTCCAAAGAGAATATTTTTCAAGTTTTTGAACCCTTATTCAACACTACATCAAGTCTTAAAATGACGTTAAAGTTAATTCTAAATCACAGCTGGATGAGGTTTATATAGTAGAGTTCCGTTATCGCGGTGAGTGATACACTCTTCTAATTATCGACATAATCAACTGAAATACCTAGCGGACCCGGGTGAGAGAACGTTCAGAGAAAACTCTGACCATTCTCTGACCTCGCATTATTACGGTTAAGAAAGGTAAAAAAAAACATTAAAAGCATTGCAATTATTATTTTGTGGCGAAATTTGAATTAGAAAGTGTAGAAATAAATACAATTGTATTATTTTTCAGCGATAAAAACTAGAAAAACATAATACCTGTCATCGAAGGCAGTACAGTGGTTCACAATTATTGGAACGTCTCCACCGCTAGGTTTGGCCATTGGCAGATGTGAGATAGAAAGTAGTTGTGTCTCACTCCAACCAATAGTCAACCTTGACGGTGGAGACGTTCCGCCAATAGTGAACCACTGTCTTCAATGACAGGTATTATATTTTACTAGTTTTTATCGCTGAAAAATAAAATAATTGTCTTTAATTTTATTCTTTCATTCGAAGAAAACGGCAGCTGAAGCGCATCGAGAGCTCTAAAAAGTTTACGGAGATGCTGCTCTAAATGAAACATCGTGCCGTGATTGGTTCCGTCGCTCAAAGACGGTGATTTCTATGTTGACGACCGTCCGCGTGAAGGAAGGCCAAAAACCTTCGAAGACACTGATGTTATTTATTATGAGCTATTGAACCGAACGAAACGAACGGTATCAAACGCAATTGATGCGTGGTCTGACTGATGAGCAGTTCCGTTCATATGAAGACATCGAAAAATGGCTTGATTCGTGGATAGTCTCAAAAGATGAACACTTTTACCGTAACGGTATTTGAGCTCTACCAGAAAGATGGGCAAAAGTTGTAGCTAACGATGGTCAATACTTTGAATAATTCATTTGTAACCATTTTTTAACAGTAAAGTTGTATTTTCATCAAAAAAATATCGGGAACTTAGTTGCGCACCTAATAGTACTCGTATTGCGTAATAGTAGATTGTCACTTGAAATATTTCAATATTTCATGGTTAAAGTTTCATTGTTCCATGAAACATTGGGAGAAGAGGGGAAAACGTCTATCTACGCAGGCGCACAGAAGTCAGATCAGGTTAGATAGTTAGATGCCGGTACGTGGTCGCGGCGAAACTAAAAATGGTTCGAGAAAAGCATTGTGTGTATAAAAACTTTACCAAAAGCGTTGTTGAAGGTCAAAATAACAAGTCCGTTGTTAAAACGAAGTGCAATCACTGCAATTGGGAAAATGTTTTGAACACAACCAGAATTATCACACATATAAAGGACTGTTTAAAATGTCCAAAAGAAATGAAAGAAAAAGTGTCTGGGGAGAAGCATGATGCAAAGGAAGAAAATATTGAAAATTTAGAAAACGACGAGCAAATCTTGGAAAACATCAAACACGTTTCTTTCACGTTTCTTTTCTAATCTAAGGAGGCAGATGTTCATATCACAAAGAAGAAGAAATTTAGCAATAGCTCAATGGATAATTTTATTTTCAAGAACAAAACAGTTACGGAAGCCTTGCAAGTAAATTTACTTATATTTTCATTTTTTTTTAATTATTCATGTTCATATTAAATTTCTCAAATTAAGTTGTATTAAAGTTCTTATAAACGTACAAGAAGTCTAAAGCACCAAATCAAAAAAAAACATTGAAACACTTCATATGTTTGTTATCAAATATTTTATTTCAAACATTCTGAATATAATTTCCAAATATTTTCAGTATTTATATTCAGCACTACTGACCCGAAAGTATCAATCTTTGATATCCTATTGTACCATTTAACTCATTAAATATTTTAATATTCTAAAGAGACACCAAATTTACGTAGTTTGAATTCTGATTGTTGAATTTCTACTCTTAACGTTTCTGACTTGAAAACGTGGATTCTCATACTTTATTCATAAACTTTTTGAACTCACAAATACCAAATTCGATGTTCATGTTGCAAATTTCAGCTAATACATTTTCAAAATTCAATATTTTATTCTTTAAGGGGACGTTATGAAGGTGGAGACGTTTTCCGCGTATTTAAAATTTTTAATGAGGTAATGAAACTCACGATCACAGCTATGATACGCGTGAGACCAATTTTTTTATTATAAAAGATGCTGGTTTGCGATCAATAAGGGTCAAATATAAAGAAGAAGACTCTTAATATTAATAATGTAAAAATTTTTTGCGAGGTTTCGTTAACTATGGTTTTTTTTTTTTCTTTTTGGTAAGGAGGAAAAATGGCAAAATCTTTTATAGACGTTGTACAGGACTCTCCTAGGACGGGTCTGGGCATACCTGTTAAAACCAAAAAACCCCCTCTCTCGAACCAATAATAAAAATTAAATTAACTTAATATCAAAAAAATACACAAAATTATTAAATTTTACCTTTATAAAAGAAGGTTAACTCATGATGAGCAATGTCGAGAATATAAAATTATAATAAAAGTCATGAATTTAAAATGTAAACAGACATCAGCTGGAAATCTATCATGAATTTAATCTATTAAGTAATGAAAAATAAATTCTATTCAAAGTAAATTGATGTTGTATTTTTGTGCTCATTAAGACGAACTGTTAATGCTCTCTTAGATTGACCAATATAAGTCGCAGGGCAATTTTTACAATTAAATTTGTACACAATATTAGTTTGTTCCCATTTGTTTGTGGAGTCTTTACCAAATTTTATTATTGATTTCGAAGTTTTGTTAACGACTGGGGTAGTTGACATATTGTATTTTTTTTAAATATTAGACAATTTAGTGAAGTTTGTTACGTTGTATGGCAAACATACTTTTGGCTGATGTCTGTATAAATCTGAACGGTTTTTTTTATTTAGAGAATTTTGAGAGCTGTATTTAATTTTATTCATACGGATTATTATATTTTTATCGATGAAGCTATTTGGATAATCGTTGTTTAATAATATTTGTATAACAATCTTCAAATTGGCGTTATGAAACGTTTTGTGAGATAAAGATATCACTCGGTCAACTAAGTTATAAACAATATTTTTTTTCTGACAAATTGGATGATTGGAAAAGTAATTAATTGTTCTGTTTGATAAGGTAGGTTTTTGAAACCAATTAGAAATAGTTTTATTTTATAATTAATGACAAGTCCAGAAAGTTAATTTGATTATTTTGTTGAACCTCAAAGGTGAATTGTAAGTTTTTATCTTGTGAATTAAAAATGTTTAAAACCAAGCCAATAAATTTCTTTTGTACACACAGAATAGTGTCATCTACAAATCTGTAATAAAATAAAGGAGAGCAATTATGTTTGTCTTTTAAAATTCGTAGGCAATCATTTTCTAAATCATCCATGACAATGGCAATGTCTGAAATTGGTGAACCCATTGGAGTGCAAAAATTTGCAAATAAATATTATTATTAAAGGTAAAGTATGTGTTTTCGAAAAGAAATTTAGTACAATTTATAATTTCATCAAATGAAATTCTACAGTTATTATGAATAAGCTGACATCTTCGGTCTAAACTCTTTAGGACCAAATCACAGGGTACATTTGTGAATAATGAACTGACATCTAATGAAAGCAGAACACGATTATCATCTACAACGAGATCTTCCAATTTTCTTTTAAGATCTAAACTGTCATTTAAATGTGATTTTGGGACTTTTATACTGTCTTTTAATTCATCATATAGTATTTTTGCTAAAAAATGCGTGGGACTATTGAACAAAGAAATTATGAGACGAAGAGGTGTATCTTGTTTGTGGAATTTAGGTAAGCCATAGCATTTAGCTAATACAGTGTTGGTTAGAGTAAGTTGATTATTGTGTAATTTATATTTCAAAAATTTATTATCATTGAATCTCTTTAAAATGTGAGAAACGATGCTTTGTAATTTTTTTAAAGGATTGCGCGTTATTGGGCGTGTAGGTGAAAGTATTTGAGAGAAGGGCAGTCATTTTTGTATTATAAGTCAATTTTTTTAGACAAGCAGTAAGGTTACCTTTGTCAGCATTAGTAAAAAAATATCAGGGTGTTTTTTAAAAATTGTTTAGTAACTTTTAACATGTTTATTATTTGTTACTTTTTCTCTTATTTAATTCTTGAGATCACTATTGATGTCTAAGGATAACAAAGAAGATTCAACATTTTTAATTGTATCAATAACATCTTGTTTAGAAATTTTTTGTGGAACACTGTAATTTGGTCCCAGAGAGACGATATCAACAACATCCGACGTTATTTGTAAATAAGATAAATTTCTAAACCAACTGTCTTTATTTGTTTTCCTGCAGCGATATTTACTTGTTGATAATGAATCAAATTTCTTTTGATGTTTCTCGTTACATTTTTTTAGTATGGAGTTAAATTTAGAATTTGAAAGATAAAAAAACTTATTAACGGTATTACAATCTAAATTGGAATCGAGAATTTGTTTCTTAATACGTTCAAGTGATTTTTTAATAAATACAATATGGATGTGATTGTCTCTAATTTCTGTTTTCAAAAGTTTTTTAAAATAATGTTGATTTAAATTATAAAAATCTTTTTTACCTGAGTTACTGTAAAAGTGAAAATTTTTTTGATGCTTATAAAAATTTAATAGATGTTGAGGAAATACATCATTGCTCCTGCAAGCTAATAAAAATTGTTGTTTAGAAGTAGACTCAGCGAGACGTCGATTATTTGAAGTCCAATTTTTGAGGTGATTCTTGGTTAGTTGTCCGTAATGACTTTCAGTATATGAGAAGAACTTTGGCGATTTTGATGATGTTGAGTCCGTATCCGATCTAAGACTCTGTTCAAGTGAAGAAGTGGTAGTGTCACCCTCCATATTAATATTATTAAAGATGCTGATTTGCGATCAATGAGGGTCAAATATAAACAAGAAAACTCTTCATAATGTCAAAATTGTTGCGACGTTTCGTTGGCTATGGGTTTGCAGTGAATCCGTAGTCTGTCAACATCAATTGGAATTCAACCATGAATTTGATTGGGAAAATACCAAGATTGTTGATTATGTCTTTGACTATCGGAAAAGATTAACATCAGAGATGATCCATATAAAATTTAATAAATTTAGTATAAATAAAAAAGAAGACATATTTACTTTGAATAGAATTTATTTTTCATTACTTAATAGATGAAATTCATGATAGCTTTCCAGCTGATGTCTGTTTACATTTTAAATATTATGTTTACAATAACTGTTGTCAATATTTAAACTTAACTGTTTGAATCTAATAATTTAGTAGACAAAGTGTCGTCGACTCCATGACATCACGTCATTTTATTAATAAAATCATGACTTTTATTATAATTTTATATTCTCGACATTACTCATCATGAGTTAACCTTCTTTTATAAAGGTAAAATTTAATAATTTTGTGTATGTTTTTGATATTAAGTTAATTTAATTTTTATTTTTCTTGTGTGTGACAATTTTACCATTTGGTGTTTTTTCAATTTAATAAAGCCTGATGAGGTTGGAAAACCCATAGCCAACGAAACGTCGCAACAATTTTGACATTATGAAGAGTTTTCTTCTTTATATTTGACGCTCATTGATCGCAAACCAGCATCTTTTATAATATTAATATGAAGGGTGACACTACCATTTCTTCAATTTTTTTTGTGTTTGACACTTGATTCTATGTAAGAAATTTTCTGTGAAAAAAGGAACGCTTCCACTCCGCTGGGTATCGAGCCCAGGTCCTTTCGATTGCCGGTCGAATGCTCTGTTATCTGAGCTACGGAGGTTCCACAACTTTTCTCAAAGAATCTTGTTAACGCCTATTCGGCTACGGATGTATCTTGAACTATTTAATCAATATTTCTAAATCATTTCAGTCGATTATGGTTGGTAAGGTTGATATGGTAGAGTTCTGTTATCACGTAGAGTGATACACTCTTCTAATGATCGACATAATCGACTGAAATGATTTAGAAATATTGATTAAATAGTACTTGATTTTATGGTTTTTAAAAGCTTTGTCGCGTAGATTCTAAAACAGACAGAGATAAAATCGTTGTAATTTTAGTTGATTATGACAATGTTGCTAAAGTTGTCACGACGGGACGACTTCCACCTGAAAGAAAAACATTTTTAGTAAGCAGCAATTCCATAATCACAGATTCAAAATTCCCACAATCCCATGACTTAAACGACCACAAAAAGGCAAGATATATCACGAAAAACCCGCACAGAATGATCAGTTATGATCAGCGATATTAATACTACTGTGCGCAAAATCTAAGGTGAATTTTTAATTGAAACTTCTCGGGCTAACCGATTCGGGCAAACTCTTTTATTTTTATGCTGGTCCTACTGTTACTGACATCTGTGCCACATTTTATGTCAATGTCATCATTTGCTACATAGTTACGCTTGTGTTTTCTAAACGATTAAAAGTGATTTTTTCGATTTTTATTAATATATCAATCAATATACAGGGTGAGGCACATGAAGTGTTACAGAGCGATAGCACTCAAACTATTGATTATATCCAAAAATGTTTCAGACAAAAGTTTTAGTGTTCGAGAAGGCCGTCATACTGGACCACCCTATTTTTTTATCGGCGGAGGCGCTGAAGTTACGTCAGGGTAAACTCCACCTTTTTAAATAGAACCATGTATTTTTTTTCAATGACATTATTACCGATTTGAAGACGAATTCAGCGACCTACAACACAAGGTCATTCTAATCACGCAAAATATGAAAAGAGTCGAAAAATCGAAAAGTATCGGAATAAACACTTTCAAAGGATCCATTAACCTTGGTTTGGGTCTACCTACAGGAGATGCTCGAAGTGATGACCCTCGACTTGTAAGCACTTGTTAATTCGCTTATGAAAAGACCGCCTAACTTCAGCCAACATTTGTGGTGTAATTTCGGTACATGCTCGGCGTATTCTTTCTTTCATGTCGTCAGGCGTGATAGGTGCTACCACCATTACGCGTTCTTTGACAGAACCTTATAAAAAGTAATCTGGTGATGTTAGATCTGGCGAACGAGGTAGTCAAGCTACAGATCCGCCTCGTCCTATCCACTTTTCGTCAAAAATCTCATTCACCACTTGTCTTGAACACAGAGCGTAATGGGGTGGTCTACCGTCGTGTTGCATCGACATGTTCATGCGAACATGCAAGGGTACGTCCTCCATTAATTGAGGCAGTACGTTTTGCAGAAAGTTTGCTTAAACTTGCCCAGTCAAGCGGCCTTCAAAAAATATGGACCAATGACGTGATCGCCAACAATGCCGCACCAACAATTAACGGACCACGGATGTTGAAATGGTACAGTTCTCATCCATCAAGGATTTTCATTTGCCCAATAAAGCATATTATGCCTATTCACATTTCCCGTATTTGCGAAGTCATCAAAGTCATCAAGTCATTAAAAAAAGCATATGACTAAAAAATGAGACATCTGTGCGCATTTTTCTACGAATACAATTACATAAATTGACACGTTTTAGGAAATCATTGCCGTACAAATTCTGATGTAATTACATACGATACGGATGGAACTTGTGTTGATATAAGATTCTTAATACAGATCGCTGACTAATTCCACTCTTCTTTTCCATTTGCCTGCTGCTCGCACGTGGATTTAGTGCAGCAAAAGCTAAATAGCAGCCACATTATTTTCATTAACAATTGGTCGACGTTTGACTCGTGTTTGTTTCACTGTAACGAAGCGACAGAAACAGTCAGCTAAACGCTTAAAAGCCATGTGCGATTTTTGTTGCCTATTCGGATAACGAGCCGTATACAAATCTTGGGCGTTTCTGTAATGTTTACAGCATTTCCCCAGCACTATCAACATATCAAAATATTCTTTAAAATCGTTCATTTTCGCGTTTCGATGTACTCACATTAGAAGGTAATGCGTGACTAACTGATACGTCAACAGAAAATGCTTACTTTCTGCCGATGTCAACAATACCCTATCGATGTGTATTATCATGGGTATCGTAAAAAATGAAATGAAATGAAAATGATTTTTCGACTATTTTCATACTTTGCGTGACTAGAATGACCTTGTATTGTAAGTCGCTGAATTCGTCTTAGAATCGGTAACGATGTCACACTGAAACTTTTGTCTGAGACATTTTTGGATATGATCAATAGTTTGAGTGCTATCTCTCTGTAACACTTTATGTGCCTCACCCTGTATATCAATATATATAAATATTAAGGCCAGCTTTTCTCTGTGTCGAAACTCTTATTTTCCATTTCGGCAATCGTTAAAGAATTATATTCTGTCTAGAAGCTAAATTGTCAACAAAATTCTTAAATTTATGGTATTTTTAATGTGTATATCAGAAGTTTCTCCACATAGCATAACAATTATTATTATTGGTAATTCTCGCGGAAATTCTGTCATTGCTCACATAGTTAATACATCCACAGCTAACGTAACAACATACTATGGCTCACACAATAATTTTTCGTTAAACCGTTTAATTAGATGACCTATCAATATCAACCATAACAATATTTATATGTCTGTTACGACCATTACGTTTTCTTTCTTTTTTTATAATTTTATAAAATTATAAGTAAATTTATATATTTTCAATTAGGATGCTTGAGTTTTTAAATTTTGTCACTGTCTAGTTCATCAGGACACAAGCTTCGATATCAGATAGGATACTTTCCTGACAATAATTGATTTTCATACGTTAACACTAAATGTACCTATTTGTACCGCAACACGTCAAATGACCTGTCGTGGTGAATAACGTTAGGCTACACGTGTTCATCAGATTTACCAAATAAAAATGTAAATAAATTATGTAAAATTAATTATATATATTTTGTTGTAAGACGCTGGCATAATGTTTTGAAGGATTCGTTCGAGTCCAGGTTCGACGCTGAGTACACTCTATTTTATTTTCCTTTTCTAAGAATCCAAAATCGAAGTAATTTAACAGCACAGAACTTTGGACTCGCTCGATCTTTTGTTACGACCATGATTGTACCCTAACTTTAGGTACTAGCATAAATACCTAAAAGTCTCCTTGCTGGCCGCATCTGGCAAACAGATGAAGACACCGGGACTTAAGCAATTACCTGCTTACCCTGGTGCATGAATCATGCCGTTCGGTTTTTCCGTTTTCTTCAGACTTTCTCTTATATTTCACTTTATTCCTCCCTCTCAAGTACCCCTCTAAATTATTTTTCTCTACGTTTCGAATCTCTGGTAATTTTCCGATTGCTTTCATTCCTCGAATAAGTTGGCCGCCTATTCGAGGATTGTAGAAATTCGGGGAAATCACTTGGGAGGGAAAGCAATAATTAAATCATTTATTTAATATACGTGGAGGTATTTGTGCTCAGTACCCTTTTTCTTTTATCGCATTTTGTATTTTAGTTTCCATATCACATGTTAATAATAATCGCGATTATCGTAAGTTCGTAGCTAAATTTCATATTTTTATCTTCAGTTATATTACCGCCGATTTCATTATCCTTGGGTTAAATCCCGCTAGGATATCATTTATTTTTATTTTCTTCTCTTCTACTTATTTTCTACGTATTTTTAATGTTTAGCTCCTCAAATATCTTGTTAATTTTTCGTAGTAACATCATTTTTATGATTATTGTCGTATCCTATTAATTATATAATTTTATACATTAAATAGATTATTATATCCTAATTAAATATATTAATTAAATGAGACTATTATCCTAGTAAGGATCTCACTCCTATACTTATTTTTAATATTCTTTCAATAATTTCGCTCTCATAATTGTCTTAATGTTTTATTAATTATCATAATAATTTCATTTTGTTAATTATTTTGCGCCGAAGCTGATTTCTGTATTTCGAGCTATTACAAGGTACACGTAGTGACTTTTATATGCGTGATAAGTGCATTTAGTAGTGCGCGGGTACTGTAGGGCTTCATTTACCTTCTCTTTTGGTGAATCAATTTGTTATATTGTGTGGTATTATAACGACACATGGCAATACCACATTGATCATTCTATTGATCTGCAGATCTGGCTGTAACTTGCGTCGATAAAATCACACACACGGTAATGCTATCTTGGTCCCTTCATTGTTTTCTTCATCTGTTTGTAGGTTGAGTCGATAGAATCGTAGGACGTGACAATATGTTGCTAAAAAGAAATATCATGTTTTAAAATGAGATTTCAATTAAACATGATGGGAAGTAAGAATTAACTACTTGCTTCTATTCCTTCTGGATTCAAAACTGTTGTTGCTGCTCTTTGTTCCGGCAGCTTCTACAAATATTTTCAGTTTTAATTTTATATCATTGAACATCGAAATGATAAATTAATTTCCCGAATTTATAAATATTCATTAAGCTTTAGTTATATTAATAATGTAGAAAAGAGTGAATTTACCTCTTTTAATCGTACTTTCCGG
This sequence comes from Diplolepis rosae, assembly GCA_030998225.1. Taxonomy (NCBI): domain Eukaryota; kingdom Metazoa; phylum Arthropoda; class Insecta; order Hymenoptera; family Diplolepididae; genus Diplolepis; species Diplolepis rosae. The sequence continues at coordinate 554,718 of JAPYXD010000210.1, read as the reverse complement.
TTTGGGTGAAGAATCGTGAATGAAATTCAAATTCAATGTACTTAAGGTTTTATCGACTTATAACTTATTATATAACTTATAACTTATTATATAACTTATAACTTATTATACTTATCGCTTATTCCGTATCTCATATATTTTGGTTAAAAATGTAATTTTTTATTTTCAATATTGTTTTTTAAAATCATAACATAAAATATAAGTCTTGTAAAACATGCCCAGATGGGAATTTGTAGACCTTATTCAGGCAAATAGTTTTCCATCTCAACATTTTTTTCATATGTCAGATTTAAAAAAAAATGGAATTTATAATTTTAATTTTTTTAGATGAGAACGAAAAAGATACATTGCATCAGAAACTGCGTGAAACAAAATTTGTAGACCTTATTAAAGTGGACTGCTTTGCATTATAACAAATTGTTGAAATTCAAATTTGTAGATCTTTATATAGTTATCAATTTTCTATATCAACGTTTTTTTCATATCTCGTATCATTCAACTGTAAAATGGAATTTTGATATTGACTTTTTTTAAGTTTTAAGATACTGTAACTTTTTCAATGTTGGTTTATTCGAAAAATGTTGCGAGGATAATCAGTGGAGTTTTTATGACTACCATCAGAAACCAATATTGCAATTTTTGATCTTTTCGAACAAAAAATTTCCAAAACACCAAAAATGCCCTTATTTTCACAATTTTGATCGGATGTAGCTAGTTAACGAACTGGTTCTTTCTTTTTGGGCCTCTTGAGGTGTGCCAAATTGCAATCCAATCCGATATTTCTATCGAGAATTCTCGTTCACAGACGACGGACAGACAACAGACAGACACTTTCGCAAAAACCATTCTTTCGGATTCAAGGAGTCTCAAAACGTAAAGATATGATGAAAATTTCGAAAGTAATTTTTCATATAAAACCAATACCTTTTCATATGATGAGATTGTGAAAAATTAGGAAAAAAATATACCATTTGATACCCCAAGAGAAATTTTTTCAGACTTGCTGAGTGATTTTTCTGTCGGCTTTGGTGGACTATTCAATCCAGGCCTACCCGACTCTGTGTAGTAGAAATGGCCGATGATTGAGCTTAGGGAGGGCAGAGAGGGCGGTAGATTAGTTATAAAAGTGATAGTAGGTGGCGCCAGATGTTTGCTGGTGAGGGACGAAGAGAGGAAAGGGGATTGCGCTGTCACATTAGCTGAAGTTATGCTTTAGTTGTGCTTGCATGTTACTTGTCTCTGATTATTATATTTGCAAATAAGTAACAAAATGTATTTGTGCTAACGTTTGTATACATTCATGGTTTAAATGTGTGGAATGAAATTTTTAATTGAATATAAATTAAATAATTAATGCAAAATCTAGGCAATATTAAATAGAAAATACGTAAAAATTATTACAGATATTTTTTCATATTTTCTGTGTGATTTTTCCAGAATCTCGCATCAATTTTTCAATTTATTGTCGATTACAAATTTTATTCACATTTTCAAAAAGCAACTTATAAAAAAGGTACCCATATATGAAATTTAGAAACTATGTATATAGGAGTCTTTTATATAAGTTGCTTTTTGAGAATGTGAATAAAATTTTTAATCGACAATAAATTGAAAAATTGATGCGAGGTCCTGGAAATATATCACAAAAAATATTAAAAATATCTGTAACAATTTTCACGTTTTTTCTATTTTATATTGCCTAGATTTTGCATTAATTCTTTAATTTATATTAAATTGAAAATTTTATTTCACACATTCAAACCATCAATGTATACATGCATGCGACTAAGGCATGTTTTTTTTTTTTTTTTGGTGAGGAGGAAAAATGGCAAAATCTTTTATAGACGTTGTACAGGACTCTCCTAGGGCGGGTCTAGGCATACCTGTTAAAACCAAAAAACCCCCTCTCTCGAACCAATACACCACCCGCGGAACCGCCTTTCGGCTTTATACTTCACGGGTGGTTGGTCCCGAACGACGCGGACAGCCAAGTCTACCCGAGACGCAGGGCCGCGGGTGCAGGCCCCGACGCGATTTCTACTGGCCCTCCCCGTTGTTTCGCTCTCGACGCCCATCAAGTTCTCTCGTCTTCATCACAAGTGTGACGAATGACTCGATGAGCGTCCAGAACCGTTCAGACTGGAGCATGAGGGGGACCATCGTGTCAGGAGTAAGTTCGGAACCCACCGCCTGACCGAGGACCCCCCTAGCCACACCCCATTTTGCGCAGACGAAGAGTGCGTGCTCCGCGTTATCCACCGGAGAATCGCAGTAGCGACACGTCTCCTCGTCTATCTTCTTAAAGCGCCTCAGGTACGCGTTAAAACAGCCATGGCCCGAGAGCGCTTGCGCCAGGTAAAAGCCGACTTCCCCGTGCATTCTGTTCAGCCAGGTGGCGAGCTCCGGGATCAGGCGGTAGGTCCATCTCCCTGTCTGCTCACCATGCCATCTCATCTGCCATTTCTCGACGAGTCTGCGCCTTCCATCCTTGCGGATGGCCTCCTTCGCGCGAGCGATTTCCTGCAGGTCGGTGCAGGTAAGCTCCTTGCGAAGCTGAAAGGTTTCCTGCCTTTCCTCCGCCAATAAATCTATTGGCGGGACGCTCGCCAGGACCAGCACAGCGCTCGTCGAGATAGTTCTATATGCCGAAACTATTCTGCGACTAAGGCATGTGCACAAAGTCTTAGTTGTAAAAGTGGTGGTAGGTGGCGTGGAATTTCGCCATTTCTATTACACACAGTCGGGTAGGCCTGATTTAATCATTTATGCTGTTTATTGGAATAAACTTTAATTTTAGCGTCGCGAAAAACACGTTTTGTTTCTACAGATTTTTCTTTATCATCGTCAGTAGTACAAAGTTTGAAAGATATTTTGTTTGTTAGTGTAATTTCCAAGTTATAAAAGTTTTTCAACGCGTTGACATAGTATTTTGCGCTTCATAATTTTTACAGTCTTATTTCTAATTCGTTATATAAAAACGTAATATATATTATAATAATATAATATAATTATATAATATAATACAAAAATAGGACCATTGAATATAAATTTTCGATGTATTTCAAGTTTTTTACCATTTTTTAGTTCTGCTTCGTATAATCTTGGTTTGTCACAAATTGAAGTGATATTTGATGCTTCCAATGGCCTGTTCATTTCCTTTCTTACAAAAACATTGTCATTAAAATTCATTGGTTTTAAAATTTGAGCAAATTTGGCATAGTAATTCTTCTGATTAATCTGTTATTGCATTAACTTTTCTTTAACCTGTGAATTTGTAGTAATGTTCTCTAAGAATATTCTCATTCAAATTTACTGTATCTAGTACGACTCTTAAGCTTTGTTTACTCCCACTATATTTCTTTATGATCACGAATTGGTTTACTCATGCAGTTGGTTTTGTAACCTTCTGTAAAACACCTAATTCTACCATTCTATTCAATTATTTCTTTACTCGTTCATTTAACATCATTGGTACAGATCTGCAAGGCTTTATAATACCTCTCGTACCTTCTTTCAGTTTGATTTTATATCCAAAGTTGGATATACATCCTTTACCAGAAAATAAACTTTCATACTTTTTTAGTAAATCAGATTGTGTTACATATTTCCCAATATTATGTACTCTTTTTATCAAATTTAATTTTTTTAATGGAGGTAATCCTATCAAGGTAGAAAGTTTTTTCTCAATTTCCACTATTGTAAATTCTAATACGACTTTGTTTCGATTTACAAATTTACAACCTAGAAAACATTTTCCCACTACTCTAAGACTCTTACCCTTATATGAATCTAGTTTCACTGGAGTTTGTTTTCTTTGGATTTCCTATCACAACGTGATCCTGAACCTAACTTTACTTTTAAATCATATTTATCATCTACTTTGATGGTTTCATACCATTCAATTTCAGAATTATTATTTTTTTAGTCATCATGCCAATAAAAAAAGAATCTACGTTACTTGATAACTGATCCGATTAATAATTTTCTAGTGATTCAACTTTTTTATATTTACAAACTCGAGCAAAATTATTGGAGCGCTGACATACTCTGAACAAACTAAATGACAGATCGTGCTCAAAACCCACGTCAGTATAGAGGACAGTGGTGTTAACTTAGCGTCAAAAAGTTTTTGACAATATCTTTAAGCGAGCTTTTTGAATGATCAATTCCCGGTACTTTTTTGACAGAAATTATTTTTAGTTCATGCACACAGTTGTACGCGCGATATTTGTCACAAGCAGGCGGAGTGCGACAAGGGGAATTGGCTTCGCATGAGTTCCTCCATTGTTATTTACGAGTCATTACAAGTATTCAACAGTTCATTGTGCGTGACTGTGCGTTATCATGGATAAAAATGGAGATGCTGGATAACGATGGATAGAACCTTGCGCTAACTCTTACTTCTCGAGGCTAGAATACCTACAAGTACTGGAAGGGCAATATTTTGTTTCTCATCGAATGCATTCCCACACGATGTGTAGGACTCAGCCGAAGCAATAATCACTAAATTCAAAATTCCCCTGTTTACTCGCCAGACAATGATCCTGGAACCGCGTTAACATTACATCAGGGTCATTGTCTATGGGCGCGATACGCCGAACTTGGCGTCACTCTAGTTTGCCTGCTTGGTGTTTTTTCGCAGCTTCTCACGGCTTCCTCTTAGGGGTTGCCTCTCGAAAAGCTACGCACCTGGTGGTCACCGAAAGATGGTCGTCCCGGGGCTAATCCTGATATGGGTCGCCTTGAGCAGCGTCAGAGCTCGCGCTGCCTCCAATCTGACGAAGGCCTTCCTTGTGCCTCTGTAAAGGCCTCTTCGCTATAGACACCTTCACTTGCACCCATTTTTCTGCTTGATTTGAGGTTTATGGCCTCTTCTCTTCAGGCATCTTGGCGACCATCACCTTCGAACTAATGGTCGGCTCCCTCAGCCGCTTACGAGGTTCTGGAGTGGGCCTCAGAGACCTGGGCTCGTATGCCAGAGCAGTCGAAAACGTCCTTTTTCCCACAGAAAGATTTCAAATTCTTTAAATATTTGAATTCATTTGCATTATTTGAGATATAAGAGTTTGAAATTGTCTACGAGGATACCTGTCGACAACGTGTGCTATCTGAAATCGTGCGTGATACGCGAGTGTCATGATGAGAGTATGTTCCCTAAGGCTGATAGAGCCTTAAGAAAATTTAATTTCCTTTTTCATTTAAAATCAAAAACAAATCTAGTAGCTTCAAAATACCTGTAAAAAGTGCAATGCGGGAGGAAAAAAAATTGACGGAATTACAGTATATCGTTAGGTCAATTGTGCAGAAATAACGTACAAATCTTTCAGGCCCTGACCATAATTAAGTTGGGGAGTTTTTCTATTATTTGGATGGGGTTAACTGAAGACCAGATGTAAATAGCTAATTTCTTTAACAAGCTTCAGGATGTTCACGCGCGTTTCGGAAGCTTATTTCCGGCTTTTTTTTATTACAAAATAAAATAAAATTTTTTTACATGTTTTTATTGACATCGTAAACTATGAAAAAAATGTTTTACCTAATTTCACACAATTTTATAATATTTTTCTAAAGCTAAAGCAGACACCTTTAAGGTTAAATTCTGGATTTTCGATAGTATTTTTTCAAATTGAAAAGGAAAATATACACCTTATGAAAAAATATTACCATTCAAACTTGTAGATCTTCATGTAGTAAACAATTATGTACCATAACTTTTTTAGTATTTCGTATAATTTAACTAGAAAATGGAATGTAGATATTGACATTTTTTAAGTTTTAACATACTGTTACTTTCCTAATTTTAGTTTTATTGAAAAATATGATAAGGATAGTTAGTAGAGATTAATGAGAATTATCGGGAAACAATATTAGAATTTTGGATTTTTCCATGTAGTTTTTTTTCAAATATACAAATAATGCTCCTATTTTGACAATTCTTGTCGGATATGGCTGTTTAACGAACTTGCCCTTACTTTTTCGGCTCCGATAAAGTATGCCAAAGCTCAATACAATCCGATAATTCTATCGAGAGTTATTGAGTATACCGCCCATTACTACCGCTACTTCTACTACAACTTTTCTTTATTTTTTCGACATTCGGCAACTCCAGCTTCGGTCTAGCCTCCGGCAGTCCGCCGCCATCTGCCCAAAGCCAAGGCAGCGATTAATCTCCGTTTTTTGAAGTTGACCCTGTTTTTTAGGCTCCTCAGAATGGTCGCGTAGCTCACCCCCTCGGCAGGCTTGACCAGAACCGCCTCTGCGCGGGCACGCCTTGACCTCCTGTTTCGTGGGTACCGGTTTAGGCTTCTTTTTACAGTCTTCCTTCCTGGCTAGAACCTCCGTCCACTCCTCTTCCTTTTTCGAGGTTTTTGGCCTCTTCTCCTCCGGCTTCTTAGTGACGTTCTCCTGAGGACTAACAGTCGGCTCCCTCTGTCGTTTGCGAAGTTCCAGAGTGGATCTCGGCGCCGGCTGTGAGGAAGTTTGGGCGTCCTCATCAACGGCGTTCTTCATTTTTGGTGGTCACCCCCTTAATTTTTTTGAGTTGAAAATGTTTTTGAAAAATCACAAATCTTATAATAAAAGGATGTAAAAAGTTTTCAAACAGAAAGCAATACATGATTTCGATGCGGTTATTAACGCAGAATCCATTGATTTTATGGTTTTTTCAATATCTTATACAATTCCTGAGATAATTTTTAAAAAAAAACTAAAAAAATGGTTTTACAAAAAACCTTATATTTAACAGGATATCATTTAGTTTTTAGTGAACCCTAGCGCATTGTGCTCATATCGGACACACCAACCATTCGCACACAATAACAGTCTAGGTCCGTGTGAATAAAGTAGGAGCTGTAAGTTTGGTTGCGTGTGCAACCGACTTCTCCTCTTCTGAATTCGAAAACTCGGAGATGCTCGAAAATCTTCGGGAAACTTCGGCTCTCTCCTTATTTCGTCTATATATAGCATATACGAACTAAAGTAAAAGGAGTAAAAGCAAGCGTTCCCTAACTTTCTGAGTTTCGGCAATTTCTTCGATTTGATTTCTCGTGCATCTCGTCGTCTGCTCGCCCGGCGACTTCTGTTTACAAAATTTGACAGCTATCAAATTTTGTTAAAAATCTTAAATAATGTTGATGACGTGACATAAATTTTATGAATTTCAGGAAATGTTAAATAATTGTTTCGAGTGTGTGATCAGCAAGGACTATTTATTTGATATTATTTGTTTGCAGAATTTAAATGCAGAATTTGAGGTTAGGTTCATAACCTGTTGCAGCCCTGTCCGACTAAAAACAAAATGGCGGTTCCTTAGTGATTATAGTTTCTATGTGCCAAGTTTTCTCACCAGAGCGGCGCTGCACGCATCACGCTCTACAAAAGCATTATACTAATAGACAAATATTTTAAAAATTTTAAATAATTAAGATTCTGAACAATATGAAATTAAAAAATGTTCCTAAAATGATTCTAGGATATAAAATACACATTTTTCATAAATCAATAAATTCAAAAAAAAAAAAAAAACATTAAACTTCGTTAAATATATACTGTGGATACGCATGAAGAATTCTTGAGACCCTGAGCAAAATTTTTTTTATGTTATCCCCATATAACTGAAAATATATTTAAAAATAAATAAAAAGCTTAAGCTTCTAAATAGAAGTATTTTCCCTTTTTATTTTCCAGCTTCAAACGAATGAAATGAAAAATAATTATTTTGTTAAGCCCTGTGTTTAACATAAAATACCATGCGAAGGGAAATATATACTCAATTAAAAATTTGTAAATGTAACAAAAAATATTCATTACTATAAAATTTGCTAGTACATATTTTTAACATATTTAAAATATTTAATATATACAGATCGATGATGACTAGTTAAGTGTCGCAAACCTTGGCTGCTTTTTTTTCAAGACGCTAGATTTTTAAATTCCAGCCATTTCCTGTCTTACGAATTGTCTCATCCGTATTTGAAGATAAAATTGAATTATATATGCTAACATCTCCAGAGCTTCATTAGCATGTTCTTTGCATTGAAAACTAAATTTTGTTTCAGATGAAATTAAATCGTCTAGAATTAGATCAAAAGAATTGCTACACCGGCAATGTTTGTTACATAGATATTCGACAACTGTGATGAGCTTGTATAACTTAACATTTGGATGTATGAAATCTTTATTTATTTTTGCAAATCTACTCAAACTTTCAGGTAACTGATCACAAGAAAAAGATATCGTATCTGCCGGAATTTCAGAAGTAGTAAAAAATGCATTTAAGCATGTCGAACACTGAGTGTGCTGTTTAATGTAAGCAGTTATACGACCAGTTCTGTAAAAAATCAAACAATCTCTAACAGCTGGTAAAGCATAATCGTGCGCTACTGCATCTACAAAATCACTAAAATCAGTGTCTTCACAGTCGATTATTGCTTCCAACTTTTCTCGAATTTCTTGAATTGCACTTTTACTATTCGATTGATGTAATTCTTTCAATTTTTAAATTATTATTAAGGGCTGTGGAGGGTTGCCATTGAAAGTACTACAATGTAAAAGCTTTGCAGGTTTCAAAATGCTAAAGGCAGCTAATATCATGTATATTTGCAAGAAGGTTGGTGTACAAGGATGATTATTTGTTCCTCCAGCTAATCTGATAGTGCCAAAAAATCTCTAAACAAAAGGAAAGGAACAAAAAATTAGTGAAACTTTTATACAGTATTGATATTATTCCATTCGAAATCTCATACTGAATAAACTATTTTTATCTTGTTCAGTTAAATTTTCTGAAATTAAAGAAGCTAAAGAAATACTAAATGGATTTTGAATGCAACATCAACGACACTATATTTCTTATACAAATCCATTTTGTAAAAAAATATAAAAGTGCTTTCTTCGATATTTATATTTCACTGGAAGAATTCGGATGAAATGGAATGGATTAAACGGATATAAAGATAAATTTTGGAATTAAATAAGTACCGTGATGATTAATATGAACGTATCTGGGAATAAAATATTAGACCAGATTTTATATAAAGATATTTTATCATACACGTAAAAAATACTAAGTATAAAGTAATTAAAATAAATATAATTTACCATTCCATTTCATCCGAATTCTCCCAGTGAAATATAAATATCGAAGAAAGCACTTTTATATTTTTTTACAAAATGGATTTGTATAAGAAATATAGTGTCGTTGATGTTGCATTCAAAATCCATTTAGTATTTCTTTAGCTTCCTTAATATCAGAAAATTTAACTGAACAAGATAAAAATAGTTTATTCAGTATGAGATTTCAAATGGAATATTATCAATACTGTATAAAAGTTTCACTAATTTTTTGTTCCTTTCCTTTTGTTTAGAGATTTTTTGGCACTATCAGATTAGCTGGAGGATCAAATGATCATCCTTGTACACCAACCTTCTTGCAAATATACATGATATTAGCTGCCTTTAGCATTTTGAAACCTGCAAAGCTTTTACATTGTAGTACTTTCAATGGCAACCCTCCACAGCCCTTAATAATAATTTAAAAATTGAATGAATTACATCAATCGAATAGTAAAAGCGCAATTTAAGAAATTCGAGAAAAGTTAAAAGCAATAATCGATTGTGAAGACACTGATTTTAGTGATTTTGTAGATGCAGTAGCGCACGATTATGCTTTTCCAGCTGTTAGAGATTGTTTGATTTTTTACAAAACTGGTCGTATAACTGCTTACATCAAACCGCACATTCAGTGTTCGACATGCTTAAATGCATTTTTGACTACTTCTGAAATTCATGCAGATACGATAACTTTTTCTTGTGATCAGTTACCTGAGAGTTTGAGTAGATTTGCAAGAATAAATAAAGATTTCATACATCCAAATGTTAAGTTATACAAGCTTATCACAGTTTTCGAATATCTATATAACAAACATTGACGGTCTAGCAATTCTTTTGATCTAATTCTAGACGATTTAATTTCATCTGAAATAAAATTTAGTTTTCAATGCGAAGAACATGCCAATGAAGCTGTAGAGATGTTAGCATATGTGATTTAATTTTATTTTAAATAAGAATGAGACAATTCGTAAGACAGGAAATGGCTGGAATTTAAAAATGTAGCGTCTTGAAGAAAAAAGCAGCCAAGGTTTGCGACACGTAACTAGTTATCATCGATCGATATATGTTAAAAATTTAAAATATGTTAAAAATATGTACTAGCAAATTTTATAGTAATGAATATTTTTTGTTACATTTACAAATTTTTAATCGAGTATATATTTCCCTTCACATGGTTTTTTATGTTGAACACAGGGCTTAACAAAATAATTATTTTTCATTTCATTCGTTTGAAGCTGGAAAATAAAAATGGAAAATACTTCTATTTAGAAGCTTAAGCTTTTTATTTATTTTTAAATATATTTTCAGTTATATGGGGATAACATAAAAAAAATTTTGCTCAGGGTTTCAAGAATTCTTCATGCGTATCCACAGCATATACTTAACGAAGTTTAATGTGTTTTTTTTTTTATTTTGAATTAATTGATTTATGGAAAATGTGTATTTTATATCCTAGAATCATTTTAGGAACATTTTTTCATTTCATATTGTTCAGAAACTTAATTATTAAAATTTTTTAAAATATTTGTCTATTAGAATAAGGCTTTTGTAGAGCGTGCCGCGTGCAGCGCCGCTCTGGTAAGAAAACTTGGCACATAGAAACTATAATCACTAAGGGAATCAAGTTCTCGCCGTTTTTTTTTTTTTTTTTTTTCTTTTTGGTGAGGAGGAAAAATGGCAAAATCTTTTATAGACGTTGTACAGGACTCTCCTAGGACGGGTCTAGGCATACCTGTTAAAACCAAAAAACCCCCTCTCTCGAACCAATTCACCACCAGCGGAACCGCCTTTCAGCTTTAAACTTCACGGGTGGTTGGTTCCATTAAAGTGGCGTACGACTCTTCCGTCATCCGTTCGCTCGGAACTTCCATCCGCGGCCACACGCCCACTAGGCAAACCGTCTAGCCGCGCCACTCAGGGGAGAAACAAAGAGATTCCTCGCCCGAACGACGCGGGCAGCCAAGTCTACCCGAGACGCAGGACCGCGGGTGCAGGCCCAGATGCGATTTCTACTGGCCCTCCCCGTTGTTCATCTCCGGACGCCCATCGAGCTCCCTCGTCCTCATCACAAGTGTGATGAATGATTCGATTCGCGTCCAAATCCGTTCAGACTGGAGCATCAGAGGGACCATCGTATCAGGTGTCAGCTCAGCACCCACTACCTGACCGAGGGCCTCCCTTGCCGCGACCCACTTTGCGCAGACGAAGAGTGCGTGCTCTGCATTATCCACAGGGGAATCGCAGTGACAACACATCTCCTCGTCTCTTTTCTGAAAGCGCCTCAGGTACGCGTTAAAACAGCCATGGCCTGAGAGCGCTTGCGCCAAATAAAAGCCGACCTCTTCGTGCTTTCTGTTTAGCCAGGTGGCGAGCTCCGGGATCAGGCGGTAGGTCCATCTCCCGGTCTGCTCGCCATGCCATCTGATTTGCCATTTCTCGACGAGTTTGCGCCTTCCATCCTTGCGGATGGCCTCCTTCACGCGAGCAATTTCCTGCGGGTCGGTACAGGTAAGCTCCTTGCGGAGCTGAAAGGTCTCCTGCCTTTCCTCCGCCAATAAATCTATTGGCGGGACGCTCGCCAGGACCAGAACAGCACTCGTCGAGACGGTTCTATAGGCTGAGACTATTCTCAGAGCGACAAGTCTCTGCGCCGAGAACAGCCTCCTCTGGATAGCATGGTTTTGCAGGGCTTTGGCCCAGACCGGAGCTGCATAAAGCAGCCTCGAGTGCACCACGCTCGCCACCAGTCTCCTGTTTACTTCCCTGGGTCCACCAATGTTTGGCATGAGCCGAGCGAGGCTTGCTCCACATTGGATGGCTTTTGCAGCTGTGATCCTTAGGTGTTCGCCAAAGCTAAGCCTACGATCCAACTGCACTCCCAGGTACTTTATACTTGTTCTCCACTCGACCTCATGCTCTCCGAGAACGATCCTCGGGTACTGAAAGGATCTCCTGTCCGTGACGAGCAAAGCCTCGGTTTTTTCAGGGGCAATTTTGAGTCATCTTCTATCCAACCAACGCTTTGCCTGCCACAGGCTTTCATTGATCCTCAGCTCCAGGATTCCGACGTCATCAGCGGCGCACACGACAAGTGCGTCATCCGCGAAGCCGATGATGCTCGTTCCAGCAGGTAGGTCCATGCGCAGGAAGTCGTCATACATGACGTTCCAAACGAGTGGACCCACCCGCGACCCTTGAGGAGCGCCACATGTCATCTCTTCTTTGACAGACCATTTGTCGCCCTCGTAAATCACCCATCTGTCGCTCAAATAGTCATCTATCGTTCGCAACAGGTTGTCTGGAACCTTTTTCCGCATCATCGCCTCGATGCAGATGTTCCATCTCGCGGTATTGAACGCATTGCGTATGTCAATGCTGACCAACGCGCAGAATCCCTTACGCTTACCAGTTCCCTTTCTTGCATTTGTGGCGATGTTAACCACAGCTTGGATGGCGTCCACCGTGGACCTGCCTTTCCTGAAACCGAACTGGTTCTCCGAGAGACCGTTCTCCCCGACCAAAAGGTTCTGAAGCCGTTGTATAATTAACTCCTCCAGAAGCTTCCCCATCGTATCCAATAGACATATTGGTCTATACGATGAGGGATCCCCTAGAGGTTTGTTGCCCTTCCTCAGCAGGACCAATCTCTGCTTCTTCCAGTCTGCGAAGAATCTCCCCTCCCAAAGACAGGAGTTGAAGGATTCTAGGAGGATCTCCGGATATGCTCCGATCACCTCTTTGAGGATTTCGTTCGGCACTCCGTCGATCGCCGGCGCTGTCCTTGCCTTGAGCCTTCCACCCGCTCTCTTTAGTTCCTCGAGAGTGAAGAGTTCCTCGCGCCGGACCACGCAGGAACTTCGGTACTGCCTTTGTAACGGCTCCACGTGTGGAAACAAGTTTCGCACAATATACTGGCCCGGGGTCTTTCTTCTAGTCACCAATCTCTTGGTGACTATTTTGAAGGCGAGATCCCATGGGTCCTTCTCGACCTCTCCGATCAAGTCTCTCCAGCATTGAAGTCGGCTTTTCTTTATGCCTCGCCTCAAATCTACTTTCGCCCTTTTCCATGCCTCGTGCAGCAGAAGATCACCCTTTGAGCGAGTGAATCTCCGCCGCACTGCGAGGCATTCTAGACGTAGGGCGGCCAACTGGTCATTCCATCAGTACATCGAACCCCTGACTTGCCTGCGCTTGCGGCGGGGCATCGAGTAGTCACAAGCTGCGACAACCTTTTGCCTCGCCGAGCGCACAGTGTCCTCCAACGACCCAGCAGGCTCGACCCAACCAAGCTCATCGATGAGCCTGGTCGTTTCGAGATGGACTTTAAGCCTCTCCCTGCAGAGCCGTCTCGCGTTCCAGGAGGGGCTCCTCCCTTCACTGCCCCTATCCTTATCCACTGCTTGGCGCCCTTGTTCTAGAATGAACTCAATGCACTGGTGGTCAATCAAGGTTGTCTCCTCAAGAACCGACCAGCCGCCTATCCTTGAGGCGAGGCGAGGCGCGGCAATTGTGAGGTCAATTATTGACCCCCCCCCCGCTCCTCGTCTGAACGTAAACTCTTTACCCTGATTGAGGACTATCAGGTCATTCCTAGCGACCATCTCGCCGACCAAGATTCCCCTCCTGTCTAGGCGGGCCTCACCCCATTCGGGCGACTTACTATTAAAGTCACCTCCTATGAGGGATCGCCCGATAGCCTCACGGAGGCTTTCCTCGAGGAGGAGAATCTGGGTCTCAAATACATCGAAGGGATCGCCGGGGGAGAAGTAGCAGCTGTACACCCGCACACCCGCCACCTCCACCCAAACGAACCCCACGTTGGTCTCCAGGAAGTCCCCGACGCCCAAATCAGGGTTACAAACAAGGATGCCGGCCCTCCTTGATGCATCCTGATACCAAGCAGAGTTTTCGGACCACTTGTACTGCTCACTAATGAGCAGCACATCGGCCCCCCTCTCCCTGGCAGTCTGCATCAGGAGGTCCTGGGCATCCTTTCCCCTTCCGAGGTTGAGCTGCAGGAACTTCATTTCCTGCCTCTCAACCTCCGAAGCTCTTCCCGGAAGACCGGGCTGGAGGCGCTCCCTGACACATGGGCGACATCTTTGTCGCCCCTGTCTACACATGTCAGGCACCTTGGTGGTGCCTTACAACCCCTGGCCAAGTGTCCCGTGGCGCCGCACCTCCAACAGGCGTTTTTCCTGTCGGGGTTGCTGCAGCCCCGGGACCCGTGACCGTACCCAAGGCACCTGAAGCAGCGGGCGACTTCCGCGTGCTCGCGAATGCGGCACTCAACCCACCCGATCCTCAATTTACCTAGCTGAAGCAGACGCGCAGCGTCTGCCTCAGCCAGCCTGATCACTGCAGTCTTCACCCCACCAAAGCGGGTGAAGAGCCTGCAGGATCCATCGAATGCCGGTCTGCCTAGTGCCAAGCACAAGGCAGCCACGACCTCTTCTTTCTCAACGGTCTCGTCGAGGTCCCTAATTTCGAGGGACCTCGTCGAGACCAGGGCTGAAATTTGCGCCCTTTCCCCGACCGCCAGGTCGAGCTCCTTTCGGAAGGCCGAAACGTCTCCCCCCTTTTTGAGGACCAGAAGGACTTCTTCCTTCCTGGTCCTCCGGATAGACAGGACCTCAAGTCCCAAGTTCTCGCCGTTGCAGGCAGGGAGTCGGATAGGGCTGACCTGTTGTATTCAAGTAGTTTTATTTTTTAACTTCCTTTGATTTCACTCAATTTATTTTGAATATCGTGAATTCAGAATGTTAATTAATTGTATTTTTATGTAAATTTTAAAAATAATAATCGTTTTTACTTATCAGATTCTGTCATAATTACCTTTCGTATAATTCTATTTTCTGACAATATATGATTTTCAATTCTTTCTTACCTATGCTATACCTTAGGTAATAAATTAAAGATATTAATATGTCACAAATGTACAATATCAATCAGATAAATTAATGATACAATATATGATCTGAGAATGAAAGAGTTTTAAAATCGTTTGAACTCAACATTTTTTTAATTTTCAAAGGCTTTTTTAAATCTATAAGTTCTTTTTAAAAGTGATTAATTAAAAGCTTACAAGAAAATCATAAGTGGACAAATTAAAAATAATGAGGTATTGAAAAATGCTCAATTAGCAATATTTTCAATTTTAAATTGAATTAGTTGAGAATATTTAATTAAAAAGATCTACAAATAATTATAATGGTTTCTCTTTACAAAAATTTTAATTGCAAACAATTCCAATTGTAAAATGTCCTGGATTTTTAAGCGTTTTTAACTTATGGAAAATAATCTTTTCTCTTACAAAATAGTCCTTCAATAATAATATTGCTATTTTCGATAGCAAATTTATCTATTTTTGCCTGAGGTCTAATTTTCGTGGATGAAAACTACCTTAATGAAACAAAATTTTTTTTATTCAAACAAAATATCTTTGGACCAAATAAATATTTGTTCGAATCAAATAAATTTCTGCCTTCAATCAAACCATTTATATCTTTGACCATATATCGTTGAATTAATTTCCTTGTTTTGAAGAAAAATTAATTTGATTCAAACAAATATTTATTTCGTTTAAAGATATTTTGCTTGAATTAAACAAATTTTATTTCATTTAAACAAATCATTTCTTTAAATCAGAGAAAGTCGTCCAAACAAATCATTTTCTTTGATTCAATCAAATCTTTTTTCTGAGTGCACTTATTTTGATTTAGAGAGTGGAATAAAGCGTACTTACCAAAGTTGATCCTGGTTTATGTAAGAATTCCCAGTCAAATTGGTAGAAAAGGAAATTCTAACGATATCCTCAAAAGACGGCACAGAAAATAATTGTTTCATTTGAAATATTTTATTAATTGCAATTTGAAATGATTTCCATGAATAAATTGTCTAGTGTTTTAAAGTCCGAAGACCATTTCAATTTTTTCGATAAATAAATAAAATTACTTTAAATTATATAGATTTAGTTTAAAAACGCTTAAAAATCGAGGACATTTTACAATTGTAATTGTTTGCAATTAAAATTTTTGTGAAGAGGAACCATTATAATTATTTATGTGCCTCAGCCGCAGAAACTCGTTTTTCCGTTACAGCTGAGAGTAAAGCAATGTTGTATATTCCGTTACAGAGGAATACAATGTAGAAATTGAACTGCGCATGCGCATTATAGTCTTACAGCGGAATGCAATCTATTTCTTATTCTTCTTCATCTTCTCACTTTTTCTTCGTACAGCGTTAGCACTGACTACTACACAAGACCGATAAAATCAAACTGGCCGGGACTAGTCGCCAATTTGCGCCCGCTTCGTACAACTAGCGCAGCAAACAACTACAATAAGTACTAGATTAGATTCCAATGTACGCATAAAAACTCGTATCCGCACCACAGTCACATAAAATAGAATATGTGCCGATGCACACAATTCGGGACATTGCGAGACTCATGATAATGCTCGCAGAACTGATCGCGCCTCGGATTCGTCTCGGCTTTGCCTCACCTACGCCTCGACTACGCCTTGGCTTCGATCTCCTGCGAGCATTGTCGCTCGTTACGCAATCACCCTCATTGTGTGCTTAGGCACATAATATACTATTGTAGATCTTTTTACTTAAATATTCTCAAATTATTCAATTTAAAATTGGAAATATTACTAATTAAGCAATTTTCAACACCTCATTATTTTTAATCTGACCACTTATGATCTTAATACAAGTTAATGTTATTTTTAGCGTAGAATAAGGGTAAAAAGATTTTGAATATTTATTTTGCCTCATTCATGAGTTATAGTGCTACTTTACGATAGCTTCCCTAGCGAACTGGCTGAACGGTAGCTTTACGCTGTACTGTAAAGCTATCGTAAAGCTATCGTAATGCTATCGTAAATTAGCATAATAACTCATGAATGAGGCAAAATAAACATTCAAAATGTTTTTATCCTTATTCTACGTTGAAAATAACGTTAACTGGCAATTAAAATATGCAATAATTTTATTTATTTACGCTAAAAATTGAAAAAAACGTAATACCTGTCATTTAAGGCAGTGCAGTGATTCATCACTTTCCATGTCTTCACCGTCAGGATTGACTATTTGTTAGAGTGAGATTAAAGTATAGTTGTGTCTCACTCCAACCAATGTCAACTTTAACCGTGGAGACGTTCCACAAAAGGTGATCCACTGCACTGCCTTCAACGACAAGTATTATGTTTTTTTAATTTTTAGCGTTAATAAATAAAATTATTGCATACTTCAATTACCAGTTAACGTTATTTTTAACGTAGAATAAGAATAAAATCATTTTGAATATTTATTTTGCCTCATTCATGTGTTATAATGCTACTTTACTATAGCTTTACGATAGCTTTACGGTACAGCGTAAAGCTACCGTTCAGACAGTTCGCTGGGGTGCACGAAAGCTTTAAGCTACAGCGTAAAGCTAGCGTTCAGCCAGTTCGCTAGGGAACTGCATGTTATTCGCTTATGCTTTTGATGCAGAACAAATTTCAGAAAAGTTTATAGTTCTAGCTTTATCTTTTCGAAAGACACATGGCAGAGCAGCTGTCTCTTTCCAGTTTGACGGCTTACAAAGTACTTGAGGAGAATCATGTACTGTTTCAGGGAGAACTCCCTGGAGGCAGCCAAAGGGCCACCGAGGAGTTCGAGACTGGTAAAACCAATTTTATTATATAGTTGAGAACACTAGGTACGCCACCTAGGCTCTAGTGCAACTCTAGTTAATTAATTGATTCATTTTCTGGGTACGCTGTCACAGGTTCCAGAAGATAAATATTCTTTTGTGGGTACGCTGTCACAGGCTCCACCATAACCTCTTTGTGGCTCCACCCGCGCTCTAGTCCACTGCCCAGGCGTAGAGACGGTCTCCTAAAATCATCAGAGAGAGATGAACGCTGTTCAGGCTGTCTCTCTTCCTTTTATGGTGTACGCTGCCTAGGCTGCCATCCTTAGCACTCCTTTCCACGGTGCACGCTGATACAGGCTGCCGTGAAGAATATATACATGTTTTCTGTTTGGTGCATGCCACCCAGGCTGCCAATGACATCTTTGTTAGCGTTTGTACACGCCGTTTCGGCGGCCAAGTGAATTTAGCGGGTTTCAATTTATATAAAGCCGTAAATACGGGTAACATATGTTTCTGGGTTTTACCCTATAGCGAGGACAGAGCCAGTTGTCCACCCTCAGCGTAAACATTTACGGAAGTCCCGGCGTAGGGCACGAAGTCGCGTTATCGATCGAGGAAGGCGACGGCAAAAAGACTATTTATTTTAGGTTTGTATTATCGCGAGACCTGCGCCATCTGCATTTCGATATATTATTATTTTCGGGAATTGTTCTATGTATTTCGAAAAAGTGTTAGCCAGAGGCAACATTAGAGTCAAAGACTGTTTTATTTTCAGTTTGTATTATTGCGACAGCAGCGCCATCTTCATTTGTTTTATTTTATTATTTTATAGAGTTTCTCTATGTATTTTCGGATATAGGTTAGCTACTGGGCAACCATAGATTATCATACGCTTTGTGATTTTTCAAAAACATTTTTAACTAAAAAAATCTCAAAAATGTATTTTGTCATGATCGTTTTCAACTTGTAACTTATTCTTTTCGAAGTAAAATAATGTAGTAATATAGTGGTGGCTTTAAGATAAAAAAATTTCGTCAGGAAATATTAATAATAGTATTTATTATAAATTAAAAATTCTGGATACGTAAGCCGTTGCGATTCACACCACCTCCCGAACATACAAGGAGTTCCTTATACACTAACTTCAAAATTCCTTCCCTCTCTTCACAACCTTGTAACTAACTACCCAGTGCAGGGCCTCGCCCTCTCCCCCATCTTGTCTCCCCACTTCTACTCTGGCGAGTCTAGGTGCCTCCCATTGTCTACATTATCGTCGGTTCGAGTAAAAGCTTTCTTTAAATTTGTAAGTAATCTAAGACCGTTACAGGGCCTGTCTGGGATGTATCAGGTTTTGCCCATCGTATACCCCCCAAAGGGTCACAAGCAGCAAATTTTTCAATGTCTAATTTTCTGAAGTCTCAGATCAGCACGCACTGATTCCTCACTTTTATTGTTATAGGCGCTTACAAATTCAAAACTGGTCTTAAATATTACTACAGTTCGGCCATCTGACCTTTTGACGACCTCGTCAAAGCCTCCTGACACTATAATGACTCAGCTAGTCTTTACTTATTTTACACACCTTCTCTCATCCTTCATACTATTTTTCACTATTGGACACAAGTACATCTAAGCATTCATGCCTACACGGATCAATTTCTATCAGTTACACTTTTATCATTCTTTACTCACAATTTTTATTGGTTTTATGTGAAAAATGACTTTCGAAATTTTCATCAAATCTTTACGTTTTGAGACCCCTGAGTCAGAAAAAACGGTTTTTACGAAAGTGTCTGTCTGTCTGTCTGTAGTAGGTCGTGTGCGGCATAACTCTCGATAGAATTATCAGATTGAATTGAACTTTGGCACACTTTATCGGAGCCGAAAAAGTAAGGACAAGTTCGTTAACCAGCCACATCCAATCAAAATTGAGGGATTGAGCACTACTTTTGTGTTTTTGAAAATAACTTTTTGAAAAAATAAAAAATTTCAATACTGGTTTTTGATAGTGCTCATGAATCTCTACAAATTATCCTAACATTTGTTGATTAAATCAAAATTAGAAATGTTACAGCATATTAAAACTTAAAAGAAGTCAATATAAAAATTCCATTTACCAGTTAAATTATACGAGATACGAAAAAACGTTATGATACAATATTATTTTCAAATTAAAAATTTGAATTGTAACATTTTTTCATAAGATGCATATTTTTCTATTTAATTTAAAAAAAACTATTGGAAATCCAAAATTCAATTTTTTAACATTAATATGTGAAATACGAAAAAAACGTAAGAATACGATGTTGTTCGTTTTAAAAAGATCTACAAATTTTTTTACACACAGTTCCTGATAAAACATATATTTTTCGTTTCAATTCGAAAAAATACGATTAAAATTCAAAAATTCAATTTTTTAGACAAAATATGTGAGATACAAAAAAACGTTTAGATGGAAAATTGTTTGCCTAAATGAGGTCTACAAATTCTTGTTAGGACATTTCGGGACAGGATGTATATTTTATGTTTTGATTTTTAATATTAAAAAAATTCGATTTTTTTCATCAAAATATGTGAGATACGAAATAAGCGTTGTTCTGCAAAATCGTTTCCTTAAATAAAGTCTACAATTGTTTTTTTATTTTTGCGAGATTTGGAAGAAAATAAATTATTTTAATCATGTAATTTATTAAAAAGTTACTGAAATGTATACATGTAAGGCACTCTCCGATTCCTAACAAATTGTTTTTTCAATACACCCCTATTTGCTTCTAACAATTCTTCGACAGACTCCTTTGGTTGCTGGACGTTCATTTCCTCGTTCAACTCGAGAATCTCTCTCGTCAAAGGGTTTTCGAGGTGACCGGTGGTCCGGTGCGTATAAATGATCTCATAAGGAGTTATTTTTGTTAAGCGATGCACGCAATTATTTATAGCCCATTGCACGTCGAAAAGTTTCGCGTCCCAATCTCTATTTCCTTCATCCTCAGTAATTGTCGCTAGACACGTTGGAAATACTCGATTCTGCCTTTCTACTTGGCCGTTACCACGAGGGGTTCCAGACGCAGTTTTTACATGCTGAATGAAATTTTCTTCGCAAAATTCCCATAATGAAAAATAAAGTCCCTCATCATGTGTACGGCTTCTCTTGCAGAAGTATTCGAAACTGCTTTCAACACTGTATATTTGCTGAACCCGCAAACTATCGCGCCCACATATTTATTTCCGCTTTCTGTTGTCACGAACGGTCCAGCGTGATCAACGTGTACGCATTGGAAAGGCGAGCTTCCCTTTTCGAGAGGGTGTATGAATCCCGGTTTCTTCCCCCTTTGTGTTTCATAATATAAGCAATTGATACACCGTCTCACGTACTGTGATACGAACTCTCGCATTTTGGGAAAATAATATGTTTCTTTTAGTTTTGCTAACGTTTTATCGACTCCCAGATGCGCTGATCCTCGGAGTGCTTCCGCGACCAAATCGTGTCTCAAGTCCACGGGGACGTAGAGACGAAATCTACCCTTCGTAGTCCGGTAAACTCTTGCGTTACACATCGAGAATTTATCGTGTGTCTGTTGGTCTCCCTCTTCAAGCTAATCACGGATTGACAAAATTTCTTCACTACCTCTCTGCATCGCAGCGATCCAGTCGGTAGTAATTTTTACCCCCATGAGGGGCAAACCCACAAGTCCTACTTCTACGCCTGGATCGACGGGGTTTCTACTCAATCCGTCAGCTACAATATTACTTGTCCCCTTCTCGTATTCAATGCGATAACGGAACTCTGATAATCTAACGAACCAACGGCCAATCCACGGACTAAGATCGCGCTTCCCTTCCAAGAGCTTCAAGCTATTACACTCCGTTCTAATAACAAACTCGATTTCTAAAAGATAAACGCGAAATCTTTCCAGCGCACAAACTATCACGAGAGCTTCCAACTGGTACGAATGATATTTCGACTCGTCTTTCGTGGTTTTTCGACTGTAAAAACAAACCGGATGGAATTTTCTAATCTTCCGTTTCTGTAAACGCCCCCAAACCTACTTGACTCGCGTCAGTATGTACTTCCGTCTCCGTGGTTGGCTCGTAAACTGCGAGCACCGTTTTCGATAAGAGAAGCTGCTTCAAAGTTTCGAACGCTCGTCTTTGCTCTAATCTCCAAAACAAATTTTGCGCTCTTTGCAAGTAAAAAATTTGTCGGCCCTAGAAATGAACGTACTGTCGCATTATCTGTCGGCTCCGGAAAATCTCTGATAGCACTCAGAACTTTCGTACCAGGGGCAATCCCTTTGTTGTACAATGTAAATCCGAGATTCATAAGTCTTTGAAAATCAGCGGGCGCATTGCAAAGGCCAAACGGCATTCGCTCAAATTGATAATGCCCGTCTGGCGCTACGAAAGCCGTCTTTGGCCTCGAATCTTTGGCGACAGGCACTTGATGATAGCCGCTCGCTAAATCTAAGGTCGTGAAAAATTTCTTATCAACCATCCGGTCGAGAAGATCGTCGATTCGCGGAATTGCATAATGGTCCTTCACTGTTACCTTATTCAGTGCACGATAATCGACACACATCCGTACTTCTCCGCTCGGCTTCCTTATCAACAGCATCGGGCTGGCGTATGGTGAGTGACAGTCCTCCAGAATGTCCATCTCCTTCAATTCTTTCACTAGGTCCTTGGTCTGCTCTCTTTCGCTGTAAGCCAGTCGATACGGGCGGTAAAATACGGTTTTATCACTGTTTAGTTGACGTCCATCTCGATGAGACTCGTGCACCCAATCTCGCCCATATTGCGAGCCACCAGATCCTTGTACTCGTTCAGGAACTTGAGGATACACTCAGCTTCTTCGCCCTACAAATCAGTGTCCATCTCTTCCAAAGTTACAGGAACGTCGTTCACTTGTCGTGTCCTTGGCTTTGCCTCTTTGCACTTTTCATCACGAGTCACAGTACTTCCTGAAGGTAGTTTAAATGGTTTTCCTGAAATATTCAGAACTGGGAGTAGAGCCTGTCCTTCTTCGTCGGTCTGAATCACACATCGCGGAAACACATGTCCTGATTCTCGCATACTCCCTCCAATGACTAGAGCGGTGTTTCTAAAGTCACTTGCCACACAAATATGTCCCACATGATTGTCCGGCACCATAAACGCGTCACTCGTGAGCAGTACAGTTTTTTCGGGTTCACTTGCGGCTTCCGTGTTCACGGTATTTCCTTCTTCGGTGATAAGCAACTGTCCAGCTCGACTAGTTATCACTATATGTTGTTGCTCGGTGTACGGATGCCCTATTAGGAGGGGTACTGCCTGAACATCGTCCGGAACTATATGAATCTCTACGCGAGCCTCTACATTATCCACTGATAGAAGAGCTACGAGAGTTCCAAGGGGCTTCACAGTTCCGTTCCCATAGCCCACTGAGTCTTCAATCTCATCGCGTTTATATGTTAGATTTAGGCGCTTCGCGTCCCCTTCTCGTAGAGCCACTACGCTACTTCCTAAATCCACATAACTTGGCAACTGATGGCCCTCCAGAACATTCTCACTTGATTTCCCCAGATTCTTGCCACAATCACGTGCGTAGTGTCCCGACTGACCGCATTCGAAACATTTTCCCCATTTCACTTTGGGACAGTCTCGTCTTGTATGACCCGTTTCTCTGCAGCCGAAGCACTGTATTCTCCCGGGCACATCCTCTTCCGACTTATCTCGCTTTCTATGGTCTTCACTCCTTGCGCTGGGCATGTCACGAATGTGTAAGCTTCCTGCTTCTAAGTCAGTTAACATATCATGTGGACCCATGTAACGACGCAGAGGTCCCAGGAAGTCGCGGTAGCGATTATTGTTCAGTCCGTTGACTATCCACTCTATCGTTTCTTCATCCTGTATTCCGGCCTCGTTACATCTTGCCAATTTCTCGTAGAAGTATTCCACAATGTTCTGGTTTGGTCTCTTCCTGTAATTCTGAGCTTCCAGGCGAAGACTCAGTACGTTCTTCTTACACGGAAAGTTCTTGATCGATAATTCCTTCCACGAACTCCAGTCTCTCGAGTCGTCTCTTGGAAGACTGCCTCTCCATCTTCGTGCTACTCCGGTCAGATTTGCCAGACCGAAATGTCGAATCGCAACATCGTCCCACGAATATAGTTCTCCACATTCTTCGACTTTGCTGATCCATTGTTGAATGTCAATCGTCCTCTTCACCGGATCGAATTCTGGTAGCACCTCCGAGATATCCCGGAACGACCACCCTACACTATGTGTCTGCACTTCCCCGTTTCTGGACATTTCGATGCGATCGTTACACATTTCGTCAACGACCCGATTCCACACACTAGCCTCACTAGTTGCAAGTCCAACGAACACTCGGGAAAAGCCGGCAGCACACTACAGCACCAGGTCTTCCGTCTTACACACCAAATTCACCCGCGACCGTATGTCTTATAAAAACTCGCGTGAATCTCGGCTTTTATCCCACTTCTGAAATTTGTAGTAATATAGTGGTGGTTAAAAGATAAAAAAAATGTCGGTCAGAAAATATTAATAACAGTATTTATTATTATAAATTAAAAATTCTGGATACATAAGCCGTTGCGATTCACACCACCTCCCGACTACACAAGGAGTTTCTTATACACTAACTTCAAAATTTCTTCCCTCTCTTCACAACCTTGTAACTAACTACCCAGTGCAAGGCCTCACCCTCTCCCCCATCTTGACTCCCCACTTCTACTCTGGCGAGTCTAGGTGCCTCCCATTGTCTACATTATCGTCGGTTCGAGTAAAAGCTTTCTTTAAATTTTTAAGTAATTACTCTAAGACCGTTACAGAGTCTGCCTGGGATGTATTAGGTTTTGCCCATCGTATACCCCCCCAAAGGGTCACAATCAGTAAATTTTTCAATGCCTAATTTTCTGAAGTCTCAGATCAGCACGTACCGATTCCTCACTTTTATTGTTATAGGCGCTTACAAATTCAAAACTTGTCTTAAATATTACTACAATAATAACTTACATTGAAATGAATATCCGATAACTTGGTTGCAAAAATAACTTTTTTAAAATTCTTTTTAGAACTCAATTTAGAACTGGAATATTTTTGAAGCGTATCTTTTATGCTTTATTCATTTTATTATTATATTATTATTTATTATATTTATTATTTTATTACTTCAGAGAATGTTGATTATTTCTCACACCCTCCAGTTGCAGAAGTATAACAGATCCTTGCATAATCTTTTCCTTGATGATAGCACTCAAAAATGAGAAAAATAAAATCTCTTAACCTGAAAATGGAATGCAATAGGTCCCAGAAAATAAGATCACATAGGTGATAGCAAAAGAAATCAACCAAGGGTGATGAACACCTCTTGCTATGGGAGCCATCAATATAATCACACTCGTTATAACAGTGTGATGTACTCCCACGTATAGGGCGTCTCATGTACATGTTAGATGATACAAGAACAACGATCTCATACGTTAAGGAATCTAAAAAATATCGGATATACATAGGCATAGGTGCCTCATGCAAGTGTACAGTTACGTTTAATGTACACGCTAGAAAGAGAGTTCTAAACTACAGTGAATATTTGCTTCTTTTCAGAACTTTGCGTACTAAAAAGTGCTTTTTGGCCAAATCTTCTAATTTACAGAAATTCGTAAATTATAATGCAGCCGGAACACATTTTAAACACATTTCCACAATAAATTTTAAATACCTGTTATATTAATATTAGATGTTTTTCAAAAGAGAGTTTAGACTAAAATGGAAAATTCAATACAAATTTTTAGCAAAACTATTTTAGAACATGAAATTACAGATATTATGCAAGAAATTCAATATATACAAAAAAAAAACATTACTTTTCTAAAAAGAAAAATTATTGATGTTTCAAAAATATATTTCTTTACTCAGTTGTACGATAAACAGTTACCAACTTTTAAAAAAATCGCTTCTAAAACTCTTATTTCTCTTAATAATAAATTGGAAAATCTTAAAATTGCACAGTTACCTAAGCTTATAACTGATAAAGAGAACTGGGTTGTTAATATCTCAAACAAGCAAATCCCAAACAATGTTTTAGACATTCTTGGTATTGGTGGTAAATTTAATTACAATCATAGAAAAAAAAACGTTACCTATTGATAAAATCATCAATAATATTGAATACAATATACATTATATTTCAGTTGCAGAAATAAATAAAATAAAAAGTGATGTGTCATATTGGATACAGGATCTAGCTTTCAATACAAACAACTATAATATTGGTAGTCTAAATTTAACAACACAAATTTTACAAACAAAATCATTTATTGAAAGTAATAATGATATAATAATTCTTAATGCAGACAAAAGTAATAAAACAATTATTATGAATAAAACAGATTATAACACTAAAATACAAAATCTCTTATCAGATGATTCTACATGTATCAAATTAGAAAAAGACCCTACTAATGGCATCAACTTACAATTAAAATCAATTTTGTTATCATGGAAAAGTAAAAAAATTATTAATGATAATCGTTTTAAATATCTACATTCTAACACTAGTACTGCACCTAAATTCTATGGTCTACTAAAATTACATAAGTCTAACTGTCCAATAAGACCCATCACTTCATTTATTGGCTCACATACTTATAATTTATCAAAAAACATTTCGAAATCATTGCAGAAACGATTGAAAATGAATTAGAAATGAACTAACTTATTGCATTAAGGAGGTTCTATCGGTACATAGCTAGTCAGAACAAAACATTTCGTGCAGTTGACTCACGAGGTAGTTGATGTGGCAACACCGCCTCGCTTTTTTAGTGTCCCGTCTAAATTTGGCATCATAAGAGGCATTTTATTGAACTAGATTATAAATCTAAGGCATTCAGGCGTGAATACTATGACAGGGAAAACGTGTATGTAGGCTCAATGTTTCTTTCTGAATAGCACGCCATAACCTACCAACGTATACTCGGTTGCGGTGTTGTCATATCTACTACATTATCACTCAATATCATGATTTTTGTGACATTTATTTCCATTTTCATTGATTTACAAGTACCCTCCTAACAATATTGTAAGCTAAAAATGTTTTTTAGATATTTTTCTCACTATTATAAAAGATTTCATCGATATTCAACCGTTAATAGATGTGTGGTGGGTAATTGAAAACAATTGAAAGGTAGTTATCCATAAGAGCACATGTAAAATGACGGAAAATATTTATTAAAATATCTTAGCTCACAGGTACCCTGGAGCCTTGAAAATTTGACTGATTTATTTTTATGCATTCTTTAAATCATTCATTATCATCCTTTTCTGACCGCTAATTCGTTTTACGATAGAACCTCCTTAAATGTTACTATTGTTACATAGATGATACATTAATCTGTTTACCTAAAAATAAAATAAATTTTATTCTTGATAAATTCAACAACATATGCTACATCCATAATTAGGCTTTATATTAGAAAATTCAATTGATAGTATTAATTTTCTTGACCTAAATATTAAAGTTGAAAATAATGAAATTATTACAAATTGATACAGAAAACAAATTCTGTCTGGACGTTACTTGAATTTCTATTCTAATCATAGCCTATCAAATAAAATTGGTATTATCTATTCATTAATTGATAGAGCTATCCTTTTATCACATAAAAAATACCACAGCGAAAATTTAAATTTAGTTAAAGAAACTTTAATCAAAAATGAAAAAATTGCCAATAGATATAGGTTTCTTATGAATAATAAATATCATGATAAAAACACGAATGAAATCATTGAATCTAAAGAATTTAAAAAAATTATCACTTTACCATACATAAATAATTTTCAAGAACAATTTTACAGGATTTTTAAAAATTCAAATTTGCAAATTATTTTCACTTATGACAATACTATTCAGCAAAAAATTTAGACTTTTGTTAAAACACCAACACCAAAAAACTAAAATATAATGTAGTTTATAAAATTAAATGCATACAATGTAACAGTATATATATATATTGGACAAACGTGTAGATTTTTACATACTAGGATGTTACAACACGCAAGATCGACTAAAAATCATAATACTAATAGTACTGCTCTAGTGCAACATGCACATAAATTTAAACACAATTTTGACTTTAAAGAAGTAAAAATTTTAGCAAACGAACAAATATTTTAAAAAAAGACTGCCTAGAAATGATTCTTGTCGAAACGTTTGAAAATATGAAACTTTGAGTTACATTTTTCTGCACCCTAAAGCCAACTAAGAACATCAACAATATTTGAAAATTAAAAAAAATAATAACTATTAATTTCAAAACAGATATTGAAAATTTAAGTGACATTTACTGTAATATTATTAAACTTTCTAAATAATCTATTTGCCTATTTATCAATCTGCAAATTGAAATTCAAAAAATTTTCCCGCCTTATACTTTTATAATCGATCTTAACCTAACATCTTGTTTACATTTATGATTAGTCATTATGGATACTCTTTGGTCTTTTTGGTTAAAATTTTGATTCATCCGTTACAAAATTAAAATAAGAAAGTTAAAAACTATTCTATCAACACTAACTTTTATTTAAAATACACCATTTTAATATATCAATGAAAAATATATTCTTTTGCTGAATAATATTATTTATTTTCAGAATTCCAACTATTTTTGTAACTACCTAACCTATAAAATGATATTTTCAGAGATTCTAAAATGATTGACATCAGAAGCATAATACAGGAAATTATCCATAAGAGTCTTATATCTTATGGCAAGTAAATAATGAATGGAAATCTCTATAATTTTAAAAATGTATAATATTAATAATTTTTAACCAAAAAATGTTGTAACTCCAACGAATTTTAATACAAAAAATATAATTATCTCGATGTCTCAATTTTAAAGTTTACTTCTACGCAACGATTCTTGTAAGGTAACAACTTTTAATATTTTTAATCGTAACCTTGAACTGTCAGTTTCTCATTTATATGTACATAATCCATGTTATTTATTATTTTTTAGTCTTGATAAGGACTGAAGCCTAGCCTTATCCGACGACGGCCTTTTTCAACATTGAAAAAGTCGTCCGTTAGTGATGCCACTTGGAACTAATCCGTAAGGCGGCGCCACTACCGTCATCTCCGATTCAAGTATTATTCATATGGAGAAAATTGAAAAACAATTTAGGTTTTATGATTTTTGAAGAACTAAAATTATCAATTTTATTGAAATAACATTTTTAAATACTAACCAGATCTTGAAACATAAAATAGTTATAACACTCTAGAAAATTAATCGCAAAAGTACAATAAATACCCAGCAAACACGTTATGTAACCGCTCCGTAACAAGAGGGTAACATAGTTATTTCTGGTTATTTAGCGATTGTTATTGTTCAGTGATGTAATTGCTATATTACGTAAGGGTAATGTAATAGTGTTACGGAATAGTTATGTTAGTTGTATATAATGTACATTAGTAACAGCTACGTAAAAGTGTGACATAATTTTTATATGACAATACTGTAACTTTGATTCTGTAACTTGGTTACGCAAATGATCTATAACACTTTCTTTGCAGTCTTACGTAAGTGTACTATGTCGGCATTACTATGTAGTGCTTCTCTGTAAGTTGTGTATAATGCACGTTGTTATCAGATGTGTAACAATCATGTAATATTATATATAGATATTTTAATTTCCCGAATACCGACGTCAATAATAGCAGGAAAAATTAAAAATTGTGGGTAATAACTTGTGTAAACTAAATTGCTCTTATGGTAAAATTTCACATGCCCTTAGTATAATATTCAGTAATCGACAAATAACACAAAGGTGTAAAATTTGACTCACAGAAATGAGTTGTGTATAATCAATATTTTATCATCGTATATCTGTTTAACATATCTCCGTTACATACTATTTACATATCGATTTTACAAAACTTTTATATAACATAATTGCATAACACATATAAAACATATTTACATTGATGCTGCGTAACAATATAGCACATATGTTACATAAGTCTGTTACAGACCCATTACATCACAGCGTTACAGAGCTGCTATAGAACTAATTCATCACACAGTGTGTGACATTTTGCGTCACAGGTGACTGACCTGTGTCACCAGCTATGTAACGTGTTACAATCTGTTACATAACAGTTACATAAATGTTATATAACAGTGTTTGCTGGGTAAATTGTCTTGCACATAGGATCTTTATACCACGAATAATTAGAGTAAAATTATTTCTTCACTAATATTTCTTTACTAATATCGATAATAATGGAAATATTAGCAATATATTTATTGCTTTCTTCATTAATTTCCTTATTTTATGTTGATAATACAAAATATTATGCATTGCATTATAAGTAACAAGACCTTATCATTTGATCTGCTATAGTTGCTTTAATAAAGTATTAGTATTAATTAATGTATTGAATTAATATTATATATAATTAATTCAAGTAATCAATTATTTATTTCATGATCTAATAAAAAATTCAATTGATAAATTAATCGAAAAATAAAAATGGTCTATTATTATATTATCATGAAGCATTAATCATATTCAAATTATTTTAATGAGCTAATATGAAACATTATTGAACGTTAAATTGACAAATAATTAAAATATTTAGTCAGTAGAAATCCATAAGAAATCTTGCACTGAAATAACTGCGCCATGGAGAGAAAAAGTCGACCAATAAATTTTTTTCTTCGTATTTGCAAAAATTGTTATAGCACCTATTAAAAGGCTGTTCCATTAAATCAAAGAAACTTTAATATTTCATGCGGAAATTGTCAATATTCTGATATATATTTTAAATTACAGTATGCATGAAAAATATACAATCTATCTAATACATAAATCACTCAATAGCATTTAAAAAAATTTTTAAATGTAGTTATTATCTACGTCTATTTATATCATTTAAGTTTATTTCTTATAATTTAATACTGAAGCTTAAACCAATTTTATAATATTAAAGATGATGTAAATTACTCATTTTCTCAAATTCACTAAATTTCTTTTTCAGTTTAAATGGAACAGGAAATTCAATTTACTTAAGGCTCTATCAGCTTTAAGGAACACATTCCCATCAGTAACTTTTTATTAAATTACATGATTAAAATAATTTATGTATTTTCTTCCAAATATCTCGAAAAGGAGAAACAATCGTAGACTTTATTTAAGTAAACGATTTTGCAGAACAACGCTTATTTCGTATCTCACATATTTTGGTGAACAAAATCGAATTTTTTTCATATTAAAAATCAAAACATAAAATATACATCCTGTCCCGAAATGTCCTAACAAGAATTTGTAGACCTCATTTAGGCAAACAATTTTCCATCTAAACGTTTTTTTTGTATCTCACATATTTTGTCTAAAAAATTGAATTTTTGAATTTTAAACGTATTTTTTCGAATTGAAACGAAAAATATATGTTTTATCAGAAACTGTGCGGCAAAAATTTGTAGATCTTTTTGAAACGGACAACTTTGTATTGTTACGTTTTTTCGTATTTCACATATTATTGTTAAAAAATTGAATTTTAGATTTTCAATAGCTTTTTTTAAATTAAAAAGAAAAATATGCATCTTATGAAAAAATGTTACAATTCAAATTTGTAGGTCTTTATGTAGAAAATAATATTGTATTATAACGTCTTTTCGTATCTCGTATAATTTAACTGGAATTTTGATATTGACTTTTTTCAAGTTTTAATATGCTGTAATATTTATAATTTTGATTTAATCAAAAAATGTTATCAGAATAATTTGTAGAGATTTATGAGCACTATCAAAAACCAGTATTAAAATTTTTGATTTTTTCAAAAAGTTATTTTCGAAAACAAAAGTAGTGCTCAATCCCTCAATTTTGATTGGATGTGGCTGGTTAACGAACTTGTCCCCACTTTTTTAACTCAATTCAATCTGATAATTCTATCGAGAGCTATGCCGCACATGACCTACTACAGACAGACAGACAGACACTTTCGTAAAAACCATTTTTTCTGACTCAGGGGGTCTCAAAACGTAAAGATTTGATGAAAATAACGAAAGTCATTTTTCACATAAAACCAATACCTTCTCATATGATGAAAATGTAAAAATTCAAAATAATGAAGAATCTAACTCACACGCAGTATATTGGATCTATAACTTAATTCGTTCGGTTTTTTTCAAAATTTGAACATTTGTTCAAGAAAAACATGTACAATAGTATTGTTCAAAGTATTGCCCATCTGAAGCTATGACTTTTTCCCATCTTTCTGGAAATTCGTGGATTCCATCCCAAAAGAAATGCGCTGGCTTGGCGGCCAAGAATGAATCAAGCCAATTTTTGATACCCTGTTCTGATGTGAACCGTATTCCAGTGAGGACGTTCTGCATCGACCGGAACAAATGGTATTTAAAAGGGGCATGATCTGGGCTATAAGGCCGGTGGGGTAAAACTTCCCATCCACTGTTTTAAAAATATTTTTTGACCGGAGTAGCAACACGGGGCCGAGCGTTGTCATGATGGAAAATTATTACCTCGTGTCTGGTCGCATATTCCGGGCGTTTTTCAGCTATTGCTCTCTTCAAACGGATTAATTGTGTTCGGTAGCGTTCTCCATTGATGGTTTTACCCAGTTTTAGCAGCTCATAATACAGCACACCCTTCTGATCCCACCAAATACAGAGCATTACCTTCGCGCCATAGATATTCGGATTCGCCGTTGATTTGGCTGGTTGGCGGGGTTTCAGATATGATTTTTTGCACTTGGGGTTGTCGTAATGGATCCATTTTTCATCACCAGTAACAATCCGATGCAAAAATGACTTCTTTTTGTGGCGTTCCAGCAGCATTTCGGACATACAAAACCGCCTTTCAACGTCTCTCGGCTTAAGTTCATGTGGAACCTAATTTCCTTGCTTTTGAATGTATCCGGCTGCTTTTAAACGTTTTGAAATGGCTGCTTCAGTGACTCCCAAAGATTCTGCGAGCTTTTCTTGTGTTTGGCAACAATCTTCATCGAGTAATGCTTCCAGTACTTCATCTTCAAACTTTTTTGGCTGCCCAGAACGTTCTTCGTTTTCCAAGCCAAAATCACCACTTTTAAATCGTGCAAACCACTTTTGGCACGTTCGCTCAGCTAGAGCATGTTCACCATAAATTTCCACCAAAATACGATGACTATCCTCATCAGTTTTCTTCATATTAAAGTAATGAAGAAGAACTCCCTGCAAAAACACTTTTTCAGGCACCAAGTTCGACATATTTGAGTGAAAAAAAATTATTGTTGTTTACGCTTCAAATGAATGACATATACTGAAAAAGACGCACAATGACAGTAGCTTTCCAACGCATGTTCGGAATATTGGAACGGTGGAATAATAATCAAGTTACGCCATCTCTTAGCCAACCGCACGAATTAAGTTATAGATCCAATAAATATATGCTTGTATTTTGTTATGAATATGTTCTCCAATTTCATTTTCATGTGCCGAAAAGATATGAATAATTGAAAATGGTAGTTTGTATACAAGAGCAGATGTAATAGTATATTAAGTGCCCAGCCGCATAATGAGGGTTATTACACGACGAGCGCCAATGCTCGCAGGAGATCGAAGCTGAGACAAAGCCGAGACAAAGCCGAGACGAAGACGAGGCGCGATCAGTCCTGCGAGAATTTTAAGCGAGTCTTGTAATTACCCGAATTGTGTGCATTGGCACGTGTTCTATTTTATGTGACTTCGGTGCGTATACGAGTTTTTATGCGTACAGTCGAATCTAATCTAGTATGCATCATGATTCTCGTCCATTGCACTTGATATTTCGCGACTAGTTCCGGCTATTTTGAATTTCTCGATCGTGTGTAATAGTAGCGTATTGTAATAGAGCACGCGCAGTTCAAATGTACAAGGCTTTGTCAGTACGGTGCCAACGCTATGCGAAGAAGAAGAAGAATAAGAAGAAGATTACGCTCCGCTGTATGGTTATAGGCACATGCGCAGTTCAATTTTTACATCACATTCCTCTGTATCGTAATACACAACATTACGCTTCTCTCAACTGTAGCTTAAAAACGAGTTTACGTGCCGGAGGCACATAAAATATTGTTCTACCATTTTCAAATGTACATATTTTTACGGCAGGTGGAAAAGAAGTTGGTAAACAAGTATATAAAAAACACAAGCATATATTTATAGTAAGTTTTTAAAGTTTATTATTTTTTAATGCCATTATTGAAGCCATTACTGAACCCATAAAGTTTCCTTCAGGATCCTTAACTTCCTTCTTCCAAACAATATCATCTCATGTGAAGTGTTTTTGGCATACAACTCGACCACTTTTTAGAGTAAAATTTTTTGAGGAATTGCACTTTCTCATTTTTAAACAGTTTTTTCATCTTTTGGGATGGATATTGGAGTTGCTTTCTCCTTACAGGAAGCATAAGCTGAGTTGCAGTTAGGAACAACACACCGACTACCTTTACGAGCACTCATGTTTATTACTGAATAAATATGCACTAAAAACACTAAACTTCAATAATAATAAAAAAAAATTATTAGAATTTACGAAATGTTTCCATTTTTCCGATAATTATTGAAATTTGTTTATGAACACCATGCAAAACAACACTTTCATAGGAGAGGACAGAGGTGGCGCCGCTTTACGGATTAGTTTCCATCTGACATCACTAAGGGATCAAAATTTACCTAATCATCAGATAGGTAAATTTTTCATACTTCTAGATGGGCTAGGGGATGAAATTTCGGTGAGTGTTGCAACCCCATAAATGATTAAAATTTACAGGAGAGTTTGGTCCAGCAATGAATATGGAGGGGGGTAGGCCCCTCGACAAACCCTTGTGGGTCGAAAATGACCCACATGGTACTTACGTTTAGAACATTAAGTTCTAAATTTCAGAGATTCATAGGCAACTCAAGAAATACTAAAGAATAGTTGCTCTGTTCTAAAAATGAGTATCGAATTTCCAATGTTCAGAATATGCACCATCAACATATCAAAATATTCTTGAAAATCGTTCATTTTCGCGTGCCGATGTACTCACATTAGAAGGTAATGCGTGACGAACTGATATGTCAACAGAAAATGCTTACTTTCTGCCGATGTCAACAATACCCTATCGATGTGTATTATCATGGGTATCGTAAGAAATTAAAATTATTTTTCGACTATTTTCATACTTCGCGTGACTAGAATGACCTTGTGTTGTAGGTCATTGAATTCGTCTTAAAATCGGTAATAATGACATCGAAAAAAAAGTACATGGTGCTATTTAAAAAAGTCGAGTTGACCTTGAAAATTAGGAAAATACTCCACAAACAAATGGGGACAAATTGAAATTGTTTTTAAACTTAATGTAAAAATTGCCCTACGACTTATATTGGTGAATCAAAGAGAGCATTAAGGGTTCGTATTAATGAACACAAAAATTAAAAAAACAGCGAATTTGTAGTCTGTAAAAATTAATTAAAATTAAACCATGAATGTGATTGGGAAAATATTAAAGTTGTCGATCACGTTTCTGATTATCGTAAAAGATTAAAGTAGTACGATCACGAAAATTAGACCTCAGGCAAAAATAGATAATTTTGCTTTCAAGACTAGCAATATTATTATTGAAGGGCTAATTTGAAAGAGAAAAGATTATTTTTTATGAAAAAAATTTGAAACAAAAAAAATTAATGTTTGAAAGTGACTGAAGTTTCAATGTTTTTCATTGGATTATCTATAAAACTACACAGGAAAAATTTGATATTTTTTTAAAAAATTTGTTGAAATCATTTATAGCCACAAGGCTGAGCTACTAGGCGATATAAGGAGATTTTCATATAAATAAAGATTCTATTTAAATATAAGCTCCTTTTTTTTAAAATTCTATCAGAGATCGATTTTTTTACATTCCTGGTAAGAAGGTATGTATTAAATTAGATAGAAACATTTCTATTCAATTCAATACCGCTTTTGAAAATTACGTTTCAATCCAGAAGAGTATTCAAGAAGTAAAAGAAACGGATT
Source organism: Diplolepis rosae (assembly GCA_030998225.1). Classification (NCBI taxonomy): domain Eukaryota; kingdom Metazoa; phylum Arthropoda; class Insecta; order Hymenoptera; family Diplolepididae; genus Diplolepis; species Diplolepis rosae. The sequence goes on along the minus strand of JAPYXD010000210.1, from coordinate 518,921 downwards.
GGAATGAATCCACCTACCAAATCGAGATTAAAACGTAGTCAAAAGTACCGCTTTAGTGGAACGGAATTAAACAAAATTAGCCTCAAAAAAGAAAGATAAAAGTTTATTTATTCATGTTAAGTTTACACGTCATTTTGATTTATGAATTGAATTTATCCTCAATTGTGTTTAATTAGGAATCGATTAAATCAATGGGCATTTAATTTTTGCAAGAGTTTCTCACTTTCATTTTTTTCATATTTAGTAAACATAACGTTCATTGTATTATTTGATAAATTTATTTAAGATATATTAATTTCATATTTATTATTCCTCTATTGCACTTTTTAAGGGAATTTATATAAATTATTTATAACAAATTTGCAAAATAATCAATTAGAATTCAAACTCCTGCCATTACAGTGGTCAAAACGAATTAAATTGACTTCAATTTTAGATGAGAAACAACAGAATTAGTTTGTTTCACATATCCACTCACAGGATGAAATTAAAATGACTCCAATTTCTTAGGTTATCCTACGTAATCAAATGGAATTACTTTCTTTCACATTTTGACTCCTAAAATCGAATTAAAATGTCTTTAATATTTTAAGTTTCTTTACGACATTAAACAGAATCAACTTGACTTCAAATTTTTCACCCTTGTCTGATATAAAACGTGTTCATTCTTCGTCGCAGGATTCAACGGGATTGAAACGAGCACAAATGTAGAACGCTAATAGTAGATTGTGTACCAAGGGCGGCATGGTGGCGATTGTGACGAGTGCGAAGTGTACCCGCCCGAGCGTAGCGAGGGCGGTATTCGCACGAGTCACTTCGCTACCATGTCGCTCGAGGTACACACGACGTTTTGTGTCCAAATTGGTTTAAAAAGTCGCGTTGCGTGCGAGTGCGTAGTTAGCCGCGGGCAGTCAAGTTTCGTGCGGTATGAACATTATCGCCCTTTGAAGCGGGCGGTATGAACATTATCGCCCTTTGAAGCGGGCGGTATGAACATTTCGCCCGATTTTGACGCCGAGGCACAATTGACTGCATGCCGCTCTACGCACAAGCATGCAATGCGACTCTTTCCGCCCGTTTGGACACAAAATAAATTGAAGTATTCACGTTCTGGATTACGCTTTGGATTAAAAGAGTTAAAAAATTGCCCATATTCAAACTACTTTTAATTTAATTTAATCCATACATTCTTACCGGGTACAACCGTAAATTCATGATTGTTTCCTGCTGATGTCTTTTTACATTTCAAATTCTGATTGTGGAAGCTGGCGGCCCCCACCACGCTCCCATGTGGGAGCACACACAATCAAGCGCGCCGTGTCGGTGTTTCCCCACTTCCTCGCTTCGATTTCACGCTTTCGGCTGTTGAGCCAAGATCGAAAATTATGTTTCTGTCGACTTCGTGAAAAAGTGGCGCGAAGCAGACGACAAATTTAAAATCGCCAAATATATCATTTAAGATATTACCTTTCTTTCTTTGATATTTTTAAAAGCATTCACCTAAAATGAATATATAAAGATTTTATTTCAAATTTTAGGATAATTTAAACACTTAAAAAATGATTTTCTATTGAAATTTAAAGTCAATAAATTTTTTAAGTTTCAAAACAATATATCAATTTCAATATTTTTTAGCTGTGCAAATCAAATAATTCAATTAGAAAATTATGTAGAGAATATTATATATTAAGGAATGATAAAATATGATATTGGAGTTGAAAAAATAAAATATTAAAATACTTAAGTAATACATAAATTATATCTAATTATACACTCGAAATTATACAGTAGAGTTTCTTCTCTGGTATAAGGCAACATTGAAAAAAAATTTCATTCAAATAAAATACTCTGAAATTAAGGTTAAAAATCTACATTCCTAATTACATGGTGATAATAGATAAAAATTCTATACGATGTTGTTAATAATTTGCTTTTGGGTTCAGAAATGATAACTCATGAAGTCACATACTTTCAAACATTTCGACTCTAATCGAAGTCATCATCAGCGATCTTTATTTCTAAAATTATAAAACAGTGGATAAAATATTTCACATATGAGCCCTATTTTGGAATAAACTTTGGTAATGTAAAAAATGTAAAATGTAAAATATCGTGAGAAAATTTACATAAAATTGAACAGAAAGCATCGGTAAATTATCTAAAAACTTCCTTAGGAATAACAATTAATTCTAGCATATGTAGTATAAAATTACAAAGGATTATTCATGAGAATTGCCATAGAATTGCTAATATTAATTCTGCACTGTTAGAAATTTTTCTTGAAGCTGAGATGGATAAGAAAATTATAAGAAAATTTGGAAAAGTTAAAGTTTTCTAGTAACAAAGAGTTACTAGTAAACGTAGCCGGTGGAGAATAGCGCGAAAGACCGATATCCCAACGCTGCCACCAACAGTTTGTTACTTACGGGTGGTAGGGATAAATAAATAATTCCATATTATAAATAATAAATTAATATTTATTTAAAAGATGATAAGTGTACGCGGAGGATTCTTTTGGTAATGTATTACTCACTGGCCGACAATTTTTCAGCTACTCAAGCTTTAGGTATAATAAATAATAGGAATAGTGATTTAATGGATTGAAGTGGTTCCAGGAATACTACGATGCATAACATCGATACCAGCGGTCAAAGATTTCAGCGCGTGGTCTCTAACATGCGTAGTATCCGTCAAAGTCGGTGCGTGCAGGCGAGCGTAAGCTGCTTACGGCAGGCGTAAGGTGTCATGACGTCACCGCAAGGGTTATACCTGTGCTTACAGCCACTAGGGTCCAGCTTACGTGTGTGTGAGCATTTTCCTTTCCGTTTTCCTTTTCCTTCTTTCTCCGCTATTTGTCCCACTTATCTGCGTTCGCTGTTTTCTCGCATTCTCTTCTCTATCGTTCTTTACAATTTTAAATCTCCACGTTTTTCTTAATCTTCATTCATTCCATTTACATTATTTTAACTCATTCTTCCACTCTCATGTCTTGCCTGCTTAATTTAATTTTATTATATAGGGTGGGCCATATAAAATTTTAAATTTTAAAAGTAAATAAAAAAAACGGCTTGATATTTTTCAAAGGCCCAACATTTATTTGAAAGGTTGTTTTATGAAATTTATTTGTGGAAAACAATTTCGGACAATTGACCACCGCGGTTGAGTTTACAGTAGCTTATCCGATCCACCCAATTTTGGAGTACTATATTATTATTATTATCGCGCAATGTTATCCAAATTTTTCTTCAAGCAAATTGAAGAGGAAGACTTGGACAACATTTGGTTTCAGCAGTACGGTGCTACGTGCCATACAGAAAACGCTACACTCAATCTTTTACGCCCTATCTTCGAAAATCGCATACTCAGCAAAAGAGGTGATGTGAATTGGCCTCCCAGAAGCTGCGATTTAACTCCGTTGGACTATTTTCTGTGGGGAGCTGTTAAAGATAAATGTTACGCTAACCATCCAGAAACAATTCAAGATCTAAAGTACGAGATTCATGCTGCTGTTGCTGCCATAAGGCCTGAAACCATTGAGAAAGTACTCCAAAATTGGGTGGATCGGATAAGCTACTGTAAACTCAGCCGTGGTGGTCATTTGTTCGAAATTGTTTTCCACAAATAAATTTCATAAAACAACGTTTCAAATAAATGTTAGAACTTTAAAAAATATCAAGCCGTTTTTTTTTATTGACTTTTTAAATTTAAAATTTTATATGGCCCACCCTATATATTTACATGCATACATTTCGGTGCCAATATCTTTTCTCATAATTGGCACGTAAATATATGCACACACATTCAAACATGGACACAAATCTAAACGCTCAAGTTAGCATTGTTATGAATAACCCTTGTTATTATATGTATAATAATATAACAATATATATATATATGTATATATACATACATATACCACATACACAATATATATAATATATATTATATATATATATATATTATATTATAGATCATACACATACACATATATACCTATAGCCTTATTTATTATTATAAATAATCTTTCCCCTTGCATAGAGATTGTTTTTTTAATTTTGAGTTTTCTTAATATGTTTAGGTCCTTGAACCGACCCCTTTACCTGCCTCTGCTGAGCGTGCAAAAGCGCTCAGGTTACGAGAACCGTGAATGAACTATTTATTGTTTATTTGAGTCTTGCGTAAATACTTCGCTTGGGCAATAATAAAATATTTTTATGAAATTACAACTTATTATAATTTTTAATATTTTATTCACGGTTTGCTCGTAACAATCGAGATAAGATATCGAGTTGAAATTTTAGAAAACGAAGGGACTTTTTATACTTCAAAATTTTTATAATTCCAATAACAATTTAGATAAAAAATTTTGGAAAAAAATTATTTTTCAATCATAAACATTTCTTAGTGCCTTTCATTTAAGTTCTCAAAACTTCAAATCGATATCTTATTTCGTGTGGCTGGAAGTTGGTTTAAAAAAGTAAGTTAATAATCGGGTAAGTGTGTCATGGCCCTGAAATTAAACTAATAAATAAGTATCTAATCGGGTGCATAATATTTTCTCGTAGATTCTAATAGAGTTCATTTAAATGTACAAAATTTAATTTCTATAATTTATTTTACAATTTCATTGTGCTTAAAAAATTATTAATAAACTTATGTTCAGTAGGGTTTTCTCTTTTATCGTACTGAGTTTTATTGTGTGAAGTTTATTTAAATTTCCAAAATTAAAATTATTATGTCTTGTTCAAGTTGTAGAGATTTATGGTATTGGATAAATTTTGGTGAGTTGGTTGAAAATATTAAAATTGTTAAATATATATAACTGTGTATAGTCCCTGTGCGTATAATTATTTTTCTCGAATTTTCATGTGTACAGAATTTTATTTTGTAGTTATTTTATTAAATACAAATCACGTTGCCTGATTCTTCAAAGAATTTTAATACACATTCCTTTAAATGATATGAATAAATCGCATATGAAAAAAACGAATTCTTTCGACTCACGATTCCGATATGATAAACTATTAATAATAACTTGAAAAATGTATTCACAAATTATTTAAAATTTAATATTATATTTACATTTAATAAAATGAATAATTATATATTTTTAAAAAATTAGTTAAAATTATGTAACATTAATGTGTCAAATTGAAATAATTAATATTACATTCGACGGACGGCCGATCGAATCGAAAAAATCGGATCCGAAGAAGGGTGCTTCGAATGTCGAATGTTCGACATCCGAAGAAGGGTGTTTCGGATGTCGAATATTCGACATTCGACGGACGACTAATCGAATGTCGAAAATCCGACATCCGAAGAATGGCGCTTCGGATGTCGAATATCCAACATTCGACTATGAGGCCGATCGAGTCGAAAAAATCCGATCCGAAGAAGGGTGCTTCGAATATTCGACATTCGACGGACGGCTGATCGAATGTCGAATATTCGACATTCGACGGAAGCCAATATCGGATCGAAAATCGGATCGAATCTTTTTGCACACCTCTACTCTAAACTCGATGACCACTACGAAGGCCCTCACAAAATCACAAATGTGTTTAATGATCCCAATGTAGAGGTTGCGATAACATAAAATAAAAGAAAAATTGCACACAAAAATAAGTTGAAACTCGCTCATTTACGAGCAAATCTTGAGACATTAGAATGATATTTATTCATAATTTTATATCAATAAAAATGTATTATTGCTGTAAAGAAAAATTAATTATATGAAAAAAAAAATGTATATTAGTCATAAACGGAAATGAAGAAACATTATTATACACTTGTTTTGATAAATAACTATAATAAGATAAACCGCTTGAAACGAGAACTAACCACGGAAGCAAATTAAACCAAATCGAAAATAAGATGAAAAGCATTTCAAAACATAAAAGAAAAATCTTGATAAAGGTAAATTTTGATAAAAGGTGAAGTGAAATAAATAAATTAAAAATAATAATAAACTATTTTACAAACGTCAAAAGTGAATATTCATTACTTACGCCCCGATTAAAAGAAAAAAAAGGGGATATTACAAGTAATTGACATGAAGTAGTAAATAGTTAATAAGTACCAGGGGTGTTAGTTGAAGTTTGCCGGTTTTTTCAATAAAGAAAACACTTAATTCTCAAGAGAATCTCAAAAAAATTTTATTCAAAGTATTGACCATTGGATTCTACACATTTTGCCCATCTTTCAGGCAAATCATGGATACCATTCCAAAAAAACATTTTCTCTTTCAAGGCAAACCACTCGACGAGCCATTTTTCGACTTCTTCAAAATTGGCGAAGCGCTGCTCTGCGAGTGAGTATCCCATCGATGCAAAAAGGTGATAGTCGGACGGGGCAAGGTCTGGAGAGTACGGCAGGTGCGATAATATTTCCCAATTCAATGCTTTTAATGTGTTCTTCACCACTTTAGCGGTATGAGACGGTGCGTTGTCATGTTGTAGGAAAACTTTGCCATGTCGAGGCCATGATTTTTTCCGCTTCGGGTTCTCGAAATAAATCCATTTTTCGCCCCCTGTGAAAATTCGATGCAGAAAAGATTTCCTTTCGAACCGTTGAAGCAGCATTTCACAAATGGTTTTTCGATTTTCCATTTGTCTATCGTTCAGTTGGTGTGGTACCCATTTTCCATACTTTTGGATTTTTCCCATGTCTTTTAAACGTTGGAAAATTTCTCCTCGGGTCACATTTAGTGTTTGTGACAATTTTTGTTGCGATTGAGTTGGGTCTTCATCCAATAACGCCTGCAATTCCTCGTCTTCGAACTTTTTCGCTGCACCAGGATGTTCATTGTCTGTTAAATCGAAATCTCCACTTTTAAATTGACGAAATCATGTCTCACATGTTGTAATCACTGGAGCATGTTCAACATAAGTTTCTACACACATAGGATCTCAGATACTTTCGGCCTTCGATCGAGGTATTACTGTTTGGAACCAGACTTTATTAATATTTTGTGCGCCGCTAAGTCAATTGTCGAATAATTAAATAACTTCGAGAGAAACCAAAGGTTTAGTTTTTCCTTTTTATTATTAACCCAAGCCTTATTTTTAAAAGCCGCCAATCAAACAAGTTTAAATAAACCGCGCGGGAATACTTGTGATCTTAAATAGACGGCCCTGAGGTAGGGTCGTGACAGTATCATGTCTGCAGCGACAGTGTGACGCGTGCCTGATTAAAACTTGCTCGAAAATCCGAAGCTTTGATATCTGTTAACACTACAGATATGGTAAACTTCATGAATAACGTGAAAATTTTAAATATTGTAGATAATGTTGCAATGAAATACTAGACACAGTACAATAATTCGCTTCATGTACGTGTAACCCGTCAAACTGGCAGCTCTATAGAAAGAGACAACTTCTCTGCCATATATATTTCGAACGGTGATAGCCTGAACCCTACATTTTTTTACATTTCTTCGCATTAAAAAAACGAAGAGAATGAAATCTAGACGACTGGAAAATGAATGAATTTCAGTTAAATTTTAAAGTTTTAAATTAAAGTTATTTTTAAAATCACTTTTGTTTTGTGTTTTTTTTCAGTTTTTCGAAATTATCCCGGAAACCGTACAAGATGTAAAAAATCAAGCCAATCGTTGGATTCTGCATTGAAAAATGCATCAAAATCATATATTGCTTTTCCTAAAAAAAATTTTTTACAACATTTTATCTCATGATTTGCGATTTCTCAAAAAAAATGTTGATAAAAAAAATCTCAAAAACCTGATGTTCTGGAAAGAAATGGAGGCCAGATTCGGATTTAACACAAAATACTACTTTGAAAATGACATATCGCATCTCATGAGCACATAGGTGACTTTTGTTGACCAGTGTTATTTGTAGAATTTTTCCAAATTAAGAATTTCACTCTTTAACGTCTTTTCGTATGTCCAATAGTTTGATTAGAAAGTAAAGCTATCTAAAATTCATTTCAGAATTTTTGATTTTTCCAAAATGTAGTCTTCAAAAATATCAAAAATGCTTTAACTCTCGGAATTTCTGCCGGATTAGGCTGGTTAACAACTTATTCTTTCTTTGTGGGTCCTGATATAGTGTACCATGTAGTTTTAGTAGTCATGTATTCATTAATTCAACGATGAAAAAAAGATCAAATTACTTTTTGCAAAAAGCTTGTGTTACAAATACACACACACTAAAATTACCCGAAAGTGTCACATTTACACGCACATGCAATCCCAAGTACAGCAAGTACCTCATATACAAGGCCTCTGAAAAATGTCGGGTATCCTAAAACCATTGAACATGAAAGTGAGCCGCATAATATTTACGAACTGTCACACCTTTTCAAATCAGCCAAAGATCTAATCCCAATACTTGATATCGCTAATGTCGTCTACGTTACGCAATGTTCAGATTGCACAACTACTTATATATAAGCACGACCAAACACCCCTCAAAGTCCAAAATCTATGAGAAGCAAAAAATATTCCCCAGGGTATTCTGAAAATTTGAATTGGTGAGTTTTTTGCTGCTTATCGATAAAATTCTTCATTGATTTCATTCAGTGACCTACTTTTAGCCATTTGAATCAGTTTTTATAAAAAATTTCCCTGCCGAATACACACCCGAAAAAATTCTAATGTTTTCCAAACTCTATTTTATACCAAAGAAACATCAATTTATAATTTTGTCCACAAAGTTTAAAAAAAATTTCACACCTACATATTTAAGCTAAATGGCAGCTTATTCCAAAAAAATTGCTGACTCAAATTATTTTATTCGGAAGCAATGTTATTTTCAATTTGCTTTATACCAAAGAAATATTTACAGATGTATTTTATATTTTTCTTTATAAAGGGTTTTCCAATAGGGACATAACAATTTCGTATCTTTGTATGAACGCACCCTTAAACTTTTTTAATCAACTGTCAATGTCATAACGTTAGTTAAAGTAAACATTTTCATCATGGTAAAGTTCACGAACCGGCAACATTTAGAAATTATTAAAAATTACTACCGAAATTCTAAGTCGGTGGCTGCAACTTTGAGAGCGCTTACTCCAATTTTCGGCCGTAATAATCGTCGCACCCGACAGGCTGTGCGTGCTATAGTGGATAAATTTGAGACTAGATTTACACTATTGGACGTTCCGGTGCCAAAAAGACGTCGTATTGCTCGAAGTGAAGAAATAATCGCAGCCGTAAGTGCATCGATTCAAAATGAGCCAAATCAGTCGATTCCATGTCGTTCTCAAGAATTGGGCATCGCTCAAACGACGCTGTGGCGTATTACGCGAAAAGATCTTGGCCTACATGCTTTCTCCAATTGGGCTCTGGCAAAGCTTGAAGAAAATGAAGACTTTCATCGAAAAATCATCTTCAGCGATGAAGCTCATTTCTGGCACAATGGCTTTGTTAATAAGCAAAATATGCGTTATTAGTCATCAACAAACCTAAATGTGCTTCTTGAAACACCGTTGCATCCGCAAAAAGTGACTGTTTGATGCGGTTTTCATGCCGGAGGTGTGATTGGGCCGTATTTTTTCGTGAATGAAAACGACCGTCTTGTTAGCGTCAATGGAGAGAGGTATCGTGCTATGTTGGAAGATTATTTGTGTCCAGAATTGGATAAATGATATGTGGTATATGTGGTATATTTGCATACATATGTATATGTGTAGATATATAGTATCAACGATATGTAGTTTCAACAAGACGGCAAATTCGGTGAACATGTTATCTCGAGAAATGGTCCGGTCGAATGGCCGCCTCGTTCATGCGATCTAACGCCATTAGATTTCTTTTTATGGGGCCATAACAAGTCACTGGTCTATGCGAAGAGCCAGCAACTTTGGACGACCTCAAAGACAACATCGAACGCGAAATTGCCAACGTTCCGGTCGAAATGTGTGCCAGAGTGGTCGAAAATTGGGTTCAAAGAATCGACCGATGTAAACGGGCTCGTGGTGGTTATATGACCGATATCGAATTTCATTCATAAAATGTAATGCTTGCACTAAACCCACAATAAATTTGAACTCAATATCTCAAATATTTCTGTGTTTTATTCATAGATAAAATTGTAATATCCCTATTGGAAAACCCTTTATGAAAGAAAATATTACGTATAAAACTATAAGAAAACTTGGGTACATTTCGTGCACGTCCTGATTTAGATAAAAAGACGTAAATGATAAAGCTCCCCATCAAAGAAACCCTAAGTTAGCAAAATTGTTTTATGTATATTTTGTACTCAGAATAAATCACTGATAAGGGCTCTGATGAGGGCTCCGATCAGAGCCGAAATGTCTAATTATGTAACACTTATAATCACATAACACTTCATGATGTGTAATCTTACTTGTTAAAAAAAACCATGTTTTCTTTAAATGTACAATTTTAGAACAACAATTTTTAATCATATTCAAAATTGAAAAAATTACTTTTAAAATCAGTTTCTAAGAAAAACGTTAAATCTTAAAAAACTCAACTGGTTTGCGGGTTGTCATGAAAACAATATTTTTGATACACATACACAATCACGGGAAAAAATTCTTAAAAATGTCCTGATAAGTTTAGAAGTTTTGCACGAGGTTTTGGGAATTGTAAATTAGCAGTAACTTATGGTCGAAAATATTAAACTGATCAGAAATGATAACAAAAAAATGCAGGAAAATCCATGAAATGGTCAGGGATTCTGAAATAATGAAATTGAAATAATGAAATTGAAAAAATGAAATGAATAACTCTTAAATTTGTCCTTATCAGTTTTGTAATTATTTCTGAATGTTTAAACATCTTTCACTGTAATTTTCTGAAAATTTACGATTTTCTATCTAATTGGTTAATTATTGAATAAATGAAGTACTAATTTAGAAGAGAAAATAATGAATTGTAATTTTAATGTTTCATTGCATCCACATAGCTAGACCTTGTTTGCGACAACAGCTGGTGGCCTTCTACGTCTACGACCTTTTTCTATGTGGGAAGTCTTTTCGGAAATGTTGTCTTCGGCTGGATCGCAGACAAATGGGGAAGAAGAACCGCCTTTTTCGCCATACTTTTCTTAGAGGTCATCTTCTCCATAGCCACTTGTTTCAGCCCTAATTACGTTATTTACACTGCCCTTAGAACTGTCAACGGTCTCTTTTTCCCTGCCATTTACCAAATTCCCTTCATTCTAGGTATGTATATGTATTCAAAATTAATTATTCCTTATTTTTCATCTTTTATTTCCATATGTAAAAAAAAAGTTGTGAATCTATATCAAGGACTTTGAAAATTAGCCAAATACTTTTCTGGGTGACAATAATTTGTAAACAAAATTTTTTGTTGCAACAGCGTGATAAAAAATGCGAATGCAATCATGAAAACAACTTTTGACACCAGTCATTACATTTTCCATTGCATGGAAAATTCATTTACCTCGGGTGAATTATAGAACCTCTGATTTATGTTTTATGTGTGACTTAGTCACTAGAAGGCAAATAGAAGTAATAAATATTGAGAAAACTGTAATCCAAGAAAATTCGAGGAAAGATGAGTTTTGGAACTGTTCTTTTCAGGACCTTTTATTAAGTATATGAATTTTATTCACAAAATTAATATCATTTTGATTATTCAATAAGATATTTTTGTGTGAATCATTATTTGAATTGTAAAAATGTTCATCTTGTCTTTAAATTGAGTTCTGTTGTGATTTACTGTTCAATAAAAATGATAATAAAATATGAGTCACTCATTTTTTACCTATTTAATTTAATTCCAGCTCTGGAATTGATGGGACCCAGGTACAGAACCTTCGCTGGCATGGTTATATGCATGTTTTTTGCATCAGCGATGTCGCTTCTCGCGTTGTTGGTAAGTGACTGTAACTTATAGTATATTGATCAACAAATACGATTAAAATCTTAAGAACGAGAATATATCAACCGTAACTTTAACGGACCAAAAAAATATACATATATTGAATTAAATTTGCGTAAAATTGTCGCTAGATAATATGCATATACTCGTATAAAGTCACAATAGCTGATGTTGTGAAGGGTCTCAAAAGAAAAAACACAAACGGGCAGGTGAATCACGTGTTACGGGAAGGTTTGAAATTAAAATAATAATAAGGAATAATAAGGAATAATAAGGAAGGCTCTTTGAAAGCTTCAGGTGTATCTATTAACTTCATACGATGTTGTTGTTAATAATTGGCTTCAGGGTCCAGAAATGATATAACTCAGGAAGTTACATACTTTCAAACGTTTCGACTCTGATTGGAGTCCTCATCAGTGATCTTTATTTCTAAAATATATCAAAACATTGGATAAATATTGCACATATGAGCCCTATTTTGCAATAAACTTCGGTAATGTCAAAAATGTAAAAAAATGTAAAAATGTGAAAATGTAAAATTTCGTGAGAAACTGTACATAAAATTGTACAGAAAACATCGAAAAATTACCTAAAAACTTTCATAGGAATAACAATAAAATTCTAGCACATAAATCAACGGTACATCCACTAAACAACTACTATATATTTGTGCCTGAATGTTACTGAGGATATAGATGCAAGTACTTATCTAGTATAAAATTACAAAGGATTATTTATGAGAATTATCTTAGAATTGCTAATATGAATTCTACACTATCAGAAATTTCTACCACAATTTCCCAGAACATGTGACTGAAGTTTTATTTAGCTACCTCCTCACAAAATTAAGACAGAATTTCAGAAAATTCTGTAACTTTTTAGTAAATTTATGATAAAAAAATATTTTTTTCTAAATTCAGTTGCAAAGTGTTGAATATTCTGTATATCTCCCTCTAGAAATACTGAATCATGTAATAGGAATAATTTTACGTTTTTGTAACCGAAGTTTAATGCAGTTACATGCAGCTCGAAATTCCGCCACATACAACCGAAACTCAGTTACAGTTACGTAATTTTGTCATGAATTTTATAACAGTTCTGTTCCAGTTTGGTAGTTTTAAGATACATTTTATGAAAATTCAGTTAAGCTCCATAATATTAAGAAATTTTTTTTTTTTAATTCAGTACATTTTTCCCAAAACTTCAAGATACCTTTACTCAAAAACATCATAAACTCTCCAAACCGGAATCAGTCAAATTTCCACGGACTGAATCAGTGCCTTGCCTGTTCACTGATTCATCAGTGAAAAGACCCTTCCACCGCTAAATCAGTCAACTTCCACCGACTCAATCAGCAAAAATTATTTTGCATCGTTAAATCAGCCAATTTTCATTGAAGTAATCAGTGAAACTTGACCCATCGATAGTAACATCTTTTTAGCTGTGTTATAGCTGTGCATAGATAGAACATCTGTTCTACCTTGTAATGTTTGAATGACTATAAAAATTTAGGAAGAGGTTAACAATTGTAAGTTCGAAGAATCATAAATTCGCTAGACTCTAGAAAAACAGATGTTTAAGAGAAATCGTAAAATATTTTAGAATTATATTATAAGATTAAGTTTATGCTTCGACATATGCCGCCCCCCCCCCCCTGAACGGTCACGTTCAAATAGTAAAATCGACTCTATCAATTTTAACACAGCAAAAGTACATTAATTCCATACATTAATTGCATTTGCTCCCCGGGTGTACTGCAATGATTCGACCCAGAATCCATTGCATTGGGGCCACATTATCTTCTTTGAGTGTCACAAGATCACCGAGCTTGATTTCGTTGTTCTTGCCGTTGTACCATTTTTCCGAACATTAAGTTTATGAAGATACTCCGTGTACCAGCGCTTCCAAAAATCTTGGCGCATCTGCTGAACATGTTGCCAAGATGATAAACGCTGTTCTGGTAGATCTTCAAGGTTTTGCTCTGGCATGCTTTTAAGAGAATCGCCGATAAGGAAGTGCCCAGGTGTCAAGGTAGATAGATCGTTAGGATCAGTAGAGATGGATGTTAATGGACGTGAGTTTAATATTGCTTCTATCTCAGTGGTTAATGTTAGTAAATTTTTGTAGGTAAGAAGAGTATTACCGTCGACTCCCACAAAATGATGTTTAAATGATTTGACCGCAGCTTCCCAAAGCCCGCCAAAATGTGGAGATAATGGTGGGATTACGTGCCATGCAATATAATCGTTCGCGAGCGTTCGTTTAACCAGTTAATTATGTTCATGGGATAACAAAAGTTCTTGTATATCATTGATTTCCGTTCCTAGCACCCATGAAGTTTGTACCGTTGTCAGAATAGATATCTGAACTCAAACCCCTTCTACTAAAAAATTTACGCAATGCAGCCAAAAAGGCTTCGGTGGTTAAATCACTAACAAGTTCGATATGAACAGCTTTAGTCGCGAAGCACACGAAAATAGCAACGTATATTTTGATTTTGTTTCGATTTCTATGTCGTTTTTCTTTCATAAAAAAAGGACCGCAATAGTCAATACCACAAGCTAAAAATGGACGTTCAAGAGAAAGACGCTTTTTTGGAAGATCCCCCATCACATACTGAAGAGTAGCAGGTTTTTCGCGAGAACAAAGAACGCATTTGTGAATTACCCTTTTGATCGCACTCCGCCCGTTAACTATTCAAAAATTTCTATGAAGAGCATTGAGCGTTGCTTGTGTGCCTCCGTGCATCATTTCTACGTGTTCTTCCCGAATTATAACATCAGTAAAGTGATGATGTTGCGGTAGCAAGGCTGGATGTTTCTGTGAAAAGGGAATATTGGCCTTATCAAGCCTACCCTTCACTCTCAAGACTCCCTCCCAGTCAATAAAGGGCACTAAGTTACTAAGTTATCCCTCTACTTGAGTCTTTGATTTCAAAGATCTTAACTCGTTTGGAAAACCCTCCCCTTGAATTAGTTTTATTATCGTTGTCAATGCATTGTTTAATTGCTTGATAGTTAAATCTCCCGTTTGATATTCTTTGTTTCTTGCGTTGTGAGCGACTCGTTTGCAACATGCGGTAAAACGCTTGAATTCGTTAGAAGAAGAAAAATGTTCTGAAATGTTGAATTTCTTTTCTATTCGTTTTTTAGTAGTTACATAAGATGAAACAAAATCCGTTATTTCATTTACGCTTGCGGATTGTATCTTATGTGCTAACCCGGAAGCATCAGGTTCGTAGTTATCGAAAGATTTATCGGGTCCATTAATTTCGGGCAATTCTGAGAACTCTAAAATCTTTAGTATGTTAAGAGGAGTGTTTATCCAGTACAACGTTATAGTTGAATCAGACCAAAGAATTGTCCTGTCGAATTTTGAATGATTTATAGCTTGCGATGCATCTTCATATAATTGCACTAGAAGTAGCGCAGCAGAAAGTTCTAATCTTGGTAACTATATCGCTTTGAGAGGGGCGACTCTCGATTTTGAACATATTAGATGGTTTTCGCAACTTGAGTCAGAAGTTCTAGATCGAATGTATAGGCATGCACCATAAGCTCGTTCACTAGCATCGCTAAATCCATGCAATTTTACATTTACGCATTTATCTACTAGAATTCTTCGATTAAATTCCAAGGCCGGTAGTAGTGATAATTGATCTCGATATTCACGCCACGCGTTGTAGATTTCAGTCGGAGCAGCATTATCCCAACCTAAATTTTAAAGCCACATTTTTTGCATCAAGATATTTGCATGCACTGTGATGGGACCCAACAGACCAAGAGGGTCAAATAATTGAGCGATTTGAGGAAGGATAATACGTTTAGTAAATGTTTTATTTTCGTTATTGTGATTTATGATAAAAATGATAGTCACGTTTTGTATTCCAATGGATATCTAGTGTTTTCGTTGAAGTGTCCAAGTTTAATTGAAAAAATGGTTCATTGGAACATTCCGATAATGTTTTAATTAAATGTGAATCGTTTGAAGCCCATTTCCTCAAATTTAAACCTCCCTTACGCGTGATTCCAATCAGCTGATCGCGTATAAGCTCTGCTTCTTCGCGTGTCGATGCGCCGGTGAGCATGTCATCGACATAAAAAATCATTTTTCAATATTGCTGCAGCCTTAGGAAAAGAATCTGATTCATCGTTTGCTAATTGATGCAATGACCAAATTGCTAAAAAAAGGGGCCGCGGAGGTTCCAAATATCGCGGTATTCAGCTCAAGTCTTGACAGGTTGGGGCGGATCATTGCGCCACAGAATTTTTTGGAATTTACGATCTTCGGGGTGGACTATTGTTTGTAGGTACATTTTCTCTATGTCAGCTGTTAGAACATACGCATGTGAGCGAAAGCGAACTAGCAGAGAAAAATGTAACCGTTCGCTTGATGAGATGTTATATTTTCAATATAAAGATCTTTGATTTTTTGATGAATGATCGTTCGAGTGCGTATAATCGTTTTAACGCGCTTGAGCATAATTCACCTACTTCACCTGCGTTTTGTTTAAAGGGAAGTCTGACACAATATTTTCCGCTTCTTGAATCTCGAGTAGTATGCCTTTGATAGTGAGGTTCGCATTCGTTTTCTTCCACTGATAAAAAACTCTTCTCAGGACAGCTTTCGATCGTCCATAATTTTTCTAATTGTTCGCTTAAGGGAGTTGTGAGCAGATGTCAAGAAATTTGATTATTAGAACTTGGTACAGCGATTTTACCCGATAAAATCCATACGAAAACGGTGTTTTGAAGAACAATATCTTGACCCAGAAGTTCAACTTGTCCCTGTTTTAAAAGTTGAAGGAAATACTCGGCACCAATTATACCGTCTACTGGACCCGGTGAATGGAATGATGGATCAGCTAGCTTGATATTACGTGGAATGCACAAATTTGATCTGTTAATCGGTCTTGACGGTAAAAGTTCGTTAACTTCCCTTACTATCAAGAACTCAAGATTCAAGGAAAAATCGTTTAAGCCTGATTTGACGATAGTGTTAGTCATGTATTTTACGCATGATGATAAAGAGTTTATAGCGCCGGGAGGTGTGTTAATTTCGTGTTTCTGGAGTCCAAGTTTTGACGCCATTTGTTCTGTTAAAAGATGCGGTTGCGAGCATGAATCAAGAAGGAACCTGTATTCGTGAGGAGTTCCCTTTTGATCCATTATATATACGATCGCGGTCGTTAGAAGTCTTTCGACCTGACTGGTATTTTTTGAACAATATGTGTTTATGTGATGAGTCGATTGAATAGATTTTTCGCATTCAAAATGCAATAAAGAGTGATGCCTTTTATTGCATGACTTGCAGTGACTCGATTTGCAGTCTTCTAATTTGTGATTCGATTTCAAGCAATTGAAGCACAAGTTAGCCCTTTTTACAATGTTTATACGTTCGGAAGTCGTCGCACTTGTTAGTTGCTCGCAATTCTGGGTAAAGTAAGAACCCTTGCAAAGATGAGAAAATAACTTGAATTGAGTTGCATATGAGGAAGCGAGATTATTATCTTTAACACGGTAGTTTCGGCAATTCGTTTTGCTAGGATTATTGAATCCTCTTAAATTATTCTTGCCGCACTGTGGCGTTTTTCGATTTTGTTAATTTAATCTGTTTCAAGGACCTTTCTCCGAGAATATGAATACTCTAACAAATTACTCATTGTAGAAGAAGAATTTCTTTGACTTACCTCCTTCCATTTTATTCGCGACTGATGGTCAAGTTTTGATACGATCAAATATATAGGAAAAGCTTCCAAAAAAGGTTTATTTAAGGCCTCGAGTGCACGATAGTGTTTCGTCCGCTTATCGAGGGCGTTTCCTAACGCGGAAGCTGACAAATTTTGACACGGTGCTAACTCAAAAAGCGCGCGAATTCGATTATTGATAACCGCGGCAGGATCATCATAGCATTTTTCTAAAATAGACCAAGCTACTTGATAGTTTGCTGAAGTGCATTCTAAAGATTCGATTTTTTCTGCTGCCTTTCCCAGTAGGCACGACCGAAGATACATTAATTTGTCAGTCAGAAAATTTGCTATTATTATGCACGGCTGATTTGAATGTGTCACTGAACCCTGGCCATTTTTCGTATGAGTCTTCAAATTTTGGTAAATCCGCCTTCGGTATTCGATAATGTGAATCATTCCCGGCGAAACCTGTATTTAACGAAATTGGAATTGGAGAACCTAGGGTCGCGAATGTTTGATTCGTATTTAATATACTAATGGCTTGAATGTTCGCGTTTTGAGCATTTGAACTATCTGTTTGATCCAGGCTAATGTATGCTCTTGCTTTAGCAAGTGTGGAACAAAGTTCTTCCTCGAAGCTCTTTTCTCTCTCTGGCTTTCTTCATTTTGAAAACCTTCATCAGTGACCAATGATTCTATTTCCGATTGAATCCTTTGAAAAACATCGCGTATTCCTTTCAAGCTTTCGTATTTTTCGATTAATTCGCCTCTAATCTATTCATCAAGGGGCCTGTTAAGATACCTTTTTAAGCTAGTTAATTTACCCTTTAACGGGGCATGTAATCGCACGAGTTTTTTTAACCGAGCTTCGGAAGTCACATCCATTTTCCTTATATAGTTAAAGTTTTACACTGAGATAGAGCAATTAAAACAATGATATAAGAGAATGATGAGCCCTTTAGAATAGGAGTAGTGATTCACTTAATAACATGAGAGACTTACTTTGTTGAGGAAGGAGCTGAACTTCGTTGATTCTCGTACCTTTTCCGTCCTCACGTTTTCTGAATCGTCGTTGAATTTTTGTTGTCATGTATCCATGTATATTGAAGCTTGTAGTATGTGCGCTACTCGATCCACGCAACTGCTTCAAGTTCACTGATAGCTTAGGTTTATTATTCGCTATTCACCCGCGAGAGAGGCCTTTCCGAATACTAAACCCTTTATGTACATTCGCTTTCACTCACGTACAGCCTCGTTACGTGTTCATCTTTCATTAACGTTTGTTTTTACTCACGCACACAGTTTCGTTCAATGTTCGTATTTTGTTCACTTTAGTTATCACTGGTTCACACAGATACGTTGAATGTTCGTATTTCGCTCACCTTCGTTTTCACTGGTGTACACAGTTTCGTTCAATGTTCGTATTTTGTTCACTTTAGTTATCACTGGTTCACACAGATACGTTGAATGTTCGTATTTCGCTCACCTTCGTTTTCACTGGTGTACACAGTTACGTTCAATGTTCGTATTTTGTTCACTTTAGTTATCACTGGTTCACACAGATACGTTGAATGTTCGTATTTCGCTCACCTTCGTTTTCACTGGTGTACACAGTTACGTTGAATGTTTGTATTTCGTTCACTTTCGTTTTTTTAATACACTCGCAAATCTATAATGGTTTGATCTGGACTAAAGTTTTTTAAGACCGCTGCTTTATGTGGATATGACCCTTATCGTTGAAGCCATATCCGGCTCGAAGGACCAATGTTACGTTGCGGATTGAAAACAGGACTGAAGTTTTTTCGTTACTTGAGTGTCGTCGAACACTCCTTGAGTTATTATACTAACAAGGATCACGTTAAGAAATTGTACGAAAATATGTTAGTAAATTGAGATATTTATTTATACTTAATTAAAACGTTCGCGAGTGTCTAAATGGTGCGGAGAGAACTTGTCGCTTCAGATTCTATTCTAATTCTAAGTTTTAAATTCACATCATCATTTCAAGCGGTAGAAAAGATTCTAAAATTAAAGGAGTAGGGTAGAAAACTGACCAATTAGGTCATGGGTCAGAAGCTCAATGTACTGGTCAATGGTCTATTGCAAGATTTACAATTTTGGGGGGAAACCCGAAATCGGTTCGTGGTACAGAAGACTAGACCGTTCGGCGCAGCAGTACAATGGTTCGTTGTGACGCAGAAAGTAATATATATTAAAATGCATAGAGAGAACATCTGTTCTACCTTGTAATGTTTGAATGACTATAAAAATTTAGGAAAAGGTTAACCATTGTAAGTTCGAAGAATCATAAATTCGCTAGACTCTAGAAAAACAGATGTTTAAGAGAAATCGTGAAATATTTTAGAATTATATCATAAGATTAAGTTTATGCTTCAACAAGCTGCTTGAATCAATCAAATCCCACTGAAAATCATTAGATTCCAACCGACTCCGACCCAGACAGTATCGTCAAATTTTACGTCACCACATAATATACATAAATAGATATTAATTATAATAATACATAAAAGATATTTTTTGTAAATTTTCGAACATTTCTAAGAGTGTAGTGTTCAAATATTTTTTAAATGATAAATAAAAATGCGTAAAAACACATTTAGTGTAAAATATTTAAATGTACTACTATTTTCAAAAACGACCATCAACATCAACTGACGAGCAACACGTCAATCAAATAAAAGAATTAGTGCACAAAAATCCTTGATTGACAATTAGAGACCTTGCTGACACTATTGGCATTTCAAGAGAATCACTCAACACCGTTTCAAAAGATATTTTGGGCAGACAACTCGTGATTTTTGCATCACGATAATGCGCCGTCTCACACTGCACTCGTTCTTCGTGACCATTTCGCAAAAAACTTAACGCATATCGTTCCACTACCACCATATTCACCTTATTTGGCTCCGTGAGACTTCTGGCCATTCCCCAAACTCAAAAGATCACTCCGAGGACACCGTTTTGAAACGATTGAAGAGATACAAGCCGAATCGAAGAAGGCTTTGAAGACAATTCCGGAAATCGAATTTAACAAGTGTTTTGACGATTGGAAAAAACGTTAGCATAAGTGCATTATATCGGGAGGGGATTACTTAGAGGGGGATGAAATTGATTTGGATGAATAAATAAAGATTTTTCATTTTATAACAAAATTCACCTTAGTGTTTGCCCACAGCAGTAGAGAATAAACTTGCAATATCAACGTAGAATTATAAATAAATTGCTCATATTAATGCAAGTTTTCAAATATTAGTTTTCTGAAAAAAAACAGAACTGATACTGAGAACTTATCTGTTCTTTCAAATTAAATTCGAACCCCTATCACTTCAAACTCAAATTCCCTTTAACGTCCAAAATTTGACGATTCGAGCGGTTTCGAGTCCTTGGAATTTTGAATTGAACACTTGTTTGTACCTTCAAAAATGTAGTTCTCTTAGAATGAAATGAATTTGGGGAGTCTCCCTCTACAATTCTCATCTTAGAATTAAAAAATGTTTAAATGCACAATGCAAAAATCAATATACGAGGGTAGTCCCAGAAGTATCCGACCTGACATATAGATGGCGGTTGTTGTTTGAAAAAATTACTTTACAGCCATCAATAGTGAATGCTCTCAGTGAATATGTAAACGTAGAAAAAAGTAGTCATCGTTGTGTGATATAATACTTCAAATTAAAAGGTCTCAGTCCAACCGAAATCAAAACCGAGCTAGAATTTACTCTGGGTGAATCTGTTCCTTTGTTTACAGCAATAAAGTATTGGGTGGCAGAGCTTGGACGAGTTCGTACGAGCTGCCAAAACGAACATCGCAGTGGTCAACCAAATGAGGTGGCCACGACAGGAATGGTGAAGAAAATCCACAAAATGGTATTGGATGACCGTGGACTAAAACTGTGCGAGGTAGCAGACATGGTAGGCATTTCAAAAAGTGCTGTACGTCGTATATCAACTGAAAATTTGGACATTAGAAAGCTGTGCGCAAGATGGGTGCCGTGTTTGCTCACACTGGAACAAAAATTAATGAATAGAATAATTCAAAAGTGTGGTCGCGCAATTCAAACATGAACAAAATTGCGTGCAAAAATTTTCACTATTTTTTTCATCGCGAATTATGCATCAAAAAATTTGCAAAAATTTAAAAATATGTCTTCTATTGGAAAAAACAACCCTGATTTTTTTCAAAATTTTCCTATGATTAGTTTATCTAAAAAAAGAAAAAAACGAAAATGGTAAAATCCGCCATTACTCATTTAAAATGGCAGATAATGATCTGAAAATTTTACAAAATAATCTCTTGCCCAACCCCTTCCATATGGTTGATGCGAAATTTGATTTGGTTTTAAGGCCGATTTCACATGGAAACCTGGCTATGCCCTTTTTTGGATTTTCTTTGTGAAATCAGGTACTTCTGGGATTACTTGCTTACTAGGCATGACTTTAAACTCAGTCATTTCAAAAACCACGAGGGAATAGTAAGGACACAGAACATAATATTATAAGCATAAGCATATTATTTCGAGCAATCCAGAAAACAAAGTTTATATTGCGTATTCCACTTCAGTGCAATGTGTAGTAAGAATATGCCAACTGATGGAATTTAATATAATTTATAATAATATTAATAGTACAATTTATACAATGTAATGTTGTGCATAGAAAACCTGGTTGATTGTAATAGCTCCAGTAAATCGATCTGCTAAGAGTTTTTCTTCGTTCTGCTGTTCTTCATTAGTACGAAAGTCAAAGTCAATTGTGTCAAATTTCTGTTGAATTAACTCGAATAAAGCTGCGAGTGTTGCAATCCGTTCTACACCTGGTCTTCTTAAACTTTTGCGTCTTACAAATTATTATTTTACTTTTATACTGAAAACCCGCATTATCTGAAAAGAACAACCTTTTTTCAACAATATCTTTACGCTATTTTAACAAGCTAATTAATTTATTTCTTTTGAATTAGATGTAAAAATCTTCTTCAGTTACAACCTCAGTTTCGAATTTAAGACTACAAGAACTGACAACAAAACCCTTAATACGTACAAATGTGCAGAATTTTATATAGCCACTGGCAAATAACTCTTCTTACTTTGTGTTACGTTCGAAACTTACTTAATGAAATTTTGAACGTTATGTGCCAAATTATAATTTTCAATTACACTTTTTAATAATATAAGATTATTATGTTTCGGATTATCAAAGTAAATTTATTAAGCCAGAGACTCGATATGGCGTGTTGAGAGTTGAAAACATTACAAATTTTTTATTTCAATATAACAAAAAACCCAATTATTATATTCTGATAGCAAGTTGGGTAGACTTTGAATATTAGAAAATTTGCTTCAGGTTTAAAAACAATAATTCATAACTGTTTTTGAAACAAAAATTGAAAATTGACATTTTTGTAAAAATGTTGTTTACTTTCTCACGACTTGATGTTTTCTGAATGCTTTCGTATTGAAAGCGTATTTCGTATTTGTAGGATTAATAGATTTTAAATTACAGTTATGAAAAAAGGTCCAAAATTTTCAGTTGTTAATAACATTGAAAATACAAAAAAATTTTCAAAATTGTTTGGCACCAGTGTTTAGTACTCTGATCACTACACAATACTGGAAAATAAAACAAATTGATGACTTGAATTTTGCTTTTTGCATGAAATACCCCATATATTAAACATGCAGCAATTAGGCATTGAACTATATTTTAAGCTTAAACAGAAAAAAATCGCATCAGAAGATTGTTATGCCGAAAAAACTACTAGAGTATTTTGTGCGAGCTGATTGACCACTTTGTCAATCAGTACACTTTATTCGTGTTAGATATGTCTTAGCGACCTATGGTACAGAAGGTGAACTGCCTGAGCAGCGCAGCGCTCGGCCTTATCTAGCTTAGAAGCTAAGGTGGGTCTCGCGTTGCTAGAGATGCATGACAACCCCTTTTGTAGACTGGATTTAGTCCCCTAAATTCCGTTTAAAATTTCAATTTTGTGTAGAGTTTACAGTGTTATTAAAAAAATAACCGTGTAGTCTAAGAAATGTAACCCTCCTAAAGAGGATTCCTTCCAGCTTTTTATAGGCCTATGATTCACTATGTTGGATAGTAGGTTCTCAGTATGATCTAAGTCTTCAGTAGAGTACTTTATATTGTAAGTGAAATTGAACCATTCGATGTATCTGTCGATAAACAAACCTAATTTCCTCAGTCATTCTTTTTTTTGCATGGAGGTAATTTGTCTCTAGTTACATGTTTCCTCAATTTGCCTCATGTAGTTGACTGTTTTGCTATTGCCAAAAGTCGATGTCAGTCTCTAAGTTGCAAAATCCTCATACAGATATTGTTCTTTTAACAAATCAGACGTCGTTTCTAAAAGAGTGACTTTCTTCTGTTGTACTCTAGGTAAGCTTCCTCGTTTTTCCTTCGCGTAGTTTTATGTTGTTATTCATCCCTAGTGATTATAGCTTTTAGGATTGGTTCATAGGAAACTTCGTTGTCAGCTGGTTGATCCTCGGTGGATTTTAGTGTGGTATTTATATCTTGCAGGGCTTTTTCAAAAGATCTTGGTCGGGTATCGAAAAAAGTCGATAGAAGCAATCTGCATCTTTATTATCTTTTCTTTTAACGTATTCTATCTTGTATTTGCACTCTTCGAGTCTGTCTCCATCTTAAGGTAGTACGATCACGAAAATTAAACCTCAGGCAAAAATAGATAATTTTGCTTTCAAGAATAGCAATATTATTGTTGAAGGGCTAATTTAAAAGAGAAAAGATTATTTTTCATGAAAAAAATTTGAAACACAAAAAAACAATGTTATTAATAAATTTTATTTTTGCCCAAACTTATTTTATTATCGCTTCGAGCCAAATTTTTAAAATTGATGCGATTCTGATAAATCATGGTTCATTTTTTTAGAAAAAAGATTCTCTACAACTTGACCGTTTCGCATTTTTGAAAATGAATTTTCTAATGGCTGAAATCATGAAAAAACAATTTCTCAAAACAAAATTTTCATAAAAAAATTGCTGTATTTGATAATAATTAATTCAATTTCAAAAATAGGAAACGGTCAAGTTGTAGAGAATCTTTTTTATAAATAAATGAACCGTGATTTATTAGAATCGCATCATTTTTTAAAATTTGGCTCGAAGCGAAAAGAGAATAAGTTTGGGCAAAAATAAAATTTATTAATAAAATTATTTTTTTGTGTTACAACTTTTTTCATGAAAAATAATCTTTTCTCTTTAAAATTAGCCCTTTAATAATAATATTGCTATTCTTGAAAGCAAAATGATCTATTTTTGCCTGAGGTCTAATTTTTGTGATCGTACTACCTTAATAATCGGGGACTGGGGTCTTTAACGTTGTGCAGCCAAATTAAAGCTTTGTGGTCGGTTTGAATTTGAAGTATCTTACCTAATAGGTATTGTCTGAGTCTTTTTATGTTATAGCACATCTATTGTATTTCTTGAAAAATGAAGTGCTTATTATGCCGTCCCCTGCGAGGGGAAAATCGTCTGGTATTACGTGAAATAGTTGTTTCTGATCAAGATAATCTATAAATGTTTGTTCATTGGTTGAGTGTTCATCGTTTCCAATTGCAAAGTTTTTTTTTTTAATTTGGATGTTTTATTCTTGAGTCCAAGTAGATTTTTTTATTAAATTTATAGCTGCTCTAATGTTTGATAATAATCTGTAAATTTTTTCATTTCGTTGTCCATGTATTGTTTGTAGTTTTCCGGATACCGTAAAGATTCTGTTAATTCCTCGTAATTTTTCTGTTTCTTTATCTCACTTTAATTCATCTCTGAATATTCTACCGCTTCTTTCTCCTGGATAGTTCTCACCTGCGGTAGGCGTGCTGAGTGTTAGCCTTGCAGGGATTCGTAAAGGTCGTCGTAGGAATTTATTTGTGAGTAGCGTATAGCTTTATCTGTTTGATCCTGGATTGATTCTTAACGGCAGAACAGATTGTCCTCTGGTAGCAGACTGTGAATGTGAGACGACTCCGGTTCGGAACGGATATAAAATTCCTGGGAAGGGATCGTCTAAACTGCCTGTGAGTCAGTGGCGTATGTACTTTGTGTCCTATATGTATTATCCAGCGTAAAATCCTAAAAACTACCCTTTTCAGAGGGTTCAATACTTCATAAATTCATTTATCTCTTTCTTGAGGCAATAAAAATAGTTTCATTGCATTCATATATTGTGAGCCGTCTACTGAATATCTAAAAACTTCTTCAAACCTCTAAAACCGCTTATTGAAAACCACCCCTCTGAAGGGATGAATATTTGAAAAATCCGTACCATCGTTACATTGGAGATTGTAAAAAACATTTTATCTTATATATTTTCGTGTTGTCTATTGTGTGAATACAGAAATTTTTAAATTTTCAGATCTCAATAACCACCCCCTTAGGGTAGGGGGTTGAACACAATATTATTTATCCTCTTTGCGCCCATGTAAACAGCTTTGTCATAGGGGTCCAATGTATATATGTTGTGAGTTGTCTACTGAGTATCTAGCCAATTTTCCAACCCACCATTCAAAACTAACCCTTTTGGGGGACGAATATTTGAAAAATCTGTACTTCCGTTATTTTTAATATTGTGAAAAACATTTTTGCATGTGTGTTTTTCTTGCCGTTTATTGTGTTGTCACAGAACTGTTCAAACCTTTTTAATCCCCAAAAACCACTTCCGAAAGGCAAGGGTTAAATACTTTTTCTTTCTTTGCTAGTCAAGTCTTCTTTTAGTGACCAGCATTAATCGGCCATTATATTTATGTCCCACCTTCCCTGATACCTTTCTTCCATCACTTTAATGTCCTGGTGGAATCTTTCGCGCTTTTTTATTTTTTTTTCGTGAGGAGGAAAAATGGCAAAATCTTTTATAGACGTTGTACTAGACTCTCCTAGGGCGGGTCTAAGTATACCTGTTAAAACCAAAAAAACCCCTCTCTCGAACCAATAAACCACCCGCGAACCGCCTTTCAGCTTTAAACTTCACGGCTGGTGGTTCCATTAAAGTCGCGTACGACTCTTCGGTCACCCGTTCGCTCGGAACTTCCATCCGCGGCCACACGCCTACTAGGCAAACCGTCTAGCCGCGCCACTAAGGGGAGAAACAAAGAGATTCCTCGCCTGAACGACGCGGGCAGCCAAGTCTACCCGAAGCGCAGGACCGCGGGTGCAGGCCCCGATGCGATTTCTACTGGCCCTCCCCGTTGTTCATCTCCCGACGCCCATTGAGCTCCCTCGTCCTCATCACAAGTGCGACGAATGATTCGATGAACGTCCAAATCCGTTCAGACTGGAGCATCAGAGGGACCATCGTATCAGGAGTCAGCTCAGCACCCACTGCCTGACCGAGGGCCTCCCTTGCCGCGCCCCACTTTGCGCAGACGAAGAGTGCGTGCTCTGCATTATCCACAGGGGAATCGCAGTGACAACACATCTCCTCGTCTCTTTTCTGAAAGCGCCTCAGGTACGCGTTAAAACAGCCATGGCCTGAGAGCGCTTGCGCCAAATGAAAGCCGGCCTCTCCGTGCTTTCTGTTTAGCCAGGTGGCGAGCTCCGGGATCAGGCGGTAGGTCCATCTCCCGGTCTGCTCGCCATGCCATCTGATTTGCCATTTCTCGACGAGTTTGCGCCTTCCATCCTTGCGGATGGCCTCCTTCACGCGAGCAATTTCCTACGGGTCGGTACAGGTAAGCTCCTTGCGGAGCTGAAAGGTCTCCTGCCTTTCCTCCGCCAATAAATCCATTGGCGGGACGCTCGCCAGGACCTGAACAGCACTCGTGGAGACGGTTCTATAGGCTGAGACTATTCTCAGCGCGACAAGTCTCTGCGCCGAGAACAGCCTCCTCTGGATAGCATAGTTTTTCAGGGCTTTGGCCCAGACCCGAGCTGCATAAAGCAGCCTCGATTGCACCACGCTCGCCACCAGTCTCCTTTTTACTTTCCTTGGCCCACCAATGTTTGGCATGAGCCGAGCCAAGCTTGCTCCACATTGGATGGCTTTGGCGGCTGTGATCCGTAGGTGTTCGCAAAAGCTAAGCCTAAGATCCAACTGCACTCCCAGGTACTTTATACTTGTTCTCCACTCGACCTCATGCTCTCCGAGAATGATCCTCGGGTACTGAAAGGATCTCCTGTCCGTGACGAGCAAAGCCTCGGTTTTTTCAGGGGCCATTTTGAGGCCTCTCCTATCCAACCAACGCTTTGCCCGCCGCAGGCTTTCATTGATCCTCAGCTCCAGGATTCCGACGTCATCAGCGGCGCACACGACAAGTGCGTCATCCGCAAAGCCGATGATGCACGTTCCAGCAGGTAGGTCCATGCGCAGGAAGTCGTCATGCATGACGTTCCAAACGAGTGGACCCACCAGCGACCCTTGAGGCGCGCCACATGTCATCTCTTCTTTGAGAGACCATTTGTCGCCCACGTAAATCACCCAACTGTCGCTCAGATAGTCATCTATCATTCGCAACAGATAGTCTGGAACCTTTTACCGCATCATCGCATCGATGCAGATGTTCCATCTCGCGGTATTCAACGCATTGCGTATGTCAATGCTGACCAACGCGCAGAATCCCTTACGCTTACCAGTTCCCTTTCTTGCATTTGTGGCGATGTTAACCACAGCTTGGATGGCGTCCACCGTGGACCTGCCTTTCCTGAAACCGAACTGGTTCGGAATCTTTCGCCCTGTTCTTCGCTATAGTCACTAAGATTGTCAGGAAATTTATCAATATGTGAATCTAAGAAGTTCAATTTCAAGCTCATGTAACATCCCATTTTTTGTAGAATATGTAAACAAACAGACTTTGAAAAAGTAGGGTGAATGAAGACTAACTTATTATGAGGTTTTCAACTTAAAACAGTGAAAACGTTGATGGTTACCGCTGTTCTCCTAGGACGAGTCTAGGCATACCTATTAGATCCAAAAAACCCCTTTCTCAAACCATATTGACACTTGCGGGACCGCCTTTCGGCCTTATACTTATGTCGAAGCTTTCCCATTGTAACCAATGGACATATAGGTCTATAGAATGAGGCATCTTCTAGAGGTTTGTTGCCCTTCCTCAGCAGGACCAATCTCTGCTTCTTCCAGTCTACGAAGAACCTTCCCTCCTGAAGACAGGAGTTAAAGACTTCCAGAAGGAGCTGCGGGTATATTACGATCACCTCTGTGAGGATTTCGTTTGGCATCCCGTCAATCCCCGGAGTTGTGTTGTCTTTGGTTCCTCGAGAGTAAAAAACTCTTTTCTCAGTTAAAAAACTTTCGATATACTTCTTCACTTTGAAGAAATCTGCAACTGAGGCGCGTCGATTACTTGTAGAACATATGGTGAGGCTGGCTTGAGTGAAAGAAGTGAGTGGTTTCAAAAGTTTAAGAACGGTGAATTTGACGCACCTGATACTTTGCTTCTTCTATTTTTTATTTTTCTTTTCTCCACCAAATTGCCATTCCCCAACCTCCTTTGGGGCTGGCTCCTGGTGGCCTCAGAATAAGAAGGCGATGTGCTGCCCTTTCCCTTTTCCCCTACTCGCTTCTCGGGGAGAGAAGGTGCTTCCTTTTTCTCGCCGTTGGACTGCGTTTTGGGGGTATCTCCCAGAGACGCCGGCCTGGGTCTCCGGAAAATTCCGATTCTCCTTGAGGCGCGGTGGGATTCCAGCCTCTTCTGGATTTCCACCCCGCTTTGAATTAGAAACTTAAGGGTGTTAAAGAGGCTGTCCAAAACTTCGGCATCCTCTCCAACACACTACCGATTTTTCAAGGATTCGGGGTGGTTTTTATGGTCTACAAGTTTAAAGATTTCTGTAATCACACAATAGACAACACGAAACATATACATGAGAAAATGTTCTTCGCAATCTCCAAAGTAACGAAGATACGAATTTTTCAAATATTCATCCCTCCCGAGGAGTGGTTTTCAATAAGGAGTTATAAAGGTGTTAAGCATTCTCTAGAAATTCACTAGACGGCCCGCAACATACGAATTCAAGAAAACTATTTTATGTGCCTCAGCCGCGACAACTCGTTTTTCCGTTACAGCTGAGAGTAAAGCAATGTTGTATATTCCGTTACAGAGGAATACAATGTAGAAATTGAAATGCGCATGCGCATTATAGTCTTACAGCGGAACGCAATCTATCTCTTATTCTTCTTCTTCTCACTTCTTCTTCGTACAGCGTTAGCACTGACTACTACACAAGACCGATAAAATCAAAATGGACGGGACTAGTCGCCAATTTGCGCCCGCTTCGTACAACTAGCGCAGCAAACAACTACAATAAGTACTAGATTAGATTCCAATGTACGCATAAAAACTCGTATCCGCACCACAGTCACATAAAATAGAATACGTGCCAATGCACACAATTCGGGACATTGCGAGACTCGCGACAATGCTCGCAGGACTGATCGCGCTTCGGATTCGTCTCGGCTTTGTCTCGGCTTTGCCTCGACTATGCCTCACCTACGCCTCGACTACGCCTTGGCTTCGATCTCCTGCGAACATTGTCGCTCGTCACGCAATCACCCTCATTGTGTGCCTAGGCACATAATATACTATTTAATGCCTCAAGGAAGAGATAAATGAATTTATGAAGTATTTAATCCGCTGAAGGGGCTAGTTTTTATGAGTGGAAAAAAGTAGGGAATATTCTGAAGTACACTTGGGATTATAGGCTGACATGCATCAGGTTTTATGATTTTGAAGCCTATTTTTGGAAGGGTCACTCACTTTTCAAAATATCTGAATTTAAGAAATTTTCGCATCCTCTTTTAAGGGTAGAAAAAAATTGTGACCTGATGGAACAATTCTGAGGTCAGATTCGGTTTCAGCAACCCTGAAAATATAAAAATGCTTCTGTCTCGTCTCTGGTGCATTAAATTTTTTTTTTATGTAGGAATGGCAAGTATTGACATGGTGAAATTTCTGAATTAATAATTGTGTTTTTTCTCTTCTCATTGAATATGAATCAATTAGAATATCAAATAATTCCAATCAATTACTGACTTGTTGCTTCAAAATCAGATATTTACAATTATAAATTTCCAAGCTAGTAGGTCCATAATTTATACAGATTTTTTTATATATTCTCAACATTGAAACAAATTTGGTAATTCTTAAAGAATGAATTTTTTCCGTGTACGATGTGATACAAGGCGGCATATAACAATAATATGAAAAAAAACTATTAATATTGTTATAAATAATTATAATTTTCTGAGTTACGTGAAACCAGAAAATAGTTAAAATAGTTATATTTTTTATAAGAAAATAATTTATTTTCAACGAATTGGAGAGTTTGTTACAACTTTTTTTTTCGTTTTAGGGCTATTTTTTGAGGCATTGGTACACATTGTCATTAGCTACCTCAGTTCCATTTATCTTACTCTTCAGCTACTACTGGATTATTCCTGAGTCTCCAAGGTGGCTATTAAGTAAAAACAGGATAGATGAGGCGGAGGTAATCGTGCAGCACATGGCAAGAGTAAACGGTAGAAGGGTGCCTACAAATTTCCTTAGAAAAATGGAGGTAACGATGTTTAATATGGATATTTAAAACGATTTGCGAAATTTATAATGCTACATCCTCGAAATTTAAAAAGTTATTCTCACACAAACGTGAAACCAGTTTGTATGTCTTTACACATAGTAACCTCATTTGTTCATATATAAGCTGTTTAAATAAATCAATCAATTTACCTCATCAAAATTTTTGATGTTTGTATTTACAATACTACTGTATTGACGAAATTAAAAAAGAGGTATTGATGAAAATAAAATTTTGATTAAAAAGAGAAGTTTTATTTAGAGATAGTTACGTAGATCGTTCGGTAAGTCGTTCAGTTCTCCAATAATATTGTTTCTCAAAATACTTTCCATTACTCACTAGGCATTTATATATTCGCACATACCAGTTATGAAACCATCAATATCAATGTGAATGACTTGATCAAAACAGTAGTTCCCTGATTCTGATGAGCTCGGCATTGTCATGGTGAAGGAACGATGTGTAAAATTGACTTTTCAGACGCAAACCTTTGAATGCTGCAAAAAGTGGGAGAAGACAGTGTTCAATGTTTTTATTACGAAGTTCAAAGTTTTTATTACATCTCGACAACTGAAGAAAACAACAAGTATATATTTTTTTTTATCCACCGAGATTGCTTAATCATGTTTAGATGGTTTTTTTCTTCAAACATCTATACACGACCTTGAAATTTTGTTGGCACATCATAATAGCACAGCCAAGTTTCATTTCCCGTTACAATCAAAAACACTTGACTATATCCTCTTGATTTAGATTTTAAGAGGATTCTACCACTCCACATGGTTCGCCTTCTGCTCATCAGTTAGACGCAGGACCGCGGGTGCAGGCCCCGATGCGATTTCTACTGGCCCTCCCCGTTGTTTCGCTCCCGACGCCCATCAAGTTCTCTCGTCTTCATCACAAGTGTGACGAATGACTCGATGAGCGTCCAGAACCGCTCAGACTGGAGCATGAGGGGGACCATCGTGTCAGGAGTAAGTTCGGAACCCACCGCCTGACCGAGGACCCCCCTAGCCACACCCCATTTTGCGCAGACGAAGAGTGCGTGCTCCGCGTTATCCACCGGAGAATCGCAGTAGCGACACGTCTCCTCGTCTAACTTCTTAAAGCACCTCAGGTACGCGTTAAAACAGCCATGGCCCGAGAGCGCTTGCGCCAGGTAAAAGCCGACTTTCCCGTGCATTCTGTTCAGCCAGGTGGCGAGCTCCGGGATCAGGCGGTAGGTCCATCTCCCTGTCTGCTCACCATGCCATCTCATCTGCCATTTCTCGACGAGTCTACGCCTTCCATCCTTGCGGATGGCCTCCTTCGCGCGAGCGATTTCCTGCAGGTCGGCGCAGGTAAGCTCCTTGCGAAGCTGAAAGGTTTCCTGCCTTTCCTTCGCCAATAAATCTATTGGCGGGACGCTCGCCAGGACCAGCACAGCGCTCGTCGAGATAGTTCTATATGCCGAAACTATTCTCAGCGCGACAAGTCTCTGCGCCGAGAACAGCTTCTTCTGGATAGCATGGTTTTGCAAGGCATTGGCCCAGACCGGAGCTGCATAAAGCAGCTTCGAATGGACCACGCTCGCCACCAATCTTCATTTCGCTTCCCTGGGTCCACCAATGTTTGGCATAAGCCCATTTTAAAGGGTTTAGAATACCATTAATTCAATTTATTGCCTGCCTTTCAGTTACTATTGGGATTGTATATAATTCAAAATCATTGAATTTGTTGATTTTAGCTAAATATATTTTTCAAAATTGATTCTATTTTAAGCAGGAGAATGGTTGTCATTTATTGTAATCTGTTATGGAAACATGTTTAAAAGTTATTGGTGATCAAGGGTAGTTTAGTTTTTTTATTTTGTCTTCTTTTTGATAGACAATTTTTTACTGTTCCGCTTGTTTTGATAAATGGCCTTTTATTTAATTTCTTTTTTGGGCGGGGGGGGGGGGGGGGAAAAATTGTCTTTAGAAGCTTAGAATTTCTTTAACTGTAATCGGCCATCGTTATCAGAGATAAAAGCATGAAACTGTTATGTGCCTGGAATATTTCTTGTATAATCAAATATTGGTTATTTAATGAAGATTACCCAAAATTTGAAAAAAACGGGGACATAGAGACATTTGGAAAAGGTTTAAAACAATACCGCATGTTTATTTTAAAACAAGCTCTAAATAATACTGGACAAGTTGCGTAAACTTTCAAACCGCAGAGTAAAAATTAAGGTGTGTAATCATTGTTATAAAGTTATAAATTTGTTATAAAGTAACAGAAAAAAATTGAACTTTTTATCCTAAGTTGAGTAAAATTTGTTCCAGAAAAAGATTTTGGTTTTGTATTTGCAGAATATTTTTTTTTTTTTGACAGTAAAATGGATGGCCTTTTGCAGAATATTAATCCTTCATTTAAAATTAATAAAAGAATGTGAAATGTTTGTTAATTTTCTAGAAAAAAATAAAAATTATTTTATAAAATTATAAAATTATATTATAAAATTATAAAGTTCAAGCTAAATCTCAAATGAAAGTTCACGGTGAGTTTGAATATTGTCTCAATTGTATTATATGGAACTTTACGCTTTGTTCGTCAGCTTTTTATCGAGGATGTGTTGCAGTTTACTCAAGAGTTGAGGAAAACAGAATTTCTTGATCGCGCGTCGCCTGTCACCACTCAGGATCGAATGTAAAACTCAAGCTCCCGTAGGTATTTTACATTATTTTTAAACATGCATGAAGGTGTTTGAAACTTTACATAATAATGACCGATGTTGTCTATTCTTGATATCTTGAATAACAATAGATATTAGTTGAAAAATTACGAAATAAAAGCACAAATAATTGAACAAGCGACATTTGTACGCAAGGGTCCATGAAATGTCGGTGATACCCCTGGCCTAATGAAATTCGCAAAGCACGTGATCAACGTTTCAAATAAGCCGGTTTTGTTTTCATCGCGCGTTTTCGCTTTGCCATTATTCGTGTTGTGGTCGATAAAAAAAGCTAACATTGAAAGTGGTTTAAAGTGTTGGGACAAAATAAAATTTTGCATTGTTTTCACTATAAATATACTTTTTCCTTTCGTTTCCTGCAACCTAACATCCTAATGATATTAGATATTTTAA
This sequence comes from Diplolepis rosae, assembly GCA_030998225.1. NCBI lineage: Eukaryota > Metazoa > Arthropoda > Insecta > Hymenoptera > Diplolepididae > Diplolepis > Diplolepis rosae. The sequence goes on along the minus strand of JAPYXD010000210.1, from coordinate 484,697 downwards.
TTTATTTCAATAATAATTTATTCCATTTTTCATCGGAAGAAATTATGTCTCAAGCGTTAATTTTTATAAATTGACTCAGAGCCCTCTACATTTTTGATCCTTTACTGGCCGACTTCTTGGCCCTACAATATTTCAGCCGGCACTTTACTCACAAGTAAAAATTTGACAGTAGTCTTATAAGGGAAGGCGTTCTTTAGAAATATACTTCTTTCAATATTTTGAGCGTCATTTGGTACAATTTGTCAGGACTCACTAATCTGCCCTCGTAGTAGAGTCTCCAAGGTAGAGAATGTTTTTTTTACTCTTGCTGCTTCAGAATTTCCTTAACAGTAGCTCACGATTTAGTCAACTCGGGCGTAAACTTTCAGACACACGTCGGTAATACATTTATGTATTTTTGAGTAAATTCTTCAATATTTTTTATCATACCGTACTCCATTCTAGCTTACGTTTCCTTTAACTGTGAGTTAAATTTTCACTATTATTTGAATTACTTTTGATTTTGAATTCTCATCTTCTTCGTGAAAAGAACGCCGATTTCTATTAATGATTAACAGAATTTATTATACTCAACTGTAGGTGGAAACTTGTTCAAATGTCCTTATGTCCTCAAGTCAGTCGATTAAAGTTTCCCGAAATAATTTTCATCTTGCAGGTAGTTAAAATAATAACACAGGCCGACAAAAGAAAAGTAGGAGTTCTGACAGACTAGACTAGTCAATTCTTATGGATTTCAAGGCATTGAATCCGAATCCGTAGCCGGAATTCCACCATCGGGTCTTGCTTCTTTTTTTTAACCTCAAAAAACATCTTTCTTTCGACATTTATCATAATTAAAAATATGTTATGAAAAAACGCGAATACAAAGAAATTGTCTAGTTTGGTCCACTGGGCACTTTTATACACAAAGGATCCCGGTTAGAAGGTATGGATTAAATTAGATAGAAACGTTTCTATTCAATTTAGTACCGTTTTTGAAAATTACATTCCAATCCAGAAGAGTATTAAAGAACTAAAAGAAACGGATTGAAATAAATCCACCTACCGAATCGAGATTAAAACGTAGTCAAAAGCACCGCTTTAGTGGAACGGAATTGAACAGAATTAGCCTCAAAAAAGAAAGATAAAAATTTATTTATCCATGTTAAGTTTACACGTCATTTTGATTTATGAATTGAATTCATCCTCAATTATGTTTAATTTCGAATTGATTTTATCAATGTGCATTTAATTTTTGCATGAGTTTCTCACTTTCATTTTTTTCATATTTAGATAACGTTCATTGTATTATTTGACAAATTTATGACATATTTATTATTTCTCTATTGCACTTTTCAAGGGAACTCATCTAAATTATTTGGAATAAATTTGCAAAATAATTAATTAGAATTCAAACTCCTGCCATTACAGAGGTCAAAACGAGTTAAATTAACTTCAATTTGTAGACGAGAAACAACAGAATTAGTTTGTTTCACATATCCACTCACAGGTTGAAATTAAAATGACCTTAACTTCTTAGGTTATCCTACTTAATTAAATTGAATTACTTTCTTTCACATTTACACTCATAAACACGAATACGCTAAAATGAATTGAAGTGTTCACGTTCAAAAACGGTATTGCTTTGGATTAAAAGAGTTGAAAAATCGCCCATATTCAAACTACTTTTAATTCAATTTAATCCATACCTTCTTACCGGGATCTGTACTTTGATGCCTTTGCCTCTTTTTACAGAAACATCTCGTTTGAAGTTCCAGCAGATATCAGCCATTATGTCAGTGTTCACAGATTGCGTAAGATTTTTGCTCCCACCATGGATCTCATCAGCTCATTGCGTCTTCCTCATTCAACCAACTTCTGGCAGTGGAGCGAGGAAGAAACCATGAGCTGGTGGGATCCGTGGTGGGAGCAAAAATCTTACGCAATCTTTGAACACTGCATCATGTTAACATTTTATCTGCCTTGGCATCGATACTCCGAATAAAATATAGTATATTACATAACAAGGGCAGAAAGTTGAGATTCCTGCACTGCGCGCCATAATGCCCGAGGCGAAGCCGAGGGCATCATGGCACGCAGTTCAGGGCTCTCAAATTTCTGCCCATGTAGTGTATACTATTTTTCTTGCTACCCGGTCGAAAGTACGAAAACAATTGCATGTGGGCATTGGAATATATTGATGCCTGCCCCGACATTTGCGGCACGAGCGGAACGAGTGCTGCTGGTCGGGGGGCAGGCATCAAATACATCTATAAATTAAGGTTTAGATTTCTATTTTCTTGTTTCGATCATTGTTAATTATCATAGACTAGCATGTATCTGTCAGCGGACTTTTTGGGTAAGGTGCCAGTTTCTACTATAAATTGTGCTTCAGTTTCAAAGTTTTTATTAATTTCTTCTTCATCTGTCGATTCGTCAGATGATATGTCATTCATTTTTTATTTTTGTTACGCTTCAGTCACTACTAATACTTTCTAAATAATATTCACTAATTGCCACTAATAAACATTAGAAGAGAGCGGACAAATTTTGACGCTTTAGGTTATCGACGTTTTTACTCCCGCTATTATAGAGGGCGCGCATATAGCTTGACCAATGCATGAAAGTAAGACTTTCTGCCGTGAAATTGGTGCCGAAACCACGTACTTTCGACTAGGGTAGTAAGAAAAATGATTTTCACTCGGCATTCCCTAATGTCAGTGATGAAGACTTCTTCTTTCATGTTTTTCTATATTATGTAGCGGTGCGCAAACTTCAGTCGCAGATATTTTTTTACACGCCTTGGGTAATTTGATTATTACCTTGCAAAAACTGCTTTTCCTAAGTTATTTTTAAGGTTAGGAAATAAAAGCGTCTTAATTTTAATTTTCCGGCGAAACATTTTTTCTATAAAAAAAGTAGGGTCTTGAACACTGTACAGGCTCCTCCCCCCGTCCTGCAAAGTTTCAACCCGGAAAAAAGAAACGATTGATTGGAATTTCTGTAAATTGCGTATCTTAAAATTTACGATTAAAGATTTCTGAATATGCAGTTTTATCTGAAAAGGATTGCATTGAAACATTGTTGAATCGCGTTAGAATTTTTCAGTCGTATAAATTTGTATTAATGAGATTGAATCGTAGTTTTACGACTAAGTGACAATGCGATTTTAGCCAATCGCTTTTTGTTTCCTGGATAGTCCAGTACACAAGAATAGACAATTCATACGTACTTTGAACTGCTGAATCTGCATTTCCGGTCAGAATAACAAAACAAGATCGTATTTTTTATGACCTCCCTGGCGAACCGGCTGAACGCTAGGTTTATGCAGCGTAAATCTAGCGTAAACCTAGCGTAAAATAGCAATGTAACTCATAAAAGCGACAAAATAAATGTTTCACGTATTTGTATCCTTACTCTACCTTAAAATTAACGTTAAAAGGTAATAAACATATACAATAATTTTATTTATTAGCAATGAAAACTAAAAAAACAAAATACCTGTCTGAAGGCAGTGCAGTGGTTCATCAATTTCAATATCTCCACCGTCAGAATTGACTATTTTTTGGAGTGAGACGAAAGTATAGTTGTGTCTCACTCCAACCAATGGTGAACTCTAACTGTGAGGACGTTTCGCAAATGGGGCACAATTCGTCAAATGTACCCACCTAGAAACTTTTTGTCTCCGATTTCCTTGAAAGTCCGTGAAATTATTGTCCTAGTGAACCTCTTTTAATTCCCCTAAGAGGAATTATTACGACCGGTTGTCAGTATACAGGGGCTCGAATTTTCAACCTTTTACCGCGCACGCTGATACTCAATTAACCATAACTTCTACAAAAGTTATCCAAATTAATTTTTTTATGGAAGTCTTGGAAACGTTTTTTCATCAGCTTTACGCTGAAAGCAATCGTTTAGATAAAAAAAATTATTCGAACTTCATTTTTTAATTTTAAACACATTTTTGAGTTTTTCTCCACGTGCGGCCGCTAATTTTCTTTCCAAAATTATGTTTAAAAAAAAGCTTGACTTTTTCCCTTTGAAATGAGCCATGGTCGAAAGTGGGGCGAAAGAAATTGGTGGAGATATATATATATATAGTATTAAAAAAGTGAATATAGTAAAATATAGTAAAAAAAAAAACCTGTCATTGAAGGCAATGCAGTGGTTCACCATTTGGGGCAAAATTCGACAAGTGTACCCGCCTAAAAACTTTTTGTCTCCGATTTCCTTGAAAATCCGCGAAATTATTGTCCTAGCGAACCTCTTTTAATTCCCCTAAGAGAAAGTCTCTAGTACGACGGGTTGTCAGTATACAGGGGCTCGAATTTCCAACCTTTTACCATTATTATAATATAAGCAATTAACCATAACTTCTACAAAAGTTATCCAAATTAATTTTTTTATGGAGGTCTTAGAAACGTTTTTTTCACCGTATGAAAACTTTAAAGGGCGTTTTCTCAAAACCACATTTTTCAAAATTGCGTGCACGATTAAAGGAGAACCAATTAAGCTATTATTATAAACCTTTTTTTTATTTGTAGGTAATTAAAATGCGCATATAGTGAACCTTTAGTTTTCATGATACAGTATTTATTTTCATTATGAATAACGCATTGTAAATAAAAAAACGGTGAAAAATTTGATTTTTCTTGAAAGTAACTCAAAAGATCGATAAAAAAAATTTTTTTACAATTTTTTAGGTTCACTATAGGCGGAAGACCCTTCTGAGTAAAAAAAAAAACAAATATACAAGGTGCGTTCCAAAATAAACGAGACTGAGCTAAAATAAAAACGACAGGAGCTTTCTTCTGTTAAATTCGAGTTTATTTATTCAAAATAGTCCCCTCCGGCCTCGATACACTGTTTTGCGCGATCCAAAAGCTTTTTGAAAGAGCTTTTTAGGTCATTGACCGGAATGTCCTTCAGGATGTCGGTACAAGCCTTTTGGATGGCCTCTACGGACGCAAAACGTTTTCCTTTCATGGCCAAATGCAATTTTCCGAATAGGTAGAAGTCACAGGGAGCCATATCAGGCGAATACGGTGAGTGATTGATGTTTATAATGCGATTTCTAGTAAAAAAATCAGTCACAAGAGTGGATCGATTCTGAGCAATTTTTGGTCATCAGTTAACTTGTGGGGAAAAAAACGTGCACAGACCTTTCGTAAGCCCAAATGATCGGTTAAAATGCGATAAATCGATGTTTTGGAGATATTTACTCCGATTCCATGAATTTCAAAGATGATTTCGGTTCATTTTTGCCAAATTCACGCACAAATTCGATGGAGTTTTGGGTGATCACTGATTTTGGGCGGCCCGTATGTTCATCGTCATTTATGTCCTCACGACCATCTCTGAAACGTGTAAACCACTCATGAACTCTGGCACGAGATAGACAATCATCGCCATAAACTTTTTTCATCAATTCAAATGTTTTTTTCAAAAAAATTGATTTTTTGAAAAAACGACATATTTGAAAAATCTGAAAAAATGCATAGTGATAGCCCCAAGTATTACGCAAATTTTAGGTTTGTAATTAAGGTGCGCACTCGAAAATTGTGTGACATATAAATTTTTTTGTAAAGTGATGCGCGTAGAATCACGATCTTTGATCGACGGCGTCGGGCGCAAGTTCCACTAATGTTCTATTACTGTCTACTTTTTCTAGAAGTTTACTATCAAAAAGTGATGGAAAGTGATTATTAATTTTTTGATTATCGCTTTACACTCATAACATATGAATAATGTAATGAGTTTTATGATTGTATATAAATTATCAAAAAAATAATTTTTTTTATTATCATAAAAATTAATTTGTTCGTAAAAAATCCACGAACAAATTTATTACGTCAGAAAGTATGGAGAGTGACTTTTTGAATTGTACGTTGATGGGAATGTGAGAAATCACAAGGACTCTGATTTTTCGTCGATATTATTGTCTTCGAGGGATTTTTGGAACCGGAAGGTACCTGGAGGCCGTGAGAAGGAAGATTTTGCGAGTCATTTACCGATTTCTGATAATTTCAACAATGAAGAAAAAAACATACATGCTAGGAGAAACAAATCTTATTATTTTCTATCCTTCATCTAAAACTTCATCTTTCATAACTCTTATCCTGCATGTGTTGCAAAGGAGTCCATTTTTTTTAACATCTTTGAATTTATTGAGAAAATGCTCTGGGAATGCCCTTAAACTCCTTTAATTTGAATCTGCGAGTATAAGTTATTAAGAGGAAAATCACGTCTCATCACTTTTTGATAGTAACGATCTCGAAAAAGTAGACAGTAATAGAACATTAGTGGAACTTGCGCCTGACTCCGTCGATAGAAGATCGTGATTCCACGCGAATCACTTTACAAAAAAATTCATGTATCGCACAATTTTCGAGTGCGCACCTTAATTATGTACCTAAAATTTGCGAAATACTTGGGGTTATCACTATGAATTTTTTCAGATTTTTCAAAGATGGGGTTTTTTCAAAAAATCAATTTGTTTGAAAAAAACATTTTTTTCATTATTAAATTTGGAGTAAACATTTTTTCATTATTAAATTTGGAGTAAAAATTTTTTCAAAAAATACTACTACATCGGCCATCTAATGATACGGTTGTGTAATTTTTTTCAGAATTTTTCCTAGCTTTAATTTTTAAATAATTGAAAAAGAAATAAAACATTTTTTTGTTTCGTTTATTCCATAACTTTTTAAATAATGCATGAAATAATCTGAAATTTTGGGTTTCTTCATTATTTATGTTAGTCTATAAATCCTTGAAATTTCAAGTAAATCGGAAACATGGAGTCCTGAACCCATCCGATTCACCATGGAACACGCCATATATCTCCACCAATTTCTTTCGCCCCACTTTCGACCATGGCTCATTTCAAAGGGAAAAAGTCAGGCTTTTTTTTAAACACAATTTTGGAAAAAAAAATATCGGCCGCACTTGCAGAAAAACTCAAAAATATGTTTAAAATTGAAAAATTACGCTCAAATAATATTTTCATCTAAGACCATTGCCTTCAGCGTAAAGCTGACGAAAAAACGTTTGTAAGAACTCCATGAAAAAATTAATTTGGATAACTTTTGTAGAAGTTATAGTTAATTGAGTATCAGCGTGCGCGGTAAAAGGTTGGAAATTCGAACCCCTGTATACTAACAACCCGTCGTACTAGAGACGTTCTCCTAGGGGAATTAAGGGGGTCTCCTTATCCAGAACCTTCAAAAAAGGCACTTTTTCCCAATTTTCTTTGAAGCAGAAAATAAAAACACTGGTCTAAGATTTTTCGGATATATTTAAGTACATATTTGAACTTATTAAAAAAAAATTTTCATTTGAAATCTTGTTACAATTTGACAAGATTTTATGGAGGAGTGCAATCTTTTGGATGAAATATTTTGTAGTTCTTAATTTGTCTGTCCGTCTGAAATCGTAGTAAGATTTGAACAGTAACCAACAAATTTTCCAATAGAATTCAGGATCAATAATAATTGATTCAGGAAGTACTTCAACTCTGTAGAGCATTTTTTGAATTTCGAATTCAAAATGTGTGCTTAAGCCACAAAAAAGTAAGCTGAAAATGTAGATATAAAACTAATTATGTCATGTTCATGTCTTCTTAATGGAAAATACTTTGCATATAATTCTCTAATTCGATATTTTTTTAATGTATGAACATTCAAGAAATTGATAAATATTCCATCTTTTTATAGGAACTAAAAATTTCCGGATAATGCTTTGATTGAGAAAGCTAAAAATTTGTCAAATATTAATATAAATTGCAATTTTACAATTGAATTATTTTTCAAATATTTTAACATCTCTTCAATCTTAATAATTCTTACAGAAGTTTATTTCATGTGAGTGACTTTTTCTTTTTCTAATGAAAGATTTCGTAATTCTAAATTCGGCCCAATTCGTAACATTGTAAAAAGATTTTAAAACTTCATAAAAATTTTTTTTCTGTTTTATTCAAAGTCAATAAATATTCAATGTTTGGAATCGAAATATTAAGTAAATGATTTTTAATTTCTGGGAATAAACTGCTTTAATAAGACAATCTTTCTTCTTTGTGAAAAATCTCAATTTTAAAATTAAAATTCTACGCATAGGATCCAAAAACATAATATGAAAATACTTTTATTACAGAATTTTGAAATATACAAGTTGACCAATTTTTAATCGAGTAAATCGGCTACTTTAAGCAAAAAATTATGTTAAAAATATTTTATCAAACAAAAATAAGACACATTAAATTACGGTTTAAAATCCACATTCATAGATTGATGGTAAAAGCAGTTTAAAGTTTTTTAATCTTACGTTTTAGTGACGTATGCACAGACTTTTAATCAGATAAATGAAATGCTTTATAGAAAGTCAAAATTTTCTTATTACTGCACTTAATCAAATTTATAAAGTAAAAATATTTTTTAATTGATGCTTTCACTCAATTCTTTAAACATTCATTAATTGAAAATTGTACTCAAAATTTAATCTTGCAGCGTTCCAATATTCCTACAATGTTACAAAATCTTATTAATCATTATTTTAGTCGAATTATTTTCAAAATATTTAAAAAATAAATGTAAATATTTTGATTAAATACTCTGTCAAATTTTGCATTTGACTGATCTTGCAAAATTGTTGAAAGTTTTGAATACCGATAGAAGAAACTTTAAATGAAATTTTATGTCCATAAATGCTTAAAGTTCTATATAGAAATATCAACTACAACATTCTCAAATTTTATAAATAAACTACTAAATTCAAAAAGTTTCGGATTTTTTTAAAAACTGTACAAATTTCAAATATGAATCAGTCAAAATCTACTGATTATCAGTGAAATTTTACTGATTTAAATAACTAAAAACAGGTTACTGTGAATCAGTCAAAGTTCACTGATTACTTCAGCGAAAAGTAACTGATTTAACAGTGAAAAATATTGTTTCCACTGATGATTCAGTGAAAAGGCAAATCACTGATTCAATCAGTGAAAATTTGACTGATTCAGATTTAGAGTGTATACAAATTTCAAATATAAATTTTTGCACCATGTTTGACCTTTGGGTAGGACTCAAGAAAACAATTGTAGACATACTTTCATTACTTAGTAAAATACTATGAAGACTTGCTTTTTAAATTAAAGCGAAAACTTTTAAAACCTATAACAATCGGTTGCATAGATTCGGCTCTAATCTTGGACGCAATTAGAGAAATAGGTTTTTTTGCTTTTTTTAGATCTAGTTTTTGCCTTAAACATAAAAGAAAGAAAACACATTTGAAATATTAAAATAAAAAAGCTGGTTCATTCTTAGAGAATCCCAAATATTCTGAAATAAAACTCCTTTCCACACCACCACGGAGGTAGAGTTTACTAGTAATAGTTCAATAAATTTTATGTACTCTAAATAAATTTTTTCGTAATTGCAGAAAACTTATTCCAAATACAAAAATTGTATCTTTAAATGTACAGGATAATTAATTATAAAAATCGTTCGAATTTGAATTTCAAGGACTTGTACACAGTTTCAAGGCACATCGTTTTTCCTTTTGCAAAAATTTTTAAAACTTCTAATTTTTCAAGTAATTGGGAAAAGTACATTTAAAAAAAAATTGTTTTCTCTACTTCCGCTCGCGCTAGCTTAACAAATTTTCAGAATTTTACGATTTTATTAATATTGTATTAAGTGTCTACATTTTCTGAAACTATCTACAGGAGAAAAATTTTAATACTTTCGTAAAGAAAGTTTTCTGAAAAGTTGTAGCTCAATCAGATTAATAGCCAAAAAGTTACCAATGTTTTAAATCGCAAACGAACGGTATAGAGGTCAAATTGGAGACGAAAACAAATAATAATAGCAACCTTCTTTTGTTTTCTTCTAAGATATACTTGATTCTCGCTTTTTGCGTTATTTGAGAAGGCAAGAGTGTGGATTCTTCATATTTTTATCGTAATTCCTTATTGAAAACAGCAAAAGTAAGAATATTATATTATTATTTGGTGATACGTGAGTGCTCTTACGTACGTGATTGTTTGATGTTTGTGGGTAAGTTTATTCTGTGAAACTTAATTTGTGTGCAGATTACAAATTATTCACATTCGCTCAATTTTATCGACTTTTCATCTTATTAATTCTTTTCAAATAATTCTGTTTTCCTTCGTCGTATAATTTATTGTTCACAATGAGTAATCCGGTTGACCCAAATTCGAGTGTTTTGAAGGACAGCCAGGTTCAAACGAAGGTTGACCACCGTTTGAACTCTGGTTCAAACGAATGTCAACCCGCTAGAAAAGTCATGAAAAATGCAAAAGCATTCAGTTGGGATGGTTTGAGGAATTTCCGTCGTGGAGAGAGTGGGTGGTTACATTAGCAGATGAAACAAGATTTCATTGCAAAATTTGCAATAAAACGTTGCTATGTGGCAAATCGGAAATTGAAAAGCATGAAGCATCTTTATCACACAGAAAGAAGCAAGAGTTTTCAAATAAATTAGAATGTTATGGAGTAGTAAGTAAAAATTCTTCTAATGTAACTGCCAATTCTTACAGTGTTGAACCTTGTGTAGCAAGTTCTTCTGCTTCAGAATTCACAAATTCCAGGATTCCGGAAAGTGTTACTTTCAAACAGAAAGTACAAGAAGCAGAGATTAGGATTAGTACATTTTTCGTAGAGCATAATTTACCATTCGCGATTTCATCAGAATTGATAGGACTTTTCCAAGATATGGAACCTTCGGTTATAAAAGACGTTAGATTGAGCCACACTAAAATGGTCCTAGTTGTAAATAACGTCGTATGTGCTGCTGAAACTGATCGCATGGCAAATATTTTGCGTAAGCAATCATTTTCAGTGTACGAAGACGAAACGACCGACAGGACTTTAGAAAAGTGGCTGTCATTAATGGTTCGATATGTGGAGCCAACGACATTTTCTGTCAGGGTGGAATTGCTCCAGCTTATTAATGTAAATGCTTCGGATTGTTCTGCCTCTAAAATTTTTGATGCGTTCGAAAAAGCATTGTCCGGGCAGAAAATCCCTTTATCTAATATCTGTGCTTTAGCTTGTGATAATGCACAGGCGATGGTCGGCAATAGGTCCTCATTTAAAAGAAAATTAAAGGAAAAAAGTCCCCGTTTAATTGTTTTCCCGTGTGTCTCGCATTCGTCAGCAATTGTAGCAAAATATGCTTGTGCCACAATCCCAGATGTAGAGGATTTAATCAAAGATTTGCCAGCTTTTCTTAATGCTAGCTCCAAGCGAACGGCTATTTTTCGATCGATTGTTTTGGAATTAGGAAATGACTATCAAAAAATTCCTAGTCATTCTGAAACTCGCTGGCTTGTCCGCTATCGATGCATAGATATTATAATAAAGAATTGGGAAGTTATTCTTCAGTATCTTATGGTCCTCGTATCTGAGAAGGTAGAGAAGGCCAAAGACTTGTTAGGAAAAATGCAGAATCCTTTGACACTCGCATATTTCCTATTCTTGAAATTTACTTTGAATAGGTTCAACGTATACAATGCGAAATTTCAAAGTCGCGAAACAATGGTTCAGGAACTCCAGCCAAACTCGGCTAAATTCTTCGTATGGATTCTTAGCAGTTATTTGAAAGAGGGTCTTCTTCAACCGAATTTATTCTTTCAAATTATTAGAAATGTTAACTTTGCAGATCCTAGTAATCAAAAGCCGCTTCAAGACATTGACGTTGGTAAGGAAACGCGAGAATATTTCCAGCAGCAACTTACAAACAATAAATTGCAAATAGTAGAAGTTGATCTATTTCTTCGTAATTGCTTGAAATTTTATGTCACAGCAAGCGAAGAAATTCCCAATCGACTTCCTTTTGATGACATCTTTTTGTCTTGCGTTGCTGTTTTCCGACCTCAAGTAGCTTTCTATGCTGATCGAAGCGAAACTTTTCCTAGGGTCTGGAAAGTTTGTCAAGATTTAGGGTCGTTTGATAGAATAGGTGTACAAAAAGAGTGGGATTCTTTACTCAAAATCAGACAGGAACTCAAAGAAAAGTGGTCGAATTTATCTTTTGACGAAATGTGGTCTAGTATCGGTGTATCTTCGACGAGTACAGGAGAAAAACTTTTTCCAAATTTGACCTCAGTATTGAATCATGTTCGGAGTCTTCCTCATTCAAATGCTGAGGCGGAACGAGGTTTCTCCATGCTCACGGACGCGAAAACTCCCAAAAGAAATCGCTTAGGAAACAGGACGGTCAACTCAATTTGTGTTACTCGATCAGCCCTAAAGGCGAGACCTGAAACAGCCAGAACAACGAGCATCACTTCGAAGCATTTGCAATTAATGACCGAAAATCTATATGAGATGGCAGAAAGTGATAGGGAAACTGGTTTGTCGCTCTTCGCTCACGAAGGAGAGGATTAATTCTAATGGCCAAGGCATGGCGTTAATCAATTTCAAACCCCTTTCTTACTCACAAAATAATGACATTTTATTTCTTATATCAGAGATACGTTCTTTATTCCTTTCTTCGCGTGCCTCGGGTATGGAAATTGTTTAGTTTTAATTATTATTTTGTGAGTAAGAAAACATACTGAAATTGAGTAATATCACGCTTTGGGCATAATTGAGAGGCAAGGGGACTCACAATAATCAAGCACCCCAAATCATCCCGAATTAATCAAACTTCTTCATTATTTGATTTAAAACAAAACATTTTTGTTCGACGTATACTGGCATTTGATAGAGGCAAGCCTGAAGTACGGGCTACATTTGTAGCGTTTTTTACCACTTTGCTTCATTTCTTTCCTTTTTTCTTTTTGCATGAAAGCAAAAACCCTTTTCGTTTCGTAGGACGTGGACTAGGCCTACAGGGGATACCACGTAAAAAAAACGAGTCTTAAACTCTACCTCCGTGGTGGTGTGGAAAGGAGTTTTATTTCAGAATATTTGGGATTCTCTAAGAATGAACCAGCTTTTTTATTTTAATATTTCAAATGTGTTTTCTTTCTTTTATGTTTAAGGCAAAAACTAGATCTAAAAAAAGCAAAAAAACCTATTTCTCTAATTGCGTCCAAGATTAGAGCCGAATCTATGCAACCGATTGTTATAGGTTTTAAAAGTTTTCGCTTTAATTTAAAAAGCAAGTCTTCATAGTATTTTACTAAGTAATGAAAGTATGTCTACAATTGTTTTCTTGAGTCCTACCCAAAGGTCAAACATGGTGCAAAAATGTCGTAAAATAAGAAAAATGTCTGAGTACTTTGAAGAAGTTTTTCTTAATCGATATGTATCATATTCCAATAATATTTAGGAATATTTATTAAAATATTCATCTTCTAAATTTGTTTGATTAATGTACAGAGTACACTTTATATTTGAAATTTGTATACACTCTAAATCTGAATCAGTCAAATTTTCACTGATTGAATCAGTGATTTGCCTTTTCACTGAATCATCAGTGGAAACAATATTTTTCACTGTTAAATCAGTTACTTTTCGCTGAAGTAATCAGTGAACTTTGACTGATTCACAGTAACCTGTTTTTAGTTATTTAAATCAGTAAAATTTCACTGATAATCAGTAGATTTTGACTGATTCATATTTGAAATTTGTACAGTTTTTAAAAAAATCCGAAACTTTTTGAATTTAGTAGTTTATTTATAAAATTTGAGAATGTTGTAGTTGATATTTCTATATAGAACTTTAAGCATTTATGGACATAAAATTTCATTTAAAGTTTCTTCTATCGGTATTCAAAACTTTCAACAATTTTGCAAGATCAGTCAAATGCAAAATTTGACAGAGTATTTAATCAAAATATTTACATTTATTTTTTAAATATTTTGAAAATAATTCGACTAAAATAATGATTAATAAGATTTTGTAACATTGTAGGAATATTGGAACGCTGCAAGATTAAATTTTGAGTACAATTTTCAATTAATGAATGTTTAAAGAATTGAGTGAAAGCATCAATTAAAAAATATTTTTACTTTATAAATTTGATTAAGTGCAGTAATAAGAAAATTTTGACTTTCTATAAAGCATTTCATTTATCTGATTAAAAGTCTGTGCATACGTCACTAAAACGTAAGATTAAAAAACTTTAAACTGCTTTTACCATCAATCTATGAATGTGGATTTTAAACCGTAATTTAATGTGTCTTATTTTTGTTTGATAAAATATTTTTAACATAATTTTTTGCTTAAAGTAGCCGATTTACTCGATTAAAAATTGGTCAACTTGTATATTTCAAAATTCTGTAATAAAAGTATTTTCATATTATGTTTTTGGATCCTATGCGTAGAATTTTAATTTTAAAATTGAGATTTTTCACAAAGAAGAAAGATTGTCTTATTAAAGCAGTTTATTCCCAGAAATTAAAAATCATTTACTTAATATTTCGATTCCAAACATTGAATATTTATTGACTTTGAATAAAACAGAAAAAAAATTTTTATGAAGTTTTAAAATCTTTTTACAATGTTACGAATTGGGCCGAATTTAGAATTACGAAATCTTTCATTAGAAAAAGAAAAAGTCACTCACATGAAATAAACTTCTGTAAGAATTATTAAGATTGAAGAGATGTTAAAATATTTGAAAAATAATGCAATTGTAAAATTGCAATTTATATTAATATTTGACAAATTTTTAGCTTTCTCAATCAAAGCATTATCCGGAAATTTTTAGTTCCTATAAAAAGATGGAATATTTATCAATTTCTTGAATGTTCATACATTAAAAAAATATCGAATTAGAGAATTATATGCAAAGTATTTTCCATTAAGAAGACATGAACATGACATAATTAGTTTTATATCTACATTTTCAGCTTACTTTTTTGTGGCTTAAGCACACATTTTGAATTCGAAATTCAAAAATGCTCTACAGAGTTGAAGTACTTCCTGAATCAATTATTATTGATCCTGAATTCTATTGGAAAATTTGTTGGTTACTGTTCAAATCTTACTACGATTTCAGACGGACAGACAAATTAAGAACTACAAAATATTTCATCCAAAAGATTGCACTCCTCCATAAAATCTTGTCAAATTGTAACAAGATTTGAACACTTCGAACGAACATTTTTATGTAAAATTTAAAGTTGATTGATATTTATATGTTAATATGGAAATACCAATAAACACATATTTTAGCTTTTTAATTTTTATTTTGAATAAATAAACTCGAATTTATGAGAAGAAAGCTCCTGTCGTTTTTATTTTAGCTCAGTCTCGTTTATCTTGGAACGCACCTTGTATATTTGTTTTTTTTTATTCAAAAGGGTCTTCCGCTTATAGTGAACCTGAAAAATTGTAAAAAAATTTTTTTTATCGATCATTTGAGTTACTTTAAAGAAAAATCAAATTTTTCACCATTTTTTTTTGTTTAAAATGCGTTATTTATAATGAAAATAAATACTGTATCATGAAAACTAGAGGTTCACTATATGCGCATTTTAATTACCTACAAATAAAAAAGGTTTATAATAATAGCTTAATTGGTTCTCCTTTAATCGTGCACGCAAGTTTGGAAAATGTGGTTTTGAGAAAACGCGCTTTAAAGTTTTCAGACGGTGAAAAAAACCTTCCGCTCGCTCCGCGCAAGCCACTGCTCGGAACTCTACCATCAAAACTATTCGGATATGGACTGTATAATTTTGCGACAATATTCTCTGATAATAGATTCATCGATTGAAACAATAAAAAAAAAAATCGATTTTTTGAAAGTTCTGGATAAGGAGACCCCCTTAAAAGAGGTTCGCTAGGGCAATAATTACGCGGACTTTCAAGGAAATCGGAGACAAAAAGTTTTTAGGCGGGTACACTTGACGAATTTTGCCCCAAATGGTGAACCACTGCATTGCCTTCAATGACAGGTATTTTTTTTTTTAGTTTTTAATGTTAAAAATAAAATTATTGTATATCTTCATTACCTTCTAACGTTAATATTAACGTAGAATAAGGATACAAACAAGTTAAATGTTTATTTTGTCACTTTCCTGAGTTATATTGCTACTTTACGTTAGGTTCAGCCGGTTTGCTATGGATGTTTTATATCATGAAAAGTCTACAAAAAATATATTTTTTCTGAGGTTAGAGAAAAAGAAGACCTTGTGGTTCTGACGGACCCATTCAAGTGAACGGTCAGCGAATCCACTGACCGTTTACTAATCGTTTGCTGACCATTCGCTCACCTCGTAATAACATGAATAAGAAGAGCATAAAAGGCATTTGAATTGTTTTAATTATGATTCTGCGGTACATTTTGAGTTTAAGGTATCAAAGTTAATACAAAAATTTTATTTTTCAGCGTTAAAAAGTAAAAAAAACATAATACATGTCATTAAAGGCAGTTCAGTGGTTCATCAATTACTATGTCTACACCGTTGGGATTGGTCATTCGTTGGAGTGAGACGCAACTACTTTTCATCTCGCTGTAACATATAGTCAATCCCGACGGTGGAAAAATGGCAATTGATGACCCACTGCACTGACTTCAATGACAGGTATTATGTTTTTCTACGTTTTAACGCTTAAAAATGAAATTTTTGTATTAATTCCGATACCTTCAAACTCATAATATACCGCAGGATCCTAATTAAAACAATTTAAATATCTAGTCTGTCGGAACTCCTAATTTTTTCATCGGGCTATGTAATCTTCAGAAATATTTTTAAAATTTAGATTATTATGAACGGTCAGAGAATACTCTCACCGTTCTTTGACCTCGTATTATTATGGATAAGAATGATAAAAAAAACGTTTGGAACATTGCTATTATGATTATATTATAATAATAAATAATAATTAATAATAGTCCGATTCTCTCGGATTCGAACTCTCATTTATTGACAGTGTACCAGTTTCAAACATTTGCTTAGGAATTATCAAATTCTCCGGGTATCTATTCTATTTGGTCCATGTAAAAAATGTATTTAGACTTATTTAGAGAACCATTTAAGCAGAATTTAGAACTCTAAACAAAACACCTCAAACTCTAAAAATAAGGTATTTAAATTTTTTCTTGAAAACTTTGAGGTGCTATAGTTTTCTGAGCTTTAATTTCAGAACGAAATGTATTTGGACTTATTCATAGAACTATTTGAGTAGAATCCAAAACTCTTAACAAAACTTTTGGAACTTTTAAAAATGACATTTTACAAAAATTGTAGAAATTTCGAGCAGCTATATTTCTCATAATTTATAGGGACTATTTCTAAAAAGTTTCAGGAACTCTAGATCTTTGTTAAGCCTCTCCATAACTCTGGAAAAAATTGTTTTTTAGATAGCATTTTTGATGCTCTAAAAAGCCAGAACTGTTTCTAAAACCCATCGGGAATTGTAGAACTCTCATTAGAGTTCATAAAATGTTGGTAGTGTAAAGCCAACTTCACAGACATGGTGATTTTAATTATTCCGCAGTTATCGCAGTATATTGCAGTGTATTTATAGGTGTTCCTGGTTTAGACCAAACTAAAGCTTCAATAAAATTCCTGCAGACTGTTATTTTTTATACCTGGTGCATGACAAGTACACCAAAGTTATCGCGGATACTTTTCTAATTATTCTTGATCTCGTAGAAACCTAAATTTTAAGAGAAATTCTACTGGTAACTATTTCAACTACCTGGTGCATGGCCAGTGTTGCGGAGTAATCATGAGTGAATTTATAGGTATTCCTGGTCTGGACACAATCCAAAGTTTAAAAAAATGCCTGCAGACTGTTATTTTTTATACCTGGTACATGACAACTACACCAGTTTTATCGCGGACACTTTTATATTTATTCTTGATCACGTAAAATCCTAACTTTTAAAAGAAATTATAAAGAGTACTATTTGAACTACCTGGGGCACCAGTAACAATTAGCCCCAGGGTTGACACAGAATAGCCGGTAAAAACCACAATTATTATATAATATTTTATTCGATTTATTTTCTCCTAATATTTTTAGCTCGATCTTCCACAGAATGTCTCGTGGAGAAGACGTTTGTTATACTTGGTGCATAACTGGATGTCGTGTCCTCCAGGAACTCACTCGAGACGCCCTAAATTTCTTAAAAATGTAGACTCCCCAGGAGGAGATGTGTTTTATACACCTGGTACATGATTAGATGTTGTGTCCTTAAGCAACTCACTTGAGGCGCCGTAAATTTCTGGGGAACGCAGACTTCTCAGAAGTGCCTACTTAGCAAAACCAGGATGATGTTTGAGACCTTCCTGCAGCGAGCATTTATCGTCAGGACGTCAAAGTACTGTTCGGAGAGCAGTTCGCGAGAACTGGAGATACACTTAGTCTAGGGGCACGCATTTCCATAAGAAATTATATTGTAGAAATTTTTGTGGAATTTCCGTATGGAACTTCTCTGCGGAATTTCCGTAGAATTTGTTCATATGGGTGGTCACAGTGGTCACACGTTTATACGACCATTACTACGGTATATACGGGTCATTCCATATCATATTTTTATTTGACAAATAAAATCGCCCCGAATATTTTTTTTTCTTATATTGAATGCAAAAGAAATGACACGTATTTTTTATTTTCAATATGATATGCAAAATTTGGGATTTACGAATTCGAAAAATTTCAAAGTCGAAAAAATCAAAATATTTTTGAATGCTTGTAGTTTTTAAAAACTTCCATTGAAAAAAACAATATTTTTAGAGAAAATTCATAATCGCTGAAACTACAAATATAGCAATATATGATTAAATCACTTTGTTTATTTATACTCCAAATATGCAATTTATTTAAATTAATAGTAATTACAGGAAATTTATCTCTTCATAATTGTTTTCCGAGAATTAAAATGTTTATTATAGTCTCTAGAATGTATCACAAAACTTTTAAAGTGGGCAGTTAAGTATTTTTTTAAATATGATTAAATATAAAAGTCCCGTCGGCTCTGAGCGCGAGTTGATGCGCTGCGCAATGGTTCGAAATAAGAATTTACTGTTCATAATCGGCTATAGGTCATAAATATTTTTATAAACCAATTCTCATCTCATGAGTTCTTATCACAGATAAATTGATTTTTCGGACCAGAAATGGTTTATAATTGCATTCCAAGGCATTTTAAAACTTTAATCTTAATAAAACATAGATAATATAGATTGTTGATAACAATTATTATAAAATATTTATAAAATCGTAAATATTATTGTGATGTGTAATATATTGTTTGAAATTAATGGTTTTGAATATACTAAAACTTAATGAAGAAAAAAATGTTAGACAGTCGTAGTAAAATTATCGCTTTCTCAATGTGAAATGATAAGCATAGAAATTTTGTTTATAAATTTTTTTGTAACAAACGTATATAATTTGGAGGAAGGAGAATGACCAACCTCGGACCAAATGGAAGATCCTCAAAATTTATTTTCTTCGAAAATGACGACGTTTCAATGACATTATGTCATCCTTTTCAGATGAAAAAAACATTTGTTTCAGTATTTGCTCTATAATAATTATAAAAATGTTGGTAAAATTATCAAGATAAAAAACACAAAATTATCAATAGCATATCTGAATACCTGTAGTTATTGAATCCTTCTACATTTGCGCAAAACATCAGAACTAGTCATTTGTAAATTTTGTCACAATTTTTAAATATTTTAGTCACTATATTGTAGTTATGTTATGTTTTTTTCTTTTAGATCCCAATTTTTGTAAAGAATTTCACATTTTTCTCATGTCAAGTATGTGATTTCAATGAATCTAATATAGGTTCTATGAGAGCAGTGGCAATAATTCTGGACAATAGTGTTTATTTCAGCATTTTTTCTTAAGTTAAAAACTTACAAAGCTGAAATGACCAATTATGTCACTTTTTTACATTCTCATCATGGATGAGAAGGTATTGGTTTTATGTGAAAAATGACTTTCGAAATTTTCATCAAATCTTTACGTTTTGAGATCCCCTGAGTCAGAAAAAGGGTTTTTACGAAAGTTTCTGTCTGTCTGTCTGTCTGTAGTAGGTCGTTTGCGGCATAACTCTCGATAGAATTATCAGTTTCAATTGAGCTTTGGTACACTTTATCGGAGCCGAAAAAGTAAGGACAAGTTCGTTAACCAGCCACATCCAATCAAAATTGAGGGATTGAGCACTACTTTTGTGTTTTTGAAAATAAACTTTTCGAAAAATCAAAAATTTCAACACTGGTTTTTGATAGTGCTCATAAATCTCTACAAATTATCCTTTTTCGATTAAATCAAAATTAGAAATGTTACAGCATATTCAAATTCGAAAAAAGTCAATATCAAAATTCCATTTTCCAGTTAAATTATACGAGATACGAAAAACGTTATGATACAATATTATTTTCTACATAAAGTCCTACAAATTTGAATTTTAAAATTTTTTCATAAGATGCATATTTTACTTTTTAACTCGAAAAAAAAATATTGAAAATCCAAAATTCAATTTTTTTAAAATAATATTCGAAATACGAAAAAAACGTAAGAATACAAAGTTTGTCGTTTCAAAAAGATCTACAAATTTTGTCTCACACAGTTTCTGATAAAACATATATTTTTCGTCTCAATTCCAAAAAATACGATTAAAATTAAAAAATTCCATTTTTTAGACAAAATATGTGAGATACAAAAAAACGTTTAGATGGGAAATTGTTTGCCTAAATGAGGTCTACAAATTCTCATTAAGACATTTCCGGACAGGAGGTATATTTTATGTTTTGATTTTTAATATTAAAAAAATTCGATTTTTTTTTCACCAAAATATGTGAGATACGAAATAAGCATTGTTCTGCAAAATCGTTTCTTTAAATAAAGTCTACGACTGTTTTTTCGTTTTGAGAGATTTGGAAGAAAATAAATTATTTTAATCATGTAATTTATTAAAAAGTTACTGAAATGTATACAGAAAATCGAGTGCGAAGCGCGAGCGCCATGATGAGAATGTGTTCCTTAAGGCTGATAGAGCCGTAAGTAAATTCAATTTCCTGTTTCCCTTAAATTCAAAAAGAAATTGAGTGACTTTGAGAAAATGTGTAATTCACATCATCTGTAATATTATTATAAAATTGGTTTGAGCTTCAGTATCAAATTATAATAAATAAACTTGAATGTATGTGAAGAGCACAAGAACGAGCGCAAAGCGCGAGGTCCAGAAAGAACAGAGCGCGCAGCGCGACGATAGAGCAATACGGAGCGCGAAGCGCGCGAAGAGAATGTGCCCGCGAAGCGGGCAGATTTTTTGTTTATGTATTGTTTGTTACAGGGTACGATTAGCGTCCCCACTGCCTAATACAGAAGCACATAAATACCGCTGCCTGAGGCCCGAAGCCTCAGTCAATCTAGACAAGTAGACGACGGTGTTTTTTTTTTAAATAAAAAAAAGGGTCGCAAGTGAATTCTACGGAATTTAAGCAAACTCCCATCGACAAGCGGATTGGAGATAAAGGAACTTGGCATCTGCGGACCAAGTAACAAAAGAAACAGAGTTTCACAAAACCCGAGGGAGCGACTCCGGAATTCACTACAGTAAGCCCGATAAAAAGAACTAGTAGCGATTACCAATCAAATTAACTGGTGAATTGAGTAGCAACTGGACTACGTAAATTAGTAATCAGTATAAGTTCACAAAATTGGAACGAGGCTTGCAATCAGGCGGAAGACGCAACTGCGTAGCAACAAGCCAACGCCTAGAAAGGAATCCGGCTAACAACAGGAAAGCTGACTATTCCGTTCGATACGTTATCGGATGCAGGAATCCGCGGACCTCAACTAAACTACCAACAGCTAAAATCACAGTAAGCTTCAAGCGATCTCAGGCCATAGAGCATAAGTCTTCCTTACTTTCGTTGAAAAGGGACTGTTATATAATAAGATTACAGCCTACAACGGGAAAAATTAAAGTAAAGCCAAGCGCGATAGGAAAACTATGGAAGGTAGTCAGAAAAGAAGATATGCCGGAATCTAATGAGGAAGAATGGCTATATAAATTAACGTAAATGATTGAAGAAACGATATACAAGAAACTAACAATAATTAGATTCATTTTCGGAGATTCTTTATTCACTCCACTACAAAAGGAAGTTTTACAGGAAATGATGGAATTCTTATCAAACTATTATCCTCAACAAAATTACCATATATGCTTTAAAAATATGCGCGAATTAACGAAGGAAGAAAAATCAAATATTATAAACACACTCATCCCATATGGGAAAAACCAATATCCTGGAAAAAGCTAAGAAAATTGGATTATGGATAGGAATGGATAAAAAAAAAATCATGTCAAGAAATTCCATGTGTGCCAATTAAAAAACACTACCAGGGTCAAAAACCAAGCAAACAGTGTACTCATGAGAATATTGCGTTGGAAATTTTCGGCCCTTTGCCCGTAACGGAGAAGGAATATAAGTATCTTCTGAGCATCCTAGATAGATTGACAAAATATACGGTATTTATACCTCTGCCAAACGAAACAACTTCTATAGTTGAAGCCTTAATAGAACACTACATCTATACTTCTGCGCGCCCAAGACTATATTGACAGATCAAGGAACTATCTTTTTATCAGAATTAATGAAGTAATTCGAAGAAGCATTGAATATTCATCATATCAAAACCACTTTCTTTCACCCGCAATCAAAAGGAAATACGTGACAACAACAGGATTTTCACCCTTTGAACTCATTTTCGGATAACCCCCAAATTTGCCATCCAACGTTAATACTTTACCAAACCTGACGCGTCAAGACTTAATTCGGAAATGGGAAAAGATGCATGAAGAAAATTTAAGAAAGGATAAGGAGCAGATCCAAGTGGGAAAAGAAAAAACTAAGAAACGACTTGATGAAGAAATAGTACGGAAACACCCTATATATCAAATAGGTGACTTAGTAAAGATCCTAGACAACACCAAACGAAACAAATTAAAACAATATTGGAAAGGCCTGTACGAAGTTATAGACTACACAGACAACAATAATCTCAGAATAAGAAATAAAGATAAAGGACCCACATTGATCAGTGTATGCTTTACTTTTCATATGAAGTATTTAGCGACGATGCTCCTGGCACTAGCCAGCAGTTGTGAGGCTAATTATACAATCACGCCTCTGAAGGGAAATATCTACATTGAAGACCAAGCGAAGGTCGGAAACTTGGAAACTGATAATCGGAAACCAGAAACAAAAGAGGTTTAGTTGACTTTGCCGGACTCTTTTTGATACTCTGAACGAAAACAATATGAAACAAATAGACGCCGAATTTTATAAAATCTATTCGGAAAATAAGAACATCGCTACTGTATTATCTAATCACACCAAAATACTTAAATTATTGGATTTATAACTTAATTCGTGCAGTTTTTTTCCAAATTTGAACATTTATTTAAGAAAAACAGGTACAATAGTATTATTCTGAAGTCATCTCAAGCTATGACTGTTTCCCATCTTTCTGGCAATTTGTGGATTCCATCCCGAAATAACTGCGCCGGCTTGGCGGCCAAGAATGAATCAAGCCAATTTTTGACACCCTGTTCTAATGTGAACCGTATTCCAGTGAGGGCGTTCTGCATCGACCGCAAAAAATGGTTTGACCAGCCGCGCCACCCAGGGGAGAAACAAACAGATTCCTCCCCCGAACGACGCGGACAGTCAAGTCTACCCGAGACGCAGGACCGCGGGTGCAGGCCCCGATGCGATTTCTACTGGCCCTCCCCGTTGTTTCGCTCTCGACGCCCATCAAGCTCCTTCGTCTTCATCACAAGTGTGACGAATGACTCGATGAGCGCACAGAACCGTTCAGACTGGAGCATGAGAGGGACCATCGTGTCAGGAGTAAGCTCGGAACCCACCGCCTGACCAAGGACCTCTCTAGCCACACCCCATTTTGCGCAGACGAAGAGTTCGTGCTCCGCGTTATCCAGCGGGAAATCGCAGTAGCAACACGTTTCCTCGTCTCTCTTCTTAAAGCGCCTCAGGTACGCGTTGAAACAGCCATGACCCGAGAGCGCTTGCGCCAAATAAAAGCGCCGGACCACGCAGGAACTTCGGTCCTGTCTTTGGAATGACTCCACGTGTGGAAAAAGCTTCGCACAATGTACTTGACTCGATCGGGATTATCCAGGCCCGGGGTCTTTCTTCTAGCCACCAATCTCTTGGTGACTATTTTTAAGGCGAGACCCCATGGGTCCTTCTCGACCTCACCGATCAAGTCTTTCCAGCATTGAAGTCGGCTTTTCTTCATGCCTCACCTCAAAGCTGTTTTTGCCCATTTCCATGCCTCGTGCAGCATAGCATCCCCCTTTGAACGGGTGAATTTTCGCCGTGCTGCGAGGCATTCTCGACGTAGGGCTGCCAACTGGTCGTTCCACCAGTACATCGAACCTTTGGCTTGCCTGCGCTTACTGCGAGGCATCGAGTAATCGCAAGCCGCGACCACTTTCTGCCTCGCCGAGCGCACAGTAGCTTCAAACGACCCAGCAGGGCAGACCCAACCAAGCTCATCAATGAGCCTGGTTTCTTCGAGGTGTTCGCGAAGTCTTTCCCTGCTGAGTCGTCTCGTGTTCCAGGAGGGGCTCCTTCATTCGCCGCCCCTACCCTTATCCACCGCTTGACACCGTTGTTCTAGAGTAAATTCGATGCACCGGTGGTCACGAACCCCGCGTCGGACTCCAGGAAATCCCCGACGCTCAAATCAGGGCTACAAACAAGGATGCCGGCTCTCCTTCATGCATCCTGAAACCAAGAAGAGTTATCAGACCATTTGTACTGCTCACTAGTGAGCAGCACATCGGACCCCTCTCCCTGGCAGTCTGCATCAGGAGGTCCTGGGCATCCTTCCCCCTTCCGAAGTTGAGTTGCAGAAATTTCACTTCCTGCCTCTCAACCTCCGAAGCTCTTCCCGGAAGAGCGGGCTTTATTGTGAAAAAATGGTTTCCGGTAGAGCTCGAATACCGTTACGGAAAAATTGTTCATCTTTTGAAGCTATCCACGAATCAAGCCATTTTTTGATGTGTTCATATGAGCGGAACTGCTGATCAGCCAGACCATGTGCCATCGACTGGAACAAGTAATAATCGGAAGGCGCAATATGTGGGGAACACGATGGGCGGTGTCGGATTTCCCATTTGGGTGTTTCCAGGAAGGTTTTAACGGGTTTGGCAACATGAGGCCGAGTGTAGTCATGCTGTAGAATCACTTTTTCGTGGCTCTGCTCGTATTGTGGCTGTTTTTCGCGCAGTGCTCGGCTCAAACGCATCAATTGCGTTCGATACCGTTCCCCAGTGATGGTTTCGTTCGGTTTCAACAGCTCATAATAAATAACATTAGCGTCTTCGAAGGTTTTTGGCCTTCCATCACGCGGATGGTCGTCAACATCGAAATCACCGTCTTTGAAGCGACGGGACCAATCACGGCACGTTGTTTAGCTTAGAGCAGCATCTCCGTGAACTTTTTGGAGTTCTCGATGCGCTTCAGCCAACGTTTCCTTTGAATGAAAGAAGAAAATCAACACTTCCCGCAAATGAAGATTATTTGGCACAAAATGAGACATTTTCACATGATAAAAAGTATATGACGCCGAATAAAATCACTAATGTGTCAAAACAGTTTGTTTTCCATATGTTAAAGCTTGGTTTATGACGTTTTGGATATGTCAAAATCGACCAGCACTTACTGATGGAGCCATTTATTCGCAAACAGCTGGAACTTAGTTGCGCACCTAATACTATTTGTTTAGAATAATATAGAATAATCTGTTAGAGTAAACGATAAAAATGATTGAAAGTTTAGTATAATATTCTTTTAAAATGGGGAAAGCCGTGGTTTTATTACACTTATTCATATTATAGCATCGAAATTTGATATAGTGATAACAGTCTTTAAAGGCAATAAATAATCTAAGCCGCTTGTCCTTCCAAAAACATTAAGTCGCCTCGAAACCCTCAATATTATGATGGAAAGTTCTAACAACGGAACAAAAGGCCCGACTAGCACCCGCCCTTCTTTCTCGGCATGCACCCTCTCAATCTTTTCTAACGGGAGCCTACTAGACCCAAGCACCCCTCTCCCCACTCTCCTCTCTAACTGCATGGTTTGAGCGACCCAGGCTGGAAAAATACAGGAAAAATAGGGAAAAACAGAGAAATGAAGGCGCTCGCTTCTCACCTAGCCCTTCCTAAACTATTTATAAGCAAGCAGCCAGAAAGAGAAAGAGAATGTTTGCCGTAGGAGTGAGGAGGATGGACGATACTGGCCAGCCCTTGAGTACATGAAAATCTAAGTACTGCGCTAGACAAGAAGTCTCAAATGCCAAAATCTATGTAGAAGAAACGCGTCCTCCCTCTCTACGATTTCCTCCTCAATTCTCCTCATTATAAAAGGGCCTCGATGCGACGATTTATTGAGTCATGTCTGGAAATTGACTAATCTTTAGTATGCTTTAGACTGCAAGCGGGATCGCGCACTGAGGGGACGGAGGGAGGGGATGCCGAGAAAAGGAATACAAAGTAATGAGGCACGTAATTGTCGTTAAAACCATTTATTAATAATTTACAACTATTTAACGTGATCATAGCAAACAGACAACACTCGAACTCGAAGACGCCATGTGTCAGGTACTTTTTTGCACAGACGGACGATTAGCACTTTTCGATCTGAAGACCAGGGCGAGAGAGAGATTAGGAACCGGCGGCGGCACTCGATCGCGGGGCATGCCGGGCCGGGTTCCCTCAAATCCCGGTCGCAGGGCTGTGTCCCCACGGAGCACTGGTGTAACTCCGTGACAAGACACAAAGATGTAGAAACATAAAATCAATCAAATTTGCTAATTTCCTGAGTGTCTCATACTCTTAAGTCTCGCAGTTCGTTGCGTTGGAAAATATTCTTTATATCTTCTGAAAATAAAAGTACAAAACACAGATATTTTTGATTTTTAGAAATTATGACAGAACCAAGATTTAATCCAAAATTGTGAAAATGTAATTCAAGAGTAAGAAGATGATATTAACTTCTCACTCTTGAATTACATTTTCAGAATTTTGAATTAAATCTTCAATTTCTTTTTAATTAAATTCTCTGCAATACATTTAAAGAACAATATACGCAATATATGCACTCATACGTGTACATTTAATGACAGTTCATGATCACAGTTGTGCGCAGCGCTAGTTCCTATTCGGCCACCATCTATATATTAGATTTATTCGAACTCTACGCCCATTTGGAGACTTCTAAAACGATCTTGGAGTAAAAGCTTAGGGGACGGACCCTGGACGACCTCCTTCAGTCACCCATCTGGGAGCTGGAACTCACATGCTCCCCAATTATGGTGACCCCCGAGAGAGCCTCAGAACATTCGACCGCAACCATGCAAAGTGTAACGAAGCAAAGAAATAAATAGAGATATTCAAGGTAATATTCAGTCATTCCTTTCCTTAAAAAAAGAAAACCCAACGTCACTCGACAACTTTTCTGGGGATCCAATGTGTGACCATCACAAGTAATTGAAATCACAAGTCCAACGAGCTTGAAAAATTATAAATACAGGACATAACTCCACGCTCTTCGAAAAACAAGGAGCAGCTAGAGAGGGCCATTCCAACAACACAATACTTGACCAGAATCGCCGGTAAATCTGTGCTAGAAGAAGCAGGAAAATGGTTGGAACATTTGAAGTCCTTCAATCTACCATGGGATAGGTTGAAGGAGCTTTTCAGGAACAAGCACGCGAGTCATACGGTCGAGAATGGGTTACGAGTCAGCCTATACTCACGCAAACAACGTAATAAAGAGCCAACAGCAACATTTTTACAAGAAAATATTTGATAGGCAGACGACTCTGTCCACAAAATACAGAGACGGAGGTAGTGAATACTGTCTTAAAAATTCTGCGTCCATCTATAAAACGAGTAATTCGTGCCGTCGACCCGAGAACATTCACAGAGCTGATGGATAGCGCCGCGCAAGCTGAAGCCGACGAGGCCGAGGCTCAAAATACAAGAACAAAAAAATTCCGAGTCGTGCCATTCGAAATGAAAAACGTCCAGTGCACATTCCAAAATATAATGGAAGAAATCCTGGATACTTTCTGGCGACAAATTGTGATTGCTTACTGCATAGACGTTTGCTTAGACGACCTTATAATCTATTCTCAAACTGAAGAAGAGCACCTAAATCATCTGGCCCTCATGTTTGAAAGCCTCAAAATATATGGCCTCTCGTGCAATCTGAAGAAATGCCACTTTGGTAGAACCAAATTAGAATACCTCGGACACATCGTCACCTCTGAAGGAAATCAGGCCCAACCAGAACACGTTCAAGTAATCTTAGAAGCGAAACCATCGCAAACTCGAAAAGAATTACGCAGCTTCCATGGCATCTGCACCTGACTGCGCGAGTAAATACCACATTTTTCAATAATTGCAGCACTCATGATGGATCTTCACGCAGCCAGCAAACCTTACAAATGGACTGCCGCAGCGGAAGAATCGTCCTTGAAAAGTAAGGAGCTGATAAAGCGACCCCTGGAGCTAAGCCGCCCAAACCCATAAATACAATTTGTATTACAAACAAACAAAATGTCTGGTACTTTTGACTAGACACATGTATTTTGAGTCGCTGAATCCGAATCCGAGGTCAAAATAGCACTTTTCACGATTGGTTTTTAACTTAACCTCAAAAAACTGCACTGTTGAGTATGTATAGACGCTGGAACTTCTCATTCAAACACTACAAAAAACAACGCAGTTCTGAAATATGAGACAGACTATTTTACAAGCAGCAGTGAAGATTCCAACATTAAATGTGAAACATCTGATGACGAGTACATTACCTATGACACAAAAACGAAACATTTAAAGAGGTGATCCCAAAAGGAATTGAATGACTTAATTCGAGATTTGAGATAACCCAAAGATGAAGCTAAACATATTGCTTCAGCTTTGAAAGAAGAAGAAAATATAGCAAACGGGACAAAGTCAAGTGTTTATCGAAACAGAGAAAAGGATTTTCGGAAATACTTTCACTCTGATCAAGAATTGTCTTTTTGTCTATTGCACGAATGTTAATGGACCTATAAACGAATTAAAACCAGGAGTTTACAAAGATGGAGAGTGGAGGTTATTCATAGACTCTTCTAAAAAAAGCCTGAAAGCTGTCTTATTACACAACACAAACGAGTATGCATGGAAAATTTCAAGTACGAACAACATAAATGGGAAATTTGTGGAGATTTTGGAAGTTCTTACGATGCTTCTGGCATAACAATCAGGAAATACGAAGTATCCCTGTTTCTTGTACCTATGGGACCTAACAGCGGGAGGCAGCCGCTGGTGTCAAGTCACCATGGCAACGGCAAGCAGTCGTATACAGCCACCCGCCACAACGTGACGTAAAAACTCAAATAACATGAGCTTGAATGGCGGCAAACAGCTGCGATAATACGGAAAAGAAAGTAAAGGACTTTCTCACATTTACTCTTCAGATGAGGATAATGCACTAAAATCAAAGTAAGTTAGTAAAAGAAGGTTTTAATAAATCAAGGATGTTTATATTATAGACGAGCGTCGCTGAAAAGTCTTAATTTCTTGTCATTTATTGTTAAATATAGCAGTCTACAAACTGGTACAGAAAATACATGCATGTACCTGTTTGTAGACAGTAATGTGAAAAAATCAATTCTAACGTGTTTTATCTCTGTATTTATGTTCATTTAGTGAATTATTAGTCAATTAACGATTCTGCAATTGTCAATAAATTTTGTTATCGATTATAGCCCCAAAAAGTCAGCAAAAGTCAAATTAACCTCTTATTCATCATATGTGACGTGTAACGAAGAAAACCGGCTAACAGCACCAAAGACGAAATTTGAGTTTTTCGATGATTTTGAGAGACAAAAGCATGCTCTATTGAATGGGCCTATGCACAAATTGATTGATTTTCATGTGAAAAACTTATCGCTCTTCATAAAAATCCAGCATCATATAAAACGGAAAAATTTGATATACTCCTAAACTTTATTATGAGATGTTAATTTATAAAAAAAGTAGGAAATTGTTAATAATGAAGTGATTGTTTCCATCAAAACATCAGGCAAGTTTATATGAATCGTGGTTAACAAAGTAATTCGTGATGAAATTTAATGTTCACAAACTGGTGCTACAAAAAATCTAGTGTCCACAAACTGGTGCAGTGACACAACTTGAGAAAAAAATTCATATTAAATAATAAAAGCCTTCAAAGATGCATATAAAATTATTTTTCTTGATCTCCTAACCGAAAGTACGGTCCTCCTGGCCGCATTTCACTCCCGAAAGAACGACTTTTGTGGCCGTTTTTTGTTTTTTTCGGCTCAGTAGTGTCGCTAAATTCATCGTATAATTCGTTTGTTTAATTTAATGTAATGTGACTTCATGCAATTGCACGAAAGAGTAACTCTTAAAAAGAAAAACAAAACATTTATGTACACGGTTTATTTTATAATAATAATTATATCGGCAATTCCGGGTGCGTACATCAGTCCTTCCGATTCTTCGAATAACTCATTTTTTTTTATTCTTTCCATACGAGCGATGGTTCGGGCTTCCTTCGACTCTTTGGCCGTGGCGCGCGCCTGCTGGCTCAAGCGCCGTTGGTCGTGACCGTCGGCAGTCAGCTTGCATGTCGGGCCAATGTGCAATTCCAGTATCTTCATTAGCAATAAAGTGGCCGAATGTCCTTCATTAAACGCTAACGTGGCGATATAAGCGGCAATTTCGATACTTTTCATGCCACAATTGAGGTGTTTTGGAAACATCCGCCAAATGCAAGCGTTGAAACTTTCATTTAGGTTTTGTGTGAAACTTTCTAAACATCTTTCTAACAAAGTATCATCTGACAAACTTTCGTAGATTGGGAGCACATGTTTTTGAACGTCAGGGTGTAGCGGCGGGAGATGCACAAAATTTTCCGTTGTTTTTGTCGCTTCGTTCACACGCCATTTGCACCAGCTCTCGAGACCTGCTGGACAGTATTGGTGCTGGGGGTTCTTGTCGGTCGAAATCAGATGGAAAAACGTTGCGAGGACAGCGTTTTTCATATTTTGAAGAGAATCTCCATTCCTTCAGATCGCGAGGCCATAATAAAGTTTAAGTTTGTTTATCAAGTCGTTTGCTAATTTATCTTTGCCACCTATTCTCTCTCTGTTTTTTAAATTCCGAAGTCTGCTACCCATTCGTTTAGCGACGTGTCCGAAGTCTTCTTTTTTGAAAATTTCGAAATCAAGGCGACAGCCTTGTAGGTTTTCGAAACGCCATCACCCACGTAATTTCTATAACGTACTTGAAATTTTTCTTCGCACTGGGAGAACATATCCACGACGCTGTCCACCTCAATTTTTCCTGCTGAACCTTGGTGATTCGCATTGCATTCTTCACTATGAGTTTCAAACCACTCGTCAAATTCGGATTCGGTAGTCTGTGCACGATTCATGGAACAATCTTGACAAAAAGCACTTTTCACCGCTAGTTCAATGACCTTACCAGTAAAATTTCCAATAATGCTCGATACGCCAAATAAGCAGTTAAATCCTCGTTTTTTCCAAGAGCCATCACCACTGACCGTCAGTTAATTCTCAAGCAAATTACGCGTTCTGTTTTCTTCTTTCTCCTCGGCCACTGCTTTCCGTGTCAATGTCATGAAAGCCACTTTTGCCGCGTCATATATATGTTCCAGGATACGCATGTACGATATATTTGACGGTCCCGTTCCTATGTCCATGAAACCGCTAAAAAAGTTCAATCCTGCGTGTGAAATCCCCAAAAGTTTCATAACAAAAACCATTCGTCGATTCACTTCATATCCGTTATTTATATCAGGACATGACGGAATATTTTCTTCGCCGCATCGACATTTTAGCACAATTTTGAAACCGAAACCACGGCAATCACTTTCGGAGAAATGCACAGTTTTTCCACATTTCCGGCACACCATTTTGTCTAAAACCGCACTAAAAACAGCCGCGAACTGAATTATACGATAAGCGAATTGAATATCAACCGCAATTTTTTCAGTACTCGCGGATTTCATTTTTTTCGCGCTGGCACTCGGGCCGGGTTCCTCACTTTTATCTTGTCTATCTAATGGAACACGTTTTTAACGAGGTTTCGTTAAACTACGATCAGAATTAGATCTCGATCCTTTCGAACGTGCCATTTTTCCGTATGCTTTTTGTATGCTCTCTGTATAACGTTAGACAACACAAAAATCAACTCATCTACACTAACGTACACCTACAAATGAAAATTCCTACATTTCCTGACTTGTTTTTCTATTTTCTTAATGATGCGATTGGGCTAATAGCATTCTTTCAAGAGATTAATCAATGTCTCAATGATAAGTTAAAGTTAAAGTTAACGCCTTAAAGACCCAAAATCTCAAGGTGGGGAATTTATGTTCTAAGCCTCGGAGGATCACTCTCTGCCCCCTTATACTTTAATTTTTACTCTTGTTTTGACTTGTGTTCGTGCTCGCTCTCAGTTTCTTCGTACGCGGATTTTTCTACAAATATAGTTTCATAAGATCTGTTATACATATAAATAAATCGCCGTTTATTCAAATTTGCGGGTCTCAAAGTTTATTTAAACTTCGGGAAAATTCTCATTCCTATCTTTAAAGGATTCTAAAACGGACCACGCACTGAAAATTTTTAATTTAGTTCGCGAAGTTTCGTAAACACGGCCCTGAGATCAGGTCGTCACAGAGGTTTATTAAAAATTGAGCGGCCGGATGCAATAATCGGTCGAGCCCTCGAAAACTCGTAAAAACCATTGGACTCATTGTGACGTCATGAGTAAAAACTGAAAGTCCGAAATCACATGAATAAAACTTATTATTTATTAATAATATTTTAATTGAAAGTTAAAACCATGTTTTGCTCTCTCCAAAGAGGAAAAACTTTCGGACGGTTAGTGCTATGAAAAACTTTCAGTGACAAAGTTGTTCCTTAATAAATGAGGCAATTTTTCACAGGTTTGGAAATCAATCAACAAAAAATCAACTAGTTTGAAAGCGATATAAAACTTTTTATTGGTGAACAATGACAAATAATCTTGAAAAAACAGTATTTATATTTCAAACTCAATAAAAATTAGGTTAGATTTTGTATACGTTTTTAATGTTTACAGTAAAACGACTAAAAAACATTATATACCTATATACGCAAATTTTTATGTTATTTTCATTGCCCGATTTTTTTAACACAATAGGGCTGAAGTTTCAGAGGTATATTCGGACGGTAATTTTTTTTTCATTATCGACTTATCACTTCTAAACTTTAATAACAATAGGTGTAAGATCCGTCCTACGTTTCTGAATGCAATAACTTGCTCAAAAACACAAAAACTGACCCGAAATTCATTTATTTTGAGTTAGACGGTAAATGCACGCTCAAAACTAAAAACTTCTAATATTTTTCACATGCGCCCATGCTTTTCCTGGTGGGTACTCCCACAGGAAGGTATCTCCAGCACCCTCCGACTTCCTGGTGGAGCCGGACCGAGTACTGGCGAATGGGCGCTCCCATGGCCAGCTCTCGGTGCGAGCCGGCGCCTAGCTTTAGGTGCTCCTGAACCCAACCCCCGACCTGACTAATCCCCAGAGGATGCCGTGTCAAACACCGACAAATGGGTTCCCCCATGGTCGGATTTCGACATGGGCCGGGAATCAGCTTCAGCCGCACCTGACTGACCCTGGACCCGACATCCCTGGTCGAGGACGTCACTCTCAGACCTCGGACTTGACCAAATTGGCCCCGGACGTTTTATTCGACCTCGACCCGAACTCGACCCGCACTTAAACCGGACATTCCACGCGAACTTGGCCCGCACTCGACCCTAACTTGACCCGGACATTTTACGCGACTTTGACCCGAACTCGACCCGCACTTAACCCGGGAATTTTACGCGAACTTGACCCGCGCTCGACCCGAATTCGGCTCGGAAATTTTAACGCGAACTTGACCCGCACTTGACCCAAACTCGACCCGGACTTCAAACATGTCCAACCGACCGAAAGATGACCTGACCTGACCAAACGCACCCACCAACACCGGGCTCAACCAATCACGCGACACCGCCTCCTCCAATTCTTTTAATAACTGACCGACCTACCGACCGACACACCCGAAACCCCGGCCCCCTAGATACCGCCATTGCCGGGGTCCTGAGGGCGGGGCGCGGACCCAGATACCGCTGGGAGCACCCTGCCCTAAGACGATACCGACTCGACCACATGAACGATACAAACTCGAAGGAGAGGGGACAGGGGCGGTTATGAGCGCTTCCCGGAAGCCCGTGTTCCGGACCGTTTATATGTCGCAGCGCGAACAATAAATAACCTTGTTTACATTTGTATTCAAGAATCGCGAAACTAATAGGCCAGCACCCGCTTTGTTTCCTCACACACAGCTATCTCCGCTTTCATTCTCACGCATTCCGTCAATCACACACTCACTCTCACGCGCACACGCACACACACGCACGCACACGCACGCACACGTAAACTCTCTTACACGGACACCGGAACACAACGACTTATTCTTATATTCACTCACACACACACGCACACACATACACGCACACACTCTTCTATTTTTCTCTAATTATAATATATATGTATTTTCCGCTTGTTCCTTTCTTTTCTTCAATAAACTGTAAATTAATTTGTATACGACCGTTTCTACGATTATTTCATCCCCTATTCCCCCACTCCTACCGAACCCTGGCTGACTGAAGCGTATGGTAACCAGGGGGAAAGCAGGGATGTTACAAGGCGATAGTGGCCAATATACTTTCATCCTGTTTTGAGCTTACGCCAGATGGCGCCGAAGTATAATTTCTTAAACCTCACCCCGCTGACCACCGCACTGTAGCTACATCACTAATGATCACTAAGATGTGGTAAGGGTGCTAAGATGCAAACGAATAGGAATAAAGTTCCAGGCTTAATAAAACTATCTAAGTCATTATTATTAAGTAAGTATTCGAATCGCATTGATAAACTTGCTTTTTGTGATTGCAGTTTTCTGATTAGTGCATCGTTTCATACATGAAATATTATTATTTCAATGTATATCTTTGTAATTTTGGGGCTTAGCCTGACAGGACTCTGCGATACACAGTTAAAACTCCATGCATGTGAGGATGCACTCATCAGGAAACTGAAATCACAAAAAACAAGATTGTCAATACGATTCGAATAATTATTTGATAATAATTACTTACATCATTTTATTTAACCTCAAACTTTATTCCAATTTAATTAATTGCTTAATTATCTGAACATGATCTGAACAGTCATCTATTATCTTCTTTTAGGGTTTTGAGCTTACGCCAAACGGCTCTGACGAAATCTATGTTGGAGCACCACTAAAGCATTACGCGGGCATGGCCTGGACTGATGCACCGAGTCGGTGATAACATTACAATGACGTGGTGTGAATGTAGCACCGGATAGTGCGATATCCATACGTTTTTTACATATACACCTAAAGTCTTATATGTCCTAATGGAAATGCCACCGAATAGTGTATACCCAACTATTCCTGCCAAAAGTCGCAACGATGTTTAATACCACGTGTTTACAACTATACACTAATGGTGTAAAGTTGTATGAATTTTTCTAATAGTGCAGCTTATAAGCGAGATTTCTTTCGGAATATGGTGAACGAGAATACACTACTGTCGGAAATTGTGCGCACGGTGCTTGTCATCGCTATTAAAAATCACTGCTGACTTTCAATCACGATATCTCGGTGAAAAAAAGAGATAGAGCATTTTTAAAAATACGGTTGGAAAGCTTATAAAATTCCACGTCTAGTAATGCTCAAAAATATTTTTTTGACTCTCTGTAAATAATGCAGCACGTGAGGAGTTAAAAAAAAAATTCAAGATTTTCTCAAATTCTCTACCTCAACTTCAACGTTTTGCATGACCTAGGAAAAATTTTTCCAAAATCTGAAAATTATACGACATAAATTCTAAAATCTAATCTTTAATTTAAGCCAATAAAACTTGAAAAATATTCATGGGTACCCGAAATACGATTGTTCAATCGTATCTGAGTTGAATTTTAATCGACGATCATGGTTCTCGGCGGGTTTGTTGCTCGACTCCTTCGTTGAGGCAGGACCGAATAGGCTACGCACAAAGGTGGCGCTTAAGTGGAGCTCTCTTATATGTTCTTTGATCCAAGAACGTGTTTCCTTTATTTCCTTTCCTTTCATTCTTAGTTGATATTTACAATGACTATTACAATTTTCTTTAATGTTCTAGTTTATAAGAATTTTAAGAAATAAAAAATGTTTACATATCATTGTTCTATTCGTTAATATGGGGATAATATTGGATTTAAATAATTTTTAATAATCACAAATAACAATAAATATTTTTTCAAATTTAGAATAATGAGAAATAAAAATTACTAATGAACAGAATCAAAAATACATATAAGAGAGCTCCACTTAAGCGCCACCTTTGTGCGTAGCCTATTCGGTCCTGCCTCAACGAAGGAGTCGAGCAACAAACCCGCCGAGAACCATGATCGTCGATTAAAATTCAACTCAGATACGATTGAACATTTTTAATCGTATCTCGGGTACCCATGAATATTTTTCAAGTTTTATTGGCTTAAATTAAAGATTAGATTTTAGAATTTATGTCGTATAATTTTCAGATTTTGGAAAAATTTTTCCTAGGTCATGCAAAACGTTGAAATTGAGGTAGAGAATTTGAAAAAATCTTGAATTTTTTTTTTTAACTCCTCACGTGCTGCATTATTTACAGAGAGTCAAAAAAATATTTTTGAGCATTACTAGACGTGGAATTTTATAAGCTTTCCAACCGTATTTTTAATAATGCTCTATCTCTTTTTTTCACCGAGATATCGTCGTTCAAAGTCAGCAGTGATTTTAAATAGCGTTGACAAGTACCGTGCGCACAATTTCCGACGGTAGTGTAGCTGCAGGGCTTTAGACGTTAGGAATGCGTTTGGTTATGTACAATAGATGTAGGTAGTTTAGAGAATTCGATCGAAAAACGATTCTGAAATTTAATTTAAGTGTGTGTAATTATAAATAGTATACCATTGCATACTTGAAAATATGAATATAAATGAGGTATCATAAAATAATATTTGTTTCAGTGTTTCCACTGAAATCACCTCTATTCTCAGTGCCAAAGCCCCCCTCTATCTTCCTCTTGTTTTGCACGCGTTGGAAAAAGACTAGAAATGATAATCCGGAGCCGTCACTCTCAAGGTTAAACCTTTTGGTGGAGTAAGTGATTTTTCATATAGTGGTCTTTGTTTGAAAAGATTCTTTCAGTCGTTCGAATAAAATGTATTAACGCCATTTTAAATTCGCTTTGCTACTTTGATACAGTGGATTTTAAAATCTCGTGGGTTTTATAACAGTAAGCAAAACACGTACTTTTATTATTTTTTTTTTGGTGAGGAGGGAAAATGGCGAAATCTTTTATTATCGATGTACAGGAATTCCTAGGACGGGTCTAGGCATACCTGTTAATACCAAAAAACCTCCTCTCTCGAACCAATACACGGCCCGTAGAACCGCCTTTCGGCTTTAAACTTCGCGGGTAGTTGGTTCCAGCTTAAAGTCGCGTACGGCTCATCCGTCATCCGTTCGCCGAGGACTCCCATCCGCGGACACACGCCAGTTAGACAGGTCGACTAGCTGCGCCAACCAGGGGAGGAATTACAAATATTCCTCCCCCGACCGACGTGGATAGCCAAGTCCGCCTATGACGCAGGACTGCGGGTCCAGGCCCCGATGCGATTTCTACTGGCCCTCGTTGTTGCCGCGCTCTGCCGCCCGCTCTGTGAGTTGTGCGCCCACTACCTGACCGACAGCCTCCCTTTCCGCGACCCACCTGGCACAGACAAAGAGTGTGTGCTATGCATTTCCCAAAAGGGAGCCGCAGTAGCGACACGACTCATCGACTCTTTTCTTGAAGCGCTTCAGGTACGCATTAAAGCAACCATGGCCCGAAAGCGCTTGCCCCAGGTCAAAGCCGACTTGGCCATGCTTTCTATTCAGCCAAGTGGCGAGTTCTAAGAATAGACGGTGTATGCATCTCCCGGATTGGTCAACATGCCATCTCGTCTGCCATTTCTGGACAAGTCTGCGCCTTCCATTCTTACGCATAGCATCCTTCGCGCGAGCGATTTCCTGCAGGTTTGTTAAGCAGGTGAGCTCCTTACGGAGATTAAAGGTCTCCTTCTTTTCCTTCGCCAATAAGTCTATTGGCGGGCCGCTCGCCAGGACCAGCACAGCACTTGTCAACACAGTTCGGTATGCTGAGATTATTCTCAGCACCACACCTCTCTGTGCAGAGAACAGCTTCTTCTGGCTAGCATGGTTGTTGAGGGCACTTGTCCAGACCGGAGCTGCATGAAGCAGTTCGAATTTACCACGCACGCACGCCACCAGCCTTCTCTTAGCCCTTCTCGACATGAGCCGAGTCAGAGCGGCTCTACATTAGATGGCTTTAGCAATCGCGATCTGCACGTGTTCGCCGAAGCTAAGCCTTCGATCCAACTGCACACCCAGGTACTTAATGCTCTTTTTTCACTCAATTTCATGTTCCCCGAGAACGATCTTCGGGTATTGGAAATATCTCCTGTCCGTGACCAGCAATGCCTCTGTCTTTTCAGGAGCCATTTTCGGGCATCTGCTATCCAACCAACGCTTTGCCCGCAACAGACTTTCATTGATCCTCAGCTCCAGGATTCTAACGTCGTCAGCGGCGCACACGACAAGTGCATCATCCGCGAAGCCGATGATGCTCGTTCCAGCAGGTGGGTCCATGTGCAGGCAATCGTCATACATGACGTTCTAAATGAGTGACCCACCCGTGACCCTTGAGAGGCGCCACACGTCATCTCTTCTTTGAAAGACCACTTGTCGCCCTCGTATATCACCCACCGGTCGCTTAGATAGTCATCTATCATTCGCAACAGGTAGTCTGGAACCTTTTTCCGCACCATCGTCTCGATGCAGATGTTCCACCTGGCAGTACTGAACGCATTGCGTATGTCAATGCTGTAGTCTTTGTAGGATCATTTCCTCCAGAAGCTCTCTTTAGTTCCTATAGAGTGAAGAGTTCTTCGCGCCGAACCACATAGGCACTTCGGTCCTGCCTTTGGAACAGCTCTACGTGTGGAAAGAAGCTCCGCACAATGTACTTGACTCGATCGGCATTATCCAGGCCTGGGGACTTTCTTCTAGTCACCAATCTCTTAGTGACTATGTTGAAGGTGAGACCCCATGGGTCCTTCTCGACTTCCCCGATCAAGTCTTTCCAGCACTGAAGTTGGCTTTCCTTTATGCCCTGCCTCAGAGCTGATTTTGCTTTTTCCATGCCTCGCGCAGCAGAGGAACACCCTTTGAGCGGGTAAATCTACGCCGCGCTGTAAGGCATTTTTGACGCAGGACAGACAACTGGTCGCTCCACCAGTACATCCAGTCCCCGGTACGCCCGTGCCCAGGGGGAGGAATGGAGTGGTCACATGCTGAGACAACTTTCCACCTCACCGCCCGCACGGTGTCCACCAACAACCCAGCATACCTTGCCCAACCAAGCTCATCTATGAGCCTTGTTTCTGCAAGATGTTCGCGACGCTTGTCTTTGCTGAGTCGTTTTGTGTTCCAGGAGGGGCTCCTCACGTTGCCGCCCCTTCCCGTATTCACTGGGTGACTCCGTTTCCGGATGCTAAACTCAATGCACTGGTGGTCACTCAAGGTTATTACCTCGAGGACCCACCAGTCGCTTATCCTTCAGGCAAGACGGGGTTGGCAATCGTGATGTTGATAATCGACACCTCCGCTCCTTATCTAAACGCAAAATCCCTGACCCGATTCAATATAATCAGGTTATTCCTAGCGACTATCTCGTCGACCAAGATCCCCCTCCTGTCCAGACTGGCTTCTCTCCACTCGGGCAGCTTACTATAAAAGTCGCCCACAATAAGGGACCGCCCATTAGCCTCTCTGAGGCTTTCCTCAAGAATGAGGATCTCGATCTCAAAGATCTCCAAAGGATCGTTGGGAGAGAAGTAGCAGCTGCACACACGTATCTCCGCCACCTCCACCCAAACGAACCCCGCGTCGGTCTCCAGGAAATCCCCGATGCTCAAATCAGGGCTGCAAACAAGAATCCCAGCCCTCCTTGATGCATCCCGGTACCAAGCAGAGTTTTCGGACTATTTGTGTCTATAGGTATTTGAAAGAACTGATTTATTTTTGGTTTCATATTGAACGAAAAAACTTTCCGAGTGACCTATGTATAATCATTTCATCGATTAATACATAATAATTAACTGTCACCCCTTGTTTGTGAAAATTTATTTTACAGAGTCTGTTTTTTAATCTAAAATTGTTATGAAACTTTTCCGTTTTTCAAAATACGATATTTAATGAATGAATCCCATTTTTTGACATTATGAGAAACAATGTATTACATTATAACCTATAAAAATATTCCCAACCATATTATTCAGAATTGCTCAAATTTTTACAATTTTTCCAAATGTAGTCAAACTAGTTCAACTCGTTAGCAAATTCATCATATATGCCGTTCCGAGAAGAGGAGACTCTAACGCGAAAGAAATCGATTTTCAGATTTTCAATGCTATTAATAGTTTCAGTCATTTTTCATCATAAACAGAATTTTTTTTTTGTCTACAAAATTCGAGTTATTATACAGCTGTCGGTTTTCGAGTCGAAATTGAGAATTGTATTTCTCTCGACTCCGTGCAAAAGAGGCGCGAAATTTCAAATTTACGAAATATGTCATTTAAGGTAGTTGTTGCGCCAAAAATCAGTCTCTGGAAAAAGAAGTTTTTCTATGATTGTAAGAATGGTAATTATATCATCAGCCGTGTCACATGTAAGAAACAACAATCTTTTTAATAAAAAAAAAATTAAAAATTACGAAAAATAATATTTTAATAATGTTTTTTGTAATAGGATACTTCCTTATTATCGCACTATACCAAATTTTCAAAAATGGTGCGATTCTGATAAATCACGAATCATTGTTTTAGGAAAAGGATTCTCTAAAACTTTACCGTTTCCGATTTTTGAAAATAAATCAATTATTATCGGTTGAAATCAGTAAAAAACCATTTTCCAAAACGAAATTTTTGTAAACAAATTGCTGAATTTGATAATAATTTATTTATTTTCAAAAATCGGAAACGGTAACGTTGTAGAGAATCCTTTTCCTAAAAAAATGATTCATGATTTATCAGAATCGCACCATTTTTGAAAATTTGGTATGGAGCGATAATAAGGAAATATCCTATTACAAAGAACATTATTAAAATATTATTTTTCATCATTTTTAAATTTTTTTTATTAAAAAGAGTGTCTTTTCTTACATGTGACACGGCTGATGATATAATTACCCGTCTTGAAATCATAGAAAAACTTCTTTTTCCATAGACAGATTTTTGGCGCAACAACTACCTTAAGATACAACACTTGTTTTCCCGATATTTTCTAAAAAATCTGCCTAAAATAAACATCTAAAAGATCGCGTAAAATTTCAAAAGCATTTTGACAGTTCAAAAGTAAATTTTCAGTAAAATTTGATGCCAATAAATCTTCAAAATTTGAATCAATATATATTTTTCGATTCAAATTTCCATACTTCTTATCAATTCTGTAAATTGTAGACTAAGCACAGACTTTTCATTGAAAAAATGAAATGGTCTACGGAAAGGGAAAATTTTCTAATAGAAATGGATAAATTAAAAAGCCAAAATATGTGTTCATTGATTTTTGTTCGAAGTGTTTAAATCGTGCTACAATTTGACAAGATCATATGGACGAGTTCAATGTTTTTGATGAAATATTTTGTAATTTTTAATTTGTCTCTTCTTCTGAAATCGGGGGAAGATTTGAACAGTAAACAAAAAATTTTCCAATGGCATTCAAGGTCAATAAATGCTTAAAGTTTTAAATCAAGATTTTAATTACAAAATTTTGAATCTTTGTAAATAAACTACTTGATTCAGAAAGTAATTCAGCTCTGTAGAGCATTTTTATATTTTGAATTCAAAATCTGTGCTTGCCCCACACAAAAGTAAGATAAAATTCTTTCACCATAAAACTAAGAATGTACACTGAAAAAAATGGTTAGTAAAACTAACTACTTCTGTTTGTAAAATATGGCTCAGCTATTTTATTTTATTTTACAACAATTTTTACATTCTCATCATGGATGAGAAGGTATTGGTTTTATGTGAAAAATGACTTTCGAAATTTTCATCAAATCTTTACGTTTTGAGACCCCCTGAGTCAGAAAAAACGGTTTTTACGAAACTGTCTGTCTGTCTGTCTGTAGTAGGTCGTATGCGGCATAACTCGATATTTTAACCCCCTATTTAATTGAGCTTTGGCACCCTTTATCGGAGCCGAAAAATGAAGGACAAGTTCGTTAACCAGCCACATCCAATAAAAATTGAAGGGTTGAGCACTACTTTTGTGTTTTTGAAAATAAACTTTGGGAAAAATCAAAAATTTCAACACTGGTTTTTGATAGTGCTCATAAATCTCTACAAATTATCCTTTTTCGATTAAATCAAAATTAGAAATGTTACAGCATATTCAAATTCGAAATTCGAAAAAAGTCAATATCAAAATTCCATTTTCCAGTTAAATTATACGAGATACGAAAAAACGTTATGAGACAATATTATTGAATAAATAAAGACCTACAAATTTGAATTGTAACATTTGTTCATAAGATGCATATTTTTCTTTTTAATTAAAAAAAAACTATTGATAATCCAAAATTCAATTTTTTAACAATAATATGTAAAATAAGAAAAAAACGTTAGAATACAAAGTTGTTAGTTTCAAAAAGATCTACAAGTTTTGTCTCACGCAGTTTCTAATAAAACATATGTTTTTCGTTTCAATTCCGTCATCCG
Source organism: Diplolepis rosae (assembly GCA_030998225.1). Lineage (NCBI taxonomy): Eukaryota > Metazoa > Arthropoda > Insecta > Hymenoptera > Diplolepididae > Diplolepis > Diplolepis rosae. The sequence continues at coordinate 441,763 of JAPYXD010000210.1, read as the reverse complement.
TTCGCACGGAAACTACATCCGCGGCCACACGCCCACTAGGCAAACCGACTGGCCGCGCCAGCCAGGGGAGAAAACATACAGATTCCACCCCCGAACGACGCGGACAGCCAAGTCTACCCGAGACGCAGGGCCGCGGGTGCAGGCCCCGATGCGATTTCTACTGGCCCTCCCCGTTGTTTCGCTCTCGACGCCCATCAAGTTCTCTCGTCTTCATCACAAGTGTGACGAATGACTCGATGAGCGTCCAGAACCGTTCAGACTGGAGCATGAGGGGGACCATCGTGTCAGGAGTAAGTTCGGAACCCACCGCCTGACCGAGGACCCCCCTAGCCACACCCCATTTTGCGCAGAGAAAGAGTGCGTGCTCCGCGTTATCCACCGGAGAATTGCAGTAGCGAAACGTCTCCTCGTCTATCTTCTTAAAGCGCCTCAGGTACGCGTTAAAACAGCCATGGCCCGAGAGCGCTTGCGCCAAGTAAAAGCCGACTTCCCCGTGCTTTCTGTTCAGCCAGGTGGCGAGCTCCGGGATCAGGCGGTAGGTCCATCTCCCTGTCTGCTCACCATGCCATCTCATCTGCCATTTCTCGACGAGTCTGCGCCTTCCATCCTTGCGGATGGCCTCCTTCGCGAGAGCGATTTCCTGCAGGTCTGCGCAGGTAAGCTCCTTGCGAAGCTGAAAGGTTTCCTGCCTTTCCTCCGCCAATAAATCTATTGGCGGGACGCTCGCCAGGACCAGCACAGCGCTCGTCGAGATAGTTCTATATGCCGAAACTATTCTCAGCGCGACAAGTCTCTGCGCCGAGAACAGCTTCTTCTGGATAGCATGGTTTTGCAAGGCATTGGCCCAGACCGGAGCTGCATCAAGCAGCTTCGAATGGACCACGCTGGCCACCAATCTCCTTTTCGCTTCCCTGGGTCCACCAATGTTTGGCATAAGCCGGGTCAAGATCGCTCCACATTGGATGGCTTTGGCAGCTGCGATCTTTAGGTGTTCGCCAAAGCTAAGCCTACGATCCAGCTGCACCCCCAGGTACTTAATGCTTGTTTTCCACTCGACTTCATGCTCTCCGAGAACGATCCTCGGATATTGGAAGGATCTCCTGTCCGTAACGAGCAAAGCCTCGGTTTTCTCAGGGGCCATTTTAAGGCCTCTGCCATCCAACCAACGCTTTGCTCGCCACAGACTTTCATTGATCCTCAGCTCTAGGATTCCGACGTCGTCAGCGGCGCACACGACAAGTGCGTCATCCGAGAAGCCGACGATGCTCGTTCCAGCAGGCAGGTCCATGCGCAGGAAGTCATCATACATGATGTTCCAAACGAGTGGACCCACCCGCGACCCTTGAGGAGCGCCACATGTCATCTCTTCTTTGAGAGACCATTTGTCGCCCTCGTATATCACCCACCTGTCGCTCAGATAGTCATCCATCATTCGCAACAGGTAGTCTGGAACATTTTTCCGCATCATCGCCTCGATGCAGATGTCCCATCTCGCGGTATTGAACGCATTGAGTATGTCAATGCTAATCAACGCACAGAATCCCTTACGCTTACCAGTTCCTTTTCTTGCATTTGTGGCGATGTTAACCACAGCTTGGATGGCGTCCACAGTGGATCTGCCTTTCCTGAATCCGAACTGGCTTTCCGAGAGCCCGTTCTCCCGGACCAAGAGAGCCTGAAGCCGTTGTAGAATCAACTCCTCCAGAAGCTTTCCCATCGTATCCAATAAGCATATTGGTCTATACGACGAGGCAACCCCTAGAGGTTTGTTGCCCTTCCTCAGCAGGACCAACCTCTGCTTCTTCCAATCTCCGAAGAACCTCCCGTCCCGAAGACAGGAGTTAAAGGCTTCTAGGAGGATCTCCGGGTATGCCCCGATCACCTCTTTGAGGATCTCGTTCGGCACCCCGTCGATACCCGGCGCTGTATTTTCCTTAAGCCTTCCACCCGCTCTCTTTAGTTCTCCGAGAGTGAAGAGTTCTTCGCGCCGGACCACGCAGGAACTTCGGTCCTGTCTTTGGAACGGCTCCACGTGTGGAAACAAGCTACGCACAATGTACTGGACTCGATCGGAATTATCCAGGCCCGGGGTTTTTCTTCTAGCCACCAATCTCTTGGTGACTATTTTGAAGGCGAGACCCCATGGGTTCTTCTCGACCTCACCGATCAAGTCTTTCCAGCATTGAAGTCGGCTTTTCTTTATGCCTCGCCTCAAAGTTGTTTTTGCCCCTTTCCATGCCTCGTGCAGCGTAGCATCCCCTTTTGAACGGGTGAATTTTCGCCGCGCTGCGAGGCATTCTCGACGTAGGGCTGCCAACTGGTCGTTCCACCAGTACATCGAACCCTTGGCTTGCCTGCGCTCACGGCGAGGCATCGAGTAGTCGCAAGCCGCGACCACCTTCTGCCTCACCGAGCGCACAGCAGCTTCAAACGACCCAGCAGGGCAGACCCAACCAAGCTCATCGATGAGCCTGGTCGTTTCGAGATGGACTTTAAGCCTCTCCCTGCAGAGCCGTCTCGCGTTCCAGGAGGGGCTCCTCCCTTCACTGCCCCTATCCTTATCCACTGCTTGGCGCCCTTGTTCTAGAATGAACTCGATGCACTGGTGGTCAATCAAGGTTGTCTCCTCGAGAACCGACCAGCCGCCTATCCTTGAGGCGAGGCGAGGCGCGGCAATTGTGAGGTCAATTATTGACCCCCCCCCCCCGCTCCTCGTCTGAACGTAAACTCTTTACCCTGATTGAGGACTATCAGGTCATTCCTAGCGACCATCTCGCCGACCAAGATTCCCCTCCTGTCTAGGCGGGCCTCACCCCATTCGGGCGACTTACTATTAAAGTCACCTCCTATGAGGGATCACCCGATAGCCTCACGGAGGCTTTCCTCGAGGAGGAGAATCTGGGTCTCAAATACATCGAAGGGATCGCCGGGGGAGAAGTAGCAGCTGTACACCCGCACACCCGCCACCTCCACCCAAACGAACCGCACGTTGGTCTCCAGGAAGTCCCCGACGCCCAAATCAGGGTTACAAACAAGGATGCCGGCCCTCCTTGATGCATCCTGATACCAAGCAGAGTTTTCGGACCACTTGTACTGCTCACTAATGAGCAGCACATCAGCCCCCCTCTCCCTGGCAGTCTGCATCAGGAGGTCCTGGGCATCCTTTCCCCTTCCGAGGTTGAGCTGCAGGAACTTTATTTCCTGCCTCTCAACCTCCGAAGCTCTTCCCGGAAGACCGGGCAGGAGCCGCTCCCCGACACATGGGCGACATCTTTGTCGCCCCTGTCTGCGCATGGCAGGCACCTTGGTGGCGCCTTACAGGTCCCGGCCAAGTGTCCCGTGGCGCCGCATCCCCAACAGGCGTTTTTCCTGTCGGGGTTGCTGCAGCCCCGGGACCCGTGGCCGTACCCAAGGCACCTGAAGCAGCGGGCGACTTCCAGGTGCTCGCGAATGCGGCACTCTACCCACCCGATCCTCAACTTACCTAGCTGAAGCAGACGCGCGGCGTCTGCCTCAGCTAGCCGGATCACTGCAGTCTTCACCCCACCAAAGCGGGTGAAGAACCTGCAGGACCCCTCAAAAGCTGGTCTGCCCAATGCCAAGCACAGGGCAGACACAACCTCTTCTTTTTCAACGGTCTCTTCGAGGTCCCTAATTTCGAGGGACCTCGTCGAGACCAGGGCTGAAATTTGCGCCCTTTCCCCGACCGCCAGGTCGAGCTCCTTTCGGAAGGCCGAAACGTCTCCCCCCTTTTTGAGGACCAAAAGGACTTCTTCCTTCCTGGTCCTCCGGATAGACAGGACCTCAAGTCCTGCCTTCCGGGGGTCGACCTTCGCCTTCATTTCCCTCAAGATGTCGGCGTAGGACTGGCCGTCCTTCGCCGACACCTTGATGGCGTCGCCCGACCTCGCGGCCGGAGAGCGCCTCGGCAACTTTCCCTTTGTTTTGTGTTCCTGCGCAGAGGGCACAGGAACCTCTTTCTTCTTCTTCTCTTTTTTTTTCTTCTTCTTCTTCTCCACCAGCTGCCATTCCCCATCCTTTTTCGGGGTCTGCCCTCTGGTGGCCGCAGCATAAGACGGCGATATGCCGCTCTTCCCTTTCTTGGGAAGCCGATCTTCGGGGGGAGAAGGAGCAACCCTCTTCTCCCCCTTTGTCAGCTTCTTGGGGGTATCTCCCAGAGACGCAGAGCGCAGTCTCCGGAAGATACCCATCTTTTTTGAGGCGGGGTGGGATTCCAGCTTCTTCTGGATTTCCATTCCGCTTTCTACAAGACACTTGTGGGTGTTGAGAATTCCGCTCAACACCTCTGATGCCTCGTTAACACTGTCCTTTACGTGGCCAGGGTTATTTCTCAGCATACCCTGCTGGATGACACTGAGAGCCCTGGCCAACTTTTCCATCTTTGTGCTTTGCTCCTTCAGGAGCTGAAGGACGTCTTTTCATCCCTCAGCCCCTGGAGAAGTGTGTGAGGGCGTATCTGCCGCCTTCACATCTTCACCTCCTTTATTTGCGTTAGAATTCATATTTGTAAACTTCGTGCCTTAAGACGGTTCGCCCATCATGGGAGCCCTACCGCGGTAGGGCTACTATCCCCGCCTATATGGATCCCTAGTTATGTGCGCCGAAACCGAGAAGCGGCTTATCGGATGGTCGATCCTATCGGCACATTAGATGAAACTAGTAAAAGGTTACGGGATAGGCCCGCGCCATAATGATGCTAAAGGTTTAACGTCACCCCTATCGACCGAGCGGTGCCGGGTCCGCCCCGACACCTGACCCGGACTTCAGGCTAGACGGTGTGCGATTTATCCTACGCAGCGTAGGATATAAGGAAATACTGACCAGGTAATCCTTCATTCCTGCGCCCGGAGGTCCATGATTTCAACCCCGACATTGGCTCCAGACAGTAGGATCGTGAGCGGTTTTCCCAGATTAACATGTGGTTTCACGGGATCTTTGCCCTTCGCGGTCGAATACCGGAGGGACTTACGGTTACCCATATTACTTCCACAGAGGTGAGGTACTGACATCGCGTCCTACCCTGGTCGAGAGGCTACGACTCCTCCCTTGGCTAGTCTATCGGGAATATCCACCAGGCGCCGGCCGCAGCCTCATTCACTCAGCGTCCCATTCGTTCTGGTGTGTGTGGGTGTCGGTGTCGTGCATGTGATTGTGGTGTGACCGCAAGAGCGCACGCGGAAAGTTCAGCGTCATCGCCGCACACGCATTTGGGGCGATACCCCGATTAAGGAGCCCCCCACATTCACTCCGTGTACGTTCATTCGGCATCAAGAGACCTGTTCAAGGTCCCCTGATGCTTTCGCTCCACACCGCGTCCTCACGCGCCTGCAAGTCGCAGAACAACCGTCGTGGCACGTGCGCCCGGCAGGCCCATCACTAGGGAAAAGCCCGTCTATAGGGCTCCCTTGGCAGCCATCCTGACGGCAACAGCCCTACTGCTGGCAGAGTCCTTGCGGCTACTACCGTTGGTGGGCTGCAGGACGCGTCTGCTCCGTGCTTGGACTCATGCGTTCACCTCGGCGAGACCCTGCCCGCCCACCGAACGCTCTCTCGGTTGTTAGGTGTGTTGTGTTTAGTGTTGCTGTAATGTGTTGCGTCATGTTGCTGTCTGTGTGCCCCCTCCTCCTTTCTCATCCGGGCTTGGGACCGGCAATGGCGGAGTTAAAATTGTTTGGCTAAATAAGGTCTACACATTCTTATCGAGAAATTACTCAACAGGATGTATATTTTAATTTTTTGATTTTTAATATTGAAAAAATTCGATTTTTTTCACCAAAATATGTGAGATACGAAATAAGCGTTGTTCTGCAAAATCGTTTCCTTAAATAAAGTCTACGATTGTTTTTCCTTTTTGAGATATTTGGAAGAAAATAAAAAATTTGTCAGTTAAATTCAGTCAATAAATATTCAATGTTTGAAATTGAAATATTGAGTGAAAGATTTTCAAGCTCTGGGCATCAACTACTTTAATAACACAATTTTACATCTCTGTAAAGCATCTCAATTTTCAAATTAAAAGTCTCCGCATAGGTTACAAAAACGTAAGATGAAAATACTTTTATTATAAAATATAAAATATCGATTTCAAACTCAAAAATTATTTGTCTGAAATAAACCTCTTAAAGATCTTGTAAAAATAGTGGGAGATTTGAATACTTCAAAAATAAACTTTCAGTGAAATGGTGAACTCAATAAATGTTCAAAACTTAAATCAAGATGTCAGTTTACAAATTTTTATAGTTGCGTAAATTGACTACTTCAATTTTAAAATTACTTGAAAAAATTTCACTCAAAATTTAATCTTTCAGCTTTCAAATCTTTCCACAATTGTACAAAATCTTATAAATAATTATTTTAATCAAATGTTTTTTTATCATATTCGAAATATAAGTGTGATTATTTTAATTGAATATTTCGTAAAATTTTGCATTTGGTTGATCTTGCGAAATTGTTGAATGATTTGAACACTGATCGAAGAATCTATCAATGAAATTTATAGTCAATAAATGCTTAAAGTTTTATTTCATGTTTCTTCGCTCTAAAATGAAAATACTTTGTACCAGATTTAAATTTTAATTTCATCTTAATTTTATGTAGCCTAAGAACAGACTTTCATTTCAAAAAATTAAATGCTGTAAAAAAAATAAAATTTTGTTAATTGAAGTACAGTTGACTTACAAAGCTACAAAACTTTTCAATTAATATCTTATCTTAAAACCTTTAACATTTATTGAATTTTCATTTTGCTAAAAAATTATTTTTTGAGTTTTCAAATCTTCCATTACTTCTACAAGATTTTCCAGAAGTTTCCTTCAGCAAGTACTTTTCAAATTCAAAATCGATATATTCAATTTTATACTAAAACTATTTTCATCTCACGTTTTTGTGGCCTAAGCACAGTTTTTGAATTCAAAGTATAAAAATGCTCTACAAAATTGATATATTTTCATATACTTACAGTTTTGAACGTTCATTGAACGATAAAAATATTATTTTCGCAAACTAAATGCTTCGTTTCTTCCTCATTAAATTAAAAAATAGCGTATATTTAATAACACATTGTATCTTTAAAAGGCTCTGGATATATATTGTACACACTCAGAAAAAATATTTGATTGAATCAAAAAAATTATTTGTTTGAAAAACTTTCTTTGATCTAAAGAAATGTTTCATTTTAATGAAACAAAATATCTTTGGGCCAAATAAATATTTTTTCGAATCAAATAAATTTTTGCCTTAAATCAAACAAATTATATCTTTGACCATATATCAATACACTAATTTCTTTGTTTCGAAGAAAAATTAATTTGATTAAAACAAATATTTGTTTGGTTCAAAGTGTAATTACATGCATTTTCTCAATGAAGTGGTTGATTCATAAAAAAAGTATTTCATTTAAAAGATCACAATTGTTTTCTTGATATTTTGGAAAACTTCCATAAGATCTTGTGAAGTCGTAACAAGATTTAAACACTTCGGAAAAATTTTATGTCAAAGTTGAAATCAATAAATATTTTTTGAAATAACAGTCTGTGCTTAGACCACATAAAATCAAGATGAAATTTAAATTTAAATCTGTTGCAAAATATTTTCATTTTAGACCCAAGAAACATGAGATAAAACTTGAAGCATTTATTGACTTTGAATTTAATTGAAACATTGTTTGATCAGTGTTCAAATCTTTAAACAATTTCACAAGATCAACCAAATGCAAAATTTTACGAAATATTCAATTAAAATAATTACACTTATATTTCAAATATTTAAAAAAAACATTTGCTTCAAATAAATATTTATAAGATTTTGTACAATTGTGAAAAGGTTTGAACGCTGTAAGAATAAATTTTGAGTTTAATTTTTAATTAATGAATGTTTGAAGGTTTATGTGAAAACATCAATTAAAAAATGTTTAAGCTTCTATAAAGCATTTCATTGTTTTGATTAAAAGTCTGTGCATACGCCACTAAAACGTAAGATTAATAAACTGTGACCTATTTTTATCATGAATCTATGAATGTGGAGTTCAAACCGTAATTTAACGTGCCTTATTTTTTGAATAAAATATTTTTTAACATAATTTTCAAATTGAAAGAGTCAATTTACACAAGTATAACGTCAATAACCTCAAGCGTCAAAATTTGTCCGCTCTCTGCTAATGTTTATCAGTGGATATTATTTATTTACTGGTTGTTATTACTGGTGGTTATTATTTAGAAAGTAATAGTAGTGACTGAAGTGTAACAAAAATTAAAATTAAAAAATGAATGACATATCATCTGATGAATCGACAGATGAAGTTGATGCCTGACCCCCCCCCCCCCCCCGACCAGCAGCACTCGCACCGCTCGTGCCGCAAATGTTGAGGCAGGCATCAATATATTCCAATGCACACGTGCAATTGTTTTCGTAGTTTCGACCGGGTAGCAAGAAATAGTATATTACGTGCCTAGGCGCACAATGAGGGTTATTGCGTGACGAGCGACAATGCTCGTAAGAGATCGAAGTCAAGGTGTAGGCGAGGCAAAGCCGAGACGAATCTGAGGCAAAGCCGAGACGAAGCCGAGGCGCGATTAGTCCTGCGAGCATTGTCGCGAGTCTCGTAATTTCCCGAATTGTGTGCATTGGCACGTATTCTATTTTATTTGACTTCCGTGCGTATACGAGTTTTTATGCGTACACTCGAATCTAATCTAGTATTGTAGTTGTTTGCGGCGCTAGTCATTACACTTGATATGTGACGACTAGTCCCGGCCATTTTGATTTTATCGATCTTGTGTAGTAGTAATGTATTTTAATAGACGCATGCGCAGTTCAAATGTACAAGGCTTTGCCAGTAAGGTGCTAACGCTGTACGAAGAAGAAGAAGAAGAAGAATAAGACGAAGATTGTGCTCCATTTCATAGCTATAGGCACATGCGCAGTTCAATTTTTACATTACATTCCTTTGTAGCAATTATACTACATTGCGCTACTGTCAACTGTAGCGAAAAAACGAGTTTGCGCGCCGGTGGCACATAAAATAGTATACACTACATGGGCAGAAATTTGAGAGCCTCGGGCATCATGGCGCGCAGTGCAGGAATCTCAACTTTCTGTTCTTGTAGTGTATTATACTATTACAATGTTATAAGATGAGCCAAATTTCGAATTACAAATGTTTTCATTAAAAAAAAGAAATAGTCACTCACCTGAAATAAACCTCGGGAAGAATTCTCAAAATTTAAGAAAGGTTTAAGTACTTGAAAAATAATGTTATTGTGAAATTTTAAGTCGTCTCATATTTAAACTTACAATACAATAGAGCAATTATTGACAAATTTGTAACTTTGTCAATAAAAGCGTTATTTGGAAATTTTCATAAAAAGGTGAAATACTTATGAATTTCTTAAATATTCGTACATTTGAAAAATATTGAAACAGAGAATTATGTGTTAAGTATATTCCATTAAGAAGAGATACCATAAATATATGACATAATAAGCTTTAAATCTACATTCTTAGTTTTATGGTGAAAGAATTTTTATCTTACTTTTTTGTGGCCTAAGCTCAGATTTTGAATTCCAAATATAAAAATGTTCTACAGAGCTGAATTACTTTTTGAATCAAGTAGTCATTTACAAAGATAATTACAAAGCTTCAAAATTTTGTATTTAAAATCTTGACTTAAAACGTTAAGCATTTATTAATCTTGAATTCCATTGGAAAATTTTTTGTTTACTGTTCAAATCTTCCCCCGATTTTAGAAGAACAGACAAATTAAAAATTACCAAATATTTCATTAAAAAGATTGAATGTGATATATAAGTATGTGATATATGATCTTGTCAAATTGTAACAAGATTTGAACACTTCGAAAAAAAAATTTTATATAAAATTTGATATCGATAAATATTAACATGTCGTTCGTCGCTAATGTTATTGACCCAGGCAGTGCGTACATCGACCAATCATAATTTCTTGAATAAATGCGCTCGAAATTTAAATATTATTTAATGACAGTTTCAGAATAGTGAGGTCATTAGAAGAATGCAACGTTTTTATACCTAGATTTTATATAAATATTTAAAAATGCACACTAATGGCTGAAAATAAGGTACTTTAGGGACCAAATCGTGAAAATAGGGGACTTTAAGGACCTCAACTGAATTTAGAGGACATAGGGGATATAGGACCGGTCTCTGAGGCCTGCTACTCGCTTCTCACTGACGGAAGGCGCTTCTGTAGTTGTGAGTTCTGATTGCGTCGGAATCAGATCTGTGCACACTGACGTAAACACCTAGGTGATAAAATCAAAATGAAAGAACCACGTATATTTCAAGTAGAAAAGAAAAATACGTTTAATTCGACATAAAGTTAGACGTAAATTCCAAGTGGAAATTTTAAACAAACTACTGCATACCTGATAAAACCAAAATACCCCTCTCTCGAACCAATACTCCGTCCGTGGAACCGCCTTTCGGCTTTAAACTTCGCGGGCAGGTGGTTCTAGCTTAAAGTCGCGTACGACTCTTCCGTCATCCGTTCGCCCGGGACTCCCATCCGCGGACACACGCCCGTTAGGCAGGCCAACTAGCCGCACCAACCAGGGGAGGAATAAGAAGATTCCTCCCCCGGTCGACGTGGACAGCCAAGTCCGCCCAAGACACAGGACCGCGGGTGCAGGCCCCGATGCGATTTCTAGTGGCCCCCGTTGTTACCGCGCTCTGCACGCCCATCGAGCTCCCTCGTCTTCATCACCAGAGTAACGAATGACTCGATAAACAGCCATATCTGTTCAGACTGGAGCATGAGAATCTTGTAAAACATCAACAATACATTTGTATATTTTTTCTGCAATGCAAAGAGATTGTTATCTTTTATATCAGTCTTTATAGGCTTATATCAGCATAATATATATACCTATATATATGTTATGGTCAAAGCATAAATGAGATATTTTACGAGCGAAAAATAATAAGAAAGAAAATGTTTTATCTAGGCGTGAGAAATTTCATTTGATTAACTCGAGAATATTTCTAATTAGAGGATGTTTATGGGAGACGTTTTTGCGAATACGAGCAAATATAAAGATAACGGGTGTTTCCAAGATGATCTTTTGTATCTTCGAGAAGATCCGAATTATTCAGAAATCCGTTTTTTAAAGATAGAGAGAGAAAGAAAATATCGATCCGTTAATTAAAGGGTTGCGTGAACTGGCAAGCTAACTTTTTGTGATGACCTTTACAGAAAATTCGGGAGACAATATAAAGCTCTGGTATCGCACGGAACTCTTCAATAAATTTTGTGAAATAATAAAAGTGTTTGAAACTATTTCCTACGCATAGGTAATGGAAGGACGAAAGCGATATTTTTATCGCTAAAATATATTTAAAAAAGAGTTGTTTCCATTTCCGAGAGTCTATCAACATTTTAGAAGTATGAGTTTTTAAAGTTTATTCCAAATTTTATTTGACACAGACTGTCTTTTTTATTTAGATATTCGTTTGTGCGAATCGGCCTTGGATTTTTACGTGCTCTCTTCCATGCATGTAGCGATATAAGAAGTATCTGTAAGTTTGAATTTGTAATTAGGAAAACTAGCGTATAAAAAACGACTCACTTTTACAAATATTGTGACTAATGTAATTCTGTTGAGATATCTCAGAATTATTGGAATGATACATATTGTGACCCTTTACCCCGTAAAGAATCTCAAAATTTCTAAAATACGAAATGCTCTTCATGTTTACATATCCCTTATGCTTTATGAAATGAGAAAATTCTACCTGGATTTATACATCGACAATTTCAAATTTACAGTTCAAGATGCACATTACATTTACGTGTGAATTTTTTCCCTTGGGCTGAAACATTTTTAAAAACCTAATTTTCGGGGTTCTGATATTAGATTTTGTTGAGATGTTTCAAATTATAATGTCTCCTCTATAAAGAAGAAATAAATAGTATATAGTTATATAAACTGCAAAGAATATTCACCTTACAAAATTAAAAGCATTGTTATTTCAGATGGACATTTTAAAGCGGCAATCAATTTCCTGTAACGGAAAATATTCTGGGGAATTTGCGACTGAAATCGAGGTTGAAGATAGGCCACCACCACCATCTGCCACTCCAATGGATTTAATAAGAAATCCCAACATCAGAAAAAAATTTTTTATTTTAGCATTCGATTGGGTAGCGAATGCAGTCGTTTATAATGGTCTTTCGTACAACACAACAAATTTGGGCGTCTCAGACTACTTAGCGTTTTTTATCGGTACGAACATTTATTAAAAGTATTAATTTATATATACATCCTTTTAGAAGATATAATTCAAACAATTCTATATACACTCAATTACATCAATAAAGTAAATTTCCTGGGTATAAATCTAAAATTGGTTTTTAAGAGGTCATTCTTAGATTAGCTACACGGAGAAAATTATTCTGGGAAACTTTAATCGACTGAGTTGAGGAAAACGGGGACATGGGGACATTGGAACATGTTTTCACCTACAGTTGAGTAAGATAAATTCTGTTAATCTTTAATAGACTTTGAGGTTTTTCAACAGGAAAGAGGAGAATTTCGTTCAGTTCCACTAGAAATAATCCAACTCATGTTGAAAATTTAACTTACAGTTAACTCAAAAGTAACCTACAATGGAGTACAGTATAATAAAAAATATTAAAGAATGTACATTCTCAACCTTGGAGACTACTACATAGCAGTGTTCCCAAATCGCGAAACTATTCAGCTCCCACCACTGACCCTGTGGATCCTCACACAGCCAAACACGGCGTGTCGGTGTGTCCGTGTGTCTTCCATAGAGCTATTACAGATAGAGTCGACAAGCTAGCCTGAAACTTGTCAGCTTGGGCGTGAGAGAGAGAGAGTGTGTGATTCGGAGGGTTAGGCTGTCTCTCTTTAACGCGGTACGCGTAGACAAAGACAGGAAAAACCTCTCATCGTCTCTCTCTTTCGCTCTCACCAAGTTTCGAGACTGTCGTTGCCACTTACAGAGCGGCCTATGGCTTGTCGACTATATCTGTAATTATATCGTGACATGTTTCCGTACATGTTCCTTGTTACATTGACCCACAGTTATAATTCTGTAATATTTATTTTGGCTTGGGGTCAGCTTAGTTTCTAATTATTTATGTCATAGAGGACATAAACATTAGGAAGGCAAACGTTTCGGCCACAGATGGGGGCCCTCTTCAGTGCCAATTGGCTTAATTGTAACCTTTAAATATTTATTAACTAATACATGCAATTAAAAAATATATGGTATTTTTTGTTTTTTTCCTTTTTGCTTATTAATTAAAAATAGAGTAAACATGCAGAAAAACTTATGAGTAAGCGAGTTTCTAAGTGTGAAGAAACCAGGCCGTTCCAAAAACTGCTCCAACAAGTAATCCTCTCCCACAGGAACCGTGAAAAATGCGGCCGCGGAACGCACTCCCTCAAGGGCACATATATAAACACAATTATTTCAAACCAGAAAGAAACAACACACTGGAGAATATAACTTGGGTCCTTGGTAAAGCACGCACAGCAAACCACACATATGCACGAGCACCGGAAGTAAAGGACACTGAAGTTAAAACAATCAGAACATTGCAATTGGTACAGAAAAATTTATTTATTTTCTCAAAAACCACAGAGATGACAGACGGATGTAAGTCCACCACTCTGCCACATGGCTAGAAGAAAACTGATTTGGGAATAAGTCGTGTTTAGGAAGACAAGTGTTCAGAGTTTGACGTATATGGAGAGCATTCTCCATGATAGGTCAGGTTCCAACACCAAGGGTTATACACAGTCAAAATTTACTTTAATGTCCCCGGCACTTGAGATTTCTATGTGCTCAAGCGTCCAAGGAAAGCAAACCCCTACCACGTGTTCGAAGAATTCTGTAAGGAAAGGCACTCAATACGGTCCCGGCGTCGTAAAAATTATACACATTTTTGTGGATATAGAAAGTAAAATGTAGCTAAAGTGGAAATTCACGAAAAATTAATTTCCTGGTTTTTCGAAACCTCTGATTCTTAATAACTGGAACCCGGAAAAATACAATATTAAGTTTATAAGTATGATGTCCGAGTTTTTCGGATTATAAGACTGCTGTAAAGTGGTAAAATATTACGCGAGCTATTCAAACTCTGATTTGAATAGAGAGGTCAATTAATACGGTAGCACTACGGATTCTGAGACTAATAAAAAGTTGCAAAGTGATGCGCGAGCACTTCAGACTCTGACTTTAAGTGAGGTGGCCAAGTAATGCGCGAGTTCTTGGGAGTATGAGAATTTTTATAAAGTGGCCAAGTAATACGCGAGATTTCCGGACTCTGACTTTAAGTAAGGTGGCCAAGTAATGCGCGAATTCTTAGGAGTATAAGAATTTTTCTAAAGTGGCATCGTAATACGCGAGATTCCCGGGCTCTGACTTAAACTAAGGTGGCCAAGTAATGCGCGAGTTCTTAGGAGTATAAGAATTTTTATAAAGTGGCAAAGTAATACGCGAGATTACCCGACTCTGACTTTAAGTAAAGTGATCAAGTAATGCGCGAGTACAATGGACCTCAGGACTGACATAAATACATAAGTGGCCTCGTAATACGCGACTTAGACGAAGTCAGTCCTGTGGTCCATTGAACTCGCGCATTACTTGGCCACCTTACTTAAGGTCAGATTCCGGAAATCTCGCGTATTACTTGGCCACTTTAGAAAAATTCTTATAATCCTAAGAACACGCGCATTACTTGGCCACCTTATTTAAAGTCAGAGTTCGGAAATCTCGCGTATTAGTTGGCCACTTTATAACAATTCTTATACTCCTAAGAATTCACGCATTACTTGGCCACCTTATTTAAAGTCAGATTCCGGAAATCTCGCGTATTACTTGGTCACTTTAGAAAAATTCTTATACTCCTATGAATTCGCGTATTACTTGGCCACTTTACTTAAAGTCAGAGTACGGAAATCTCGCGCATTACTTGGCTACTTATAAAAATTCTTATACTCCTAAGAACTTGCGCATTACTTGGCCACCTTACTTAAAGTCAGAGTCCGGAAATCTCGCGCATTACTTGGCCACCTTATTTAAAGTCAGATTCCAGAAATCTCGCGTATTACTTTGCCACTTTATAAAAATTCTTATACTCCTAAGAACTCGCGCATTACTTGGCCACCTTATTTTAAGTCAGAGCCCGGGAATCTCGCGTATTACGATGCCACTTTAGAAAAATTCTTATACTCCTAAGAATTCGCGCATTACTTGGCCACCTTACTTAAAGTCAGAGTCCGGAAATCTCGCGTATTACTTGGCCACTTTATAAAAATTCTCATACTCCCAAGAACTCGCGCATTACTTGGCCACCTCACTTAAAGTCAGAGTCTGAAGTGCTCGCGCATCACTTTGCAACTTTTTATTAGTCTCAGAATCCGTAGTGCTACCGTATTAATTGTCCTCTCTATTCAAATCAGAGTTTGAATAGCTCGCGTAATATTTTACCACTTTACAGCAGTCTTATAATCCGAAAAACTCGGACATCATACTTATAAACTTAATATTGTATTTTTCCGGGTTCCAGTTATTAAGAATCAGAGGTTTCGAAAAACCAGGAAATTAATTTTTCGTGAATTTCCACTTTAGCTACATTTTACTTTCTATATCCACAAAAATGTGTATAATTTTTACGATGCCGGGACCGTATTGAGTGCCTTTCCTTACAGAATTCTTCGAACACGTGGTAGGGGTTTGCTTTCCTTGGACGCTTGAGCACATAGAAATCTCAAGTGCCGGGGACATTAAAGTAAATTTTGACTGTGTATAACCCTTGGTGTTGGAACCTGACCTATCATGGAGAATGCTCTCCATATACGTCAAACTCTGAACACTTGTCTTCCTAAACACGACTTATTCCCAAATCAGTTTTCTTCTAGCCATGTGGCAGAGTGGTGGACTTACATCCGTCTGTCATCTCTGTGGTTTTTGAGAAAATAAATAAATTTTTCTGTACCAATTGCAATGTTCTGATTGTTTTAACTTCAGTGTCCTTTACTTCCGGTGCTCGTGCATATGTGTGGTTTGCTGTGCGTGCTTTACCAAGGACCCAAGTTATATTCTCCAGTGTGTTGTTTCTTTCTGGTTTGAAATAATTGTGTTTATATATGTGCCCTTGAGGGAGTGCGTTCCGCGGCCGCATTTTTCACGGTTCCTGTGGGAGAGGATTACTTGTTGGAGCAGTTTTTGGAACGGCCTGGTTTCTTCACACTTAGAAACTCGCTTACTCATAAGTTTTTCTGCATGTTTACTCTATTTTTAATTAATAAGCAAAAAGGATAAAAACAAAAAAACAAAAAATACCATATATTTTTTAATTGCATGTATTAGTTAATAAATATTTAAAGTTTACAATTAAGCCAATTGGCACTGAAGAGGGCCCCCATCTGTGGCCGAAACGTTTGCCTTCCTAATGTTTATGTCCTCTATGACATAAATAATTAGAAACTAAGCTGACCCCAAGCCAAAATAAATATTACAGAATTATATATGTAATATCTCTATGGAGTCCGCACTTCCTCGCAGTGCTCCCAGATCGTGGATGGAATTTACCCCCTCCATTTGGACATTTAATTGTGAAAAAGCAATTTTTCAAGTATAATATGAGCAAACTTTCAAATATAATTAAAAAACAACTTGAAAAAGTAATATACTTTAAAAATTTTCCCAAATTACATTTGAAAAATTTTTTTTTTGCAATAAACTGGTAGAGTGGAGGGGGTAAATTCACACTACGATCTTGGAGCACTCCTTCCTCGCTTCGATTTCACGCTGTCGGCTGTTGAGACAAGATCGAGAATCATTTTCGTGAATTGTTAATTTTCATGTCTTTAATCTTTATCTTGACCCAAAATTAAAATCGTTATATGTTTCAAAGAAACAGTCGAACGCGTCTCCTTTTCCACAGAGCTCTAGCATCTTAATTTTAACTCAGTTATTGAAGAAACTAACTTAAAACATACTCTATTGTAAAATACGACATCATATACGACGTCGTAAATGTCATCGTACACAACATCGTATGCGCCATCGCATATGACGTTATATATATCATCGTATACGACAACGTAATTTGGGAAAGTATGCGATGTCGTGTACGATGTCGTATACGACGTCATATACGATTTGTTAATTTTTCAAATAAATATTTATTAAGTAATATAATTAACTCTGTAATTGAATATTAAAATTTGGCAAAGAAGACATTTTCCATAAAGTAAATGTTTGTACCTAATGTTTTGAAATAAATTTTATTCTCTGATAAGAAACGGTACTTTTTGCTATCTATTTTGCTTTGTATCTTTACTATCTTTCGTATTTCACTATTTACATGTGAAGGAATTCAAACTGGTGGATGTCCGTACAGCTGTAAAAGTCGCTTTAAAAACGTTTGAAAAAGGTCTTCTTTTCCAAATTTTAACACAATTACAGAATTAATTATATTATTTAATAAATATTTATTTAAAAAATTATCAAATCGTATATGAAGTCGTATATGACATCGTAAACGACATCGCATGCTATCCTAAATTACGATGTCGTATACAACGTCAATACGACGTCATATACGATGTTGTATACACGATAGTAGCAGACTATTTAGTAAAACTAACTGAAAAGGTTGTTCCTGGTGCAGAATTGTTGTACAAAAAGGTGGAGAAGAATACCATTTGTCAATTAAAAAGATGGTTTAAATGTGAAAAACAGTCCATTAAAGGAAAAAAGCAACAACTTGTTGACCGGTATGTAGTATGAAGGTTATATTTACATTAGTGATATTGAGAAATGCATAGAAAAATTGTACTTTTATATAAAACTGTTTCTGTGAACTGAAAAAAAAGTAAAATAAAATAATTAATTTTGTTTTTAATTTGAAAGTATACAAATTTGTGGATTATACTTTGTAAGAACTAAGTATCTGATGTATAAAATAAAAGGTGTTTAAGATGCTACCAGGATATCAATGAATTTATATTACATAATGTTTATAAATGAGTACCCAGGATAAAAAAACCGATTGAACGCGCGTCTCTTTGAATTGTGTATCTGTCATTTGCATATTCAGGAAATAAAAATTCAATCGGATGGTGACACTTGAAATCTGCCATTTGTGCGCAATGTTTTAAATCTGCCATTCGACATTGGTTAAATCGTTAAGTGAGTAGGGTTGAATAAGACTGATTAACCTCAAATAATTTCTAATGGCAATGTACGATTCATTGATGTTCGCATGAATCGGTTGAAATTCCAAATGAAATGGAAGTCTTAAAAAGTCACTCTGAATAAGAGAAATACAATAAAAACAGAATACGAATTGTATTGTAAACGATTGTTCACTTTAAATACATTATTTTCTATCGGAAATATTGGTTTTCAATCTGTTAATGCTGAAATTCCAGTGACAGATACGCAATTCAGAACACCTCAAAGCCCATTCACATTTTACGCAAGTGAATGGTTTTTTGTTTCCTGGGTAGTTTCTTGACAGTAAATAGTCGTAAATTATTCGCTAATGATTTTCTTAATCTTAAAATTCTATACTGTAAAAAAGTGAATGCATTTATACAAATATTTTTTTTTAATGGTAAACAATTCTTTATAATGAATATATCATAGTGAATGAGAATATAAAATTATTATTTTCTATCTCTATTACATTACTATAGTACGCAGATAATTGAATTCTATGACATACAAAATATTAAACGGAAAAAAATTATTTTCAGAGCAAATGTAAGTATCTTTCTTTACATTCTTTATACCACAAAAGTACTCGTCCTTACGCGTACATAACCTCACCTCCATATATCATTTTTGCACCCCGCACAATTTTTAATATGTTTTTTCAACGAATCGTCTGGAATTTTACCTTTTCGAAATTTAAAACAGGGTTTTGGAAATGAAATAAAATAATAAGTACATTCTAAGTACGACTTGCATCGGCCGTCACTTCTACAATTTCCAAAACAGCACTTTTTATCTGTACCAACCTTTTTCCTTTTCAAAAGATTTTCTCCAGGTATATCAGAAATTTTCTTTGTGTAAAGTTTTTTAACTCAAAATCTTTAGAAATATTTCATTTCCGTAAATATTTACCTTGCCCATGTACTTTCTCGGTAAAAATAGTTCGAAACTCCCGGAAGTACTATGCATATTTCGCGCTTGCACAGTATCGTTTTCTTAAATGAAAGGGTCTATATGTATCAGCGAAATTCAGCTGATTATAATCAGCTATAAGTATACCACTGATTTTAATCAGCGTATATACACTGGTTGTAATCAGTGGTATACTTATCGCTGATTCATATTTACAGAGTAAATCCGCGTACTTGATGTAAAAAAATATTTCAAAAGTTTTAATAAAAATTTTATATTTTTCAAAATATTTACAAAAAAATATTTTTTTGTATAATCAAAAATTTCTTGTTCTTTTTTTACTTCAACTCGCGACAACTTGGATAATTTTTTTATGAATACAAAAGAAAATTACTTGCTATAGTATTCTGAATGAAACTCAAACAAAAATCAGTAAATATTTTTATAAACAAAAAAATTATTATTTTTTTCCGATGCATTGCAAAAAGCATAAATTTCAATCTTAATAATGTTTTTTGCAATAGAATTTTTCCTTTTTGTCGCTTCTTACTAATTTTCTAAAGATAATTTAATTTTCATAAACCATGGCTTATTTTTTCATGGAAAATATTCTCTACACGGAGTAAGAATTATAGTAGGCTGAGCTCTTCCTATTAAAGCACCGATCTTAATGTGCGAAATTTGTATGAGCCTCTACCACTATTGGCATGAAGTCATGCATTTTTAGCATGGAATGTCTTATAATATGAAAGAAACAAGCGCATGCCATTATTGCTAGTGTCATATGCTGTCAGAGCAATGTTCTCGCCTGACTATGGTTGTAAGAAACTCATCCTATTTCAGTATGAGTTCTCTTACAACCGAGAGAAAACGTGAGGTGCTACGTTCGAAAGTAGGCGTGGCCTAACATCTCGGTTGTAAGAGAACTCATACTGAAATAGTATGGGTTTCTTGCAACAATAGTAAGGCGAAGTTCGAACTATTTTCGCAAGGCACAACTGCTCTAAGCGCATGAAACTTAGTACTTTTTTAGCATGAAGGGATTCCTGCTTAAAATGTATGATTTTTTCACCAGGATAGCAAGAACGAAACCTCCTACAAAAGCATGACTAGTGTTCTTATTATTATAGTCAGATTTTTTCTCTGTGTACAATGGTTACTGATATTATAAATTGGTACATTTTATATATATAATGCGTAATTTCTTACTGAGATATCCAAAGACTTTCTGTTAAAAATATAGTTATCTCTTCTAAAGAATCATGTGTAAAAGCCACTTGTCTCATGAAAGAATATTCTATGTGCAATTTTAAGCTAGTACACGGAGAAAAATAGTTGAAGTAATTTTACTCAACTTTTTCCATTAAACTTGGGACATAAGGACATTTGAACATCTATTAAATCTTAATCGAGTAAAATAAATTTGATAAATACCTAATGCACCCAAAGTAAATAACAATAAGCGTTACATAGGGAATAGTAAGGAGTATCATATTTTCTATCGCAAATGCACTTAAATATACAACTTCACAAATATAAACCTAATAACTAAAACTTATTTATTATTCACATAATTTCTATACGTTCTTTAGGATGTTTATAATCTAAATACAACTCATAAACATTTCTTCACCTTAATATCTATATAAATTTTTAGTTTTGTTCTTTTTCACAGAAAAAATGTTTCTTCCACTCTGAAAGATTTGTTTACACACGCATTAATTTAAATTTTCATTTTTTGTCTTTTTTAAAAATAAAAGTCCACTTATGAGAATTCCTATCAGGGTTGAATCATTTGAAGGAATTTCAGTTTGTGTTCGTGTATAACATTAAGAACAAGTAATTCATTCTCTACCACTCTACTGTTTCCAATATTAAAAATAATGCTTTGAGTAGCTCAAATCTTTACAGAAAATTTTTGAAAAACATTTTTTTTTAAATAGCTATCTTTAAAGATACTTACTTCAAAAATGAGAAACAGTAAAGCTTTAAAAGGATATTTTCGCTGAAGAAATAAGCTACAATTTATGAAAATGCAGTCAACTAATAAAAATTAGTAAACAACGTTATTCAGCCTGAAACATTTCGACATTTTAAACTTTTGTATTCATCAACATTTAAATACTTTCAAACTTAATTTTGCCCTAATTTGCTGCAAAGTTTTACCTTTCCAATTTTTAATTCATTCATTTTAATGGTTGAAACATTTCGACTTGTTCAATTTCTAATTCTTATCAATTCTTACTTTTCAAAAGGCAATTTTGGCCTACCTTCGCTTAAAACAGTTTATTTACAAAAAGATACCTTGGGGATATCGCATGAAGGGGGAAAATTTCGCAAACTTGAGTTCCCAAAATTTTGAATGAAAATGTGAGAAAAGAAAAACTCACATTTATTTTTTTTGTAAAGTTGAACGAAGGAAAACCCTGGTAGGCCGCAATTCTAATTCTATGTCAGCGTTTTAGAATTACCTTTGTATCAGCTCTGAAATCAAAATCACGTCTCATTTTATTTCTTTTGAGAATTTTTGCGGTTTAATTTTCATGGGGATTCTCCCTACTTCTGAAAATAAAAATTGGTTAACCAAGAGGCTTCTTCTTTTTTTTTTAAATTCCAGATTTATTCCGTATAGAAAAAAGGGAAACTTTTTAGTTCCTACCTAAAGGAGGTCGGGAAGCATCGGCGATCGAATTCTCAAAGGGTCAGGTGCGGTGATGCTATAATGCATGTCACCTGACTCCGAGCTTCGATCTAATTGTCTCACCATATTGCCCAGGGCGATAAGTCCTCACCTTTTGTAGGTGCGGCACCGGACTAATTTTCGAGGATCTGCAACCCAGGAACCCAGCACATATCCTCGGATTTCCACCTCTTTGATACACTCCCACTTTAATTAACATGCACGCGCGTCAATTAGCGACCGCGATCAAATCCAATACGACCAATAAATTACAAAATTTATAGACGACCCCCCCCCCCCCCCCTACAGAATTTTTTAGAGATGGAAATTGGTGTCAAAAAAGATAACGTTTTTTCGATTATTATGATGTACTTTATATTTCAAAAGGTCGCGTATTACGTCCGGTGGAGACGTTTGAAAATTCGTATGCGCTGAAAAGAGAAGGCATACCGCGTGCTAACGAGGAAAGCGTCTTTTCCCTACACGCGCTTCTCCTGGCACCGTCGACGATCCAAGGATGGCCTAAGCACTCGCTGGTTGGCCGCCCGTGTCCCCAGGCGGCAATCACACGCGATCTCTGAGTAGACGCGCGCTCCTATTGGGTAGCAGCATGAGAAAGTTCAAACCTCATGCAAAGACCTAAAATATTCTACATTATATATGAATATATGAATTATATATGAATATATGAATCGTTGTAAACAGAGTAATTCGGAATAAAATTTAGTGTCTACAAACTGGTACATCCATTGTTCTCAAACTGATGCCGAAAAAAATCTAGTGTCCACAAACTGGTGCAGCGACACAACTTGAGAAAAAAATTCATATTAAATAACATAAGCCTTCAAAGAAGCATATAAAAGTATTTTTCACAACTTCAATGAACACGTATCACATGTAAATTCATTTTACATCTCAAACACGCATTGAATTGATTTTATTCCCGATATATCATTCCTACATATCTTACATGTCGACAAACTGGTACGTTTGCCTTACATATAATAAATAACATACAATGGTATGAATTGAGTGTCTGCTGCTCAAATATCTGCCACAACGCTCGAGATCGCATATCTGATCACATAAAAGTATATTGTTCAAGCGTCTCAGTGAATGGAAATTTAAAAAGGAAAAAAATTAATTCTTTCAGTTTATTGGCTTGTGAAGAATAGCAAAATGGAACATTTTCTATATCACGTTCTTTCATTCAATGATTATTTGTAATAATATATACTTAAAAACTGAAAAAATCTTCCCTTTATGTATAAACTTTAAATCAATAAAACTTGAAAATTTGATAATCACATGCCCTTAAATCAATATTTATTCGTCTCAAAAACCCATTTGAATGTGAGTCTTTTATAAATAGATAATTTTACGTTATTAAAAACTATTTCTTAATAGTATCCACACAGGGATAAAAATAGTTCGAGTAATTTCACTCAACCGTTTATCAAAGTTGGGACATATGGATAAGTTGGGAATTATTCAGTATCATTGTAATTTCACTGCTTAACAAAAGTGACCCACGTGCTCATGGGATGAGATATATCATTTTCCAGTCGTCTAGGTTTCATTCGTTTTTTGATGCTTAAGAAATGTAAACCAATTTAGTGTTTTAAATTCTAAACGGCTATCACCGTTCAAAAGATACATGGCTGAGAAGTTGTCCCTTTCCATAAGGCTACCAGTTTTACGGGTTACACGTACTTGAAGCGAATCATTGTACTGTGTCTTCGAAATATCCATTTTTTATCATTGGTTGTTAGCTTTTGTTGGAAAATGAAGTCAAATTGCTGCTTGTAATCAGAAACTTTTCTTCTTGCATGCTCGATGGCGATGAGCATTTTCTTCATCAGTCATTAGATTCCAGCAGTAGTCCGCTAAAATGTTTTCACTCCATTTATCCTTGAACCTCTTCTGGATTGTAATGATGTTTTGATGGATTCTTTCACCATGGTCATCACTAACTGCTCTCATATATTCTGGGAAGAAGTCCAAGTGAGAATGCATCATGTGAATTTTCAGTGATGTTCTCTTTCATTTCCTAGGAGTTTTGCAACATGTTGTCGATCAGGTGCTTGTGGTTTCTGGATTTTTTTCATCCCATGAATACATAGGTCACTTTTGTTGACCAGTGTTATTTGTGATGTACCAAAAGTTCAAGAATGAGTCACAGTTCAGTAAAATTCAGAAGTGTAGAGTAAAATATGGAAGTGTGCATTAAAGATTTCTGAAAATATATAGTATTACTCGTAGTTATTCTACTTGTATTTAATAATCGAAATCAATTATGTACACTAAAATCCAGGCTGAAGCATGATTTGCGTCTTCCTTCCTTACGGATAGCTTCCTTCGCGCGCGCGGTCACCTGTTAGTTTGTCGTACAGGTAAACTCCTTGCGGAGCTGAAAGGTTTCCTGCCTTTTCTTCGCTAATAGGTCTATTGGCGGGACGCTCACCTGGACCAACACAAGTTTTTTCTGAATTGCATGGTTGCTAACGGCGCTTGCCTGGGCTGCTTTATGCAGTTTCGAGTGCATCACACTCGCCACAAGTCTTCTCTTGGCTTCCCTGGGTCCACCAATGTTGAGCATGAGCCAAGCCAAGTTAACTCCACATTGAGTAGCTTTGGAAGTCGCGATCTGCAGGTGTTTGCCGAAACCAAACTACCGATCTAACTGCACTCCTAGGTACACTGAGAGAAGGTTGGTGCAGTAAGCGTACCCGTGTGTACAGCTGCAATACAAAACGCGTGGCATACATCGAACGCGGTTTTGGGAGCGCTTCGGTGCCAAAAGTAGAAGGCTGCAGTCTGTAAGCAAAGAGATCCCAATATTTGGGAAGGCTGCGTTCCCAAATGGGAGCTATACCGTACCATACTCATGCGGCAGTGATCTCAAATCGACAGCGCCGTTGTACTGTGGTCGGTATCGTAACTATACCAACCTTCTCTCAGTGTACTTAATACTCTTCTTCCACACGACTTCGTGTTTCCCAAGAACAATATCCGGGTAATGAAAAGATCTCCTGACCAGCTAAGCCTCGGTCTTTTCAGGAGCCATTTGCAGGCCTCTGCTATCCAACCAAGCTCTGCCCGAAACAGACTCATCGATTGATATTCTACAATTGGAAAATTAAAATCTTTTTTAGAAAAAATTTTCCGCAACCGAGGTGAAAAGTTTATTACATTCAGATCAGAAGAGAGGGTATTGGCTTCATGTGGAAAATCGCTTTCCGAATGTTATTATGTTATTTTATAACAAATTGTTTACAAATAATACACTCCTCATATCAATGACTACGCAACTTAATTTTTTATGTGCCTCAGGCACGGAAACTCGTTTCGCCGTTACAGCTGACAGTAACGGAATGTTGTGTATTCCGTTACAGAGGAATACAATGTAAAAATTGAACTGCGCATGCGCATATAGTCTTACAGCGGAACATAATCTTTTTCGTATTCTTCTTCTTCTCACTTCTTCTTCGTACAGCGTTAGCACCTTACTGGCAAAGCCTTGTACATTTGAACTGCGCATGCGTGTATAGAAATCCATTACTACTACACAAGATCGATAAAATCAAAATGGCCGGGACTAGTCGTGACATATCAACTATAATGACTAGCGCCGCAAACAGCTACAATACTAGATTAGATGCGAGTGTACGAATAAAAACTCGTATACGCATTGAAGTCACATAAAATAGAATATGTGCCAATGCACAAAAGTCGGGTAATTACGAGACTCGCGACAATGCTCGCAGGACTGATCGCGCCTCGGCTTTGTCTCGGCTTCGATCTCCTGCGAGCATTGTCGCTCGTCACGCAATAACCCTCATTGTGCGCCTAGGCACGTAATATACTATACTCTGCGATTTGAAAGTTTTCTCAACTGCTCGAAAATTATTTCACATTTGTTTTTGTGTAAACACGTGACATTACACTGAGAAAAATATTTATTTGATATGGACAAATTATTCCTTTTTGTACAGGCAAACAACTATTTGTTTGATTGAAACAAATTCTTTATTTTATGATTTTTGTTTAACTTAAACTAATATTTTATTTCGAACCTGTAAGCTTCTTATCCGAGTTAGTGGTTGTTTGAAAGCACTAAAATTTTTGTTTGAATTATTGTTTGTTTGCCCACATTTGTTTGACTTCAAAATAAATTTTGTTTAAATTAAATTTTTTTTATGTATAGCTAAAATTTTATTTGTTTAGTTCAAGAGGAAAATATATATACAGATAAAAAAAGATTATTGAATCAAAGAAATACAGTGCTGAATGCGTCCAATCAAATATTATTTAGATCAAAAGAACTTTTTCTTGAAACAAATATGATTTTTGTATCTAAAATGCACTATTCCTGCTGCGAGAGAAAATTCTTTGGATCAAAAGCATATTTGATAGGACGTATTGGGTATTACATTTGTTTGATTTAAGTAATTTTTTTCTGTGTAAAATGTATAAAATGCAAATATACTTTTATCAAGAAGGTTTTTCATTTACTGTGATATTAATTTCAACTATCAATATCGGACGCGAAACGCCAGTCTCGCGATAGAAATTTATTTCTCGTAGACGAATAAACTCTGAGAAAATTGAATTTACATCTGCAATATTGTAAAATTTATTGGAATCGTAGCATTAGATAATGAATCTTCTTATTATTCGATTGCACTGAATCTTCCGAATGATACATGGGAACCAGAATTCGAGGGGTAAACCACTCTAAAATCAGTGAGACAACGTTCATCGTTATATGAACGTTGTGCTCTGATTTTTCAATAACGGTGATCCTAAAGTAATAGATCAGTTTACCTAACTACGGGAGGTTGATTTGAGCATGTGCGTTTGCTCTGAAGCATCCCGCGCAATATGAAAGTTGCGATCACAAGCTGTCAAGATAAATGCAAGTTTGCCCTTTTTTTGCTGTGAAATCAAATGAGAATGAAATACCTGGTGCCAAATTGTAAAATGCCACAGAATACAGTAGAGAAAAACAGCATGAGGAAAATTCAACGATGGGTAAGTTGTCGGAAGAAATCTGCCAGTGGAAAAAAGGCGGAACTTGTAAACAGGTTGGTGGACTAGGTTTCTGTTGCCCTGAAATTTTGACATTATTGTGATCAGAATAAATAATTGAGACAAAAGGCAAGATTGCAAGGTATATAATTATTTTGGAACGAAATGTATAGTGAATTGTAAAAAGAGAATTGGAGAAAACATTTCAAACTATTGTAAATATTTAAAAAAACGTTACAATGCATTAAAAAAACATAATTAGACTATGTGAAAAAAATTTTGTCAAGAGTTCTATTTACTTAAAATTGTAATTACAGAGTGAGGGGATGTATACCCACTTTCACCCACGAAGTGTATGGAAGATATGGGTAAATCCCCATAAGCTTTCATGTCACCGTTCCTTGCTTGTATTTAGAATTTAAAGATTCATACATGTTTTATTATGCCCCCTACTTGTTCATTGTACGAAGTATAGCAACTCTAGAGTGTACCGCAGGCCTGAAATATGCCTATCACTGTTTAGAAGAACTGTTAGATCGAAATTTTTTAAAAAATCACGTTTTGTAAGCGTCCCTTTGCTACATTGCCAACGTTTATGTGACCTTAACTTTTTTAGCTTTTCAGGTATCACGTCCATTTTTTTCTGATCTTTCTAGTACTTCTACCTATACAATGGCGATCAAATAGATGATGTGCCTATTATAGTTCCTGAGTAATAATTTTTCAAAATAACGTCCCTCGATTTTTTTACTTTTTTCAATTTTGTTGTTTTCGACAGTTTAAAAAAATAGCTATGAATTAAATCAAATTATAAATAATGGATTTTGTTCCTTATATCATACCAATATCAAATATATTTGCGGAATTGAGGTGCCTTGCAATATAATATATTTATATAATATAAAAAAGTTGTGGTGTGATAATTCGATATGACGTTAGCGTTACTAGTAAGAAATAATGCTATTTTCAAAGAGCACACTATCTAGTCAAATACAATGAGTCTGAATACACATGTAATCTGAAGTTAATACAACTAAAAACAAGTACTCAAAAGTCTTATGCCAAATTATTCTTAGAAGATTCAAAATAGGGTACTTTCTCAAAATCAAAAAATCAAGATATATTACGCAGTACAAGAAATGTGAAAATGGGATTTTTGCAAAATTAGACTAATGTTTTTAGACGTTTTTAGGGTCACTAAATAGGAATTCAATATCCATTTGTCTCAATAATGTCTGGTTTTAGGTCTTTTAAAGTTAAATTTTCTATTGGTACCGAAAATTTATTTTTTGTATAGATTTTCACTACTAATTTGGCATCAAAATGATCCAACTTTGAAACTAAAAAAATAAATATGTGTACAAGTTCACTCGTATCTGTCGAGCGGCAATTTTTACTTGTTTATTTATTTCTGTTTTGTTTACTATGTTACTTTGGTAACAGGCGATTGATTCCGATCATAAATATTTTCATTCGAATATTCTAATGAATAATGTTTCATTTTAATTTCATTTGTGATTGTATTTGTCATGTAAAGGAAAATTAAATTTAATCAGAAGAATCAGTTTTCAAAAATAGCAAACGTTCTGTGCGAACACTGTTTATACTGCGATTTTATTAATATGAGTAAGTATTATATATTTTACACCTTTTCTAATTTAAAACAATCAAAAATCATAATGCCAAGAAATAAATAGAATGTTTTTCAATTTAATTATGTAATTTTTCAAGATCGGGAAGCATATCTTAACAACAAACGAGAAAGAACAGCAAAAGTTCGAG
Source organism: Diplolepis rosae (assembly GCA_030998225.1). NCBI lineage: Eukaryota > Metazoa > Arthropoda > Insecta > Hymenoptera > Diplolepididae > Diplolepis > Diplolepis rosae. Next base: position 413,107 of record JAPYXD010000210.1, on the reverse strand, counting down.
TAAACGTAAAGCAGCTTTAAGTAAACAAGCTGAAAGACTGAAGAAGCTCAATGAGAAAAATAGAATTGAACATACGAGTAAAACTGTAAATACGTGAGTGCTTGTCCCTGAACGAATTAACAAATTTTTATTTTAAAAATTGAGTACATCCGTATTTTTGCATTTTTAGACAAGATGAAAGTGAAATAATTCACACTACAGACAATGAAAATAAATACACACTTAGATCAAAATCTGATTCTAATCAACAAGCGACTTTTGAGTCGCGAAAAACTACTGTGAAAAAGGTTCAAGGTCGTAGTGTTGCAGTTGAAGATGCTAATAAAGAATTTGAGGACAGCTTAGAACAGCCAACATCGAATGAAGTGTACGGTACCGATTATCATTACGATCTACATGGAGCTAGTACTAGTTTTGACATAGTTACGTCAAGGTCACAACGATACCCTACAACATCTGCGACAATTAAAGTTTCATCAGATAAGAGTGCGAAACCCTCAAAGCTGGAACGCTTAAGACAGTCTCTCCTAAAATGTAGAGCAAGAGAAGCAAGATTACAAAGGGAATTGAAAAGCTCTGAACAAACGATGAAGAAGAAATATAGACTCATAGATAAATGGAAAAGAAAATACTACCGTCTTTTGAAAAAAACAAATCCGCGTGGTGGTGACAAATTGCTCGATAGCGTTAAGGACATTGAACGCAAAGGGCGAAGTGCATTACGCAAGCAACTATTGCAAACCGTCGCTATATAAATGCAACTATTTGACAAAAGAAAGACTCTTAAAACTAATCAAGAAAAATCTTTGTTTGCTCAAGCATTAGTAGGAGAAACGCTGAAAGAATACAAGCTTATGCGTTCAATGTCACACATAATAAGTTCTTATTTACAAAAAAATACATCAATTCAAAATCAATTATTATTAGTGAGTGTATAAGGAATAGGGGACTACGTATCAAAAAAGAAAGAGCGATAAGGTTATTTTTAGAACACGATGAAAATTCTAGTATTTCTTCTAACAAAAAAGATTTCATTACTAAAAATAATAGAAAAAAGAAAAAAAGATTTCTGCCCAATACTATTGACAATCTATTTGTAAAATTCAAGTCACATAATACATTGAATATTTCTAGATCGGAATTTTATCGTTTGAAACCCTTTTGGATTGTACATAGAAAAATTACCGGCCTTGACACTTGCCTTTGTAAGCCCCATTCAAACATGAAATTCTTAATCGAGAAATTGTATTTCCATAAACTGCTCCAAAGTATGTCATCAGAAAAATTTATAACTTCGCTAAGGTGCGATACCAAAAATAGACTTTGTTTGTACGGTGAGTGTATAGAATGTAAAAACCATTTTGTAGAATTGAAGACAAATAATATTCCTACGTTTTATTATCAGTGGGTCACTAGAAATTTTGATAGATTAGGTGCAAAAGGTTTGACGTATCATGTGAAAATTGCGAGTAAAGTGAGAATTGATTATATGTTGAGTGAACTAGTCAATGAGATTAATTTGCAGATTCCACGTTATCTTAGGTACGTTTATGATACTGGACACCAGTTTCATGCAATTGAGAACGTTAAATTAAGTCTGAAAGAAAATGAAGTTTTCATGGTTATTGATTTTTATCAAAATTATGTGGGAAAATATGCAAACGCTATTCAGAGTTGCCATTTCGGGGCATCAAAGCAACAAATTACATTACATACTGGGGCCTTTTATTATAAAAAGAAAAACTCTAGTGAAATCTCTTGCATTTCGTTCTGTACTGTATCCGATTGTAACAGACATGACGCTTTATCTATTTGGACTCATCTTCAGCCTATTCTAAACTTAATCAAAGCTCATGTGCCACAGTTCAATACAATACATGTTCAAAGTGATGGACCCAATACTCAATATAGAAATAGCACAAATTTCTTCTTATTCAACCATCATTGTAAGCTTCTGAATATATTTATTAGTATTTGGCATTTCACTACGGCAGGTCACGGAAAAAGCATTGCGGACGGAATAGGAGGCACAGTAAAAAATTGGAATGATCGCTATGTCGCTCAAGGAAATGATGTAACATGTGCATCAGATGTAGTAAATACAATGAAATCTTCTGGTTCTCAAATTAAGGTATTTTTGATTGAAGAAGCTGACGTTAAAAAAATAAATGAAATAATCACTAATTCGACTTTAAAGCCAGCTCCTGCAATGCAGGTACATAATACAATACAATGCAAGTACATAATATTATTTGGACAAAGGATGATGAAGATACATTATATTTAAACTACTTATCATGCTCTTATTGTATCTGTAATAAGTTATATTATCCTCCCTGTTCACACTTTTCTTTGCCTGCAAATTGGACTGTTAAACGAAATGTCTGCCAAAAAAAAATAAAGAAAAAAGTTCAAAAGCCCAGTACACATGACCGACCTCGTCGAAAATGTACAATAAAAAATTAATAAAATCTATTTGACACTCAAATATCTATCATTTTGTACCCTAAGAATCTCGAAAAAAGAAAAAATTTTTTTTTACTTCTTTATGGATATTTTATTTAGCTTTTGAAAAAAATGAGTAACGACTATTTATTCATCGTTGTGGAGGGATAACTCATTTAGAAATATCAATTTTTTGTAGGTGCCTAGCTTTCGAAAAAAAATTCGGTCGAAACGCCAAAATGAAAAGTTGTGGGGATTTGCCCATATATAGTATAATGCCTCCAAGGAACTTTATCAATATAGTTGAATTCATCATGTGAATGATCACATGATCCAACCCGATTTTAAAATTTTAAATAATCATTAAATTCTTTACAATGTGTCATTAATTCTTTTCTCCTAATATGTCCTTCAATGTAATATAAAAAAAGTCTTGGAAATCGTATGCAGTAAAAGAGGTTATATTCCCTGTAGGCTTTAGTATACAACTATCATTTCTGCAAAAACCGTACATGCATCGCATATATACTCCCTTATCCTTTTCTAATTTGAATTCAATTTTACTCGGAAAAAAATAATGAAACCTCGTTATTTATATTTCCTTCAAAAAATTAATAAAAAACAATTTGCACTGCGTGCAGGGAGCAAAAATAATTGCAAAAACAGGAAGTACATATATGTATAGCTACAAATGTTGTGAAATATGCAGCTACAAATATAAATTTATAATTATATGCGTTTGCTGTTTATATTGTTTGGTTTGCGTATTGTCTTGATGGATTATAGGTTAATGCATATTTTTTATATACCAGTTTGGATAGGGCATACAAAAAATATATATTCATATCTCAAAATAGTTTTAGAATAGTTTTTTGCGTAAAATAGTCCAAAAAACCCCTGATAGTCTCAAACAAAAAATGTTTTCAAGGCAGCTTCGCACCAAAGAATTCTTTTGTAGATTCGGGTTTAAACTTGAGGCCGTGTGGTAGGCTCTGACATCAGCAATTATATACGACCGCTTTATAATTGAAATAAGAATTTGAACAAATTTTTCAGAGATGACAGTAATGCGTTATATTTTTCTGCATTTCTGTCTTCCCCAGAAAGTTTATTTAAATTATTATATTATTAATAAAGTGGCCGTATGTAATTGGTGACGTCAGAACCTACCACACGGCCTTAAGAATATAATTTATGTTTTTTCAAGGAATCCCTGTAAACTATTCTAAGAAATGTAACACATCTATTCAAAGTGTTTTAATAGTGCAGATCAAAGTTGTTTAATACAGCTTCACACCAAAGAAACCAATTTAAGTACACCTATTTTATGGTCAATTATTTTGTATTATATGCTTAAGTACTTTAGTTATTCCTAAAAATGGAAAATTAACGAAACCTTTCTGTATCTTCTAGATTTTAAAAAATATCACTCATACGGGCTCTGATCTGAGTCGAAACGTCTAATTAAATCGACTTAATCATTTTTGGATCCTAAAAACCAATTTTTTCCAACAACGTTCCATTTTATTTAGATTGTGGGTCAATACAACTTACACTATTTTCAATTATTTTAGAAAAGATTCGCCTAAAATAGAGATTTATAAGATTATGTGAAGTTGTGGGAAGATTGAAACGCTGTAAGATTAAATTTTGAGTGAAATTTTAAATTATAAATTTTTATAGGTTTAAGTGAAAACATCAATTAAAAAATGTTTTAACTTTATAAATTTGATCAATTACAGTGATAAAAAAATTTTACCTTTCTGTAAAGCATTTAATTTTTGTGATTAAAAGTCTGTGCCTACGTCACTGAAAAGTAAGATTAAACAACTTTTACATGCTTTTAACATGAATCTATGAATTTGGATTTTAAACCGTAATATAATGTGCCTTATTTTTATTTTAATAAAATATTCTTAACATAAATTTTAAATTTAAGTATTCTATTTACGTAGCTAAAAATTTGTTAACTGGTATTTTGATTTAAATTTGGAACATTTATTGAGTTTAACATTTTACTTGCGGCTTCTAAAACAGTCCGAAATAACTCAGCCACGCAAAAAAGTCTGGTACCTTTGATGAAACACATGTACACTGATAGAAACGGTTCGGGAGTTTTAGCCATTCCGTTGTAGGTTGGGAATTTATAATTGTATTTATAAAATAATATGTCTCTCTGAACAACGCAGGATGTTGAATACAGAAATCAAAATATTGTAAGTGAAACTGGTCGAATCAGAAATATAATATGGGAAGGCGAACAATACATTTTTCCATAGCAACCAATAATATGGTTGATTCGTTCATATTTATTCAGTTATATTTGGATGGTTAAAATACAAATCTCATATTGCTTTATCTATGCCAGCAATAAGGTAAGGTTAAATTAATCATAAATATCGTTGTAACAGCCATTCCTTTCTATCAGTGTATTCCTATGTATTTTAAGTCGCGGAATCTGAATTTGAGGTCAAAATAGCACCTTTCACGATTGGTTTTCTAACTTAACCTCAAAAAACTGCACTATTGAGTATGTGATAGAAAAACATGTATTTTTTACGAGAGTCAAGCTGCTGATTTCAAAAATACAGCCATATTAGTTATTATTAGTTATAACTGACCATTCTATGACATAACCGCAAAAAAATTTTATAATAATTAAATAATATAAATAAATAAAATTCTTATAACTTATAAGCCAACATTGCATTTTCATGTGTATTTTGAGCAACAGAACCCAGTTTTTAAGTTAAATCTGCATAGTAACGAACAAATCTGTTACATTATTACCATCTTATTCGTCGCAAGTAAGCGTACTGCGTTTCTTCTGAACTATGAGTTCTGAGCCTCTTGTGAAATGATTCAATCATATATCTTCAGAATGGAGTGATCCTTTATTTGCATCCATTGCATTCACTTAAATATTTTCTACCAATACTTGGTTTCTTAGTTCTTTTGGTATTGTCGATTTCCAGGAATTATTATTCAGATTTAAGCTTAATTCTAATGGGTCTGGTATATACATATATATACATATATACGAGGTCTGTCCGGGAAGTATCGGGCCTACCTTTATATCTCCGCGCTGGAGTTATTCTTCATCATCGGGCGGGTGGCATCCTTTAAAGTAAACCCCACTTGATTGAATAACATGGTTCCAGCGATGTTTCCACTTCTCGAAACAGTCCTGGAACTCACTTTTAGGGATGGCCTTGAGTACGCTTTTCGCATTATTTCCAACTGTCATTTTGTCATCGAATCGCTGTCCTTTGAGTGGTTTTATGAGTTTTGGAAACAGCCCAAAAGTCACAGGGGGCTATGTCGGGACTGTAAGGTAAAAGCACCAATAGCCGGACGTCTAAGGAAATGTCATTCAATTTTTTGTTTTAATCGTTCTAAATGTGATGTAGAATCAAGAATTGCCGCGATTATTTTGATGTATGTGTCCTCCCTACTATAACAAAAAGTCCAGAGTTGTGTTAAATCTGAATAATCCATTTTAATAATTCTTTTCATTAAATAATGCTCTGGAGAAAATTGCCGGACGGGTAAAGTGAATTGATCCAATAGTCGGACAGCACTGCACCAATACTCGGACAAGAGAATATTATAATATAATTTTGGTATAAAGCTTTTTAATCTTTTTTTCTGATACTTTTTCCATGATCTATAATAAAGACACCAAATACATAAAACCCAGAAAATACATATGTTAAAATGAAAATACTTTCTCAAAATATCAGATTTTCAGCAAATCCATAATTCAAACATTATTTCTTTAAAAAATTATTCATTATCAATCATACTTTATCATTATTATTGAAAATTATCATTCAAAAAGATAAAAAAGTGGGGAAATTTCACTCTGAAATCCATATTTTCATTGTTCTCAATGTAAAATCAACAAGAAAATAAACGTAAAATGTCAATTGAGGTTGAATTTCATATTTGACTAATTAAACTATGTTTAAAGTAATTTACCTAATATTTTATCAGATAGATATCTTCTATGAACTGAATACAATCAAATATTTACCACATTTCTCGAAAATATCAACAGCACTTTTTAAAATTCGCATTCGTTTTTGTAATAACCTTTTCGTCCGGTGACTAGAGCGAAAACAAAATAAGTGCAATGTAACTCTGGACACGCGTTCGGTTATTAGGCAAAACGAATATTCATTGACCTAATAACCGGATTTAGAATATTTAATTAAAGTAAAATTTTTTTTAATTTTGAAAAATATTATGATGTAGATAAAGCATTTGACTTCAGTGTAACACGTATTAAAATGAAAAATGAGGGTAAATGTAAATGTTATTTGCTTAACAAAGACAACGTGTCAGTTAGTTTATAGAGCAGATTTCGCTACATTTCAACCAGCCTTGTGCTTCAGTAGAGAAATTTTTTTTCTTGGCGAAGTTTTAATTTCTAATTCAACAAATTTTTCACTTTTTTAAAGTGTATGTTTCGAGGTTTGTATACGGTACACCAAAATAGCAATAAGTGATTCGTAAATCTCTAATTTTGAGAAAAATTCATGGCTCTGTCCGGCTATTGGGTACCGTCCGGTTATTGGTGCTTTTACCTTACGGAGGTTGTCGAAGCAATGCGATACTGCACGGAAAAAATTTGTCGCTCAAAATTTAACAGACTATTCGAAGAGTCGTGGACAAAAAGTAAAATCGGAGAAAGTCTTGTAAGGTTTCAATGACTTTTAGGAAATAGTAGAAAAAAGTCTACTAGAAAACCAGGTCGAAGAAAAAAAGTCGCGTATTTACTATTATAAAAGTATTTTAAACACTAACTGATCTTTTCTAAGAAGTAATGAAAAGTTTCATAATCTTTGGATTCATTTGTCATAGATTTTAAAAGACTATCGATTAATTTGAAATGAAAGTAATTCAAACAAATAGTTTTGTAAATTGTATTCGAAAGTCCATCAGATTTTATATGCCGTCTTCTAAAATTTTCTCGACAGTCGCAAAAAGCGATGCGCAGAAACGTAATTCGTAGTATCGCACAGCAGACAATGCAGCTCGGCTTTATTTTTTTGTAATAATTTTGGTTAGATTTTGAGATTACGTGTCGTTTGGTTTCGTTTGGATCTGGGTTGAAGCGTACACTGAAGAATTAGTTCCGAGTAAGTATATGTTTACCTTGATAAAGTGTATTACGTCAAATTTGAAATTTATTTATTATTTTAGTTTTGCCTCCAAACTCTGAATGTGATTCAAATATTTTACACAACTCTCTACGACATGTATCGGCTATGCGGGTTAGGGCGTGTGATTAGAATTGGGTTAGGATGCGTGCGTGCGTGCGAGCGTTCGATTCTCGGTGCTGCGAAGTGTTTATAAAAAATTGCGTTTCTGTAATGTTGTACAGTGTTAAATATAATGGTAAGTTCATATTAGGATTATATAGGTAATGTAGAAGTGAAAAATAATTAATTATATAAGTGCAGGGTCGTATCACAGAAAATAATATTTTCCTTTTTACACTGTTCAACATTTTCTTCAACTGTCACTTAGACTTTCGATGCCTGGTTTAGAGAAAATGGAACCCAACCCACGGTGTTTTAAATTTTCCGCGACTGTCACTTAAACTTTCGAATTTACGTTTTACATTTTCAGGGATTATCTTTCATATTCTTCAATAAGGTGGTTCATAATATTTAGTCGACTTTCTAACCTATCCACGAGTATTACACAGTCGATGACTTTTTAAGCAACAAATGTTTTCCGTGTGTGTTTACTCAGAAACTGCTGCACAAGATTCGATGAATGCGCTGGCGCGTTATCGTGGTGAAGAAGCGAGTCACTGCACACACGCGATTCATTTCTAAAATCTTGTTCGAAATTTCCCAAACAGTAGTTTTCGGTATTTCGAGATCATTTTCTAGTTCACGAACAGTCAATCGACGATCACCTTCAATCGCAAGTCGCACACGCTCGATGTTTTCCGGTGTTGTTGTCACCGAAGGTCACCCAGAACAAGGGTCACTATCAACAGATGTGCGGCCATTTTTAAACCGCCGGTACCACTCCTTTATCTGTCATGCCCATACTTTCGACCACAAAGGCCTTCTGTATCAGTTTAATCGTCTCCGTACAACTCTTGCCGAGATTGAAGCAAAACTTGATGCAAATTCGATGATCTGTTCTTTCTGTCATTTTTAACTGTAAACAAATGCGACGAACGGAAAAAGCACGTTGGACATGAACAAACGCTGCGCGTGACCCAAGGCCTCCGGCCGGTAACTACGGAATTCAGGGAGTTCGTTAGGGAAACGCAGGTCGGATACTTTTAGGACACACCTCGTATGTAAAAACCGATAAGGCCTTGTTAAATCTCTTCGTTCGTCGTGTGGCCTCAGCAAGCGCTAAAACAAAGGAAATAATATATTAATGCAAAGTTATACGTTTGTGAGTCAATTAAAATACGGCTTTGTTGACGAATGTTGGTAGGTGTGTTTAGGACCAGGGTAACATTCGTTACCAGGGTCCACGCGTTGATGTATCTTCAATTAAATGTTGAAATGTACTAACAACTTACAACTATTTTCATGATATGCGAATTGTGAAGTTTGGCCTACTTTATTTTGATCATATACGCGAATAATACTATAATCTCCTATTTCAGAGATATTGAATGATGAGTGTCAGGTGTCCAACGTTAAATACTAAGACGGGCTTCCGCTTACGTTTTTAATTAGTGGGTGGTTGGAAATACACATTTTTGAGTGGCTTGTTAGCTTGTAAGAGATCAAGTGAATCCAAAGTGATATAATTCTTTTTCTTTGAAGAATTTTCTAAGTTTTCCGCATTTTCCTGTTTATCTGAATTATATGAACCGACACCGGGTTGGCTTTGATCTCTCGTCCAGTCAGAAATTGACATACCGGTGACTTATTTTGATTTAGAAATATACTGATGATTAAGATAAAATCATACCGCAATACGTTATTTATTTTGTAACTTTTCTTCAGGAGTGATCGTCTTAAAAAATGTTTTAAATAAAATATTCTTCATATAATTTTTAAATTGAAGCAGTCGATTTACGTAGCTAAACATTTGTTAACTGGTATCTTGATTTAAACTTTGAACATTTATTGAGTTCAACATTTTACTGAAAGTTTCTTTTTGAAGTATTCAAATCTTGCTTTATTTCTACATGATCTTCGAGACATTTATTTTAGGTAATTAGTTTTTGAGTCTGAAATCTATATTTTAAATTATATAATAAAAGTATTTTCATCTTATATTTTTGTAACATATGCGCAGACTTCAAATTTGAAAATGGAGATGCTTTACAGAGAAGTTAAATTAGCTTAATAAAGCAGTTGATTCGCAGAGCTCGAAAATATTTCACTTGATATTTCGATTTCAAACATTGAATATTTATTGACTTTAAATTAACCCTTTCAGGGGCACATTTTTCTAGTGCATCTACTCTAGAAATGATAGTGACTATAAGGGTTTTCGCGGTTGCTGATTACGAATCTAAAGTCAGATTTTCAAAATTCAAAATGGCGGAACCAATATGGCGGTCAAAATTTTCAAAAAAGGGTAAATTGATGCTAAATTATGACTATAAGGGTTTTTGGGATCGCTGATTACGAATCTGAAGTCAGATTTTCAAAATTCAAAATGGCGGATTCAATATGGCGGTCAAAATTTTCAAAAAAGGGTAAATTGATGCTAAATTATGACTATAAGGGTTTTTGGGATCGCTGATTACGAATCTGAAGTCAGATTTTCAAAATTCAAAATGGCGGATCCAATATGGCGGTCCAAATTTTCATAAAAGGGCAAATTGATCTTAAATTTTGGTTATAAGGGTTTTTTCAATTGCCTGCGATCTGGCGATCCCGGAAAAAAGGAATGTGATTTAGAAATTTGTTCATAACAAAATTAATAATGAAAGTATGCAATGATAATGGTACTGTTTCAATGACTTCTATTAGGTCTATCGTTTGCGAGCGTATCACTTTATTTCGCCGCAATAACACTTTTGACTAAGATTCACCTAGCAGTCACGGTTAAAAAATGATTAAGATATTTTGCTATGGAAAATACTGAAAACTAAATGGTGAAGAAAAGAATTGTATAACATTTATCCGCTGTTGTGGGGCCAGAGTAATAGTGCGTGTAACATGCACATGGACCATTCAGTGTAAAGAAAGTTACTAGAACCTCCATGATGACATAAGATCTTAGAGTTATAAAGTTGAATAAATATATTGATGAGATTATAAATAATTTTCCCGTAAACAATGTTAAAGAAATAAGTAAATTACGAAATATGAAAAAAATTCATTATTCGAAATATTAAAAAAAAAATTTGAAAAAACTAGTGTACGAAAAAATCCGAAAAAAATATATATCATAAAACTCAGTGTGTAGAATACGTCAAATAAACAGCAGAAGCTCACCTTTGCAGGTTACGGCAAAACCGATTTTTTTCTGAAAAAAACGTGTTTTTTCGTGTTACTTTTTTATAATAAACAAATATATAAATAAAATAATGCAATTTTTCACCAGATTATAATAACTCAGACTTCTAAGAGCCTAATAAGTATATATTTGCATAGATAAAGTGCCAAAATATATCAGAAATATAAAAAAAACTAAGACAAAAAAGGTGGTACAGAATCGTCCCACTGCCCCTGAAAGGGTTAAACAGAAAATTTTTTTTTAGAGTTTTCAAATCTTTTTAAAATGTTGCAAGATGAGCCAAATTTAGTATTACGAAATTTGTTATTAAAAAAAGAAAAAGTCAGCAACCATATCATGATAAAACATCTTTTTTAGAACATTGCAACGCTTAATAATTACACTAAAACTACCGAATACAGTCTGTTATCATAACTTACAGACTGTCATATGTCAACATACAAAATGTCGGTAATACATACTTTTAATACTGAAATTAAGTTTGTAATCTTTTTAAAAGGTTTATTACAGAGTGTACACAGGTAATTCTATTTTAAATCATTTAGCCAAAGTAAAAACTTGTTTATTATCGGGTCATCAAGTTCGTCGTTCCATGCTCTATACGACTTCCACAGACTTTGCAAGAGCAACTTGGGTTGTAGCAAAACAATATACGTGAATCCGATTTGATCGAATATCTTGTGCGTCGCTGAAAAAATATTTCTTTTTGTAATTCTCTCGGGGTCTGGTTCATCTATCAGAGACATGTTTATTGATAGAGTGTCCTCTTTTTTATTCCATAACATGCCAAGAATCTTTGCGATTTGCCCAGTCCCATCAAAGGAATTCTCCCAGGCTCTGAGCTCAAATCCGCTTCTCGCATAAATCTTTCAAGTTCGTCCTCGAACCCGATGCTCGCAACACAACTATCTACATAAAAACAAATCATAAGTGTATTTATTGTGTCACTGGAAAAATCGCTTTTATGTTCATATTTATTTTTCTGCTCATATTTTGAGTGTGATTCGAGAGTCGCGCCAAGTAAAAAAGGACTAGATTAAACACGGAAAACTACCCTCTTATGATGAAACACTTGTAATTTGCCCTCGAGATACCACAGAAAACGCAAAAAATCGCGATCTCTTGGACAAAGGTTTATCTGAAGGAATGCCTTTTTTATATCGGCAATGACTCCCAAGTTTCTCTTCCTAAAACACAATATTATAGACTGCATTAATTCAATAACATGTTTCTTTACAATCTCGCGCCTTTCTTCTAGAGGTTTAGCTCTTTCGCAACCTGCGCTGCTGTGAGCACTGTTGCAAAATATACATTCAAGCCTTTTTTTGACTTTAGCTTCTAATAATCCCGCGGCCGTAGAAACATCTTTAGCGTTGTTCGATTTCATCTGATTCTTTTTTGCATTGTCTTTATCTGAGAGCCACGAAAAACCCGTAGCCGCAATGCTTACACGTTCCTCGTTCTCTACTTCGGACTGCAAAAATAACATCAGACTCGTGAGTCGGGCTTTGGAGTCGGTGTTGTTACCCGGCGTCGATAAGGAATTTTTCTGTCATATCTTCAACAGCTCTTTAGGTAAAGTAGACTCTACCAGAGGAAAGAGCATGGCTGCGCATTTGTCGGTTGTAACACCGAGCGTCTCTAGAGCTCTCATATGTGACTCAAGTCTATCATATAACGAGCCGAGCGACGGCTTGTGCTTGTTGTTTGCAGAATCTTGTAATGCTAGTCCTAGGTGCTCGCGTACATAGACCTTTACCAACAGCTCATCGCGGCCAAATCTACTCTTCAGACTTTCGAGAACCTTATCATAGTTGTCGCTTGTTGGCGGGAAACTGCTTACTAATTCACTCGCGCATGTTCCAGGAAGTAAGACTTGAATGAGATATTGGAAATTATCTTCCTTCACGATATTTGCATCCGTATGTATTTTTTTAAACTGCGACGAGAAGTTTAACCACTCTTTGACGTTACTTGCGATCTTGCACCGAAATACTTGCTTTTATGCTCATCGTTGCCACTTTTTTCCTCTTGAATTATCTTATCGGTAACTCTAGTGCCTTCTAGCATCAGGTCGTATGTCTGAGTTGTACACGTATCAAGCTCCGTCATTCTTTCTTCTAAAATCTGGAATGATGCAATTACTTTTTGTTTATCCGGTATCTCCGACTTGAGTTGTTCTTCTAATTTGTTCCATGTTCTCGTGAAAGCAGTGCGATGCGTTTCGTGGGCCCGTTTTAACTTCTCTACCTTTCAAAATGACCGACGCAATGTCTTTCGCAAATCAACTTAAATTCACTCGCGAGAACTTTTTTAGAGTCCACTGCGTCCTGTCACGGTCGCCAAATGTTATAAATCAGGCGAGTGGACAGACGAAACGGCTCATGCAAGCCAATAAACAGCGAGAGAAAACTATTTTCTTCTGTAAAATGTACAAAAGTTTTATTTTAACTTTAACTCCACATTTCCTGTCTTCGGAGATCCATTTACTACTACTCCACTAGTTGCTCATGCGCGCATGTTAGCGTTGATTTCCTGAATTCAGCGAATTTCCTTGCGTTACGCGATGACTTCATATGATTTCAAAAAGACTTCACATGTTATAATGCGTTAGGTTCCCGGTTTCGACCGTAAACCTACGATTTCTTTCTTTTATAAAGGGTTTCCCAATAGGGGTGATATGATTTTGAATGTCCCTATCGGGCTCATTTGAACTGAAATTTTTGACGTCTGCTGTCAGTTGTCATCAGTAAGGTTTGCCATTTAATCATGAGTAGTTTCACGCTTCCACAACGTTTGGAAATTGTCCAATTATTTTATCAAAATTCGAGAAGTTTTGTCGGTGTTCAAAGAGCATATCGTGCAAAATATGGTCGTCATTCTGCTCCATCCGCGCTCTCAATTCGTCGAATAATCGATAAGTTGGAGAGTGAATTTACTCTATTGGATACTAAGCCTAAAAATCGTATGCGTACCGCACGTTCTACACAGAATATAGCCGCCGTACAGGCCAGTATCGAGGAAAACCGTGAATTGTCCGTGCCACGCCGATCTCAGAAATTGGGCCTGTCCAGGATGACTACCTGGCGTATTTTGCGATTGGATCTTGGCCTGCATCCCTATAAGATGATTCTGGCCCAAGAACTGAACCCTAATGACCATCGTTTGCGTCGGGAGTTCGCGGATTGGGCTCTGGAATCAATTGAAAATGATCCCAATTTTCATCAAAAAATCATCTTTTCTGATGAGGCGCATTTTAGGCTCAAGTCTCGGGGGACATTTGGCCGATATATTGTTTAAATCATAAATGGCATAGAATATGCAATATAATAAAAAAGATTTCGATCAATTTCGAACGAATATTCAGTGTTTTTTTTCAATTTCAAAACATATCACCCTTATTGGGAAACCCTTTATATCAGCCACATGAGTTCATCGTTTTATTACGACTTCATGCGTTACTAAACAACTTCAAATTTTAGCATACTCAATTTTCTCTGCGTTATACGATTACAATCAGATTTCAAAACGCTATTGAGCGAAGATTTCAGAGTTGTTCACCTTTTATTTAATTTATGGTTTTTTGTTTTTTAACGGCGAAGAGATCTGGAAGATTTCTTAACCGTAACAGGCACGAAGATAATCAACAATAAAATAAGTTCATAATAATTTGGGGACTTACTGGAAAGTAAGCAGGAGTAGTGAAATTGTCTAAATTGTCTAGAAGTCCTACGTTAAATAGGGGCGTTGAATGAGGAGAATCCTACCCTCTATTTCAATAATTCAAGGATGGAGATTTCACAGGAACCACTGATAATCCAATTAGTTAAGTAACTTTCGTATTGATACATTTTCATAGGGAAACAAACGTACTGATGCACGACGAAATAATTTAATTTAAATAACAAATACTAAAAATGATAAATAATAATTAATGCTGTCAATATATTTTACATTTTATTTATGCAAAAATAAACATTCATTTACATATTTTGGAAATATTACTTTGAAGAATATTCTATCAGGCATATAAAAGAAATTTGAGGCTTCATTGTTATGACCTAATAAACATTTATTGTACTAGCAAACAAAAGATTGGAATAAATTAACGCATTCGTACACTTCGCAGTATTCCATTACAGCGTCTAAAAAACTGCTCTCAAAAGTTTTCCTCTGTATGCAAGAGTCCACCAACAAGTTCGGCCCTCTTGTTTCTAAAAAAGTCGAAGCTTTAGAAAACGAGTTTAAAAATGTTGTTGTAACGTGCTGAAAATCGGGTAAATTAACAAGAGAATTATATAAACAATTTCTGGAAAAAGTTATTCAAGATTATGTAAAAGCGACTCCTTTTGTATTCATTATTGACTCTTGGGGTGGTCAAACGGATGCGCCCATGTATGACGAGTTGTTTGAAGACAGATATGGCGAAGGTACTTGTACCTTAAAAATTATTCCCCCCAAGTGCACACCTTTGTGTCAACCATGCGATGTCTATTTTTATCGGCAGGTTAAAAACTTTCTTAAAAGACTTCAAAATGCACCTGCTTTGTTAAAAGAGCAAAAAGAAATTGCAAACAGGGAAGATGCAATTCGATTGCATTCTTTGCTACTTTCCCAATTCAGAGCACCTGCTTTTCAACCAATGCTGAAATACGCATGGCTCGCGTCGAAATTGGTTGAAGAAAAGCCAATATTTTAAAATTTGAACGAACTTTGCTTTCCACTTGCTTTATTGAAGAAAAATTGTTCATGTTGCAATGTAGCGTTTATTAAATGTTCCTGGTGTCGAGAAAATGTATTTTTTACTTGCTTTTATGATAAGTATCACCCTCATAGTTGTGAAGGAAGTGATATAGAAAACTTGTAAAAATCTTTTTAAAAACTTGATATTATACAATTATCCAAAGAACTAACAAGAAATGTTTATTAGGTCATAACAATGAAGCCTCAAAATCCTTTTATAAGCCTGATAGAATATTCTTTAAAGTAATATTTCCAAAATATGTAAATGAATGTTTATTATTGCATAAATAAAATGTAAAATATATTGACAGCATTAATTATTATTTATAACTTTTAGTATTTGTTATTTAAATTAAATTCATAACAAATGATCAACATTTATACTAATTACATTGTAAATAATTAACAATGTATACAAATTAAAAAAAAAAATCACCGGCAAAAAGAATTGAACACGCGCCGTGGCATGCCAGCCGTTAGCCATGACCACTACGCCACCGCTTCACTGTGCTGAAGGACTCACCGGTCTTTACTCACTCGGCGCCTGCGAAAACCTCAATTTTCAAAACTCAATTTCTTGAAATAACTCAGGTAGTGGCTCCTGTCACTCCGGCATTATTACTTATTCATATCGAACTTTCGGTACTGCAAGTTTTTTTGCAGAAAGCTCAGGGAAGATTGACGTACTCCCCTTGTTAGTTCTCCTCTGTTTCCCCAAGGTTGTTTCCTTTCAGGTCAATGAACCGTCAATTTTATTCTTTTGTTGCGGTGGTAGGTCAAAGCTTTACAATGTTTCATGCATAGGAGTTTTTGCCCTTATAAAATGGATAGATTCATAACTTGTGAAGAAATGGTAGTGTCAACCTCCATATTAATATTATAAAAGATGCTGGTTCGCGATCAATAAGGGTCAAATATAAAGAAGAAAACTCTTCATAATGTCAAAATTGTTGCGACGTTTCGTTGGCTATGGGTTTGCCAACCTCATCAGGCTTTATAAAAGAAGGTTAACTCATGATGAGTACTGTCGAGAATATAAAATTATAATAAAAGTCATGATTTTACTAACTTTTACGCAACAATTTTGACATTATGAAGAGTTTTCTTCCTTTTATTTGACCCTCATTGATCGCAAACCAGCATCTTTTATAAGATTCATAACTTGTTCCTCCCTATTACAGTTCTATTCCGTTCCCACAATTTCATAAAATTTTCAAATTATCAGGTGTACAAAGAAGTTTCCGCCGTTTGACGAAAGTTGCCGTCACCATTAAGTATTGGTTGAAATGGACAGATGTAAAACGTCACTGTAGTAAGGTTGGACATCTGTCAACAACATAACCTTGAAATATTAGTGAATTTCCACCAGTATAATACATTCTTTTGTGTGCGAAAATATCAAGTTTTGAGCCGAATATGCGTCATTTGAGGGGACTTTTGATTTACTTCTTCAATTTGAAGAAATTTGCAGCTGAGGCGCATTGATTGCTTGTAGAAAGACATGATGAGGATACGTTAAGTGAGAGAAGTTGTCGTGTGTGGTTTCAAAAGTTTAAGGACGGTGAATTTGACTTAGAAGATAAAGAACGTAGCGGAAGGCCGAAAGTGTACGAAGACGCGGAATTGGAATACTTCGAATAAAACATAAGGTTCCGTTGTTTCACGATAAATGTCCAATTTTCGGCGGAGAAACGTCGGAAACTTATTTGTACAACTGATATATTATAAAAAATTTGCCCGCTTCGCGGGCACATTCTCATCGCGCGCTTCGCGCGCAGCTCGCAAGTTTGAGCGCGACTAGGGCGCGCGATTTGATCGTCGCGCTCCGTTCTTTCTGGACCTCGCCCTTCGTGCTCGGTTTTGTGCTCTTCGCATACATTTAAGTTTATTTCTTATAATTTAATACTGAAGCTCAAACCAATTTTATAATATTAAGGATGATGTAAATTACTCATTTTCTCAAATTCACTCAATTTCTTTTTCAGTTTAAGTAAATCGGGAAATTCAATTTGCTTAAGGCTCTATCGGCTTCAAGGAACACATTCTTATCATGACATTCATGCTTCGCGCTCGATTTTCTGTATACATTTCAGTAACTTTTTAATAAATTACGTGATTAAAATAATTTATTTATTTTCTTCCAAATATCTCAAAAAGGAAAAACAACCGTAGACTTTATTCAAGGAAACGATTTTGCAGAACAACGCTTATTTCGTATCTCACATATTTTGGTGACAAAAATCGAATTTTTTTAATATTAAAAATCAAAACATAAAATATACATCCTGTCGAGAAATTTCGTAATAAGAATGTGTAGGCCTCATTTAGGCAAATAATTTTTCATCTAAACGTTTTTTATGTATCTCCTATATTTTGTCTAAAAAATGGAATTCTTGAATTTTAATCGTATTTTTTGGAATTGAAACGAAAAATATATGTGTTTTCAGAAACTGTGTGAGACAAAATTTGTAGATCTTTTTGAAACAAACTTACGTTTTTTACAAACTTACGTTCTTACGTTTTTTCGTATTTCACATATTATTGCTAAAAAATTCAATTTTGGATTTTCAATATGAAAAATATGCATCTTATGAAAAAATGTTAAAATTCAAATTTGTAGGTCTTTATGTAGAAAATAATATTGTATCATAACGTTTTTTCGTATCTCGTGTAATTTAACTGGAAAATGGAATTTTGATATTGACTGTTTTCAAGTTTTAATATGCTGTAACATTTCAAATTTTGATTTAATCAAAAAATATTATCAAGATATATTGTAGAGATTTATGAGCACTATCAAAAACCAGTATTAAAATTTTTGATTTTTTCAAAAAGTTATTTTCAAAAACACAAAAGTAGTTCTCAATCCCTCAATTTTGATTGGATGTGGCTGGTTAACGAACTTGTCCTCAATTTTTCGGCTCCGATAGTTTGCCAAAGCTCAATTCAATCTGATAATTCTATCGAGAGTTATGCCGCACACGACCTACTACAGACAGACAGACACTTTCGTGAAAACCGTTTTTTCTGACTCAGGGGGTTTCAAAACGTGAAGATTTGATGAAAATTTCGAAAGTCATTTTTCACATAATCTCATAATCTCATATGATGAGAATGTAAAAATTACTTATAATGGTCACAGGACATGATACTTCATTTGAATCAAACAAATTTTTTTAAATTCAAATTAAAGAAAGTCTTCCAAACAAATAATTTTCTTTTGATTTAATTAAATCCTGTTTCTCAGTCATCTGTCTAATCCAACTTACCAACTTGACTACTTTTCGTGCTTTCTATTCATAAATTGATAACTTGAATGAATTTTCTATAGTATGTACACGTTCCTTGATTTTTCTTTTGCGTTTATATGATATGGAAAATCAATTTGAGTCATCAATTTAAGAACAGGAAGCACATGCTCTTGAGTAAGAGCCTACGTCACTCACTAGGAAAATTCTACAATGTAGCTATGTCTTTCATAATCATTTAAATTAGTCTACACTACATTCAATCCATCTCATCATACGTCTAAACCAGTCATCGAACTACACCTTTCACTTGCTTCTGGAAGTTTCTTTTAAAATTGACGACTTTCGAACTATTTTTCCACTTCCAGGAATAATTTAACATCATACAGGGTAGGAGTTAGACTGTAGGGAGGTTGATCCAAGAAAATCCCGAACTTGACCAAATCCAAATAACAACCTTGCGGATACATGAAGGTGGATACAGTAACGGCAGTTGAACTATGCGCACATTGAGGGTCGGCGACTTTTAATTGTTTCACTTTTTTAAATTTTTGGTCTGTGGTTTACGCTGCCCCCCCCCCCCCCACCCCCACAAATAATTTACGTTTCATATTCCACCGTTTTTCAATAGATGGCTGCAGCGTAATTGCTGGTCGAAATAGACAGATCAAAAATTTCACACAGTAAGCTTGGACATCTGTCAACATAACGATAGCACCACATTAGTGAAACCTGGAAATTTTCAAACTGGTTATCACTGGTGACGAGTTTTGACCTCACACCTACGATCCTCCCTAGTAGACTCGGTCCACAAAGTGTGCCTCAGCTCCTGGCAACACAATATACTATTCAAAAAATTAAATTTTCAAAAATTGTGTGGGTTATGCCCTTATGAACTCTTGCTTTTTAAATATACGTTAAAAACGTCCTAAACAATATAGATTTAGACCACAATGTAATTTTTAGTTGATGGTTCGGTTTCCTGATTGTGGTGGTACGTAGAGAGGGTGTCATCAGAAGCCTTTCTAAACTTGTCACTTAGTACTTAGTAGTGCTGAAGAAGTAAAGATTTATAAGAAGTGCAGAAGTTAGAAAGATTCGGTTTGAAATGATTCTTGATAAACGTAAATACCATAATAGTAATTTTTCATTGCCATTAAATAACCTTCATTTTTTAATACATTTTAATAAAATTTAATCATGTGAAAATTTTTGAAAGGATTAGACGTAATGTTCACAAACTTTTAATTTTTACTATACAAATAAGAACTACCCTACTTATCGACAAGACCTGCTATCACTGTGCCGATGCTGTGCAAACATATATTGCAATCTGTAAAAAGGCCAGTTTCCTTTGATCGATGTGCCAGTGCGTTGTCATGATGAAAGAACTATATGCCCAGGCGACACCGTTGTAACAAATTTCAAAGCCTCTTAAACACCTGAGTCAAACATATTTTTGGATTTATCAAGAGGCAATCCATGTCAATTGAGACGCCTACAGCCTCTGTTGGCTCATGCACTTCCACTGCCCTATCGTCTAAAACGATATCATAGACTTTATTAATGTTTTCTGGCGTCACAGCTGATTTTGGAGTTTCAGAACGCGGTGCGTCTTCGATTCTTGCCTTGCCTAGCTTGAATTTAGTTACCCAAAATCTCACTGTTTCATAGGAAGAGAATGAGCCGCCCAATGTAGGCACGATGCTTTCAAGAATTCCCTTCGCATTTTTCCCTTACAGTAAAAAGAATTGAATCACACCACGAATTCTAATTTTGTCCACTATTTACTTTCACTCGAACGATTCTATTCAAGCAATAGCCAAACAACGAATTACTGTTAGAATGACTTATGAGTATCGAATATTCACCTATATAAAGGAAACTTTATGGGCAGCTATACAAATCGCGCTATCGCCTTCTGTTAGTATGTGAACCATGTTACTTATCGAACCACACTCGTGAATGCCAACATGGGAACTTACATGGGGACCTATTTTAGTTCCTGCATAGGTTCCTATTTAAGGTTATACAGTATTGCGTAGGAATAATGTTTTCGTAAATTTGTTGCTAAAATGTTAAAAATAAGTTTCTTCATGATAAAAAAATTCATTTAAAAACATTGTTATATTAGAACATCAAATTATTTAAATACAACTTCAACAGGCTTTCTCATAAGCTTGCGCAAACTGGGGTATAACTTTTGGTAGGCCTTACTACAACATTAAAAGTGAACTGTATACCTAATACTTGTTATTTTAAAAATAATTTATTACTTAAATGTCTTCAAAATATTTTTTTATTTTATTTTCAGGTGGGATAGTAGAGATACCCTCTTACGTGATCACGTGGTATGCCATGGATAGATTAGGAAGACGATGGGTTCTCTGCTTGACTATGCTTTTAGGTGGCGTAGCATGTGTTTCTTGCATGTTCGTTCCCGAAGGTACCGTTACGTTTCTTTGTTTAAAAAATAATCAAGTAAATGAAAAGTTTATTTTTGTAACACATGCACAAAAATCCTCCTTTTAGTCCTTGTAAGGCGTGCCAAGAATGGCGCTTTTTAGTAAAGCATGTGAAAATAACATAACAAGTATGCGTAAATCGACTGTAGTCATTCTTTGACATGCTAGGTATTTTTGCGATAACTTTTAACACTCAAGTTACTTACGCACATCCCGTTGCACACTCTAGCTAATTTTTTAAGCATTATCAAACTTACAGGTACGAAAAGAAAGGCTATTTGTGCATTTTTTACAAAAAATAATATATGATACCTGTGCGAAGAGCGGACACTTGATAAAGAGTGTGAAGTGGAAGCACTCGCCTTCACCTCGTATTACTTGCAATACTCGGCAATAGCTCGTGTTGCATATGTAATACTCGCTTCAGGTTGGTCCTGCAATGTTTGCAACCTTCGTCAAAATTCTGCTTTCCTATACTTGTATCACAATTTACAATTTTCTTCGCATAAAGAACTTAAATGAAACAAAAAAGTTTCATGGAACAATGTAGTCATTATTCAATAATCATATAAGAGCTTAATATTAAATAATTTTATCATTTTTCTAAAAGATATAGATAAATAGATCATATTTTAATTTCAACATTTGTCGTTGCAGATGCTGTCTGGATAACAGTATGTTTGGCGATGATTGGAAAGTTTGGAATAGCAGCCTCTTTTGCAGTGTTCTACGTCTTTGTCGGAGAACTACTTCCGACTGTCCTCAGGTCACAGGCAATGGGAATTGCATCATTTATAGCTGGAATAGGACTTTTAACTTTTCCCTACATCGTGCATCTCGCAGTTTACTCGAGGGTACTTCCTCTGATAATTATGGGGTCCTTAAGTGTAGCAGGAGCTGTAACTTCAATCTTCTTGCCGGAGACCTTAAATATACACTTGCCACAGACTGTCGAGGAAGGCGAGCTCTTTGGCGCTGACTTCAAACTCTGGTCCTGTCCGCCAATATCAGAGTAAGTTTTAAAATAATGATTAAAACATTCGCTTCAATATAAGTGTTAATGAAATTTTTATCTAAAATATATAATAATAAAAATTTGACTTATTTAAATATTAGGAAAATATTATAATGGCAAAGAAAATTTGAATAATTAAAATCTATAAAAGAGATAAGTATTATTGGGATATTGAATAAGTTCTCGCTGTGTCCCAACAGATGGTGTTACTAGAACTGCGTGTTTGTTGTTCAGGATGATAATGCATCTATAAAGAAGTACTATAAGCAACTTTTTTTCATCGTGTTAAACATGTCAAATTTCGTGCCAAAAAAAGAATCTTTGCGGGAAATTTTGCTGCACTACTTAACTTTGAAAAAATCTGCAGCTGAAGCACACGGAATCCTTTTTGAGACTTACGGACAACATGCTTTGTCGGAAATAACATGCAGAGATTGGTTTAGATGCTTTAAAAATAATGATTTTGATTTTGAAGATAAAGAACGCTCTGGCGCACCGAGAAAGTTTGAAGACAAAGAATTGGAGGCATTACTTACCCATGTCAGGTGCTAGCTAAACTTGCACAATCATTAGGAGTTGATGAGACAACAATTTTGAAACGTTTAAAAGCAATAGGATTTATTCAAAAGCAAGGGAATTAGGTGCCGTACGAGTTAAACCCGAGAGACGTCGGACAGCGTCTTTTCACATGTGAACAGCTGCTTCAACGGCAACAAACGAAAGGTTTTTCACATCGTATTCTGATTAGCGATAAAAAGTATGGTAACATTTAGCGTAGGAAATCGTGTAATAAGACCAGCCATGCATCAATATCGTCGGCAAAGTCGAATATCCAAGGTTCCAAGCTTCTGCTCTCCATTTTGCGGCATCAGCTGAGTGTAGTTTATTATGAGCTGCTTAAACCGGACGAAACCATCACGGGAGATCGCCATCGACTACAATTGATGCGTTTGAGCCAAGAATTGAAGAAATAACTACCGCTATACGAGCAGAGACACGACAAAGTGATTTTGCAGCATGACAACGCTCGGCCACATGTTGCAAAACCAGTGAAAGCCTACTTGGAAACATTTAAATGGGAAGTCCCGCCTGCCGTATTCACCAGACATTGCTTCTTCCGATTATTACCTGTTTCGATCGATGGCAAATGGCCTCCCCATAAAAAGAGGTAGGTTTAAATGAATTTAACGGCATTCAAAATATCAAACAAATCAATTACTATACCTACCGAACCAAATCCGTTTCTTTCCGAATTCTCGATGATGCGTTTGTTTGAATTCAAATTGCTTCATTTCAATCAAACCCACTGATCAACACAAATAATTTCTTTTTAATGCCATTGACTGAAATTTAAGATGAGACAAAACTAATGCAATTCAATTCTGTCAGCTGACTTACAAATTCAATGCGTGTCAATGGTCAATGCGTTTTGAGGAACTGAAATTGGAAGACAGTGATTGCGTTTGAATGTTTCCAAGCGATCTGAAAATTGAATGCTAGCCTGCCTGTCGACTCTGCGTCCGCGTGAAATGGTGAACATTTATTGGCTGCTATCATGTAATATTATGTCATTTGAAATCACCCGCCAACAGAGGCCAATGAGTGTTTACCGTTTAACGGAAGACAGGCCGACCACTCTTGACAACACTAAGTCGCTGTGATGGTGTCACATGGTTTCACACACAATTGTTAAGCTCCGTAGAATATTGTCAATATACACATGCCAATATAATGGATATCAATAAATTTTTATTTATTTTTCTATTTTTTAAGATATTTCAATCAATGATAAATTTTAAAGCGTGTTTTTTAACAGGGCATTGAAACTGATACAATTAAATTCTGCTTCAACATTCAAATTATTTTAAATGTGTTTTAGTCTCTTTTTGAAGAATAGCAGGGGATTTGATTGTAAATCCAAAAACGGAATTCAATCGCATTAAAACATTTCAATGCTATTCAATCGACCTCTTCTTGCCGGACTAGCTGTGTAGCACTTTCATTCTTATGAAGATAGAAAAGGATGGGTACACGGAGAAAAATAGATAGTAAACCGCAATATCTTGATATTAGCAGATAATGTATTTGCGATTTAACTATGGGACAGCCATCTAGATATTGAAACAAAGTATCTGTAGATATTAAAAAAAATATGTTATTTCGCAATATCTAAGATATTAAATTAAAGAACCCAATATGTTAATTTGAAATATCTCAGATGTTAAACTGAAATACATTAGATATCAGGTCATATTATTTGAGATATTAAACTGTAATATCTTAGATAATTAAAGTCAATATTTATGTCATTGAATGCAATTGTCTAATAATTATGTAAAAATACTGATTGAATATTGAAAGAAAAAATGAAATTAAGAAAATATAACATGATGTAAATAATGATTGATCAAGGAATTCAAAATTTTCTTATAATCTACTTTTTTTCTCGAATTCCTCGATCTAAGAGTTTTCGCAAGTCCATATTTTGTTGATTATTATTCTCAAAGTCAAGGCAACCTGTTAATAAATGGAGATTATAAAAACGTTTAACATAATTGTAAAGCTTTGGAAACTATTACGAATTCCAGTAAATAAATTCCGATTCGATGTTTTACTTAAAAACGGCTACATAAAGAACGAGTTATTGAGAGGTTAGAAAATTCATTTCAAATATTGAAGGTATAAAAATGATATACTTATATAGATAGATCCTTACTGATTTCAGTACTGCTAATATAACAAATTTTCAAAAATCACACTTCAAAACTTCATATAGACACAACATTATTATTTCAGTGTCGAAACCAAAAACCATGCGACCGGCAAAACTATGGGCGAGCGCGATAGACAAATTACATGGAATTCAAAGACTGATCACGTGACTTTTCCTCGGGCACGTGCATGCTACTGTTTATAAAAATCTTAGATATTAAAGTTTAATATCTAATATTGTAAATTTTGAATATAAACTGTTATTGGTGATTAATATCTTGTATATTTAATTAATATATTAGATATTATGTAGTATAATCTAGATGATATAAGGCAATATCCAACATTCTAGTATCTCATTTTTAGTATCTACTCTTTGGAAGCCTCAAAAGATGTTTTGATTTTCCGACGTGGAATTCATATACTGCAATAATTCTCACGAAAAAACATCGAAAACTTATTCAACATCCCTATTGAAAATTCAATAACCAAAATTAAGATTCTATGTTATAATCATATACTAAATTTTTTAAGGCCTGAAATATCATTCATAAATTGTTTTCGAGTTTCAGGAGATGTCCCAGGGAAGAAAAGTCAGAAATTCCTCTAAAGTATTTTGCAAACGGAGGCCCAGGTCGTCGCTTGAAATCGAATATTCTAGCAGAATCCTCGCCTTCACAAACTGCTCCCTTAGAAATAGGAAGATGTTTACTGTCCCTAAGCGAAGAAGAAACCGCGAATTTTAGATATGCTGACAGTGAAGATATCTAGAAACTAAGGAAGGACTGCAACAAAAAACTCTAAATTGATAACAACTGAAAAAGACGAAATTACTGATAACCATGAGTTCAATGAGTTCCCTGACTGTATCAGTCCTTTGTTCTGTATCATAATGTCAGTTAGGCACGTGTTGTATTCATTTTTTTCTTTTTCATTTATTATAAAAGTTTAATGTCTTCGTAAATCCTTCCTCGTGTCTGAATATCTTGAACGACTTGTGCTGTACGCGTTTCTTGTCGAGTACATAAATTTTATTCATATTCACCAATTCAAGGTCTTCTCGCTCAAATAAACATTTGCTCTCACGTATAACTATCCACGTGGGATCGTTCCCCAGAATTTATTTCAGAGAATTCAGTAGTAGAACAATATTATGAATGTTAGAAAGCACCCGAGTGTTAAGTAGCATCCTTATTGAAAATTGCAACCTAGGTAACTACATCGAAAGCAATATAGTGAACTATGTAAGAAACGGTATAAGAAACAACATCGTAATCTATGTCGACTAAATCCGACGTTGTTTATATTTTTTATCTTCTCTTACCTAGATTTATATACCAATAAAAACGCTAAAAGAAAGACTTCAACCCACTGTTGAATATAATAGAGGGAAAACCAATTATCAGAATCTAGAAACGTCAAGAAAATGTAGTATGAAACTCCGAATTTCAAATGTATCCCATTATGCCGTTATAGCACCTGTTATACTTTACTGAATCTGTTTTCAAATAGTAAGTTTCCTTTTCCCCTCATTCTGGTCGAAATTTGGTCGTTCTTGTTTTTGAGGAATCAAATCTTTTCGTTATTTTAAGAAAATTTCAAATTACTTGAAATTGTTATCTTTTCAACATGTTACTGCACCGGAATCTAAGATGTCCACACCACGTGGGAATTTCGGCAGTGACCGACTCGATACATAAGAGCATACGCGAGCAGTATGTTTATGGCGCGATATAGTTTGTCAGAACAAAGAAAAATAAAATAAAACATTAGTAATTCAAAAAGATAACGACAGTAAAAAAGTATTTATTCTAACATTATTATTTTTTTCATATATTCTTACATATTATATATTGTTTTATATTATGTATATATATATATATCAAGGGGTCATACTACCCTAGTGTGCAGGAAAATGAGGCACCTAGAGTGATGCAAATTATTTTCTTCATAGTCTCTTTTTGTTTTCTTTGGAGCCAAACACGATCATTCAAAAATATTCATTTTGTCACTTTTGGCATTAATTTTCTTTTTTTATGGTAAAAAATTGATCTTTAGTGGTCTATATAATATATCGTGGGTGCTTTGGTACGTAATCTATCTAAGAAGCTGCAGTTAAACTTTGTAGTCAATCGGGTAACAATTGCCCGACTTACGTCGCTCACCAGTTAAAAAGCATAAAATAAAATATATTTATAAATATTCAAGAAATATTATTAATAAATAGTATGAAAAATATTTTTATATTACTTAAAACACAAAATGTGTAGGAATAGTACATTGTTGATCAAGTGGGGGATCAAGGAGATTCCCACTCCGTTAACATACTATTTTCTTTACATACCGCGAAGGAAATGAGATTTTGAGGCCTGGCGCGAAACAGCAAAAATGATCGATTCTACGACTAATTGATGCAACCACGACATTAATAAGTACGTGGAATTTCTCTTGCGCAGAGCACGGTAAATTACCAATTGAGTTTGGAATTCAAATATTTCCAAACTTTCCTATCGCTAGTGTGAAAAAGTAAGTTTTATTACACGGTCTCATCATTGATCGTGGAATCGATCATTTTTACTGTTTGGCACCAGGACCCTAAAATCGTTTTCCCCGCGCATGTATCATTATAATGTTTTGAACTTAACAAACCAATCCGAGTTTCTACTAAAATCTAATAGAAACTAGGAACTACTTGTCACGTTCAAAATGCAAGGATGAGTAAGGCTTTATTGAATTTCACTCTGCATAGAATTTCTTTATTTTCTTAACAATCATACGTATTCTGTCTTTCTTATTCTTTCAACTTCACACTGTTTATTTCCTTCTTTCAACCCTCTCGCTTACTCTCATGGAAATAGCGTACGTACAGGGATGAAGATCTGTAGAAATGTGTGAAAACAAATAAGGTTGCAGAAATCTAATGGCGATTCAAGCGGTGCCTAGCAAAACTACTACCAAGAGCGGAAGATGTATATATATATAAAATATCTATAACATATCACAATATAATATAATATTTATTACATATTTTTTTAAAACTTTTTACACACCAAAGTTGACACACTTGAAGCAATTAAATTGACAGTTTAAAACAAATTATAATCCTCTTTTATCAAGTTTTTTTGGTGATAGTTTGAAAAATTTTAACTCGAATAGAATGAATCATCAAAAGTTGGAGACGGATAAAACAAGTAGGATATGGAGGGGATCCCTCTCGCGTTTGTTACAGAGAGGTTTCCGATGCTCGAGCTTTTCGTTACAGGGAATCTCGAGTGTATTGGAACATTTCTTACATGTAATGAATTATATGAGAATGATTCAATTCTTTTCGATTCCTTTTTTATCCTCGCTTTGCTAATCTCTTAATGGTAGAGGTTATCTCTTGAAATGAATCCTTTCAAATGCCTACTATAGCGACGACATTTTTGTGAATACTTTTCAATGCTCTGAAATAACCCTAACGAACTGGCTGAACGGTAGCTTTACGCTGTGGCGTAAAGCTATCGTAAAGCTATAATAAATTAGCATTATAACTCATGAATAAGGCAAAATAAACATTTAAAATCTTTTTATCTTTATTTTACGTTGAAAATAACGTTAACTGGTAATTGAAATATGCAATAATTTTATTTATTTACGCTAAAAATTAAAAAAAACATAATACCTGTCATTGAAGGCAGTGCAGTGGTTCATCACTTTCCATGTCTTCACCGTCAGTATTGACTATTTGTTAGAGTGAGATGAAAGTATAGTTGTGTCTCACTCCAACCAATAGTCAACTTTAACGGAGAAGTTCCACAAAAGGTGAACCATTGCACTGCCTTCAATGACAGGTATTATGTTTTTTTAAATTTTTAGCGTAAATAAATAAAATTATTGCATATTTCAATTACCAGTTAACGTTATTTTCAACGTACAATAAGGATAAAAACATTTTGAATGTTTATTTTGCCTCATTCATGAATTACAAGTATAATGCTACTTTATGATAGCTTTACGATAGCTTTACGATAAATACCGTTCAGCCAGTTTGCTAGGGAAGGTTTTGAATGTGAGATCTAATACCCTTTAGTTCCCGACGTTTGAGTTTCTATTTCATCAAAATGAATTCTTTTAAATGAAAATAATGGATACTTTTCGTACATTAATTCTAATCCTTTTAATGATATTATTCTTCCTTATTAATGTAAATACTTTTTAATACATTTTATGAAATAAATTATTATTTCGTACAGATGAATATTAGTGTGATGTAACTATTAATTCCAACGTATTGAAATTAAATGAATTGAAAATGGAACTAGTTAATGATGAAACATAATTCTTCAGTACGGAAACGTAAATATTTTTTGGTATACATCTTAAGAATGTACAATGAATAACAAATTTTGAAAGAAAGAAATAAAGTAAATAGTAAATGAAGGAGCTTGTTGTGAACAATGCAACAATGCTTCTTTGCGTAGGATTCTATTAAATTTTCAGTGTTGTATTGAATAATAACTTGAAAATTATGTTAAAAATAGGTTTATTAATTTACAATTATTTGCAAGTTATTTCTTACATTCTTTTATCTTTATTTCACATACAAATGAATCAAGAACAACCTCTTTCGACTCGATATCAGTAGGTGATATAGGTGCGTGGGAAGCGTAGTTTTTTACACCCCAAATGTGTTCCACTTGTCTGCTACCAACAAAGAATGGTTCAATAATTAATTTATTGATATGAAAGGAACATGTCTCATCAGGCAATAAGAAAATCCCTGTAATCTGCGCGAAGTCTCCGCTATTTAAGAGAACGGCTGTGTCGTTGAATTTTATTGACCGCTGATATCTTGTACTACTGTAAACGCAATTATTGAAAATACATCTTTCGAATTCTTTTTCAGTAACAGATTCGAAAATATTTTGTGGATCGGGACCGAAAAATGTGACATTCCCTATTGTAACCGCACTTTTTAAAAATGTTTTCAAGGAAAAGATTGCTTTGCAGTACTGTTTTGCTATTTTTGATATTTCAGTGGTGACTGGTCAGATTTGATATTTCAAAAGATTTAGAAACTTGACAGACATTTGCTGTTCTACACTTTTTGGGCCGCTGAATGTTTGTTTCAGAAAATGTATTTTGTGTTCAAAGGGGAACGCAGATGTTTCCCATAGAGGACCAGATTGTCTAACCGATGGTACTAAATGTTGGAGAGCGTGAATGTTGAAAGTCATACAGTCTTTGCCGTGCAGAACTTCATAGTTTTCCACAAAAAAGAGAAGGTTTTTCTTGCATTTGTTCAATTCATTTTCAGTAATTTTTGTTTTCAGTAAAAGAAACATGGTATTTACGAACAACGCAAAATTTTCTAATAATTGAGATTCTATCAAAGTCGCAACCAAGCCTTCTAATGTGTGGATTTCAAGATATTCTTACATGAAAGCTTTTCTGGACATATACGCAAATCTTTTTTTACGCTGAGCTGGTATTAGGATAGTGCACCAGGACGTCCATAGTTGTTCTGTTACACTAAACAGTGCATTATGCAAGTAATCAAGGGGAAAGCCCCAAACCATGGCAATGTCATCAAGGTTCATAAAGGCCGATTCTCCCTGAACTCCTTGAAAAGACAAGCCACCAGACTCGTAGACAGCAGCCACTTATTCATACAAATGAATCATGAGTCCTGATTTCTGTCTCTTTGGTTAGAAAAGGGTATTTCATACCTTTATTATGAATATAAAATCCCTTGTTAAGAAGGATTTGCAACGGCCAAAAACCTCTTTTCGAAATATGGAATAATGGCGCACCGTCAGGACTGATAACATATGTAATTATTATCGAATACTTTTTGATGATGCGCTTATGCCAAATACTGCCATTTAAATCACTCATGACATTCGCATTCCCACTGTCTTCATTCGAAATCTTCGGAATAAAGTATTGTACAATTTCTTCACTTTCGAGAAGCAGTCGCAATTGATATTCTAAGTCGAGGTTTATAAAATAGAAAGGATTACTGAGTCTTATTATGTGTTCACTTTTATATTCTTCGCATATTAATTTTTGCCCTTTCATTCCGTTTTTTAGTGACGAGTGCAATACCTTCTTCGAACATTCATGACAATAGAAATGATAAGTAATTTTGTCAGGGGGTGGGTAAAAAATCTGAGATAGTTTATAGTTAGAAATATTGGAATCTATGAATTCTGGTCCTGCAAAATTTTTTATCATTTCTATTAGCATCTTTCGTGCTTCTTGTAAATTGCCAAATCTCAAATTGCCCACAACATCCCTGACGGTTAATTTTGATTTGTGGAACATAATTCTATCACTATCCTCTATGAAGCACGTGTTAGAATGAGAAGAACTAATAGTTTCTGCTTTCGAATTATCATGTTGAATATGATTGGCGCCTGTAGGGAGATCCACCGCTGAGTGAGGTTTATCATTAGTTTCGTTATCTGTCGTATTATTCTCAAAATTAGACTCATCATTGTAATAATCATTTCTTCTAAAATCGTCGTTATTCTCTTCAGCTTCATCCATATGAAACACACTCGGTGGAAAGTAATTTATACTGTGGTGCCCTTATGACTGAGTAACAATTCTTCTAGCAGAAAATATTTTTAACAAGTTATTAATTGAAATACTATTGCTATTGAAAAATGAAGACTTTTTACACAAAAATTGAACATTTAACATTGAAGATTGTTTTTCATTACACGTTATTTTTTAATTGAATTATTTTACTTAACAGTTTTCAAATTGTAAGTTATACTTCTGCTAATTCTATTTCAAGGTACACTTCTGCGAATTCTATTACAAGGGCATGGAATAGTTATTACTAAAGACAGGAATCATTCTTGTCACATTTTCTTTTGCAACCATTTTCGTTCTTAATGAAGGCAAATATCGAATTGAAAATTTGATACATGAAATGAAAATCAATGAAGAACATTTGTCTGGTGATAAATTTATAAAATTAAAAAAATAATTATTTTTGAAAATATTTTCATTATAATTACAAACAATCATATAACCATAACAATGTCCAACTGTGGAAATTAATGAACCTGAAATTTTCTGCAACATGAAAGTAATTTTACTTTTTAATCGGCGAAGCATTCAGAAATGTATTTTCTAAGTTTTTAATTTAAAGATTAAATTATAAAATAAAGCTATTGAGAAAAAAAAGTTTTCCAAGCAAAAGATTTCAGATTTCGGTATTGCAAAGTAAATGTTTTCAAACTTAAAAATAGTACAATTTTAAAATTTGCAGTGATTATGCGTAACTTTTGCTTTACATTTTTTTACACTTCGGCGTAAAAGAAAACTTTTTTTCATTTTTCAGGATCTAAACACTTGTTTTCATTTCTCACTTTTTCTAGGCCCTAAATTCGTAAATATTTTGAAGAATAGAAACTTGTGGGAACGTACCTTTATGTGCTTCAGACAACATTTTTTCCCATCTAATCAGCTGTTACGTCAGAAACGTGACACTTCCCTCTTTTAAAAGATCTCCTCGTTTTATGTAAGGATCGGAAGGATCCTCTCTAAGGGATGAGGAATAGTCAGTAAATGAGAAGGGTTGATCATATAAATATATTTATTAACAAAAGTATTATAAGTGAGCACCATGGATAAGATAGACATGAATATATAAAAGTTAAAATACTTAGTGATTACCCTGCGTTGGAGTTTGGTCGGTGATGAAATGAAACCAGTAGATTGGATGTGAATACTTGAGTCGTCACATATAGATGATGAGATAATTTCAGTCAGATCGGAAATTGTGGTCTAGCCTGTTAAGATAGTCGATTCTCTGATCCCAGGTTTTAGAGAGAATTTGGAAGGCGATTCCCTTTCACTTTTTACAGTCGTTGAACTTGGGGTCGAATTAGAACTGGTCCGACTAGCGGTGAATAATTTGATGAGACTGGACTGAACTGCACTGACTGGACTGAACTCGCGGTAAGAAGTGACGACACTGAACTGGACTCGCGTTAGTTACATTTTAGAAATTGGACGTTGACTAAGCGACTGAACTGACTTCTATTGGAACCTTCGCCTTTTATAGGCCCAAAGTATGTCAATAAAACATAAAACACCAGATGTGCTACCCTTTCTATATTTGGTATTGAAGCTTAACATCGGATGAGTTGCCTTCTCCGATGACTCACGCGCCGATGAAATTTATTACCTGGCATTAGTGTCACAGCCAAATATATCAATTCCATTTTAATCTGCCTTTCGATTTTAACGATCTTCCTATTTCTTATTAGATCTTGCTGTATCTTGAGTCGATATAATCACGCACGCGGTAATGTTGCCTTGATCCCTTCATTGGTTCCTTAATTTGTTTGTTACTCTAGGTGGTAGAGTCGCGGGACGTGACACAGCGTTCGACGACTTACCTGTCCTGTGTCATAGTTTGCATCCAACGTTAATTTGTAGCATTTACAAGGACTGTTTTCATCTTCGCTCATTGCGAACTGCAGAAAAGTATAAAATTAAAAATTTTTAAAATACTTTTTAGCCTACGTACACGTGAAAGTACTCTAAGCAGTTCAAAAAAGAGCCAATATTATCCTAAGAGTTAAAAAAGGTAGTGAAGAAGAGGATTTCTTTACTTTAAAAAAATTAATAATTAAAAAATGAGAATTGTACTTTACAAGTAAACTTAAAAAAAATACGTTTACGACTAAATACCGTTACTTTCAAAATAAGAATAAGAATGTGGAAAATTTAAAAAATACCTGATTTTTGTACGAAAATCATATAATAAAGATCAAGTAAATATATGTATTTCAAGGGAATTTTATACCAACTGGATAATTACTTGTTTCACACATTCTGCAAAAATATTTTTCTCATCAAAAACATATAAATTTTTAATTTTTGTGCTCCATGAAAATCAAATTTTAAAATAGTCATAACAATTTTCGAAATTTTATGTTTTTTGGCAATATCTTTTTACATAATTAGTATTTTTCCTCCAACTTGGGCTCCAGGTTTTCAACTAAAAAAAAAATCGAGTAAAATTCCAGGTTTATTAGGAAATTAGACATCCTCACAGGATACATAAAATTATTAACGAAGTTAAAGTTTATTATTATTTCGCAGTATGTAAACAGTGTGATGTTTTGTTTAACCTCTAATAGCGAAAACTCGTACAAGTAGCGAATTAAAGTAAATGTACGTACCTACGTCTTATGTACTTCGAATGAATTTTTTTTCCGGCTGGAAATAAGACTGGTCTATCACCAAAACTATTTGTAGGTTTCTTAATTCATTCAGTTGTAAGACTGGAATAAATAAAAAAATTAAATACGTTAATGAGGACAGGAACAATGAATAATATTTAAAAAATGCGAAAATATTTTTACTACAAAGAGATTTACTTACCAATTTTCGAAAACCTATATACAGGGTGAACATAATACACTTTCATGGACTAATTTAAACGAGTGTAATTTATTATAACTTTCAAACAAATTTTGGCTGAAAACGAGGAAAACAATATTGTGATAGGATGAATAATGAAACGAAATGTATAAGTGAAAGTGTCAAGTAAAGTGTGGAAAGGTCGCAAAACTTGGCGGGATTTGGGTTTGTAATGTTTGTATTTTATTGACAACAAGAACTTATATGGTTTGCACATGGAAATATGTGAAATTTTGAAAGCAATAACTTGAATAATATTTTAATGTATTCAAAAAATTGATATTTTTCCCTATAATAATATTTATATTTTCGAAGTACCAAATTCAACGCCGAATCCACGTATTTCAGTAGCCAATCAACAGGCACCGTGAATGGAAATACTGTTTCGAAACTTTTTATTTCTCTTCACAACGGAAAATTTCTTCCTTTCCAGTAGAATGGTAGAACAAAGGCGTCCTCGTGTTCTCGTACAGGCTTCGGCATGCTGCGAGTTATTGTTTTTCCTGAACAATCGTGCGTATTTCTGATCAATTATATCCAAGTGTTTTAACATAATGGTGAAGTTTGCATGTGCAAAACTTGTTTCCTCAACTGACATTGAAAGTGAGACGATCAAAATACCGATTAGTAAAGTGCATCATTTCAACGAGAGCACGCACAACTTATTTCAACTCTATACATTAGGTTTACACTACCTGTTCTGAGATCACTGCGTTTTGGGGCCTGATTCTTGAATTCGTGCTCACGGAGTGAGCATGTTAGCTTGTAAAGTGAGCACTTAATTGATTCAGAATTGCTCTTAATAACATTGATGCATTGAAAATTAAGTTATTTGATTTTTTAATAAATTTTTTTCTCAAAATAAATCAATTACGTGCTCACTTTACAAGCTAACATGCTAACTTTGTGAGCACGAAGTGAAGAATCAGGCCCCTGGTCTCACTGCTCCAATCTTAGAGTTTACGTTACACTGCATGAACCAAGAAGACTAGAAGCAGGAAAAGAAACGCTCGATACCAGGCCGTGTAGTCTGTTAAAATCAAAAACGTCAGGAAAGAGGCGTGGCCAAACAAAGCTGCACCGCGCAATAGGCTACTGCGCATGTACGCACTATTTATGATTGTCACGTCGTACGAGTACAAAACAATTGCGATAGACCAACTTGCGCAGAACGATCAAAAACGTACTCTGGCGCACTGTATAAAGCTTGGAAACGCCCATCCGTGCCGACACATTTTGGCCCACCCTTTCCATTCGAGTTTCTTCTCCTGTTTCTAGTCTTCTTGTAACGCAACAAAGATGAGCGGCTCTCTCACAGCTAGTGCACAGTACGTCCAGTGACATGTATTTTACGCGAGTACTTAAAAAAGTGACAATGAGCATTAGCGCCGCCAAGTTATGATAGCAAGAACTAATATCAATGTAAACGAAGCCCCTCGATATACTTTTGAATGCCTTATAATGCCTAGGAATTAGAAAGCATTCAAAAGTTTAATTCTCGATTCCATTTCCATCCAGATTTTGAAATTTTCATGCCCACCTTCTTACTACCCAGATAGCACCAAATATTCCCAGAACCTTTCACGAAGTTTCCGACGGAAGGATCGGAATATTCCACAGGAAGGTCCTGGGAATAAAGAAAATGTCCGCCCGTCAGAGACTATTCCATTGAATGGTTCGTGGATTACTCCTCGAGAACCTTGGTGGAAGATGTAATGAGAATTTCCGGAAAATAGTCTTACGACATCTTCCAGGATGATTCAGCAGCAATACTGAGGGAAAATGCGCAGGGAATATTCGTGATACATTAATCAGAAATATTCTGGGAATATTCACGAACATTATTCCTGGAAGAAAAAGAAACGATATACAGTAAAACCCCATTTATCGCAACTCCCGGTTACTGCAACTTGTCTCTCCCGTTTATCGCAATAAACTTTACCATTTTTTTCTCCCTCTTATTAGTCGAAGGAGTGGTCACGTGATTCTTAGGGATAGGCGGGAACATCCCTCACTTTTAAAATTGTGATGCATATATTTATATGAATTTTCGTATATTAGGGAGATATGAAATATATCGTTTATATGATATGAAACTATCGTTTATGTATATATTGCTACATATTTGTGTTTTATATGTAACAGAAAAATATATAAATTTTTGACATTTCAATGTATATTATTATGACAAATTATAGCATGAATTGTGCCTAGTACAGCAATCGCTTTTCCAATTGCGAATCAATTGTTTTACAAAATGCGGGAATATTTCTACTGAAAAAAATTCAATCATGCATTCGAAAATTATAAGAGAAATATGTAAGCTTTAAAGTAATTAAAATTTATTGTTTGTACTAGTCGTTTACGTACCATCGTTCGGTTCCACGTTTTCACTCATTTATAACTGCACATATAATGACAATAAAAAAACGCATTCGAGGTTATTGGAACACGACTGTAAACAATGATAAACAGCAAAAGCGCGTGAAACTATTCGTTTAGGCGCATGTGCTGATAATCATTTGTTCAAGTTGGTAGCGAAGAAGTGGGAACCCCTCCGTTTTTGCGATAAACGGGAGGCATTTGATTGGAAGGTGTTGCGATAAACGAGGTTTTACTGTATACATATATATTAAACATTCTCATTTAAATATACAGTATATTCTTATTTAAACTATTAGGACAGTGAAAGGAATGAAGACCGCTAAATAATGTACAGGTAAGTAAAATTTTATTTCACTCGGTACAATTATTAACTTTGTTTGGATTAATGTTTGCCTGTTTTCTCTTTTTTATTCTAAGTTCATGATCTTCATCTGATTCTTCTTCGGAATTTAAATTTATTTGCGCTTCCGCTTGCTCATGACATTGGTGTTTCTCTCTAAAATATAAAAACATATTAGTAATGTGCATAAATTCATACGGTTCTGAATTTTTATGAGAATAAAATACTGAAATAATAAAACATACATACTTAATTCGTTTTTCGCATTTTTCACAGGATATTAGCCAATCTTGAATAGATTTCTCCATCTCGGCGGTTGTTGCATGTGGAAACATTTTTCTGGTACAATCTGTACAATAAATAGAATTATTCAAATATAATTTAAAAATATATGCTTACGTTTCACTATTTTATAAAGAAATAGTTCTTTGAAACAACTCTTTTTCTTCGACCGACCTTTAAATGAATATTCCTTTCCGGCTGAATATGAAAATAGATAGTCCATAAAACCACTCACTGTCATTTGGAGTGTTCTAAGCTTTCCCAGATTCATAAGAGCGAATACCTAATGTAATTAAAAAGCAGTATTTTTCAGAAAAAATAATCAATTAGGAACCGTACTATTGTATTTCAGTTTCAAAAATGTATACCACTATCGAGACGAAGCTTTTATCTGAAAGCATATTCTCAATTTGTAGAATCTCTTTTTTTATTTTTTGTTGGAAGCATTTCTAGCGTTTCCTCTTCGCCTAGAATACTTGCTGCTGCTTGTTCAGGAGAAACCTTTGAAATAGATTCTCGGCTGCAGAGAGATTCTAACATGAGACCGATTGTGTTGGTCTTTTTAATAATTAGTAGCTGGTAATTATTTACTGTAAGAAAGCAACGTTAAGATCAATGGAACTATTTGCTGAGTGTGATATTTAAATGAGAAATAAATTGTAATACTAGTACAGAAACTTACTGCCCAATAGGTCCTCTGGTGAATCGATGAATCTACTGGATGAAGTTCGATGTAATTTCTGGATTTGATTTCCATTTACGTCGGATATTTTTTCATTGATAGAAGCTGTACATGTAAACAAAGAAATTATAGATTACAATTTATATTCATTTCAAAGTTATTATAAGTGAAACTCTAAATTAAAACTGTAAGTGAAGTATTCATTATTCATGTATTTGTTATTTTCAGAACACTAAAAATATCTCAAGGGAATGTGTTACTTTAACCTAAGAGCAGGTTAGTTTCTACGGGTTTTCCCACAAATTCCAAATTTTGAAAATAGTAATTGTATCCTACCGGAAATCTAGACGAGTTCTAGACAAGATTGTCTAGGAGCGATCCTCTAGAATTGACCCCTTTCTAGAGTCATGCTAGACTCATTCTAGATGAATAAAGGTTCAGTCCCTTTTTTACAAGGGTAGCAGTAAAGTCATAAATTGTCCTTAAGCCGACCCTATCGATATCTATACCTGTTTTATGATCGTTCAGCATGGGTCTAGAACGAATCTAGAACGTGTCTAGTGCGCATCTAGAATGAGTCTAGTGCGCATCTAGAATATGTCTAGTGCGTATCTAGAGATAGTCTAGTCCAGTCTAGAAATAAAGTATGTCTAAAAAAATATTCAAGTACATTTTTTTTTAATTTCCTTTATTCTTTGCAACTAGTATCACAATTATATAACGACGTACATAATATTTATACAACTACAATATATACACTACACGTCGGAAATATGAGAACACCTGTTTTTCGTATATTGTTTAAAAATAAATTAAAAGCTATACCCAGACGTCCGTCTTTATCTTCTTCACTTCTGGGTACTATTATGTTTTGGAAAAATTAAAAAGTGTGGAAAAAATCCGTACGAACTAAAGTGCTCTTAGAGTAACCCTAGCGAACTGGCTGAACGGTAGCTTTACGCTGTACCGTAAAGCTATCGTAAAGCTATCGTAAAGTAGCATTATAACTCATGAATGAGGCAAAATAAACATTCAAAATGTTTTTATCCTTATTCTACGTTGAAAATAACGTTAACTGGTAATTGAAATATGCAATAATTTTATTTATTTACGCTAAAAATTGAAAAAACATAATACCTGTCATTCAAGGCAGTGCAGTGGTTCATCACTTTCCATGTCTTCACCGTCAGGATTGAATATTTGTTAGAGTGAGATGAAAGTATAGTTGTGTCTCACTCCAACCAATGGTCAACTTTAATGGAGAAGTTCCACAAAAGGTGAACCACTGCACTGCCTTCAATGGCAGGTATTATGTTTTTTTCAATTTTTAGCGTAAATAAAGAAATTATTGCATATTTCAATTACCAGTTAACGTTATTTTCAACGTACAATAAGGATAAAAACATTTTGAATGTTTATTTTGCCTCATTCATGAATTACAAGTATAATGCTACTTTACGATAGCATTACGATAGCTTTACGGTACAGCGTAAAGCTACCGTTCAGCCAGTTCGCTAGGGAAAGTATCGTATGCCCTTAAATATTTTTTTTTCTCACGTACAGTCTATACAATTGTTAAGGACCGTTTGGCAGCTTCGTTTATTCTTCAGTTGGCCGTTGGATTCAGAAATACCAAGTTCTCTGCTTTCCGTATTGTTCTCGTTGAAATCTATCTAAAAAAAAAAGCGTCGATATTTTCAAGCAATTTCTTTTTATAACATATACAGGACGTTTATGATGAGATGGTACACCCTACTGCGCTTACGCGATAAGTTTTAAATTTCATCGGTTGCTGAGTGTGAGCCGCATTTTTTACATGAATGTTATATAAATTTTAAAATACCATTTTGACGCTTGGGTGGAGAAGGTGATCGTTCAGAATGTGCTTCAAGACGGTGATCGTTCAGATTTAGTTTCAGAGAGACGTTTATTCTAAATTGGATTCAGGAAGGTATTCATTTGGAGAAATATTATTAATAAGTCCAATTTTGGAAGAACACCTCCTTGAAGCTGATTCCGAACGAGCACCTTCTTGAAGCAAATTCTGAACGTTCGCCTTCTTCCAGCTAAGCATCGATTTTATCCTTCCATTAATATAATTTATTAATTTAAAACAGAAATACTTGATGCGAACGAGGGATTCTGTTTATTTTGAAATTTCAAAGTCTGAAACTAAAAAAAAAAAAAAGAAGAAAAAATGTTCAAATAGACACATGAATTTGGAAATAGATATAAGCGAACGATATAAGATATCTATAACTTACTGAAGCTTTTTCTTTAATCTCGCCAGAACTTTCCACATTATGTATG
Organism: Diplolepis rosae; assembly: GCA_030998225.1. Classification (NCBI taxonomy): domain Eukaryota; kingdom Metazoa; phylum Arthropoda; class Insecta; order Hymenoptera; family Diplolepididae; genus Diplolepis; species Diplolepis rosae. The sequence continues at coordinate 372,588 of JAPYXD010000210.1, read as the reverse complement.
TAGATATTGTTGATGGTATCTGTGAAAGAAAATAACTAGTTAAATGAAATATATTTTCCATAATTATAACAATTTTTATGTAAAATTTCTATTTTTCTCTCTCATAAAACTACAAGTCATATTAGTTATATAAATTTACGTATCAACTTACTTTCTTTATTACTGGAACTGGAGAGAGAAATTTTATTAGAATCAGAAATTAATGGAGTGATGGGTTTTTTGGGAACATATTTTGTTTTTGCTGAAAGCTTATCTTCTTGATCTTCGTCAAAGTTTTTAGCGAACCGTATATGCCTCGACTTCTTCAACCTTTCCATGTTTGTAGTTTCATCGCTGTCTAATTCCGACAAATCTAAAAGCAACGTCATTGCTTTCTGTGCCGCTTCGTAGGTCTCTGGAAATGTCAGATACTATTGTATGGAACTATAAATTTTAATCAAACATTGCCGTACTTCCCAAATTTGTATTTGTTGAATTGAAATTCTACATATCTTTTTTAAAGTTTACATCTCACAATTATATTAAGGGGCTATTGTGACTCATTATTTTTCAATTAAAAAAACCTTAAACGCGTTTTTCTAAAACGACTTTTAGCACTAGGCGCAGGTGATTTCTGAAAAACGGCAATTGTGAAATCAGGCAACTCAGCTTTTGATGTGCTGCAAATTATATACAAATGTACAAGTAATGCTATTTTATTGACAAAATTAAAGTAATGGATTCAATGAATATATAATTAATAAATTCGGAAAGTTATTTACGTATTCACATAAAATAAATATTTAGAAATTATATTTCACAGTAGCGCGTAAGGTTGCATGGCAAGATTCGCAAGCTTGTAGCAGCCTTACGATATAAACCTTGCAACAACATTGCATCAACCTTGCAATCTCTGTAATTTCTGCAATCTTACGTACTACTGGGGTTTTATAAGAAATACAATCCAATAAATTTGGCACGCAAATATATATACATATTCCGAATTTATTTTAAGGTGAGAGAATAATAATTGTATGTAAAAATAGATTTCTTATTAATTATTCGATCCTCAAAATTCGATCTCGTCATTTTACTTAACAAATATTGTACATATTTTTCTCTCCAGTGTAAAACAATTAGTATTAGTAATAAATTAAGTGATATATAATTAAATTATTTAATTTTTTACTTACCTTGCCATGTTCTGAGGGTTGTAAGTCTCAGGAAAAATAAACAAAATGGAGAATTCCGGCCGGTTAGATCCGCAGTGATCCGCAGTAATTTAAACTTTCAACTGTTACAAATTGCATAGTGATTTCCATAAGGGCAATAAAAATCAACAAAAACCTCAACCGCTTTATTTTCCATAGCAAATATTAAAGTTAGACATTTTTTCGCTTTTTAGCCTCACTTTTATTTAAATTATTCTTGATTTGATTTAAATGATTGTTAATTCCAATATTTCATGAAGAAAATAAGAAAATCGAATTTCCAGGTGATTATGTTCAACTAACCTTAGAATTATATCCGCGGTGTGATTTGAAGAAACGAATTTTCTAATTGTTTGCTTTCTAAATTATATTTTTAATATATCAATTAATCATCTGTTTCAGGTATTGAAATACATATTAACCATTGGTTAAGTCTAGTGACTACTAGCTAACAACAACAAAAAAGAACTTTTGTCATTTTCGTCATCTTGTCATTTTGGGTGGCAATGTGAAACGAGGTAAGAGAAATTTACATTAAATACTTGAAATGACCACAATTTCAATTTTTCATCATTAAAATCAATTGTAATCATATTATATTTTATTCATTATTCTGATGCAAGAACCTAATCTGAAAGTTCAATTTTCATTGTCATTCGAAATAAAGTATTTTTGTAATCGAACTGCTTCTTTATTCTATTCAGGAAATAAATTTTCTGGAATGAGTTCATTCTTCAGAATAACTTGAAATAAACCATGGGCAAGATAAAAGGTAGTAAGAAGCCACGAGTATGTGGCTATTCAACGCGACATTTTCGGCGTATACTACGAAACCGGATTAACGAGGACATGCGATCTATAATCGAGACAGAAAATCAACGTCTCATTGAAAATAGACGTGATCCTACTGAAATAGAAAATAAAATATCAGTGATTGAGTTGCCTGATAACAGTTTTCCAGGGACAAATTCAAACTGTTTTGAAAAGCCAACAGAGGTTTCTGACAAATTTTCAGACACGGTGTGTCTGGAAGCAAGCATTACTTGTACATATGAGGACTCCAGCGAACACTCATGTGCTGAAAAACAATTTTTACATTCGGACCTTGACAGCGAGTGTTCTATATTTGATGATGAATTTGTACGGGCAACACTGGAGGATAGCATTACAAATTCATACTCAGACCTTGATTGTGAAGCTTTAGAGGATGCTGTACAAGATGAAGTTGTCGGAAATGATTACTGTCATTTCGACCTGGAAAATGATCTAGAAAAACGGGAAAAGTTAAAGAAAGAGATTTTGAAAAGTTCGTTACGTTTCTGGGCGATAGCATTTCGTGTTAGTTTAGCTGCGTTAACTGCATTGCTCTTAATTTTAAGATGTTTCACACATGTAGATTTGCCATTAGACGGTCGAAGTTTACTGGGTACTCCTAAACACACCTTGATATTCAAAATAGGCGGCGGCCAATATTATCATTTCGAACTTAGAAAAGCACTTCAAGGAATTCTGTGAGATCATAAACGGAGAGGCAAGCAAACTGAACACGTCAAATTACTCGTGAATATTGATGGATTACCAATATTTAAGTCGACTGGTAAAGGTTTATGGCTTATTCTATGCTCAGACATAAACGGAAAAAAAGTATATCCTATCGGAGCTTTTTTTGGAAATAAAAAGCCCACGAAAGCTAACGAATTCCTAAAAAGTTTCGTTGAAGAAGCAATAGAATTTAGTAAAAATGGATTGATAGACAACAACGTGAAAGTACGAGTAACGTTTGAAGGCTTGATCTGCGATGCCCCTGCAAAATCTTTCGCATTGTTTTTAAAAGGCTATACTGGTTTTGACAGTTGCTCAAAGTGTCTGATTCAAGGTCAGTACATTCTAAAACAGATGCAACGGAAAAATAGCAAGCGATCCGGAAGGGTGTGTTTTCATGCAATAGGGCCATTCAACTTGAAAAACGACGAAGACTTCGCGCGCAACGTTTATAATGATTTCGATGAGGAAACAATTTTAAAAGCAATTCCGAACTTTGGTGGTATTTCATCTGTACCCTTGGATTACATGCACCTCGTTTTACTAGGAGTTGTTAAGAAACTCATTAGTCTATGGCTGCTGGGTCCTTTAAAAGTACGGTTGAGTGCAACGCAAGTTAATAAAATCACTAAGAGGTTGCTGACTTTACGTTGGAGTATACCTAGTGAATTTGTAAGAAAACCGAGAACGCTACAAGAGTATAGATTTTGGAAAGCTTCGGAATTCCGTACATTTCGACTCTATACTGGACCAGTTGTACTGAAAAACATACTGCCGGCAAAAATGTACTTTAATTTCATAATGTTGCATTCAGCGGGAACAATTTTAATCAGTGACACTCACCAACATGAAAAAAGTAATATAGATAGTGCCCACGAAATGCTACAATACTTTGTAAAAGATTTTGCAAAAATATACGGAAAAGAATACGTGTCTCATAATGTCCACAATTTACTTCATATGGCTGCAGATGTAGAGAAGTATGGACCACTTGAGAGATACAGCTCCTTTCGTTTCAAAAACTACATGTCATCGATTAAAGCGATGTTAAGAAAAGGAGATAAGCCTTTAGAGCAAATAGCTCGCAGAGATGAGGAAATAGAAACAGCTGAAAAGCTGAATTATTCTTCACTCGTTCCCGAAAGAACTTTAAAGGAACCCCACAGCAAAGGGCCCTTAACAAACCAGTGTACTGACGTGAAGCAGCAATATAAAGTATTGAAACCCGAGTCCTACTCTATTGAGAGCAATAATTGCAACAATGATAGCTGCATTCTTCTAAAAAATGAGACTTTTATATCAGTTAAAAATATTGTACAATTAAACAATAACGATATTCGCTTCATTGGAACAAAATTTTCGCCAAGTGAAAGCTTGTACGAGGAACCAGACTCAAGATTATTGAATATCTACATCATGAAGAACGATTCCGGCGTAACGTTTCATTTTCACTCTTTGGATGATGTAGCGGCTAAAGTGTGGTAAATGCCATGTGGAAAAGGACGAATTTTAATTCCTGTACTGCACTCTTGCCACTAATTGGCCAAGTTCTAGAAACTTCTTGACTTAAAAACTCCGGTAGGTTGGATATCTTATCTTTTTAAAATTCTTTCAGATATTTTAAATACTTTTAATTGAATTTTAATATTTTATTATAATTCTTTGAACTGTTTGAAAATTTTTAAATAAAATTAATATTTAAAGGCTTTTCAAGCTTAAAAGAGGTTTATCATTTATCATCAGATTATCGGCGCCAGCACAGCCGCAATTTTGCTCTGATCGATTAGCATAGTTATCACTTTACTTTTGGCCTATTCTGTAACAGTACTCGTAATCTGTTGGTTCATCCTTGGACTTGGTGTTGGTCTCAGTAAGAAAAATCAAGTTTACACTAATAAAATAATGTTAGCAGATGATTTTTTCCGAAAGGTACCGTTCATAACTTTTACATTAAAACATAGAATAAAAAAGAGAAAACAGGCAAACACTAATCCTAACAAAGTTAATAATTGTACCGAGTGAAATAAAATTTTACTTACCTGTACATTATTTAGCGATCTTCATTCCTTTCACTATCCTAATAGTTTAAATAATAATATACAATATATTCAAATGAGAATGTTTAATATATATGTATATATTGTTTTTTTTCTGCCGGGAATAATGTTCGAAAATATTCCCAGAATATTTCTGATTAATGTATCACGAATACTTCCTGCGCATTTTCCCTTAATATTGCTGCTGAATCTTCTTGGAAGATGTCATAAGACTATTGTCGGAACATTCTCATTACATCTTCCATCAAGGTTCTCGAGGAATAATCCACGAACCTTTCAATGGAATAGTCCCTGACGGGAGGACATTTTCTTTATTCCCAGGACCTTCCAGGAACCTTCCTGTGGAATATTCCGATCCTTCCGTCGGAAACTTCCTGGAAGGTTCTGGGAATATTTGGTGCTATCTGGGTAGGTATATTCTAAAGAGCCGAAAATTTTTGAACATGAAACAATGATTTATACTATCAGATTTTATCAAAAGAATATCAAACTACGGTTGCTATAGTTACAACAGGTTGAAAAGGACATCATTAGCTACAATAGCAAACACTATAATTCATTCCTCTTTACTCCTATAGGAGTGGACCTACTGTGAGACAGTGCAACGGTTCTACTAAATTTCTCTCCGTGTGTGGTTCTATAGAATGTAATCATCTTTAACTATACTGTATTTTTTTTTGATTTGCAGAAAAAGCAGATACCAAGAAAAGGTTACAAAGTTTGTAATTGTGCTATCCAGAACAGATTGCGAAAATGATTAAACGTTTATATTTTGAGAAGCATTCAAATTTTTTCCATTCCAAATTCAAAAGCATTCAAATTTCAAAATTCTTGACGTAAAATTATTGTTATAACATTTTTGTAAGAAAGGAAATTGAAAAAAATTGCATCATTAGGATACATCGATTGAATCGCAAAATGGCCGAGCTCCGTTGGATGCACGATATCTTTTGCAAAGGACGTCCAAAGGAAGTGTTTCCAGTGTCTGTAGAACGGTATTGAAGGTTTCAAATTACGACTTGGTGCACTACGAACATACGAGGTCTGTCTGGAAAGTATCGGGCCTACCTTTATATCTCCGCGCCATGTAGGGAACGACGGAATGCATCTTGACTCACCGAGTCTCCCAACCCTGACGCTCAAGCGCTACGCCGCAGCGGCGGCCATGTTAGACACAGTCGTTACTTAGTCGTTCCATAGACAAGACGCTACGCGTCTCATAATTGTTGTTGTTAAATAAATAATTATTGTTAACTGAAGTGCAATGTCAGTTATTTAAGAAAGTTAATCCTTACTGACTTGGGAAGTAGGCTCCCAACTCCGATGTACTCAAAAGCCTATAATTGGTGACCCCGACGTGATTATTTCACGGCCGGCATAACGACGCTCATTTTCAAATTATGGCGTCTCTTCAGTTATCGCAATTCCTGCAAGCAAATTTAAAATGGAACGACTGACGTAAGTCTACAGCAATTATTATTATCAAACTCAAATATTGGACTACTCATATGGACGACGCAAATTCAAGGATTTTAAAGGAATCTTATTTTATTCATATACTATGCTTTTGGAGCTGACACTTTTATTACCGGATTCACAAGGATTTTAATGATTTTATTTCTGCTACGCTTTGGATCTTCAAATAATTGGAAGCTAAGTTTTCATCTTATTTAAAATTGAAAATTTTATTATATTTTATTCAAAATTTATTTGACGTTGTATTTCGGTACTTTCACCTTACGAAAGTCACCTTTAAATTTGACATCGTAAACAGATCTATTAGAGTTTACGTTCTCATCCAATAATGTCGATACTGCCTCATTTTCGTTATTTTAAATTTATATACACTTGTAATATATTTTCCATACTGTTCTTGGCCAGCATCAAAATTTATCATTACAAATTTTTAACAAATGTTTAATAGCACTTTTATTTCTATTACTTGTTCAGATCGCCAATTTCAAAACTATTTGTGAACTTATAATAACTAAATTCTGTTGACCTTCGATCAACTTTCTTATATTCTTATACTCTAAAGATCTTATTACTGTTGTAAACTTGTATATTTTCAAATCAACTTCACGCATCGTACCTATGTATATACTACTGATGTCCATATTTTATTTTGTATATTGACATTGTTGATTTTCGTTAAAGTTTAAAATTCGACATTTAAAATTTTATATCAACGCCCGTCTTTACATGACACATAATTATTTATGGTATACAAATTGAATCTTATTAAACCTAGTCAACATTTTAATTAATTTAATTTTGTATTTTCAAAGGACGATTTAAAACTATTTCGACAAATTTATGTACATTTCTAAAAATTTTAAAACTCCAGATCAAAATTATTTTTACAACGAAAACTCCCTCGAGTGAATTAATTGTAATATTACATCAATTTCGATTTTTAAATTTTATTATATATCAGATGCATTTAATTTTTATTGATATCCGTCAATTTAAATCAACTAAAATATGTTATATTTATTGTGATCTAGTCGACATTTTGTGAACTGTACACTAGCGTTAACTATATTTGTAGCGAATTTAAAGTTATTATTTATTTTTATTTGTCTCGCTGGCGTCCGGATGCCAACTTTCGTGCGTTGCTTTTTCCTGTACCGAGGGTTGAAATCCTGATTCTATCGACAAACAATATTTTAATGCGACATTTACTTTGTTTCAAAAGGCGCAATATTAAAACTGCTTATTTCTTTCTATTAAAATTCTTTTTAGCTTTCGATTTGTTGTTGTCGGTGTCGTCGACATGATATGCTGACCGACCTCATCTATTCTGTTACATGAACAAAGTTTATGGCATTTTGGCGCGCTCACGAAGTACAGATATTTATTTCCAAAACTTTTAAACAACACTTTCGAACATTAAATTTTAAATTTTAAACTTAAAATTTTTTTTCATGACATCAATATTTTGACATTCTTATCGATACTACCTTTTGTATTCTTGTCAACTTTTATAATTCACTGGTATTGCCAAAATTTCCAATACTTTTCAAATATGGATGACGGTGGGCCATCCTCGGAGCGGACGAATCTCTCAAGAATTGTCGAAAATTTAGCCCAAATTGAAATGCAACGAACAGACGCTTATAAAACTCCGAAAATTCCTAAATTCTTTCGCGAAGACCCAGTTTCATTCTTTGTTATTGTCGAAGCATCTTTCAGACAAGCGCACATTCGTCTCGAAACAACCAAGGCAGACTATCTGGTTGCTAATCTCGACCATGACCTGATTCCGCACATTAAACACATCCTTGAATTGGAACCGAAACCTGCAGATTTGTATACTCAGATTAAAAATCGTCTTATTTCTAGTTTCTCAGTTTCCGAAGAAACTCGTCTGCGCCGACTATTGAGGGGAGAGGTTGTCTCTGAAGGGAAACCCTCTTTGCTTTTGACTCGGCTTCGCGCGCTGAATAACGGCAGCTGTTCGGATACAGTCATCAAAAGCGTTTTTCTGGAACAAATGCCCTCAAACATTCGTGCCATTTTGGCCATGTCGAACGTCGAGGATCTCCAAGAACTTGCCAACCTGGCAGACAAGGTGTCTGAGGCAGCTCAACCGTTTGATTACCGGGTGGCATCGGCTTCAGCTGGCCAAAGTGCGCCTTTCGGTACCGCTCCTGTGTCCGCGCAATTAGACCCTTTGTCATCTTTAACGGAGATTCTTATCAAGCAATTTGAAAAGCTTTCTGATGAAATCAAGAATATTAAAAGCTCATCTCAATCTCGGGGCCGTTCCAATTCGAGGACATTCCGGCGCCGCAGTCGATCTCGCAGTAATAACACCTCTAGCCGCTGTTTTTAGCATCAGCGTTTCGGCAAGAATGCCAAAAAGTGCACTCAGCCGTGCTCGTGGTGAACCGATACGACCTCGGGAAACTAGTGCAGCCCTCTCGAGCGGAGATCATCGATACGGGCCCGTCTAGTTCCAAGCGTCTCCATATTCGGGACTTATCCAGTGGATTAATTTATTTAATAGATACCGGTTCAGATATCTCCTTAATTCCGGCGGAGGCATCTACAATGAAACTCAAACCAAGCGATCTTGTCTTGTTCGCGGCTAACGATTCACGAGTTTTGACTTATGGCGAGCGCACCATCACGCTAAATCTTAACCTGCGCCGATGTTTCAAATGGAATTTTTGCGTAGCAGCAGTCCCTTACCCTATCATAGGGGCGGACTTGCTTGCACATTATCACCTCGTTCCATTCTTGCACGAATCGCGTTTGGTCGATACAACCACTGGCCTAAGCGCTCTCGGTTTCATTAAATCTGCATCGATCTACGGTTTAAGTGTCATCAACCATGACCATGCATTTTCTAAAATTCTGGCATGTTTCCCAGAGCTTACATCTCTTCCTCAGGGAATCATTCCTCATAAAGTCGATGTAGAACACCACATTCTGACTAACGGCCCTCCCGTTTTTGACCGTGCTCGACGCCTGTCCCCGGAAAAACTAGTCGCTGCCAAGGCAATTTTCAAACGAATGACCGAAGACGGAATTTGTCGTCCTTCCAGTAGCCCATGGGCATCACCCATTCACATGGTAAAAAAGAAAAATGGTGAGTGGCGCGTCTGCGGCGATTATCGACGTTTAAATGCCATCACGGCTCCGGATAGGTATCCCGTACCACACCGTCATGATTTCGCCTCTATGCTAAGAGGTAAACAGATCTTTTCCAAATTGGATTTGCACATGGCTTATCACCAAATACCAATAACTTCGAGTGACATACCAAAAACAGCTGTCATAACCCCTTTCGGGCTATTTGAATACGTGGTTATGACATTTGGCCTCAGAAATGCTGGTCAAACCTTCCAACGATATATCTATCGCGCTCTTGGTGATCTCAGCTTCGTTTTCGCTTATATCGATGACATTCTTATCGCTTCTTCGTCCTATGAAGAGCATGAGAGTCACCTCAAAATCGTTTTCCAACGTTTAAAAGATTTTTCTTTGCGAATTAACTTAAGCAAATGCCAATTCGGCAAATCTGAGCTCAACTTCTTGGGTTACCAGATCAGCCATGAAGGTTGTTCTCCAACTTTGGACAAGGTGCAGGCAATTACCGATTTTTCAAAACCAAAAACCGTCGTCGAACTCTGCCGATTTCTCGGAATGGTGAATTTTTATCGAAAAAGTTTAAAACACGCTGCTGAAGTCCAGGCGCCGCTGCAAAAATTCATCTGCGACTCTCGTAAGAACGACAAACGTCCAATTCCGTGGGATCTCGAAAGCGATGCTGCGTTTGAAAAGGTAAAATTCGATCTGGCTAACGCAACACGTTTATCTCATCCTGCTCATGATGCCGAGACCCGCCTGGTTACCGATGCCTCTAACTTCGGTATGGGCGCATCCCTTGAGCAATGGATCAGCAACTCTTGGAAACCCCTGGCGTTCTTCTCGCGAAAATTTTCACCGGCCCAACGCGTGTACAGCACCTATGAGCGAGAACTTACCGCAATTTACGAGGCTATCCGACACTTTCGGTATTTCCTCGAGGGACAGACCTTCTCTATCGTCACCGATCATAAACCGCTGATTTATATGTTCTCTCAACGCGTCGAAAAAATCTCGCAGCGACAACAGCGTCAGATCGCTTTCATATCGCAATTTTCCACAAACATCAAATATCAACCAGGCGACGAAAATATAGTTGCTGACTCACTTTCTCGTGTAGAGAGTATCCGTGTACCCACGGAATTCAGTCTCGCGGAACTCGCGGAAGCCCAAACGAATGATGATGAAATTAAAGCTCTCATCTCCGACCCTAAATGCTCTTTGAACATTCGCAAAATCCAATGGGGTCCTGAACATACGTCAATTTACTGCGACCTAACTGGCGAAGCACTTCGTCCCATTATTCCATCGTCACTCAGGGATCGAGTGTTTAAATTATTCCATCACCCAGCACATCCGAGCGCAAAAGTTACGGACCGCGTTATCCGTAAGCGCTACGTATGGCCATCGATGCGTCGCGAGATCTCCGACTGGTGCAAAGCATGTCATGAATGCCAACAGTCGAAGATTTCGCGGCACAACCGTGTGTTGCCATCAAACTTTACAGCTCCGGATGGACGCTTTCGCCATGTTCATATGGACATCGTTGGACCGCTTCCAATCAGCAATGGTTTTAAATATTGCCTCACCCTCATCGACCGTTTTTCACGATGGCCTGAGGCGATTCCACTTGCTAACATCGAAGCATTAACCGTTTGTAGAGCTTTTGTCGATCAATGGGTCTCTCGTTATGGTTCGCCTGAGACTCTAACAACCGACCAAGGGAGTCAATTTGAATCTCAGATCTTCTCAGCGCTGTTGAAACTGATTGGCTGCATTCGCATTCGCACCACTGCTTATCATCCCTCCTCTAACGGTATGATTGAACGGTGGCACCGCTCGTTTAAGGCAGCCATTATGTGCCATTCCGACCCAGAATGGTCCCGCTCGCTATCAAACATTTTGCTGGGCCTCAGGTCTAACATTCTGGACGTCGGAGCTTCTCCAGCAGAGTTTGTGTTCGGCGCAACACTTCGGATTCCAGGAGAGTTCGTCCTCCCCGAGGATTTCTCACCTGACCCACACATTTTTCTCGAAGAATTCCGCGACCACATGCGTCGGATCAAACCAGTTCCTGTTGCACAAAAATACAAACGTAAAGCGTTTATTTTTAAAGACTTGAAGGATTCCACTCACGTTTTCCTTCGTGATCACGCAAAAAAAGCTTTAGAGCGCCCATACACGGGCCCACATAAGATCTTAAACCGAACCTCCGACAGGGTTTACGAAATAGATTTTAACGGCATTTCTCGCCACGTCTCCATCGAGAATATAAAGCCAGCATATTTCATGCGCGACGACATTGATCAACTTCCTTCTAAAGAAACAGTCTCACCTGTATTACGAACGTATTCTCGCAAACGAGTATCATTCATGTAAATGGATCTGGATGTTATTTGGTTATTGAATGACGTCGGAAAAGAACCAAGACAAGTCAAACGTCTGTGAATGTGGCTTGGTATCTTCCCCTTTCGTCTCCAATCTCGCGAATAACTATCTTGTCACCCATTTGACATTATTTGTATTTCTGTCGTCTCAACCTATAATCGTTACAAATGTCGACGAAACGAACTACGTATCTCTTCTTTTGCTAACATCGAGCCTTTTATCAATGGTAATCATCGATCTTGCGAATGCCTATTGTTAGAAATTAGTATTCGTTAGGTTAGGCCAGCCTGAATCGCTAAATTTCGTCTACAATAATGTTAATCGCACGTTAAGAACTGATTGTTATTGAAACAAATCGCTATTATCGATGTTGAAAACGGAGTATCATCTTTATTTCTATGTATTATCGTCAAAAAATTTTTTTTATACGTAGTATAAATTAACTCCACAATGCGTGCAATATTTATTTTATAAAAATTAACTGTATTATTTTGCATTTATGCGTGCAATACTGTTAACAACTTTCACATGTATACTTTTTGACCGCTCTCACTCAGGGGGGAGTACTGTAGGGAACGACGGAATGCATCTTGACTCACCGAGTCTCCCAACCCTGACGCTCAAGCGCTACGCCGCAGCGGCGGCCATGTTAGACACAGTCGTTACTTAGTCGTTCCATAGACAAGACGCTACGCGTCTCATAATTGTTGTTGTTAAATAAATAATTATTGTTAACTGAAGTGCAATGTCAGTTATTTAAGAAAGTTAATCCTTACTGACTTGGGAAGTAGGCTCCCAACTCCGATGTACTCAAAAGCCTATAGCCATAGTGTTCGAGCGACCTCTGCGGGGCATGCACGTCAATAGTAAACCCTCACGAACCTGTCGGTTGATTGCTGACATCTGCCAGATGTATAGTTCATGCGTAGCGTGTCTTTGTTTACAAAGCTATTTTTGAATTCGGCTGATTTTGTGATTCTTGAAAATGACTGAAAAACAAGATTAACGAATTTGCATCAAATTTTGTTTTCAACTCGGAAAAACGAGTTCGAAAACTATTCATATGATGCAAAAGGCCTTTGGGAATGAGTGTATGAGCAAAACACGAATACAAGAGTAATATAATCGTTTCAAAGGAGGCCGCACTTCTGTTGATAGTGATTCTCGTTCTAGCCGACCTTCGACGACAAAAACATTGGATAATATTGAGTGGGTGCGACTTGCGATTGAAGGTGATCGTCGTCTAACTGTTCATGAACTAGAGAATGATCTCGGAATACCGAATACTACTGTTTGGGAAATTTCGAAGAAGATTTTACGAATGACTCGCGTGTGTGCGGTGACTGGCTTCTTCACCACGATAACGTGCCAGCGCATTCATCGAATCTTGTGCAGGAGTTTCTGAGTACACTTTTGGCTGTTTCCAAAACTCAAAGGACAGCGATTCTATGACAAAACGAAGGTTGAAAATAATGCGACGAGCGTACTCAAGGCCATCCCTAAAAGTGAGTTCCGATGATGAAGACTAACGCCAACGCGGAGATATAAAGGTAGGCCCGATACTTTCCGGACAGACCTCGTATTTTATCAATAATATTTATGAATATAGTACCTACTGTTACAGACAGAAAATAGTTTTAGCGTGCTTTCAACTATATTTTATTCAAAACTGAAATACACGCTAGAAGCTCATAACCTTCTAGATAAGAGCGAGTAGGCTCGGGTAGCAAGAGTGGTGAGCGGGCCCTGCGCTCTACAATATAAGGACCATGTTATCTCTAAATTAGGAAGGGGAGATAATACCGCGTAACACCCCCTTCTTTAGCTTACATTTAGTCCCTTAAATGTTTATTTATAATTGAATACGTCGATTCCTTATCTTTAGAGGTTCGTCTTTACAAATATTAGGTTTTTTTATATTTAAAGGTTTTTCCTCAGGAATTTTATGTTGGTAAGTTACAAATGTAGGGGTCGTTTGTACCTGATTCTTTACACAAAAGATACACACACACATTCGGAGATACACTCTATTATAAATTTTCGGTGCATCATTTTGTCACGGTTGAGATATAGTTCAAGATTATTAGACATTGTGGTAAGGTTGTCGATACAGGTAATATCTAAACTGACCGCTTTTCTATACGTTGGCTAATTTCGCTAGAAAATTCTATAAACTAATGTCTAATGTTTTAGCCAGTAGGTGTGTAACTGCCTTTGTGAATGAATAAGAATTCATGATCTGGTATGACTGACGACGAATTGATAAAACCACCAGAACCACGTTGCTGTCATCTGGAATGGAATTAATAATTTCACTTGTAATAGGGCATCAGCAAATTAACATGAAGTCGAAATGTTTCTCCTTAAAATTGTATACTGTAATTGTTGCTGTGTCTTGTAACGATAGTCCCTGGTCTTTCCCAGCTCAGAGATAGCTTATTTGCTGGGTTAAGGTTAGGATATTTTACTAGATCCGCTGGTTCGTAGAGGCTTTGGGGAATTACCATTCTGCTGTCCTGTATCTTCTTATTTCTGAATTTAGTAATTTCTAGACGTTCCTTTTCCTTGTTCAGATAAGATTCATGTTTTCGCGTCCAGTCGTTTAATAGGTCTTCATATTCAGTATGGGGGGTTCTATCCAACATGGAAGACAGATTGGCATCCCTTCCAAACGTTAATTTGAATGGTGTTTCTCCAGTTTATTGTGGTGTATATGCCATACATATAATTTTCAGGTTTTGGTTCCAGTCTGTACCATTATCCGCCATACTGGCTTTAATCAGGGTTTATAACGCTTAATGGGCTCTCTCTAAGCTACAATTTCTTTTAGCATGATAGACAGTCGTTGTTATGTGCTTTAGTCGAAATAAATTTTCAACATTTTGTACTAACTCGCAGACGAAATTAGACCCTTGATCGGTGAGAATATGTTTCGGTGCTCCAAACAAATAAATTAAGTGGTCAAAGAGTTGTTCAATTATGGTTTCGGCTTGTGTATTCCTGAGGGGTATCAAAATAAAGTATTTAGTGAGCTGACCTTGAATTCTTAATATATACTCATATCCTCTAGGTGTAATGGGCAGTGATCCAACTATGTCCATGGCTATAGTATCGTTAGGATTTGTCGGAGTGTCCGGTATTATCCCTTCACATTGATGCATTGATGCGAATTGCCTTTTGAATTTTGCAATTTGGGCATTCCTTAACAAAATATACTATTCCTTGTTCCATCCCTTTCCATTCTCCGAGTTCTCGTGCTTTCTCAACGCTTTTGTTTTCTCCGTAATGTAGAAACGTTAGGGAACCGTGTGACTTTTG
The DNA here is from genome assembly GCA_030998225.1 of Diplolepis rosae. Taxonomy (NCBI): domain Eukaryota; kingdom Metazoa; phylum Arthropoda; class Insecta; order Hymenoptera; family Diplolepididae; genus Diplolepis; species Diplolepis rosae. The sequence continues at coordinate 357,497 of JAPYXD010000210.1, read as the reverse complement.
GATAATTTCTCTCTTTTCATCTTGTGTCAATGCAGTAAGAGGTGTTAAACAAATATGAAAGCTTTGTCCTGTTTTCTTATTTCACAGGATATTCAGCATATCTTTTAGTTTAAGTTTCTCGACGGGAGTAAAAGTGGGATCGATAAAGTGATTTCGTATTATAGTGAGCTTCTTATTTATTCCATCTGTATAAATTTTATGGATGACCCTTAATAATTCTTTCTCGTTATAGACGGGTAACGTATAATGTATTTCTTGCTTAGTTCCCACTCTTTCCTTGCCTATTTTTCTCCATAGTTTTCCTCAAACATTTGGTTTTTTCCTCACCAACGTTATTGTTTTGTCTTTGCACCATTCGTGGTATTGCTGCAAAAGTGTCTCTATAGGGTCCGTGTCAGTTGCTGAATCCTGTTCATCTTCTGATATTAATTCATCTGCATCCATATATCGTCTTTTTGTTGATTCTTCTGTTAATTATGATGGGAGCTGTTCAGTATCTATATCACTTCCTTCTTGGTTCGTTATTGCTGCACCGAGTGATTCCTTATCAGAATCGATTTTGTCTATACTTTTCGTCAACAAATCGGATTTGTCATATTTCTTTTCTATCTCTGGATCGTGAATCGGAAATAGTCGGGATAGACAATCGGCAACTTGGTTCTCCTTTCCCTTGACGTAGATAACAGTATATGCGAACTCTTATAATCGCAGTCTCCATCTGAGAAACAGTGATAATGGGTCCTTGACATTATGTAACCAAACAAGAGCTTGGTGGTCGGTCTGGATTTTAAAATGTCTTCCTAGTAAATGCTGTCGTAAAAGTTTTGTAGCCCAAACTATAGCTAAAAGATCCTTGTCGGAGGTGCTATAATTCGGCTTGGCACTATTCAACGTATGTGATATGTAACAGCACGAATGTCCATCTTGAGATAGTACTGCTCCTAACCCTCGATTACTCTCGTCGGTTATTAGTAAGAATTCTTTGGAATAATCTGGATATCTTAATAGTGGGGCTTCGCAGAGTTTTTGTTTTAATGTATAAAAAGCTTTCTGACAATCCGTTGTCCAATCGAATATAGTCTCTTTTTTAGTCAGTTCGGTGAGTGGTTTTGCTAGTGCTGAAAATTTCTTCATAAACCTTCTGTAGTATACAGTATCCTGTGAGTTGGTTAAAAAAGTCGTGAGTCGGGAAGCAATTTTTACGGTTTTTTGACTGGGAAATTCGGCGTGACGGTGTGAATTCTCAAGTAATCATAATAATCATATGCGAGCACGTGTGTGTATGTGTGTGTATCTGATTGTGTCGAGGTAGTAACAATAACTAAACATCTAGTTCAATTAACATGGCCTGAATAGTAAAATCAATTGAAGCTCTCATAGTAAACATAGCAGTAGAAGTTACTACATATGTGTAGTTAGAAAAACAAATTGATGATGAGTAAATAAGTGTACTATTTTTTTAATAGTACTTCATTACTTGGAACTACTTATTGCGAACTAGAATGCATAATTTCGGTATGAGATAATTTTCTTGATTCAAAAGTTTCATCATATTTTTGGAATTGAAAAAACTTAAATTTTTTAGATTCTGAACATACGTTGATTTTGCTCTTGAAAACAAAAATTAAAGAAATCATAACCTGTATAAAGTATCACTAATATACAATAATAAAAATTAATACTTCTAAAATGTATATAAATCTTTTTATTATGTAGTATTCTTTAATTCAAAAATTTTATCTGTTTCTTTCAAAAATATTTTATTTTATAGAAAATCTATTTAATAATTGAAAATCTCAAAAATTTCAATCAGAATCATAAATTGACATAAAAATTAAAAATTCCCGATTACATGACCCTGCAGTAGTTGCAGGTTATGAGCGCTATTTTTTTCTTGTATTCCAAGCGTGTGCAGCCGAGAGGCTTAGTCGTTAGGTTGGTAATGCGTTATTTATAAGTAGAGAGGGATCGAACCCACAGCGTTAAGAATAATTTTTAATACTGCCTAAACGAGCGTTTGCGTAGTGTAGAGGGGTGTGTGTGTTTGTAGGTAAGTGTTTATATAAAAATAGAAAGTTAAGTGTCTACTTGAAAGTAAATACAGTTTTGAAATATACTAAGAATATTCATCGATTCAACTACTGCTCTTATTTGATTCACCTATGTTTCTGCAGTTTACTTAACTTCAAAAATGACACTGGGGCTTTTACGAACTACGGAAATTAAGTTACAAAGTAGTCAAACCTACTGAGATTTTTTTTCGATGTACGTGTAACAAAAAAGTACTGTCAATTGATTCAGAAAAAATTTCCTAGCTTGAAAACAGATTTTTTACTATGAAAAGAGTAAATTTAACCTTCCAAGCGAATATCCTTCCGTTGCCGTTAAAAACGGTAAATATTATAGTCTTAGCTCGAATTTTCCATCTACTTCTTCTCTCAGTGTAAAGATATTATGCGATCCCAGATAGAACCCGGTTTAGCTCCGGCTATAAACTGGGGACAAAAACCGGGTGCAAATTCAGTAGTGCCGGATAAGAACCGAGTATACATATTTTGAGTAGCCGGCTACAAACCGGGTAAAAGTCTTATAGAGCCCAGATAAGACCCGTATAGAAACCGGACGAAATATTATATCAACCAAGATAGAATCGGATTAAGTGCCGGATAAAAACTGGGTATAAGTATTTTATGGAGCCGGATACAAACCGGATAAAAATCTCAAAGATCCCGAATAAGAACCATGTAAAAATCGGGTAAAGATATTATGCGATACCAGATAGAACCCGGTTAAGCTCTGGGTAGAAACCGGGGATAAAAACTGGGTATAAACTGGGGACAAAAAACGGGTATAAATCCAGTAGCGCCGGATAGAACCGACTTTTAGCCGGTTCTTATCTGGGTTCTATCCGTCATTTTAAGCAGGGTAATTGAGCGTACCGCTTATGTTAGTGTATCTTATTGCACTTTCTGTTTGGCCAGTGATCTTCTCAGCTATAATGTAATCTAACAGCAGTTCAGGCTGTGAAAATGTTTCTCTTGCTTTTTCAATGGTTTTAATAAAATCTTCTACGCCGATATCGTCTTGCCTCATTAATACTTTGATTGTTCTTATAATATCTTTAGCGGAAACAGTGTTTCTGAGTGGATTTGACCTATTTTGTCTTGGTTTCACTTCTTCGTCTTCTATACAGCGTTAGCGTACTACTCCTAGGACGGGTCAAGGGATACATGTTAAAACCAAAAAACCTCTCTCGAACCAATACACCGCCCGTAGAACCGCCTTTCGGCTTTAAACTTCGCGGGCGGTTGGTTCCAGCTTAAAGTTGCGTACGACTCTTCCGTCGTCCGTTCTCCCGGGACTCCCATCCGCAGGCACACGCCCGTTAGGCAGGCCGACTAGCCGCGCCAACCAGGGTAGGAATAAGAAGATTCCTCCCCCGGTCGACGCGGGCAGCCAAGTACGCCCAAGACGCAGAACCGCGAGTGCAGGCCCCGATGCGATTTCTACCGGCCCGCGTTGCTGCCGCGCTCTGCACGCCCATCGAGCTCCCTCGTCTTCATCACTAGTATGACGAATGACTCGATAAGCATCCATATCTGTTTAGATTGGAGCATGAGAGAGACCATCGTGTCAGGAGTGAGTTGTGCGCCCACTACCCGACCGACAGCCTCCCTTTCCGCCCCCACCTGTCACAGACAAAGAGTGTATGCACTGCATTTTCCACAAGGGAACCGCAGTAGCGACGCGACTCATCGTCTCTTTTCTTGAAGCGCTTCAGGTACGCATTAAAGCAACCATGGCCCGAAAGCGCTTGCGTCAGGTAAAAGCCGACTTGACCGTGCTTTCTATCCAGCAAGGTGGCGAGCTCCGGAATCAGGCGGTGTGTCCATCTCTTGGATTGGTTACCATGCCATCTCGTCTGACATTTGTCGACGAGTCTGCACCTTCCATCCTTGCGGGTGGCCTCCTTCGCGCGAGCGATTTCCTGCAGGCTTGTTAAGCTCTCCTTCCTCTCCTGGTCTCCTTCCTTTCCTCCGCCAATAAATCTATTAGTGGGACGCTCGCCAGGACCAACACAGCGCTCGTCGACACAGTTCGGTATGCTGAGACAATTCTCATCACACCACCACCACGCTTGTTTCCCTTTACTCCTATAGGAGTGGACCTATTGTGAGCTAGTGCAACGGCTCTACTAAATTTCTCTCCGTGTGTGGCTCTATAGAATGTAATGATCTCTAACTTTACACTATTTTTTTGTTTTCTTTGCATAAAACACAGATACTAAGAAAAGGTTACACAGTTTGTAATTGTGCTATCCAGAATAGATTACAAAAAATGATTAAACGTTTATATTTTGAGAAGCTATCAAATTTTTTCTAATCCAAATTAAAAAACATTCAAATTTCAAAATTCTTGACTTAAAATTATTGTTATAACATTTATGGCCGAGCTTCGTAGGACGCACGATATCTTTTGCAAAAGACGTCCTAAATAAGTGTTCCGAGTGTCTGTGGAACGGTATAGAAGGTTCCAAATTTCGACTTGGTGCACTACGAACATGTTATATCAATAATATTTATGAATGTAGTACCTACTGTTACAGATAAAAATAGATGAGGCCGCCTAACACTACTCGGTAGGAAATTTGCAAATGCGTACGTGAATACTAGCCATTTTAAAAACATATGCTGCATGTCAACGACGCACATAGGAAAAATGTAACTCATAATGTCACGTCTGTTCAGCGGACGTGAGGAACAAAAGTATGACGTAACGAACCAAAGTAGGACCTAAGGAACGAAAACAGATGCAATATGGAAATGTTGGTCGTAAAAAGGGACGTCTTACAAACGCTCTACTGGAACTCGAAATACTCCTTTAGTACGTATTTTCCAAAAATTATTTTTGAAATTCTCCCAAAATGAGATAAAATGAAATGAAACAGCGATGCTTCAATACATTCTTTATTATTTTTTAAAACTTCTGAATTATACTTGCATTTCTTTCTTACCTGTAAATATCAATTTCAATATTTTTTATATATGTAAATCAAATAATTCCATTAGAAAATTATGTAGAGAATATTATTAGGTGCGCAACTAAGTTCCCGTTGTTTTTTTGATGAACATGCAACTTTATTGTGAAAAAATAGTTACAAATGAATCATTCAAAGTATTGCCCAACGTTAGCTACAACTTTTTCCCATCATTCTGGTACAGCTTGAATACCGTTACCGTAAAAGTGTCTAAGCTTGGTTCATGATGTTTTGGATATGTCAAAATCGACCAGCACTTACTGATGGAGCCATCTATTGACAAACATCGGGAACTTAGTTGCGAACCTAATAAATAGGGTGGGCACGAGTGGGTTGCAGAATAGGAATTGTATCGTATAAAATAGTTTAGCATACAATGCATTTTTCTCAGTCAGTAAAACAGATTATATACGGTATACTTAAGTCTTAACACTATATTCCTATTCTGCAACCCACTCGTGCCCACTCTGTATACCAAGGAATAATAAAATATGATATTGGTATTTAAAAGATAAAATATTAAAATACTTGAGCAATACATAAATTATATCTAATTATACACTCGAAATTATACAGTAGAGTTTTTTCTCTGCTATAAGGTAACATTGAAAAAAATTTCATCCAAATAAAATACTCTGAAAACTTCGTGAAATACGTAATATTATTCACATATTCGCATCTTTTTTTTCGTGAAGTTCACGTTGAACGCTTTTAATGATTTTAACACGTTCTGTGCCGGACTTTTTGAAATCATTACGTTCAGGCCGCAGCGTGGGTTGTATATACATTTTTCCCACCTCTCCGGAAGGTAATGAATGTCACGCCAATAAAACTGTTCGTCTTTTAAATCTTATCAAACCAGTTATCCAGCCATTCTCGTACATTTTCGTACTAAGAGAAGCGTTGTTCAGCGAGAGCGTGGCCCAGTGATGCGAACAGATGATAATCCGACAGAGCCAAGTCTGGAGAATAAGCGGCATGCGCCAGTATTTCCGAACTGAACATCTCGATCGTTTTCTTGACCCGTTTCGCTGTGTGTGATGGGGCATTATCGTGAAGAAAAATGTCTTTGTGTTGCCTTCTTCGAGAATCCGGTCGTTTTTCTTGTAATGCTCGATTTAAATTGATCATTTGCTGTTGGTAGCGATTCGTGTTGACAGTTTCACCAGGTTTTAGCAGCTCATAATAAACAACACCCTTCTGATCCAACCAAACGCACAGCATTGTTTTCTTTCCAAAGCGATTGGGTCTTGCACTGGATGTCGATGGTTTGCCTGGATTCACCCATGATTTACAAAGTTTACGATTCTCATAATACATCCATTTTTCATCACCTGTCACGATTCGATGGAGAAATGACTTTCGTTTGAATCTGTCGAGCAGAATTTTGAAGGTGATTTTCCGATTTTCTTGCTGCCTTTCGTTCAGTTCATGTGGAACCCATTTTCCGACATTCTGAATCTTTCCCATTGCTTTTAAACGAATGGAGACGGCTTTCTGCGACACATTCAGTTGGTCCGCGAGTTCTTGTTGAGTTTGAGTATTGTCTTCATCCAGTAAGCCTTGCAATTCGTTGTCTTCGAACTTTTTCGGTGGTTTTCCACGATCTTCGTTTCTCAAATCAAAATTACCACTTTTGAATTTTTTAAACCACTCGAAACACTGTGTTTTGCCAAGAGCATGTTCACCGTAAGCTTCAACAAGCATTCGATGCGATTCTGCAGCAGTTTTCATCAAGTGATAACAAAAAACCAGTGTTGTCCGCAAATCGTAGTTCGTAGGCACAAAACTTGGCATGTTGATGCTTGTAGTAAATACACTAGTACATCGAACTTGGGTTGTTGTCTACTGAACATCTTTCTCAGCTGCTAAAGGGAGAAGGTGGCGCTGCAGAAGCGGTCGTACGGTCCCTAAACTGATGGCAAGCACCATCTATAGAGGAATTCCGGTTTCATACTTCTAGACCTGGTAATTAGGAATGTAGATTTTTAACCTTAATTTCTTATTTCGTATTTTTTTAAATAAAATATTTCCCACATAATTTTTTAATGGATATAGTTAATTCACGTATTATAAAATATTTTGAAAACTATTTTATTCGAAATAAATATTTTATATTTGTATTTTATATGAGAGAAATCGTGAAGTGTAATTTCGTATGCAAATTCAGATACAATTTTGGTTTTTAGAATACTGAAACCTTTTATTCAGTTTCATCATGAAATTCATATATGAATAATATTACGTATTTCAAACATTTTTCCGAGTATTTTATTTGAATGAAATTTTCTTCAATGTTGCCTTATACCAGAGAAGAAACTCTACTGTATAATTTCGAGCGTATAATTAGATATAATTTATGTATTGCTCAAGTATTGTAATATTTTATTTTTTGAATTGCAATATCATATTTTATTATTTCCTAATATACACGGTGACCTATTTCAATCTATAGTCACAAATATCTTCTGAAGTACTTCATTTACGGAAAAATGGTTCGGACAAAGCTTGACCATCAATTTTGACTTTGAGGTCAATTTTCAAGGACAAATGGAGGTAAGACCTTTTTCTTAAATGAGAACCACTATTTTTGACTGCGGATTCGAAAATAACAAAGAATTTCACGTCAAAAATGACTTGTGGAAAAATGATTTTTGTGACCTTGGAAAGGTAAAAAATAAAAGTCAAATGTATGAGAAACGACCAGATGCCCATTTTCTGAATTGTCTTGGTTTTTCGGGGTGAATAAACGTTCAAGATGCTTCACAAAAGTCGATGAAATGTTAAGGTGTACATCACCTTGACCATCATGACCTTCAGGTCAATTTTCAAGGTGAGTTGAAGGTCAAGACGATCTTTCTTAGATTGAACTCTGTGCCTGGATACATTTTTTATAGACTTTAGGCTATGGAAACTGCCAGTTTTAGAATCAGCCACGGAGTAACTGTTCGAAGTGATCTCCATTGGCTTGAAGAGACAAACGTAGACGTCTTTCAAAACCGTCCACAGTTTTCAGAAAAGTTTCTCGAGAGATGGCTGCGCAAGCTCTTTGAATCCTTTCCATCAGATCTTCTCTTGTTGTACAAATTTGTGCATTATTATGAAGTCATAGAAAAGTTTCTTCAATTTTGTGGATTGTAAAATGATTCTACAGCGACGGACAGCTCAATAGATATAACTGTTATTACTGGTTGGACGAAAATCCTCACTGGTACAGACCGATGGATCATTGAAATCGATGGAGTGTTATGGTGTGGTGCGGAATAGTAAATGGCTATTTAATTGGACCCTACTTTTTGGACGGAAACGTTGGCAGACACACTTAGAGTAAGAACGTTAACATAGCAACAAGACAAAGAATGTGGCTTCGACAAGACGGTGCTCCGCCACATTTTGCACTCATTGTACGTGAGATTCTGAACTTAAAGTTCAATGAGAGATGGATTGGACGAGGTGATCCATTCGAATAGCCCCCCTGCTCACCAGATCTAACATCACCTAATTTATTTTTATGGGGTGATATTAAAAATGTAGATTGGGAGGGCTTGCGCAGGCATCTCTCGAGAAACTTTGCTGAAAACTGTCGACGGATTTTAAAGATGTCTACGTTTGTGTCTTCAAGCCAATGGAGAGCACTTCGAACAGTTACTCCGTGGCTGATTGTAACACTGGTAGCAATGGTGAGAGGCAAGGGGCTCACCTTATTCAACCACCCGAAACGTGAGAGGCAAGGGGAACTCACGACAAGAAAGCATTCCGAAGGAAATAGAACTTACTATGTGCACGCCGTCTTTTCTGGGTAACGCTAAAATTAAGGACAAAGTGTCTTTTTTTTTTAACTAGTCACAGAGAAGTGACATTATCAAGATTTTCACTTTTGTAACTACTATACATAGTCACAGTCTTTACATCTTATCTGAAATGATTGTTATTGTCTGGGTGTGTTTAGGGGAGCGGGGGTGCTGTGATAATAATCCACAGCCTGAAGTCTACAAAAAAATGTATCCGGGCGCTGAGTTCATTCTAAGAAAAATCGTCTTGACCTTTAAGTCACATTGAAAATTGACCTGAAGGTCATGATGGTCAAGGTGATCTACACCTTAACATTTCATCGACTTTTGTGAAGCATCTTGAACGTTTGTTTACCCCGAAAAACCAAGACAATTCTGAAAAAGGGCATCTGATCGTTTCTCAGACATTTGCCCTTAATTTTTTACCTTTCCAAGGTGACAAAACCATTATTCGACAGGTAATTTTTGGCGTGAAATTTCCCGCTCTTTTCAAAGCCGCAGTCAAAAATAGTTGTATTCATTTAAGAAAAGGATTTTACCTCTATTTGACCTTGAAAATTGACATCAAGGTCAAAATTTATGGTACAGTCAAATGTCCCCCTCGGTCCTGGTCAACACTTGTCCGAACCATTTTTCGTAGATAAAATATTTTAGAAGATATTTGGGATTATAGATTAAAATGGGTCACCGTGTATATTAGGTGCGCAACTAAGTTCTCGCTGTTTGTCAATAGATGGCTCCAGCAGTAAGTGCTGGTCGATTTTGACATATGCAAAGCATCATGAACCAAGCTCAGACATATGTAACGCGATCCGAGAAAAGGGACCTTCGAGGCAAAAAATCGATTCTAGGATTATGCTTGATTCTATAAGTTCTTCAACTGATCTTTCTAGGGGTGTAATCATAAGTGTTGTATCTGCATTATTTTGAAAGATATACATTATTTAAAAAGAGTCTGCAAACCCATGCGGATCGGCAGCTCGACGCCTCAACTCTTTTTCTTCTCCCACCACTTCCCCCACTACTCGCCCTGTCCCCTGCGCGGAGCTCTATGCTCCGCAGAATCAACGTGCTTGTAGAAAAAATTGTTTACCTCGTTATATCGTTACCTCGAGAACAAGAAACGTTTTCTTAAAATTTTAATCGGAAGAATAACTCATTAGTTAGTTATTATGAAGTCATAGTGAATATGAAAAATAAATACTATTGTTTTAAAAGTAACCGGAAAAATTTGGGCAGAAAAATATTGGTTTTGAAAATTTCGTTCCTTGAAAGTATGACAATTTGGACACAATACACTTTAACGTGACAAATATGTTATAATTTTCAACTGTTCAATAAGTATCAAAAATAGTGGAAAATAAAATAATTTGCGTTTTCAGATGTTATTAAAAAGGACGAAAATGTTCTAGCACCCCAATATAATTTTTTTTATCCGTATCCTCGTAATTTTTTATATGAAAACGCATGAATTTACGATTGATAAACTATTGAAGCAGTGAAACAATTATTTCCATTAGCTTACAAATAGGTAGTAAATCACAAATTCATTTCATACTAATGTGTAATCGATAAGTTTTTTAAATAACTGAAAAAAATGGACGTTTCTTCTAATATTTCGGAACGATATTCGTAACGTAACAAAAATTCTGCAGCACAGTATAATAGACGGGAAAACTTGGGACTCTATTGCTGGCGCGCGAACGAGTGGAAAAGAGAGTGGGGAAACACAGGGAAACTGTAAGAAGCGGTGGTCAGAATCCCCCAGTTAGACTTCTCCTGCGCTCCTTTGCCTCAAGCTCGAGATTTCTTGAATCGCTCGTGTAAAATTTCACTTTTGCCTTGAAGGTCCCTTTTCTCGGATCGCGTCACATATGGTAAAGAAACCGTTCTGACACATTAATGATTTTGTTTTGGCGTCATCTACTTTTGGTTGTCGCCTCAAAGACTGTGATTTCCATCACTGAGGAACGGTATCGAATGCAATTGATGCGTTTGAGCTGAGCACTGCGCGAAAAACGTTCACAATACGAGCAGAGGCACGAAAAAGTGATTTTACAGCATGACAACGCTCGGCCTCCCGTTGCCAAACACGTTAAACCTACCTGGAAATGCTCAAATGGGAAGTCCTACCCCACCCGCCATATTCCCTAGATATTGCGCCGTCCGATTATTATTTGTTCCGGTCGATGGCACATGGTCTGGCTGATCAGCAGTTCCGCACATATGAAGAGATCGGAAAATGGCTTGATTTGTGGACAGCCTGAAAAGATGAATACTTTTACCATAACGATATTCGAGCTGTACCAGAAATATGGGCAAAAGTTGTGGCTAACGATGGGCAATACTTTGAATGATTCATTTGTAACCATTTTTTCACAATAAAGTTGCAATTTCATCAAAAAAACAGCGGGAACTTAGTTGCGCACCTAATAATATTCTCTACATAATTTTCTTAATGAATTATTTGATTCACATATATAAAAAATATTGAAATTGATATTTTGTTTTGAAACTGAAATTTATTGACTTTAAGTTTCAATAGAAAATGATTTTTTAAGTGTTTAAATCATCCTGAAATTTAAAATAAAATGTTTAGATATTCATTTTAGGTAAATTTTTTTTAAAGTATCTAAGAAAGAAAGGTAATATCTTGAATGATATATTTCGTGATTTTAAATTTGTCGTCTGCCTCGCGCCACTTTGACATGAAGTCGACAGAAACATAACTTGATCTTGGCTCAACAGCCGACAGCGTGAAATCTGTTTTGGAAACGTTGCGTATTCCACTTAATTATTATTTTGCAATTATTAGGTTAATTTATTGTTATGATTGTTATTAAAATACGTGAAAATAATTTTATTTGAATACAACTGTATTTTTCAAAAAAGCGTATTTTTTATTTCACTTTAAAAATAAATAATAATCCACATATCGTGTTAAAAATTTTTGCCAAAAAGTTATGTATTTAGTTTAGTCATTTTTTGTACTTTAAATAAAAATGTATACTGTCAAAGTCAAATGTATACAGTATAAAGTCAAAAGCGTCTTTTTTCCGCAGAAAGACTTTAAATTCTTAAATTTAAATTTAATTTTGAAAAAAACTATAATATTGAAATTATACTGTACTTCTTAGCGCGATTAAAATAAAATTTTCAAGTATGATTGCTAAAATACAATGTTTCGCTTTTATTATTTGTGTAGTGATTTTTATACAAGCTGGAGCTGCAGAGTGCCAGCCCCGTGATTCATTGCTATTTGTTTACAAATAACCTAACCTCAATGTTGAAATTTCAAATAATTTCACATCATTTTAAGAAATTAAACAAATTCTTCCAAATATATATAATAATTTAGACCAAGCAACAGGGAATTTGTTATGAATGATTTATGACATTATTTATTTCAGAAAACGGACTGCGCCATCAGAAGAGAGGTTGGTCATAGAGTAGTTGTGTCATGTTTTGGACAACGAAATATGATTTATAAATTTGTTATTAACATTTAAGACCAAAAAATCGCACTTTTTTTAGTTTTTTGTTTATAACATTAAAGATAATTATCCAATCTTGAGGACATCAATTGAAAAGTTGTAGAAAATTGAATTGCGAACAAAATGAGCAGCCGTTCGATCTGATTGGATAATTAGAAGCGGAGAAAATTCGGAAAAATCGGGAAATTGAGCTTTTGTTAAACAAATTAATATCTCAGTTAATTTTTAACTTTTCAGGTTGAGCTTTGGTGGAAAAGTAACCGACTTTATGCTCTTCAAATGTATAAAAAAAGAACACTTTAAGATAATACGTTTCCGCGCTATTGACACTTTAATTTATTTCATGCGTTAATTGTAAAATGTCTGCTTGCCGCAGAGGTGGACCGATTTTTATTTTGAAAACGGCTTTTAAAAATATAAATCAAACACAACAGAACGTCAATCTTGGTTTTTCGCTAAAATGTTGCAAAGTTTATTAAAAAAAGGTCCAAACATGGCTCTGAACGCTTGAACGCAGCAAAGTGACACAGTGAGCCTACTCGTCTTCTCCCCCCACCACTGTCACTTTGCTATTTTTAAGCGTTCAGAGCCATGTTTAGACCTTTTTTTAATAAACTTTGCGACATTTTAGGGAAAAACCAAGATTGATGTTCTGTTGCGCTTGATTTATATTTTTAAAAGCCGTTTTCAAAATAAAAATCGGACCACCTCTGCGGCAAGCGGACATTTTACAATTAACGCATGAAATAAATCAAAGTGTCAATAGCGCGGAAACGTATTATCTTAAAGTGTTCTTTTTTTTATATATTTGAAGAGCATAAAGTCGGTTACTTTTCCACCAAACCTCAACCCGAAAAGTTAAGAATTAACTGAGATATTAATTTGTTTAACAAAAGCTCAATTTCCCGGTTTTTCCGAATTTTCTCCGCTTCTAATTATTCTATCAGATCAAGCGACGACTCATATTGTTCGAAATTAAGTTTTCTACAACTCTTCAATTGATGTCCTCAAGATTGGATAATTATCTTTAATGTTATAAACAAAAAACTAAGAAAAGTGCGATTTTTTTGTCTTAAATGTTAATAACAAATTTATAAATCATATTTCGTTGTACAAAACATGACACAATTACTCTATGACCAACCTCTCTTCTGATGGCGCAGTCCGTTTTCTGAAATAAATAATGTCATAAGAAATTCCCTGTTGCTTGGTCTAATTAACGACGATTTTAGGAATATCAAAACAATCGAATTATCTATTGAAAAGTATAGTCAAATCTCAGTTTATGACTCGTCGCAGCGTTCCCCCCTTTGAAGCAGCAGCTCTCCCGCATTTGTGGACGAGCAGTTAGTCCACAAAAAAGTAAACCTGCTAACCAATTGTAACGACAGTCTCACTAACGAGGGAAGACGCCAGCGAATGTGTCGTACAAATGCCCAACGTGATCTTATTTGCAGGGCGCCAGGTACTGATCTGCTTAAGGCGGTATTCTAGTATAGAATTTTGAATAAATTGATTTTTTCCCCATATTTTTAAAGAATAGATCTTTAAGAATATTTCCTCCAAAGGAATTTTGAAAATTTTAATTATTTACGGAGTTATAGCTATTTTCGTGATGAAGCGCGCGTACCGGTCCTGCCACGTTAAATCTGGCGGCCTACGGTGGTACTTTTGCGCCGAAACACATTCATGCAGGAAAGAAGACAATTGAAATTGCAAATTATTTAGCAGTTTGTATTTTCAATGAAGGCTTTTTACCAATTTTGAAAATAATGGGCGTCATGGGAATTACAATTGGTTCAGGAGCCCATGCGTTCGCTAGCAAACGGGACGAAACTAGGATACGTCGCTCCGAAGTACGAGCTTCTGATGCTTCTAAGGAAGCTAGAACTGCTCGTCTAGCAGAAAGAAGCGAAGAAGAAGATCTATTTGAACAAGAGGAAGGTCCAATGTATGGAGCAGGAATCGCCGATTAACGAAATGTGAGTAAAAACTGCCTGCAACTTTTCTCAAATCTTTAAACGCGTTTTTCTCGAAACTACTTTTTCCAACACGTTTGACATGATTCCTCAAGTTCTAATGAACCGATTAACTTAAAATTTTGCGTGGAACTTCTTTATATATCCCTCTATCGTTCGAAGTAGGATTATGTGAAAATTTTGATTTTTACTATTTTTAAAATTTTTTAAACTTTATAAAAAACAGGGCGAAAACGAACTTTTTTTTCAAACAGTCGCCATTTTGTGAAAAAAATTTTCTTGCTTTTTTCCCTAGTTCAGGCGATAGCGATATTCTTACTCATTTGGAATCTATTTTTTTTCAGATCACCAGAAGGCTTGGAATTGTGTCAATATGGACGCACCCTTTTTTCACCCCCGCCACCTCACCAGCCTGTAACTTTGTCAATTTTCAAATTTTTTCAATTTTTAATTTTTTTGTATTGTCAAAATATTAATAAATATCTCATAAAAAAATGGATGGCAAAATAAATTTTAGTTTTTTTTTATAGAATTTAAAAAACACCCAAAATTTGTAACTCTAGACTAGAATACCCCCTTAAAACTAATTCTCTCCCATTTTATATTTATTCAAATTGTCTCAAATATTACATACAGATACGGCATTAACAATTTAGAACTTCTAATTATTTACTGAAACTTATTTCTGACCTTGTCTTCACTTTCAGCTGAAGGCATAAGGTCAACAGAAAATCAACAACATTTATATTCAAACTCAAATCTCTTCTCTAGGCTACCTTGGCTCTATAATTTTAACTTAATAACTCAAGAATTCACATTGTAAATTCCTATTCTAACTCAAATCTCAATTGTATACAGAAATCTAACTTCACTTCATACTCTACTGTTATATTTCACTGGCTAGACTTCCCTAATGCTAACCTATAACATGGCTGCCCTCAGCGTGATTTTAATTTTGTCAAGAGAGAGGACGTGATCGGGCACCTACCTGAGTTCCAGACACTCCGCTGCGAGTCTTTTCTCTAGCTTTCTTGGCTCCTTTCCCAGCTAACAGTAATACGGCACCGATTCCTCCCCTGATTTCCTCTCACAAAGACACTCAAATCTTCGCTGCCCGGACGAGTTCTCCTGTTCCGTTGTTCCTTCTTTCCCACTACTTGTTCATTCCACCGACAGGTGGCGTCCATGTCGCTGCAGACGAGCACTTTGTCCGGGAGGTATTTTACCCACGCGGCCACTCTGGTAACTAGCCAAGCAGCTGTCAGTGTTGACAATATGTCTGTCGCCAAGTCGCACTTCGATTGACATGTTATTGTCGATCGATATTTCGCTAGCGTGTGATCGCGTACTCCACTCTATGTCGTGTGGTTGTAACTCTCGATTTCGTGCCTGCAGTGACATAGTGGTGAATAAGTGTATATATAAAGTTCTTGATATGTAGTGTTAGGTAGGTCGTGTTCACATAACCTCCTTAGAGAGATCAGCTGTCATCGAGGGAATTCTCCTCGTCGTCTGGAGCCCAAGGAAAACACCCCATCGACGTCCTCAATCTTTTCATGCTGCGCACATCTCGTGAAAACTACTACAAGGTCTGTACATTTTATTTCTTGTCTTAACTAACTAATGCTAATACTCTTACCTAACCTTCTATACTTCTTTTCTATAAACTATTCTATATACTATCTAGACTCTCTACTACTTTATTCTATATTAAGGTATCGATACATTTGTAATATAGTGTCTAAATGTTTCATAAATATTGCATAATTAATAATTAGTGAGTCCCTTCCGGCCAGCATGCTGTTCACTTTTTTTAATCCATCTTTGTTTCTTTTCAGGATCAAGAGGGAGCATGGATCACGGCGTGATCGTCACGTCACACTATGTAGAGCGCTGCAGTTGCCCTCCAGTGTAATTACGAATGAGTGTTTTTGATTCAACTGCTCAATGAAAAAGATATGAAAAATTTTGTTATCACAGGATTCAACTTCACGACTTCTGATTATACGTTAAGGTGGCTTGATCGTTTTTGAAAAAAATTATAGACTGCTCTGAAACTTAGAGATTATCTTAATTAAATATGCTAGATTCATATGGAAAAAAGAAATACCGTGGTTGACGATGTCATTGCCGATAAATCGCTACCGAAAAAATGTCAGTTTAACACGTAGTCTTATGGGATTCCTCGTCAAAATCGGCGAAACTCCGAAAAAAATCACAAGTCCCCATAAATTAAATATATACTAGTACTTTCGATTTTGAGAAATCTATTAGTATTATAAAAACAAAGGTTTAACGACTTCAATCAAGAGAAAATTGCGAAAAAGGTACAGAATATAGAAATCGCCTCGAGGTAAAACTAATAATTTTTTACTATCGCTTTTTTCCGGGGACATTTCCGCGATTTCTTACCCTTCTACTCAGATATTACTATAATACATATGATTATTAGAAAAATAAGTAACAATGAGCATTCATGTGACACGTGCCCCCACGGTGCCCTTCACTTCATACGATACCAAACGATCAAGCCACCTTAAGCACTCAAATTGTTGTGCATAAGGTCTACATTTCAAGAATTTATATTTTCACATTTTTACAAAATTCATGACATCATTTTCAAAAATTGACAATACGCATTCGCGATTCGACATTCAAAAATTCTGAAAAGTAAAATGAGCGTTCAAATAACTTTGCACATATTGCCATACACGCTGCTTGATTATTTGTAGACTGCAAACGACAAAAAAACTAACAAGAAAGACAAAATTTGGTTTTCTGTGATATTATAACTGTCATATTATATAACAGTATTATATACTGTTATATAATATTATTATCTGACTAATATCTATTATTATTATTATTATTATATATATTATATCTAACCAGATCTGGTTAGATCTGGTCAGATCTGAAGTATATCTGGTCAGATCTCGACAAAATCAAGATCTG
The DNA here is from genome assembly GCA_030998225.1 of Diplolepis rosae. Lineage (NCBI taxonomy): Eukaryota > Metazoa > Arthropoda > Insecta > Hymenoptera > Diplolepididae > Diplolepis > Diplolepis rosae. The sequence goes on along the minus strand of JAPYXD010000210.1, from coordinate 340,240 downwards.
GTTAGATCTGGGAATTTTATCTGACTAGATCTAACAAGATCAACTTTTTTTTCGCGGGCGGAGTCGCAAAATCGCTAACAATTTGTCTAAATTTACCTGCTTTACCTCAGCTTCAACTACCCATACACGCAATTCTTACATTTCTCTGTTCATCATTATATTTTATGCTTGGCTATCCTTAGTCTCGTTACTCCAAACAGAATCGACCGTTGTTGATGATTGATCGGATACATTCCCTTCGCTAGAATTATTTAAAGAAATGGATGACGATGAATTGAGGCTATGGTTAACGTTCATATTATTTTATGTGCCTCCGGCGCGGAAACTCGTTTTTCCGTTACAGCTGAGAGTATCGAAATGATGTGTATTCCGTTACAGAGGAATATAATGTAAAAATTAAACTGCGCATGCGTATATAGTCTTACAGCGGAGTAGAATCTTCTTATTCTTCTTCTTCTTCGTACAGCGTTAGCACCCTACTGACAAAGCCTTGTACATTTGAAAATGTACTGCGCATGCTCTATTACAACAAGCAACTACTACACTAGATCAATAAAATCAAAATGGCTGGGACTAGTCGCGAAATATCAAGTGTAATGACTAGCGCCGCAAACAACTACAATACTAGATTAGATTCGAGTATACACATGAAAACTCGTATCCGCACCGAAGTCACATAAAATAGAATACGTGCCAGTGCACACAATTCGGGAAATTACGAGACTCGCATCAATGCTCGCAGGACTGATCGCGCCTCGGCTTCGATCTCCTGCGAGCATTGTCGCTCGTCACGCAATAACCCTCATTGTGCGCCTAGGTACGTAATATACTGTTCCGTACTTAAAGGGCATTCACTGTTGTGATCACTTGCAGCAGATGAAGAATTGATACTGCTATTGTCAAAAAAAGCTTCTTCAGAATGAGTGGAGGCAGGACTGATGTGTCCTTCGCCGATATTTGTACAATTAGAAGATAAGGAACTGACGTTGCGATTACCTTCGTTGTCATTTGCTTCTGTAATTAAAGATGTTATTCAGATTCCATTATCATCAGTAATAGATATACTATCACAATTTTGCTTCATATCAGCCAAAAGTAGATACCCGGTAAGAATGGGTTGATAGAAAAGAATTGAATCAGAAATGTGAAATAAAAGTTTAATACTTATCAAAGAAAAACTGCAGGAGAGAAGTTATATTATATATATTATTACAATTATGATTTTAACCTTGTACATTATCAATTGTAGAATCATCTGACGAATCTTGAACGTTTGTAAGTAGGGCTCGACGAGATCGTTTAAGAGCGCGACTTTTCCGAACTCTCATCATAGTTAAAAATCGAATATGCCGTATTTCTTGATTCTCCTCCATTTTTACTGATAAAAAGACAAAATTGCATTAGAAAATTATAAAATATAATTTCACATGTTTTAGATTCAGCTGAGATGAAATATTTAAGGTTTAATTTTTTGAATTTACAAAGTAAGGAATATAGACAAAAACAAAATATATTAAAACAACATTTTCTTATTTATATATAACTCATATCTTAAGAAAAGTGAAAAAGCTATTTTATAAGGCAGTGCCAAAATTTCAAACCCAACGAATTAATTTGAAATCATTTACAGCCGCAATGCAGAGCCACTTGGCGATATAAAGAGGTCTTCCTGTGGAGAAAGAGATGTCGGACGCCTGTGTAGCGCAGTGGTTAGAGCAATCGACCAGCAATCGAAAGACCTGGGCTCGAATCTCAGCGTAGTCGAAAGTGTATTTTTTCCCACAGAAAGATTTTTTTTTTTTTTTTTTTTTTTTTTTTGGTGAGGAGGAAAAATGGCAAAATCTTTTATAGACGTTGTACAGGACTCTCCTAGGACGGGTCTAGGCATACCTGTTAAAACCAAAAAACCCCCTCTCTCGAACCAATACACCAACCGCGGAACCGCCTTTCGGCTTTAAACTTCACGGGTGGATGGTTCCATTAAAGTCGCGTACGACTCTTCCGTCATCCGTTCGCACGGAACCTACATCCGCGGCCACACGCACACTAGGCAAACCGACTGGCCGCGCCAGCCAGGGGAGAAAACATACAGATTCCACCCCCGAACGACGCGGACAGCCAAGTCTACCCAAGACGCAGGGCCGCGGGTGCAGGCCCCGATGCGATTTCTACTGGCCCTCCCCGTTGTATCGCTCTCGACGCCCATCAAGTTCTCTCGTCTTCATCACAAGTGTGACGAATGACTCGATGAGCGTCCAGAACCGTTCAGACTGGAGCATGAGGGGGACCATCGTGTCAGGAGTAAGTTCGGAACCCACCGCCTGACCGAGGACCCCCCTAGCCACACCCCATTTTTCGCAGAGGAAGAGTGCGTGCTCCGCGTTATCCACCGCAGAATTGCAGTAGCGACACGTCTCCTCGTCTATCTTCTTAAAGCGCCTCAGGTACGCGTTAAAACAGCCATGGCCCGAGAGCGCTTGCGCCAAGTAAAAGCCGACTTCCCCGTGCTTTCTGTTCAGCCAGGTGGCGAGCTCCGGGATCAGGCGGTAGGTCCATCTCCCTGTCTGCTCACCATGCCATCTCATCTGCCATTTCTCGACGAGTCTGCGCCTTCCATCCTTGCGGATGGCCTCCTTCGCGCGAGCGATTTCCTGCAGGTCTGCGCAGGTAATTTCCTTGCGAAGCTGAAAGGTTTCCTGCCTTTCCTCCGCCAATAAATCTATTGGCGGGACGCTCGCCAGGACCAGCACAGCGCTCGTCGAGATAGTTCTATATGCCGAAACTATTCTCAGGGCGACAAGTCTCTGCGCCGAGAACAGCTTCTTCTGGATAGCATGGTTTTGCAAGGCATTGTCCCAGACCGGAGCTGCATAAAGCAGCTTCGAATGGACCCCGCTGGCCACCAATCTCCTTTTCGCTTCCCTGGGTCCACCAATGTTTGGCATAAGCCGGGTCAAGATCGCTCCACATTGGATGGCTTTGGCAGCTGCGATCTTTAGGTGCTCGCCAAAGCTAAGCCTACGATCCAGCTGCACCCCCAGGTACTTAATGCTTGTTTTCCACTCGACTTCATGCTCTCCGAGAACGATCCTCGGATATTGGAAGGATCTCCTGTCCGTAACGAGCAAAGCCTCGGTTTTCTCAGGGGCCATTTTAAGGCCTCTGCCATCCAACCAACGCTTTGCTGGCCACAGACTTTCATTGATCCTCAGCTCTAGGATTCCGACGTCGTCAGCGGCGCACACGACAAGTGCGTCATCCGCGAAGCCGACGATGCTCGTTCCAGCAGGCAGGTCCATGCGCAGGAAGTCATCATACATGATGTTCCAAACGAGTGGACCCACCCGCGACACTTGAGGAGCGCCACATGTCATCTCTTCTTTGAGAGACCATTTGTCGCCCTCGTATATCACCCACCTGTCGCTCAGATAGTCATCCATCATTCGCAACAGGTAGTCTGGAACATTTTTCCGCATCATCGCCTCGATGCAGATGTCCCATCTCGCGGTATTGAACGCATTGCGTATGTCAATGCTAATCAACGCACAGAATCCCTTACGCTTACCAGTTCCTTTTCTTGCATTTGTGGCGATGTTAACCACAGCTTGGATGGCGTCCACAGTGGATCTGCCTTTCCTGAATCCGAACTGGCTTTCCGAGAGCCCGTTCTCCCCGACCAAGAGAGCCTGAAGCCGTTGTAGAATCAACTCCTCCAGAAGCTTCCCCATCGTATCCAATAAGCATATTGGTCTATACGACGAGGCAACCCCTAGAGGTTTGTTGCCCTTCCTCAGCAGGACCAACCTCTGCTTCTTCCAATCTGCGAAGAACCTCCCGCCCCGAAGACAGGAGTTAAAGGCTTCTAGGAGGATCTCCGGGTATGCCCCGATCACCTCTTTGAGGATCTCGTTCGGCACCCCGTCGATACCCGGCGCTGTATTTGCCTTAAGCCTTCCACCCGCTCTCTTTAGTTCTTCGAGAGTGAAGAGTTCTTCGCGCCGGACCACGCAGGAACTTCGGTCCTGTCATTGGAACGGCTCCACGTGTGGATACAAGCTACGCACAATGTACTGGACTCGATCGGGATTATCCAGGCCAGGGGTCTTTCTTCTAGCCACCAATCTCTTGGTGACTATTTTGAAGGCGAGACCCCATGGGTTCTTCTCGACATCACCGATCAAGTCTTTCCAGCATTGAAGTCGGCTTTTCTTTATGCCTCGCCTCAAAGCTGTTTTTGCCCCTTTCCATGCCTCGTGCAGCGTAGCATACCCCGGTGAACGGGTGAATTTTCGCCGCGCTGCGAGGCATTCTCGACGTAGGGCTGCCAACTGGTCGTTCCACCAGTACATCGAACCCTTGGCTTGCCTGCGCTCACGGCGAGGCATCGAGTAGTCGCAAGCCGCGACCACCTTCTGCCTCACCGAGCGCACAGCAGCTTCAAACGACCCAGCAGGGCAGACCCAACCAAGCTCATCGATGAACCTGGTTTCTTCGAGGTGTTCGCGAAGTCTTTCCCTGCTGAGTCGTCTCGTGTTCCAGGAGGGGCTCCTTCCTTCGCCGCCCCTACCCTTATCTACCGCCTGACACCGTTGTTCTAGTGTGAGTTCGATGCACCGGTGGTCACTCAAGGTTATTACATCGAGGACCGACCAGTCGCTTATCCTTGAAGCGAGGCGAGGTGCGGCAATTGTGAGATCAATTATTGACCCCCCCGCTCCTCGTCTGAACGTAAATTCCCCGCCCTGATTCAAGACGATCAGTTCGTTCCTAGCGACCATCTCGCCAACCAATATTCCCCTCCTATCTAGGCGGGCTTCACCCCACTCGGGCGACTTACTGTTGAAGTCCCCCCCTATGAGGGATCGCCCGATGGCCTCACGGAGGCTTTCCTCAAGGAGGAGGATCTGGGTCTCAAAGACATCGAAGGGATCGCCGGGGGAGAAGTAGCAGCTGTACACACGCACACCCGCCACCTCCACCCAGACGAACCCCGCGTCGGTCTCCAGGAAGTCCCCGACGCCCAAATCAGGGTTACAAACAAGGATGCCGGCTCTCCTTGATGCATCATGATACCAAGCAGAGTTATCGGACCACTTGTACTGCTCACTAATGAGCAGCACGTCAACCCCCCTCGCCCTAGCAGTCTGCATCAGGAGGTCCTGGGCATCCTTCCCCCTTCCGAGGTTGAGCTGCAGGAACTTCAATTCCTGCCTCTCAACCTCCGAAGCTCTTCCCGGAAGACCGGGCAGGAGCCGCTCCCCGACACATGGGCGACATCTTTGTCGCCCCTGTCTGCGCATGGCAGGCACCTTGGTGGCGCCTTACAGGTCCCGGCCAAGTGTCCCGTGGCGCCCCATCTCCAACAGGCGTTTTTCCTGTCGGGGTTGCTGCAGCCCCGGGACCCGTGGCCGTACCCAAGGCACCTGAAGCAGCGGGCGACTTCCAGGTGCTCGCGAATGCGGCACTCTACCCACCCGATCCTCAACTTACCTAGCTGAAGCAGACGCGCGGCGTCTGCCTCAGCTAGCCGGATCACTGCAGTCTTCACCCCACCAAAGCGGGTGAAGAGCCTGCAGGACCCCTCAAAAGCTGGTCTGCCCAATGCCAAGCACAGGGCAGACACAACCTCTTCTTTTTCAACGGTCTCGTCGAGGTCCCTAATTTCGAGGGACCTCGTCGAGACCAGGGCTGAAATTTGCGCCCTTTCCCCGACTGCCAGGTCGAGCTCCTTTCGGAAGGTCGAAACGTCTCCCCCCTTTTTGAGGACCAAAAGGACTTCTTCCTTCCTGGTCCTCCGGATAGACAGGACCTCAAGTCCTGCCTTCCGGGGGTCGACCTTCGCCTTCATTTCCCTCAAGATGTCGGCGTAGGACTGGCCGTCCTTCGCCGACACCTTGATGGCATCGCCCGACCTCGCGGCCGGGGAGCGCCTCGGCAACTTTCCCTTTGTTTTGTGTTCCTGCGCAGAGGGCACAGGAACCTCTTTCTTCTTCTTCTCTTTTTTTTTCTTCTTCTTCTTCTCCACCAGCTGCCATTCCCCATCCTTTTTCGGGGTCTGCCCTCTGGTGGCCGCAGCATAAGACGGCGATATGCCGCCCTTCCCTTTCTTGGGAAGCCGATCTTCGGGGGGAGAAGGAGCAACCCTCTTCTCCCCCTTTGTCAGCTTCTTGGGGGTATCTCCCAGAGACGCAGAGCGCAGTTTCCTGAAGATACCCATCTTTTTTGAGGCGGGGTGGGATTCCAGCTTCTTCTGGATTTCCATCCCGCTTTCTACAAGACACTTGTGGGTGTTAAGCATTCCGCTCAACACCTCTGATGCCTCGTTAACACTGTCCTTTACGTGGCCAGGGTTATTTCTCAGCATACCCTGCTGGATGACACTCAGAGCCCTGGCCAACTTTTCCATCTTTGTGCTTTGCTCCTTCAGGAGCTGAAGGACGTCTTTCCATCCCTCAGCCCCTGGAGAAGTGTGTGAGGGCGTATCTGCCGCCTTCACCTCTTCACCTCCTTTATTTGCGTTAGAATTCATATTTATAAACTTCGTGCCTTAAGACGGTTCGCCCATCATGGGAGCCCTACCGCGGTAGGGCTACTATCCCCGCCTATATGGATCCCTAGTTATGTGCGCCGAAACCGAGAAGCGGCTTATCGGATGGTCGATCCTATCGGCACATTAGATGAAACTAGTAAAAGGTTACGGGATAGGCCCGCGCCATAATGATGCTAAAGGTTTAACGTCACCCCTATCGACCGAGCGGTGCCGGGTCCGCCCCGACACCTGACCCGGACTTCAGGCTAGACGGTGTGCGATTTATCCTACGCAGCGTAGGATATAAGGAAATACTGACCAGGTAATCCTTCATTCCTGCGCCCGGACGTCCATGATTTCAACCCCGACATTGGCTCCAGACAGTAGGATCGTGAGCGGTTTTCCCAGATTAACATGTGGTTTCACGGGATCTTTGCCCTTCGCGGTCGAACACCGGAGGGACTTACGGTTACCCATATTACTTCCACAGAGGTGAGGTACTGACATCGCGTCCTACCCTGGTCGAGAGGCTACGACTCCTCCCTTGGCTAGTCTATCGGGAATATCCACCAGGCGCCGGCCGCAGCCTCATTCACTCAGCGTCCCATTCATTCTGGTGTGTGTGGGTGTCGGTGTCGTGTATGTGATTGTGGTGTGACCGCAAGAGCGCACGCGGGAAGTTCAGCGTCATCGCCGCACACGCATTTGGGGCGATACCCCGATTAAGGAGTCCCCCACATTCACTCCGTGTACGTTCATTCGGCATCAAGAGACCTGTTCAAAGTCCCCTGATGCTTTCGCTCCACACCGCGTCCTCACGCGCCTGAAAGTCGCAGAACAACCGTCGTGGCACGTGCGCCCGGCAGGCCCATCACTAGGGAAAAGCCCGTCTATAGGGCTCCCTTGGCAGCCATCCTGACGGCGACAGCCCTACTGCTGGCAGAGTCCTTGCGGCTACTACTGTTGGTGGGCTGCAGGACGCGTCTGCTCCGTGCTTGGACAAAGTAACGTAAATATTACTTACTTAGATCGAGTCTGCCTAAACCGTCTACATTGACTCAGAACATTTTTTGTGTCCTGGGCAGCTGTTCAGAGTCTGTTGAAGGTCTGGGCAGGGGCTAGCCGGACCATAGACTGCCGAGTAATTTTTCCACACGGGATCCGAAGTTTTCCGATTCACCTTATGATATTGTGACTACTTGTATGTTCATATTTCCTAATGTGTAAAATTGTAATTCAATTTAATAAGAATTTTAATAGAGTAATATAATTATGTGATACGCGTGTTGTGTTCATTTTTTCTCCTTTGCTTCATGACTTCTACTACGTTTTTCTAACCACACTCAGTAATTTCTTGCGCACCTTTACTACATTTCTCTGTGAATATTGCAATTTTCTGGAGATATTATTTTAACAAAATTTGAAGTTTTTCATATCTATATTAGTAAATGGCTCTTTTGAATCGCTTGCTGTTTCACTACACACGGAGAGAAGTTTAATAGAAACATGCAATAAAATTCTCCAACGGAATATATTTTCAAAAAATTCGAATTCGTAACATGATTTTTAAATGATAGGGTGCCTTCTCACTCCCATCGAAATAAGTTTACGTGCCCTTTTTTGATGCAGCAACTCAATTTCGAAAAAAGTTGCATGATAGTCCAATTGCAAATACATGGAGTAAAAGGAGTAGAAGGTTTGAAAACTTTTAAAGTAGACCGTTAAAATATTACGAATGAGCAAGAATTTAAATTTGAACATCAAAGATTTAGGACATATGTAACGTCCTAGTTACTCACCTTTCACTATTATAATTAAATTTTCCCCGCTTTTTGTTGGCTTAAGAAATCGGAAGGATTCCTCAATCGAAACAAGGGTTAGGGATAGCCAACAACAAATAAATATTCAACAAATTAACAATTATTAACCTTTTATTCACTGATTCTAGATAAAAAAGGGAGAGAGAGAGAGAGAGATTTTAATGAATATTCCTTCTGGAATTTGTTTAAATTAGACTTACTTCGGAAGTACGGTGGTTTTTTCTTGCTAATTAGACTGATAATCCAAATTTTTACTCAGGAGGAACGTATTGATGACTGTCACTTGGATTCACCTTTAGGAGAGTAGATACTCGCGGAACTCAGCCTCGGAGAACAACTGGAAACCCCGGAGAGAAATTGAAGACGAATTTTGGGGAGAGCGACTCCGCGATCCGAGTTCGGAAGAAGACTGGAGAAGACTGATGAGAAAACTGAGGAACTGGAGGAATCGCAAGAAAGCACCTGCTTTTATGCACTCATCTATCCTGGCGAAAATCTTGTTTTTTCCAGTTCATACCACCCTCAGAAGTCCCCTGAGGGTCACTTGTCCTGGCGCGTGGAAAACCTAGTTTCTTGACTCCCAATTCCATACATCAAGAAAAGGGGAAACATATTTTCAACTTGGCCTTCTTTTGGTTTCCCCTACATTCCTTTTCTTTCTTGAGATGATTTATTTTTAATTTCCATCCTTTGCTGCGCGGGTCGATATTCTTGTGTACTTAGGACATTCCGATGGGGTTCCCTTGCTAACACTCTTATAAGGGTTACGATATTTCATTCATAAATGTTCTCTATTTATAAATTTACTATTTCTTTCTCCCGATTACAATTTTACTACCGTACATTCTATTTCGTATAACCAATACTTCTCAAAACAAGTTCTTTATGCAAGTTTTATTGGGAAATATTTTTATTAATTTTACATGTTTAATATTATAAATAAATAAATGTAGCTGGTCACAGGACGTGACACATATACATAATTTCTGATACAAATAAAGCATATTTACCATTTTTAATATTTACATCATAAAATTCAACTATACAAACAAATTTTGAAATTATGAAGCCAAATCAAATGAAATCAAAGGTATTTTTATTATTTTAGACATTTGCAAATTACTATTGTTAGAATCTGGATACAAGACAATATGGACATTCAAAAAGTGAAAAAATGACGTACCTAAGTTTTAGTTATTAACGTCCAAAGTAATAATAAAATATCTAAAGGATTGTAATTTATGTAATTTTAACTTGCAAATTCAGAAAAATAAAGATTTTAAATTTTTATAAAGTATAAAATTCTAAGGTGGATTTAAATGAAATTTTATCAATATTATTTGATAAGAATTTTCGAAAACATATTACAATTTTCGCATTTTAGTTTAAATATTTAGAAAAATCTTGAGTTATCAATAAAAGTAGAAAGATACTGTGATAGTTTCTTAAGTGGAAGGTAATAGTCATATATCAATAATGAAACAACCAAAAAATTGATGGTGTAATATTAATATGATGAACGTTATTATATGTAGATTTTTTCAGCTACATTCAATTTTCATTAAGGAGGCTGTTTTTTGTCAACGCAATACACTTTGATGTCCCAGGCGTAAATTTGTTTAACGTATGCACTGTTTTTCGTTTGTACGATAATCGGACAGAAAAAAACGAAGTTTTTCATCAACATGAGGTATATATTAAATTGGAGTCAATTTACGTAGAGAATTTTTCTTTCAGCAATATTTATTTCTGTGCAATTATATTTTAATTCTTTTGAAAAATGTGATACTTGATAGAATAAAAAATGATGTACATAATTTTCCATAATTAAAAATATATTAAATTTATTCAGCAACATTGATTTTTCACATTCATAAATAATTATGCAAATTTTTCTTTATTTTACAATAAAAAAACATAGTTTTTTAAGAGAACTGGGACACTTGAATTTAGTGTCGTGGAAAGGTTGAGTGCCCAAATAGCTTGAAGGACTTATCGATCCAGAAACTTGGCAAAGAAGTAAGAAAGATTGATTTGATCAGCAGTATGATCGTTTTTCATCTAACTATATACATTTTATTGTATTATATTGTACATCTATTAAATTCTAGTCGAGTAAAATGAATTTGATAAATGCCTAATTCACTGAAAGTAAATAACAACAAGCGTTACATAGGGAATAGTAAAGAGTTGAGTAAAACGTTGTCGATGATAGGGCATCAACATGCGTCAGTGGGTTAACATAAATTAGATAAGTATATTAACGACGCTTGAGGTACTTCTAACGATAGTTGAGTAAAATGAGCATCGGGCATATTACTTGAACCGACAGTGGTATGGTTCTCTTAAATAAAACAAAATTCTTACCTCGAGCCTGCCATTAGTCATCCCATACATAAATACATAAATATCATAAAAATACATTCACACCATTCAGTCGTGGCCAATCATATTTTTAATCGCAAATACACTTAACATCTAACCTTACATATATAAACCAAATAACTACAACTTATACAGGGTGTCTAAAAAGTCCCGGGACGGTTGGATATTTCCTCAGGTAAAACATTTTTCAAAAAAGTGAAGGTCATTCCTGACGTAAATTTCAACGTGGAATTCAATGGTGACCTTCATTTTGACCTTGAAGTTGACCTTCATGGCTTTTTCAAGGTCAAATTTGTTTCTTTAAATGGAAACCCCCTTTTTTACATCTGCAATCGATAGAGCGGAAAATTCTGCGTTCAAATACGTACCCAAGTCATAGGTCAATTGTAACGTTCAAGGTCAATTAGAGGTTATTTGAAATTAACAAAGTTTTTCAAGCGGTCAGTGTAATTCCTGAAGTAAATATCAACGAGAAATTCATTGGTGAGCTCTGTATTGATCTTGGTTACAGCGTTTTGAATATTGTAAAATCATATGTATAGGAAATTTTTCATTAAAAGTTCCAGGAGTTCTGGTGAGAGTTCTGTTCCTCCCGAAAGAGTTATATCAAAAAGTCATATACCGTTTTTCGATACCTAAGTCAATACCTAAGGCGATACCATAAGTTCTATACCGTTTTTCTATCTCCATACGAATATTACGAACCGAAACTAAATTTACGTATTACGAGTATATACTTACTATCTTTCGCTAAAATATTATTATGGCGCAAGCTAAACTTTCGGAACGAGAGAGGGTATCTGTATTAATGATGCGTGGCTGGGGAGATCGAGTTCGATCTTATGATCAAGTTCATTTGCTTTTTAATCGCACTTTTCGTAATAGAAAAGGGTTAAATCCTGTCTCAAAATCAACAATTGAATGAACTGTAAGGCGCTTAATGAATCATGGATCTATCAAGGACCTTCAGAGAACTGGTCGGCCAAAATCTGCAGGATCTGAGGAGATGCAGATGGACATAGCCCAAGCATTTGTTAAAAACCCACACCTTAGTTTACGTCGAGCTAGTGATGAGCGTGACGTTGCTCCTGAAACAGTGCGAAATATTTTAAAAAGCATTAATTTCCATCCTTACAAAGTTCATCTGGTACAAGAGCTCAATGAAGACGATCGTCATCGTCTTGTTGAATTTCGTGAAATTATGATGCACAGAATTGATAGAGATCCTCTTTTCCTGTACAATACAGTAGTTTCAGATAAAGCTACTTTCACTTTAAAAGGTGAAGTTAACAGGCAAAATTGTGGATATTGGTGCGACACAAATCCTGATTGGATGTTGGAGAGTCACACACAATATCCACAAAAGATTAATGTTTGGGCCGGTATCTTGAATGATACATTGATAGGCCCTTTCTTCATCGATGGTAATCTCAATGCCCGTGCATATGAAGAGCTTCTCAGAAACCAAATTGTACCAAGAATAAGGGAGATTACAGGCGATAATTTTCAAAATATTTGGTTCCAGCAGGACGGAGCAGCGGCTCATTACGGAAGGGAGGTTCGAGCATATTTGGATACTCAGTTCTCTCATAGGTGGATTGGAAGAACGGGTGAAATCGAGTGGCCTGCTAGATCTCCTGATCTAACGCCTCTCGACTATTTTCTTTGGGGTTATTTAAAGAGCAAAGTATATTTAACGCAACCCCAAAGCTTAGACGGATAGCAGAATCGGATTTTGCAAGAGGCTACTTTGATTGATAGGGAGATTATTCGTAATGCTGTAACTCATTTGTACAATCGCATAGCTTTTTGTCAAGAAGCTCAAGGTTTTCAGTTCGAACATCTTCACTGAAGCGTGAGAGGCAAGGGGACTGACGCTAATCAAGCACCCCGAAACGTGAGAGGCAAGGGGACTTAGGCTAATCAAGCACACCGAAACGCGAGAGGCAAGGGGACTCACGCTAATCAAGCACCCCAAAGTGAACAGAATTTTTACATCCACGTCGTTGCTCCTGGGTAATGCTAAACGTAAACGTAATCTGCTTGGAAAAAACCTTGATAAAACCTTGAAGATCATCACCAAGATCAATACAGAGCTCACCAATGAATTTCTCGTTGAAATTTACTTCAGGAATTACACTGACCTTTTGGAATACTTTGCTTATTTCAAATAACCTCTAATTGACCTTGAACGTTACAATTGACCTATGACTTGGGTACGTACTTGAACGTAGTATTTTTCGCTCTATCGATTGCAGATGCAAAAAAAGGGGTTTCCATTAAAAAAACAAATTTGACCTTCAAAAAGCCATGAAGGTCAACTTCAAGGTCAAAATGAGGGTCACCATTGAATACCTTGTTGAAATTTACTTCAGGAATGACCTTCACTTTTTTGAAAAATATTTTACCTGAGGAAATATCCAAGCGTCCCGGGACTTTTTAGACACCCTGTATATAAGACGATAAGCTTTCGTCGAATCACGGATATGTTCGCTTACAATGCTGAGACATAAGAATATATGTAATATAGTGACTGTTGGAATTATTCAGATCTTGTGGACCACACTGAGAAAAAAAGTATAGGGAAAATTCAAGTTAAGATTCTAATATTTACCGTTTTTGACGGCAACGGAGGGATATTGGCATAGAAGGTTACGTTTCCTGTTTTCACAGTAAAAAATCTTTTTTCAATCTAGGAAATTTTTTCTGAGTACATTTTACTGTTGCCAGCGCGAGAAATTTACTGTCCAGCACTGGTAAAAATTATTATTTCGAAACTTGTACATATGGTGTTACCGGTATTATAATTTTGAGAGTAAAATTGATGGCCTTTCCGGCTTTGTACAGTTGTTTATTTCTGAAAACGTCAACGTTTCGACCAAAGTTTTGGTCCTTGTCAAGACTATAAAAGGAAATATACAATATAAGTGTTTATAATATAAAAAATAAATTACACATATTCGTTATAAATAAAATGTTTATACTGAAAAAATTTAATGATAAGTTCAAGAAAATAATAAGAAAAGAGAGAAAAAAAAGAAACAAACGTACCGTGGATAAATTTCTAAATTTACTTCCTTGTATCAGATTAGTTTGACAAGTTGATGAAAAATAATTGTGTTGTATTGAAAATGTTTTTAAAAATCCATGTTAAAATATAAAATTATCTTGTAAAAATCATTGAAATTCTTCACAATACAAAAATTAGTCACTGTGAGAATTCGTTAAAACTTTAAAAATTCGGATTGCTAGTATGTCCATTTTTAGGTTAAAATGGCGCAAAGACACCTATAATATAAATGCACATAAAGCGGGATGTATAACAAACTTTATAAAGAAATATTTAAAAATTTCGATTACTTACAAGCAATTCCTTTTTTTTTTAATGAGTATTTACATTTTCCTTGGAAAATTTATATTAAAAGATTGGAAGTAAATTTATTCCATTTATGTTTTTGTCTATGGTAGCGTTGTTACTATAAAGGTGCGTTCATAGGACTATTGATGTTTAATGTGTGAAACAGTGGTAAAAATTAATGGTATTTTACGAAACTTATAAAAATATGAAATTAAAAAGAAAAAGAAAGTAGAGAAGTCATTTTATGGATTTTATGATGTTATTATAAATGGCACTAAGATTTTCAATGTCTTCACAATGTTTTATAATTAATTGATGAATTTTCTTTTTTATTACATTGAATGCAATTAATTTCGTAATTAAAATTTTTTTGGGTTCTATCTTTAAGTGTAGGAAACATTTTTTTTAAAAAGTATTTGACTGGCAATTAATTTTTTGTAGCGTTCAAAAGTTTTTTCATTTAAAAGTTCTAAAGGATAGCTAAAGGATAGATTCTTTAGTAATGTAGATCGCACACAGTTTAAATTATTTATATGAAATTCTTTATCTGATAAGAGTATTGCTCTATCAGTAAGAGAGTAAATTATACTAATTTTTTATGATAAACAGTGGTTTGAGAAAAAATTGATGTAACGACCAGACCAAATTGGTTTTCTGTACCAATTAGTTTTTATTTTATTATTAATAACTTGGGATGCTTTCCATCTCAATTCAACCGGAAAATGCTCCAAATATATGAACGTGGTCTTCTAAGGTCTGCTACAAAGATGTTTGGAGCCGATAAGGCCGATTGGATCTTACAAGAAAATAACGATCCGAAACATCGAAGCCGTCTCTGCACCGCCTGGAAAACAGAAAAGGGCATCACAACTTTGGACTGGCCATCACAGTCCCCCGATGCGAATTCAATCGAAAATGTCTGGAGTGTTTCAAAGAGGAAGCTTGTGGGAAAACGTGTGTTCACCCTGAAACAGCTCTCGCAAAAAATCAGGAAGATATGGCAAGAATTACCAACGGACTACGCTGAAAAATTAGTGGAAAGCATGCCGAAAAGGTGCCAGGCCATTCTGGACAACGATGGGGACTGGACTATCTATTCGATAGTAGCGCCGTAGTCCTTCGAGAGTACTTTTATTTTTAAAAGAAACGTTTTAAAATCTCTAATAGTTTTCGAAAAATCGAGGATTCGCTTTTGTTGAACCATTTTCATTCTAGTACTTGAGGGTATGTGATGCGTAATGACGTCACAAATGACCAACCATTTTATATTATTTATATTCATCGGGTTGATTAGGACAGAAATGTAAATATAATCATGAAATTGTAGGCAACAATGAGGTACCATTGGAATTTTTATTTCGAAAAATAACATTTTTCAAAATTAATGTTTTCAAAACAAAATTCGACATGTACCAGACATTGATACTTTGATACATTCCTCATTATTTTCCAAAAGTCTGGTGCTATATTTTCGTTTCTCTCTTAATCAACACAATAAATATAAATAATAATAAACCGTTGCTAATTCCTGACGTCATTAGGAATTATATACTTTTAGAAATGGAGAATCATAAAGGAGGTAAGGAGAATCTTCGTTGCTACTCTTTAAGATCCTCCAAGATGCAGAAACGGAAATATCTGCAGGAGAAGAGGACCAACAGAGGATCAAAATTACATTGATTTAAACAGCTAATACGCCTCTTTTGATTCTCTCAAGTCCTCGAAAATGGAGCATCTTAGAGAATCAATAGTTCGACTCGGGTAGTGTATAATGGTTCTACTTTTTCCAACATTAAAATCTATTTCATCTAATAAGTGTAATAAATACAAAATTGAATGTAAGTTGACTTTTAAATAACGTTAAATTTGATCATTCTTATTTTCAATGCATAGAAAAAAAAACTTGCCGAAAAGGAGATATTTACTTTTTCCATTATTTATATTAGAGTGAATTTCGGTAGAAATATATCAGAATGATCTCGTACAACAATAAGCGTAGATATACTTACAAAAAATGTGTACATTGAATACCAAGCTGTTGCTGCAGACTTTTAGGTACAAAGTCGAAAAAAGCGTTCAATGAAATTCGTCGTCAAGTTGAAAACATTCGATAGATCATATCTAAGCACAGTCAATTTGTCATAAAGACTAAGTAAAAATTTTGTGTGATATTTAGGGTTTCGCAATACAATCGTGAAGGATAACTACACATCGTTATACCATACACGTTAAACATATACAGTTGATATTCATTGTGCAGTCCACGTTTCTACGAAGAAAACGATTTTTTTCTTAAAAATTGTTAAAATCAGTCAATTTTTGACAAAGTTATAGGCAATTGAAAAAAAAGTTCTCGCGAATACCTGAAAAATAGATTTTGACCCCAAAAACGGAATTGCCGATAAATCTCAGAAGAAATTTTTTTCGGTTCCAAAAAAAATACGTGTCTCATTATTTCGATCAAAGAGCAACATATTTGAGTTTCATTGAAAAATAAATTCGTGTCCCGAATGGACCGGTTGAATTGAGATGGAAAGCATCTTGGATATTTAAATCTAGGAAGTTGATATTATTGTTTATAGATTTCTCTAAAGTAAATTTAAGTTTCTTATCTATGGAATTAAATCTGCATAATATATCTTTCACTTTATTTTCTAGTTGACAAATTAAAGTGTCATCTACATATCTGTAATAAAATATAATATCGTAAGGTAATTTAAAAAAAAATTTTTTTTATCTTTTTCCAGTTCTTCCACGATAACGTTTGCAACGTTTGGAAGAATTGGAAAAAAAATTTTTTTTTAAATTATCTTACGATATCATTAAATTTTTACAGTATAAACATTTTATTTATAACTAATATCTGTAATTTCTTTATAAATAATAAACACTCATATTGTATATTTCCTTTTATAGTCTTAATAAGGACCAAAACTTTGGTCGAAACGTTCACGTTTTTAGAAATAAACAACTGTACAAAACCGGAAAGACCATCAATTTTACTCTTAAAATTATTTCGAAACTCCATTTTCTGCTGTTTTTAGGCAGATTAAGGTTCCCTAAGAGTATCTTTTAGCTCCGCCTACATTTCAAATTTTACTGTTTTTTGACAGTACTTTTTCGTTACACGTACACTGAAAAAATTTCTCAGTAGGACATTTTTGACGTTAAGTGAACTGCAGGAATATAGTTAAATCAAATAAGAACAGTAGTTGAATCGATGAATATTCTTAGTAGATTTCAAAACTTCATTTACTTTCAAGTAGACACTTAACTTACTATTTTTATATACACACTTGCCTACAAACACACACACCCCCCCTCTAAACTACACAAACGCTCGTTTAGGCAGTATTAAAAATTATTCTTAACGCTGCGGGTTCGAACCCTCTCTTACTTATAATTAACGCATTACTAACATAACGACTAAGCCTCTCGGCTGCGCACGCTTGGAATACAAGAAATGAAATAGCGCTTATAACTTTCTACTACTGCAGGGCCGTGTAAAAAGTTTATGGGCCCCGTGTAATCGGGGATTTTTTTATTTTATGCCAATTTATGATTCTGATTAAAATTTGTAAGATTTTGAATTATTAAGTCGATTTTCTATACAATAAAATATTTTTGAAGGAAAGTGATCAAATTTTTGAATTAAAGAACATTACATAATATAAAGATTTATATACATTTTAGAATTATTAACTTTTATTATTGTATATTAGTGATAATTTATAAAGGTTATGATTCCTTTAATTTTTGTTTTCAAGAGTAAAATCAACATGTGTTCAGAATCCAAAAAATTTAAGTTTTTTCAATTCCAAAAATATGATGAAACTTTTGAATCAAGAAAATTATCTCATAACGAAATTATGCATTCAAGTCCGCAACAAGTAATTCCAAGTAATGAAGTAATATTAAAAAAATAGTAAACTTATTTACTTATCGTCAGTTTGTTTTTCTAACTACTCTTATGTAGTAACTTCTACTGCTTATGTTTACTATGAGAGCTTCAATTGATTTTACTATTCACCCCATGTTAATTGAACTACATGTTTAGTTCTTGCTACTATCTTGACACAATCAAATACACAGACATACACACGTGCTCACATATGCTTATTATGATTACATGCAAATTCACGCCGTCCCGCCGAATTTTGACGGTAAAAAACCCGTAAAACTTGCTTGCTGACTCCCAAGTTGTTTTAACCAACTCACAGCAAACGTCGCTCGTATAGGAATTGTATTTCTTTAAACATACTAACAGCATATTTTTCTGTCAAGCTTGTATTTTATTACTGACATCAACAGAAACTTTTGAAATAGCGTACTGTGAAAATTACTGAAAAAAATATCCTGGTACAAACAAGTAAATTTTAAGGATGGTGACAGTAAAAAAAATTACCTCCTCTCGGACTGGTACCTTGACGAAGTCCTTCTCTCGGCTATGCCGAAAAAGGACGGGTGGGGAGGCTTAGCAGACGGCCCTCGGGTCATGGAGGTTGTAGTGTCCCGATGAATCGGTGAACAAATGCAGGGGGCTCTATAGACAGGCATCTTCCCATTGCGTGGAGGGTGCCCTATAAACGGGTCTATCCCAGGTTAAAAGCGGGGGACGCTATAAACGCGTCTATTCCCATGCATGGAGAAGGATGTATGCCCCAGGCAGCGGCGCTGAGAATGAGTCTGCGAGTGCCTGTAAGGAATGAGTGAACTGAAGGAATGGCAGCGCCGCATGACTGTGATATCTGTCCTTCGAATGTGAGGAAAGAACCTATAGACGGGCTCTCTCTTGAATGAGGCTAAGAGCGAATTGGTGTATGGGGGACACTGCAGAGCCTCCGCAGTCTGTGACCAAGAACAGTCCAAACGATCGTTTCCGCATGGCATCACACTGGGAGTGCTTCTTTGCAGAGTGGTGCCTTCCCCGGCCCACGAGCAAGCGAGGCTGATGTGAGCCTATGCGTGATCAGGAGCCAGCCCTTTCAGAACCTTGATCAGGTAGTGCGTATTGAATACAGGTGTCGGAGCCTGTGTTGCTTCAAGCAAGTCCGGTATGTCCGTGTATTCCGGGACGGGCTAAGCGGAGGTTGGGTCTCGGAGAAATGGGGTCGGACTTCGAGAGGGTACAACCGTTCTCCACAATTCCGACCCGCTCCTCTACGCACGATGCGCTGGTAAAACTATTTATGGATTTAAAGTTGAAAACTGTGGGGGAATCGGACTTGCGTGCTTTTTCAGGAGCTGAGGGATGGAAGGACGTCCTTCAGCTCTTGAGGGAGCAAAGCGAAAAAATGGAAAAATTGGCCAGGGCTCTCAGCGTCATCCAGCAGGGTATGCTGAGAAATAACCCTCGCCACGTGAAGGACAGCGTGGACGAGGCTACAGAGGTGTTGAGCGGAATGCTCAACACCCATAAATGCCTTCTAGAAAGCGGGGTGGAAATCCAGGAGAAGCTGGAATTCCATCCCTCCTGAAAAAAGGATGGGGAATGGCAGCTGGTCGGGCGACGCTATCAGGGTGTCGGCGAAGGATGGAGAGTCCTACGCCGAAATCCTGAAAGCTATGAAGGCGAAGGTAAGCCCCCAAAATGCAGGAGCGGAGGTCCTCTCCTTCCGGTGAACCAGGAAGGAGGAGATCCACCTGGTCCTCAAAAATGGAGGGGACGTCTCGGTCTTCGAGAAGGCGCTCGACCAGGTGGTCCGAGAGAAGGCTGAAATTAAATCGTTGGCCTCGAAGAGGTCCCCTGAAGTTAGGGACCTCGACGAGACTGTCACAAGAGAAGAGGCTGTTGCCACGCTATGCATCGCGCTGGGCAAGCCAGACCTCGGGGAACAGTGCAGGCTGTACAAGCGCTTCGGCGGTGTGGAGACTGCGGTGGTCCGTTTAAGCAAGGCGGACGCCCAGAGCTTGCTCGGGAACGGTAGGCTAAGAGTGAGGTGGGTGAACTGCCGCATCTGAGAGCATGTCGAGGGTGCCCGGTGCTTCAGGTACCAGGGATATGGCCGCGTGTCACGCAGCTGCTCGCTTCCAGGCAGGAAGGAATCCTGCTGGAGGTGTGGGGGCGCGTCGCACGTGGCCAAGGAGTGCAAGGCTCCCCCTCGGTGCCTGACTTGCGCTGATAAGGGCGAAAAAGATGTCACCGACGCTTCGGGAAGTGATTCTTGCCCAATATTTAGGGCGGAGCTCTAGAGGTTGAGGGGTGGAAATTGAAGTTCCTACAGCTCAACCTCGGGAGAGGGAAGGTAGCCCAGAACCTTCTGATGCAGACTGCCAGGGAGAGAAGGGCCGATCTTTTGCTCATTAGTGAGCAACAAAAATGCTCCGAAAACTCTGCTTGGTACCAGGATGCATCAAGGAGGGCTGCTGTGCGAGGCATGCAAAAAAGCAAAATCAGCTCTGAGGCGAGGCATAAAGAAAAGCCGACTTCAGTGCTGGAACGACTTGATCGGGGAAGTCGAGAAGGACCCATGGGGTCTCGCCTTCAAAGTAGTAACTAAGAGATTGGTGACTAGAAGAAAGACCCCAGGCCTGGATAATGTCGATCGAAGAAAGTACATTGTGCGGAGCTTGTTTCCACACGTAGAGCCGTTCCAAAGACAGGACCGAAGTTCCTGCGTGGTCCGGCACGAAGAACTCTTCACTCTCGAGAAACTTAAGAGAGCGGGTGGGAGGCTTAAGGCAAATACATCGCAGGGATCGACGGGGTGCTAAAAAAGATCCTCAAAGAGGTGATCGTGACATACCCGGAGATCCTCCTGGAAGCCTCCATCTCCTGTCTCTGGGAGGGGAGTTCTTCGTAGACTGGAACAAGCAGAGGTTGGTCCTGCTGAGGAAGGGAAACAAACCTCTAGAAGATGCCTCATTCTATAGACCTATTCGTCTATTGGATACAATGGGGAAGCTTCTAGAGGAAATGATCCTAAAAAAACTACAGGGTCACATGGTGGGCGAGAACGGTCTCTCGGAAAACCAGTTCGGCTTTCGGAAAGGCAGGCCCACAGTTGACGCTATACAGGCAGTGGTGGATATCGCCACTAAAGCAAGAAGAGGAACTGGTAAGCGTAAGGGATACTGTGCGTTGATCAGCATTGACATACGCAATCACGGGTGAGTCCACTCATTTGGAACGTCATGTATGACGATTTCCTGCGAATGGACCTACATTTAAAAGAAGGTTCTTTTATTTTCTGTCTTGTATATTTACAAAATATGGTTTTTGCAATTGAGAATCCCAAATTATTATTGTGCCTATGGTGTGAAATCTAAATCCTGTGTAGATTTTTTATATGTAAAGAAGGAACATAATCCGGCAATTCCATTCAAGCCTGACGGGAGGTCACAAGAGATTCACGAAAACTTACCACAGAGTGCGCGAGCGTTTCTATTGGTCAGACATAAGAAGGGACATTCAGGACGTTATAAGTACTCGTCAAAGCTGTCAGTTGTAAAAGTTGGTTCGTATTAAAACACGCCAGCCAATGATAATAACAGACACGTCGACTGACGCTTTTGACAAGTATCCTTGAACCTGGTTGACCCCCTCCCTACGTCACCTAGTGGCAACAAATATGTTCTTACAGCACAGGACAAGCTGGCAAAGCTATGCGTGGGCGTTTCAATTCCTAGTAAGCGTGCTTCTGTAGTATTTGACGCCTTCGCCCAGAGCGTAATTGCAAGATTTGGTTGTCCCTGAGCTATTCTCACGGATTGCGGGAAAGAGTTCGTGAATAATGTACTTAGTAATCTTGCAAAGCTTTTTGAGATTGAACAAATAACCACCGGAGTTTATCACCCACAATGAAATGGCGCTCTTGAGCGAAGCCATCAGGTACTGGCGGATTACTTGAAGCATTATGTGGAGACCTATGAGGATTGTGATCGGCTGATCCCATTCGCCATGTTCTCATATCTTCTGTGCATGAAGGAACAAAATTTACGCCACATGAACTCATTTACGGGAAACCGGCAAGGATAGCATCTTCATTTCCTTCTGGTGAACAAATGGAAACTTATGGCTCTTAGTTGATCGATCTCGTTACACACATCGATCAGATACGAGCGATGGCCGCTACCAATCTGAATAATGTGAAGGTACGATCAAAATGGTATCATGACAGAAACCTTAACGAAAAGAATTTTAAGGTTGGCGACATTGTCTACACACTGCGCCAGACGGATAAACAGTTGATTAAACTTTATAAGTCGTTAATGATTAAATACGCAAAAAATTTTACACTTCTAACTAAAGCTACTATGTCCCAGCTTTACTCAACTTTTGATTAAATTTTCACGAATGAATTTTCTCCAAAAGTCGATGACTATTAAAGAAAGTGTCGACAGGAAATATTTTCCGTTCAAGAGCATCTATTAGGATCAAATTAATTACTTCGTTCTGAAATGAACTGTAATTGTATTTTGTATGTTTATAATTGGTTTCAATTATTGAATATAATAACGTGGAAAATCAGCATGCTGAAAATTCAACACGTTTGTCAAATTAAAATGGAAGATTACTTTCATTCATTCCAGCGTGAATAGATATAGCTGGTGGAATGAATCTTGCGATTCACGCTTTACTCAACTCTCGATTGAAGTGTGGAGTAGAATAAACGAAAAGCTCTAGTATTTTTGTGATTGAATAAAAGATTGCTTTTTAGAAATCTTAAATGCACGCTTTTTTACTTCATCCTACACTTCTGAATTTTACTCAACTTTGATTCATTCTTGAACATTTAATATAACAAATAATTACAGTGATACTAAATAACTTCTTATTTGTCCATATGTCCCAACTTCGATTGGAAGTTGAGTAAAATTACTTCAACTATTTTTCTCCGTGTATATATCACCCTAATATATATATGGGACAAAATTCGTCAAGTGTACTCACCTAAAAACTTTTTGTCTCCGATTTCTTTGAAAGTCCACGAAATTATTGTCCAAGTGAACCTCATTTAATTCCCCTAAGAGAACGTCTCTAGTACGACAGATTGTCAGTATACAGGGGCTCGAATTTTCAACCTTTTACCGCGCACGCTGATACTCAATTAACCATAACTTCTACAAAAGTTATCCAAATTAATTTTTTATGGAGGTCTTAAAAACGTTTTTTCTTGCGCACGGTTTCTGCGTCGCAGTGCAGCTAGGCACCACGATCACGACGTACCGTCCATTCGGAACTTATTTAATTGTACTTTGTATGATTTGTGAGTAAAAATTTCATTTTTGGCTGGTACGAAATTAAAAATGAAAATTAATTTGTAATTCGGAGTGATTTTTTAGTGTGAGTCCCCTCGCCTCTCACATCGAAAATTGAGTCAAATAATTTGCTTATTACAGTGTATGTGCTCTTCTCCTTCTTGTTTTCCTCATAGTTTTTTTCGGGAAAACATCACATTCTAATAATGTTGAATATTTGCTCAACATGAGAGTTAATTCATCAGAGGGAACGAAAGAGTGATATTTTTGTGTACCAGGCACTGTGTTTGCTGATGCAAATCTACTCTTAAGTTCTTGAGCTTTGATGGCGTTATTTTCTTTGGGACTACAGAATACTAAAGTTTCAACTAAATTTTTCTTTGCCCATTGATACAACGCATCAGCAGTCAAAATCGGATCTTGTATGCTAGCACGCGCTACGAGTCTTTTTAAATTTCCCCCAATACCATCACAAGCACCTTTAACGTGCGCCGTTGCATGGAAATGCCACTCGGCTGGAATACCAAAATCCATTTCATGGTGGAGCAAATTGATGAAGTTATATTTATTTTTAAAGTGCTAGGCGGCTACACTTCCGTCGGAAATTATGCGCACGGTGCTTGTCATCGCTATCAAAAATCACTGCTGACTTTGAACCACGATATCTCGGTGAAAAAAAGAGATAGGGCATTTTTAAAAATACAGTTGGAAAGCTTATGAAATTCCACGTCTAGTGATGCTCAATAAATATTTTTTTGACTTCCTGAAAATAATACAGCACGTGAGGAGTTAAAAAAAAATTCAAGATTTTTTCAAATTCTTTACCTCAACTTCAACTTTTTGCATGACCTAGGAAATTTTTTTTTAAATCTGAAAATTATACCACATAAAGTCTGAAATCTTATCTTTAATTTAAGCCAAGAAAACTTGAAAAATATTCATGGGTACCCGAGATACGATTAAAAATGTTCAATCGTATCTGAGTTGAATTTTAATCGACGATCACGGTTCTTGGCCGGTTTGTTGCTCGCCTCCTTAGGTGAGGCAGGACCGAATAGGCCACGCACAAAGGTGGCGCTTAACCAGTTAACTATGATTGACGAGTATACTCGTCATAAATACATGGAACTCGCCATGGTCGCCACAGTTAACTGGTTAAGTGGAGCTCTCTTATATGTTCTTGGATCCAAGAACGTGTTTCCTTTATTTCCTTTCCTTTCATTCTTAGTTGATATTTACAATGACTATTAAAATTTTTATTAATGCTCTAGTTTATAAGAATTTAAAGAAATAAAAAATGTTTATATATTATTGTTCTATTCGTTAATATGGGGATAATATTGAATTTAAATAATTTTTAATAATCACAAATAACAATAAATATTTTTTTAAATTTAGAATAATTAGAAATAAAAATTACTAATGAACAGAATCAAAAATACATATAATATAAGAGGGCTCCACGTAAGCGCCACCTTTGTCCGTGAAACAGTCTGATAACATAGCAAGACTGCGGTGCTTTAGAATGTTGTCCTCTTTATAATAAATTACCACAGTAAAAATGGTAGCTTGATCATTGTTCCAATGAAATGACTGAGTCGCATTCTGGGCTACAAAGGCATAGTTTTCAGCAAAATCACAAAGGATAAGAAATTATTCTTCTTTCAGTGTGTCCTTAAGGTTTTTGAAGAAATACGACGGTTGTTTGGCTGTAAAAGAGTGAGGTTTCTGAAAAATGTAAATTTTACAAAGAGTTTTCTTAATCTAACAGCTTTGAGACGATATTTAGATTTGTATAATGCTTTCATTTAATTTTCACACCTCTATTAATATTGAGTATCAATACTGCTATTCCTTATTCAATGACTACAGCGTACATCGATACATTGATATGGAATCAGCTATAGCAGTAAGCTCTTAAGCTTTAATTACCGAAAATGTAGCGAAATTTGTAAGGGCTAAATTATGGAATAAATATAACCAAGTGATTCTACGTCTGTAAAAAGGGGGGGGAGGATCAAAAATGTTTGAAGCACGACGAACGATGTGGTGGCACACATGGCCGAATCTCTAAAATATGAAATATAAAAATTATTAAATTTTATAAACTCATGCAGTTCAATTTGGCTCACAAAAATGTCAGATAACATATAGTAACGAATACAACATCAGTTATTTCAAACCCGCTTTGTATATTTTAAAATACGAAAACTCGCTGCCGCTCCTCGGGGCTTAAGTTTATACGCGACGTGCAAACGCCCGTTTTCGCTCGGGGTTCACAATATACTATTCTCGTTTTCATGTCGAAAAATCTGAAGTTCTTAAATGATTTTAGAACACACAATATTGCAAAAAGATGTGTATCTTATGCTCATCCTTATGAACACTTCCTTCGAAAAAAAATGTTTTGAAAATTTTGTTCCTCAACATTTCAGAAGTTAAATTGGATCTACGAAAAAGTGCTAGATTGTTGGTCAAAGAAATTGTAATTATATGGAAAAAAGCTCGACTTTCAGTGTAAAAAGAATCTCGTTGGATCGAAAAAGTAAAAGCATTGAACAATGCTTGAAAAACTTTACAAAAATTTACAAACCAGAATTAGATGAAATCCTGGATGTAGCACATGCAAATATTTCGCAAATGACGCGGAAAGAATGAACCTTATAAATCGTCAGAGACAGAGAAGTACGAACGAAACCGAGCATGCTGTGAAGCAAAGCGAGACAAAATCGAGTCGTCCCGCGAAAAGTTTTGAGCAACGAAGGAGGGGCGATCTTATGAAAACCTTATTAGGTACGTTAGATTATAACGGTGAGCATATGAAAACATAATAGTAGAAAAATTGCTTTCATACATGAAAATAACTGAAAAGGTTCGAGAATATTTCGTCATAAGAAAAGTCATAATTCAACTCTCGCCTATGAAAATTTTATTTTATTCAAAATGTTTGAAATCCGTATGTAGCGCTATTTAGCGTAACATAAGGCGCTGAATGAATAAACTTATAATGATAATAATAGTAACTTCATTAAATGATGGAATAAATAATTGAATAATATGATAATAATTGAAAAATAATAAATAATGAAGAAGTAGCAGTAAATGATAATTATATCGAATAATTGGATCAATAAATAATAAATTATTAATAATAAAACTTAGAATAACGATACATTTTTTCTTATAAATTTTTTATAGTTATCCTCATGAGATTCCAGAATCTTATATGGTGAGAAAACCTTAGAAAGGTCTAGAAAGACCTGAAAAAAAATTTCTTGGAGATTTTAGTCTTGTTTACATAAGGTTCATGGTGGTTAGGAATTATCATGATAATAAGCAAAAAACCGTCTTTGACATAGATTTAAGATAAGTTATTGACTTTAAATTACGAAAAATTTCTGTCAATGTTTTATATAAGTAAATGATATTTATTCCAGATACTTTTAGCCAAAACAGTGCCAGCACATACTCGAACATTTCTTTTAATGATACGCCTGAAAATCTACAAGATCGAGGTAAAGACGGCCCGATATTGGCAAAAAATTAAGAGGAATAGTCAATGTCATCATTGAAAAACTAGCGGCTGCACTTGACAAATGTAAAATAACATAGGTGACCGAAACCGCGTACACTTAATTATAGCTGTTGCACAGGCTCTGAACGTTAAACCAAGTTGTCTAATTGTCAATTGACGATAGAAAGTTAGGAAGCTCAAGGCTGACAATGTAAAAAAAAATTTCATGAACTCACGATTAAACGCACTGGGATTCTGCACTGGGATGGAAAACTTTTATCAAATTTAGTCATACGCGAAGTTGTAGACAGATTGCCAGTCGTGTTATCCAGCAGCAATATTGAAAAGCTCTTGGGTATTCAGGCATTAGAAAATGGCAAAGGGTTTACGCAAGCAGTTGCTACTTTTGAAGTACTCGAAGATTGGGGTTTCATTGATGTTGTAAACGCATTTTGTTGCAATACTACAGCCTCAAATTCAGGCGCGACAAATGGCGCAGCTCCATTATTACAGAAAATTATTTGCACTATCAATTTATTGACAAAGAAGAATCAAAAGTCACTATTCAGAAATTCAAGCATTATTTATGGTACTTAAATCCTTAATTTTTCAACCTACCGTGTTCATTGCCTGACAATTATTTCGTTTCTCTCATTTTTTCTTCCCTGATACTGGCAGTTTTATCGGTTATAGGACACATAAAATAACAATTCTAAAAAGTGAAGTTTTTGAATAGACTAATGTAAGGAGATATGTCGTGTATTCAAGTGATAATTAGATCAAAACTCAAATGTTTACTCGAAAGATTTTCGGAATATACTTTCTCATAAAATCGAAAAGAGTTTCATAAAGTACGTCTTGCTTTTAAATAAAAAGGCCGTAGTAAATTCAAACATGATTCATTTTCAATAGATATGAAAATTCATTTATACAACACAAGCATGTTTTTCTCGCATTTTGACGCTTGTTTTGCGGGCATAAAGTTTGTCATTTAAGCCCTGGGGGGAAAATAGGGATGGAGTGCTTAAAAGTAGTAATTTAAGCACCCCCCACTCCCTATTTACGCCCGCAGGACTTAAATAACAAACTTTACGCCCGTAAAACACACGTCAAAAAGCGAAAAAGACATGCTTTTGTTGTATAAAGTACCGTGTACAACACGGGGGTAAGATCATTTAAAATCTCGTGCGATGTTTACATTTCGCCTCGAAATGTAAACATCGCACTCGCCTTAAATGATCAACTTTACCCCCTTATTGTACAATGTACTATTTTATGTCGAATTCCATTAATTCTCGGCCAGTCTACATTTAACAGAGATCAATTTAGGTCGAAAGAAATGATTTTGCTCTAGATTGCAGCATCAGTCACATTTTTCAGAGCGATTGTACTCACAGACGGCAGAAGCAACTAAAAACAAGCTCGAAATTCACGAAATTTTGATGAGTTAGTTGAAACAAAAAGCTCTGTGCAGCACGGGTTAACGTTAAGATAAAAATTTTTTTGTGTGCGCATAATTTTTTTTGAAAAAAAGTAGAAAGACAAGGAATCTATAGGAACTAGAAACAGTATTTATGATTATCTTACACTGAACTATCTTAAAGTTATCTGTATTCATTATTTTCTTGATTATTTATACTCGCGAATATATTTACTCATTTATTCGTCGCTAAATGTATTGATTCATTAATTTACTCAATTTTTTCTCGCATTTTATTATTGTTTTAGTGTACTTATCCCAGGGTGATTCAACACTTATAAATACGATATGATATAAAGGTACGGCAAATATTCGGGTAAATTCAAGCTCCAACACATAAGAAAGAACAGTCTTCTTTCGAAAATTTAGCTTCGCGGTTATTTCAAATGTGCAAAGATAAACCAGACAATTTTGCCTGATTCTCGAACACAATTCAAGGCTAAGTGCTAGTTACGATACAATAAAAATATCTATTTGCCGCATGAACAGCCTTCAAAGATATTAAGAAACATGAAGTGATTCGAGTATTCTGAAGTGTTCACAAAATTGGTCAGTAACTCCCTCGAATGTAAAAGAAATGTTATTTTGAGAAATATTATAAATTCTTTTCTTTGATACCTGCGCGGGAAATGCGATTTTGGGGCCCTGGCACGAAACAGCAAAAATGATCGGTTCCACGATGTTTGATAAAACTTACTTTTTCGCACTAGTGACGGGGAAGTTTGGATATATTCGAGTCCCAACCTAAATTATTAGTTTACCGCGCTCTGCGTAAGAAAAATTCCCACGTACTTGTTAATGTCGTGGTTGCATCAATCGATCTTGGAACCGATCTTTTTTGCTGTTTCGAACCAGGCCCCGAAATCGAATTCCCCTTCGCGGTATGTGAAGAAAATACGATAGTACGAGTATGTTAACCGAGTGGGGGACTAGTCGAATCGGTAGGGCGTACTTTGGACCGTGTATCGATTCTCCAAAGCATTAATTCTCCCAGGCGCAGTGAACTTCGCGCTGGAAATACTAAGAATTTTCAGGCGCGCATTATAATTCACAAGAAAGGCGCCTGAAAATTCTTAGTATTTCCAGCGTGAAGTTCACTGCGCCTGGGAGAATTAATGGTTTGGAGAATCGATATACGGTCCAAAGTACACCCTACCGTCGAATGCTAACTCGCGTGATTACCGCGCTTGCTTCACTCGCACGCAACTTCATGCTCGTTGGGAATCTCCTAGATATCCCTCTTGGTTAACAATGCACTATTCTATATTTTAACTATATACAAGCTTGAACATTAAAGCAAAAAAATAAAATAAAAAACTAAGTCATTTTATGTTTCTACTTTGTGGAAAAAATATTTAATTAAATTTTCGGGAATGACAATATTCTTATTGCTGATTCCATTTGAAAAAGATTTTATTTTTATTTTTTCATATCAATAAACACCAGTTGTTGAAGAATGATGCAATTTTACGAAAAATCCCTTATTTAATAAAATCGCATTATTTTTTAAAACTTTTTGTTTAGCAATATTAAAGAAAAATTAGTCAAGAATGAAAGTTTTCAAATTCTTAAAATCTTTAAAGTTTAGATTCTTTAAAAAAAAAACAAAAATTTGAAGATTTGTAAGAAATTCCTAATAAATTTGAGCAATTAGAAATTTAAATCTTTAAAAGAAAATTAAATTTCTACAGTGTAAGTACATAGTGAAACCAAATTCCAATTAAATGATTAAGCTCAATTAATAAAAAATAAAACGACAACATTCAATGGTTCTTTACGACTCCCCCTTAAAATTCAGTGCCGCAGCAGCTGGACTCACTGGGAGTTTCTTCGATGATTTTCTCAAGAGTTTGCGTCTGCAGGATATCATTTATATCTTTGATCCTGTCGATTATGGGTAAACAGGGAGATCCTACCTCCTCAAAAAGGCCCTTTTTTAGGACAGTTAGGTACCCCTAGCTCTGCATGAAGTCACTTATATATTCCTCATGGAGGTCCAGGAGGTGACGAGGAACTTCGAGGGCAGTGTGTAAAGTAACGGAGACGCCACGATTAAGGCTCACTGCAGGGTAGAAGACGCCGTAGAGATCTCTGAAAGCAACACCACCTTGGGGCTGGTCATTTACGAAAAAGCGAAGGGTGTGAGTAGTGTCAAGGTCTAGGAGAACCCCGACTGTTGATCCCTGTTGAATGCCTCCATCAGTCCTTTGGGCGTGACCTCCAGCGTGCATGAACCAAGATCTTTGTCGATCAATATACATACTATAACCCTTATCGTCCTTTCCTGTAAAAGGATGATAGTGAGAAAAACATTTAAAAAGGAAAAAATGAACTTTTTTGACATTTAAAATTGAAATTTTTCCAATTTCAAATCTATTGATATGATAAATTTTAAGTTTTTAAAAGTTGTCAAAATTTTAATATTAAAAAGGTATAAAAAATATATATTTCAGGTATAAAAAAAAAATGATTAATTCTTGTAATTTAAAAAATTTCCAATAGTGTCGTTTGCTGGCTTCTCAAAATCTCAAAAAGATTTAAAAATTATAAGAATTTTAATTTAAAATATAGAAAGAAATGCAAATTGACGTCTAGTAAATGGGTATTTTAAATAACATAAATCAGGAAGCTTAAATACAAAAATAAAACGAGCCATTGCAAGAAGTACAGTAAGACGAGATGCAAATTCAATAATAAAAAGACAGATTTCTTCTTGATCGTCAACAGTTGAGCTGATAAAAATTAAGAAATTTTCTAAAAAAGGTGTCTTACCAAGCATCTGATTTCGTGCAACATCACATCGAGCAATTCCAAAAGCAGGATCTGTATCACTATGATATCGATCGATTGTTATTTCCCAATAGTGCACTCCGCGAGAAAATCCAGTTCCAGAAAAGACCACTCGATGCTCGTATCCTTCGCAGGAAGCACTCATAGCATCTTCGGAGATAGAAACTTCCTGTGGCATTGTCAAGTCACCAGTCGCCCAAGAAAACCATGCCACTATGAATTGAGAGACTATATAAAAACTTATCATACAAATATTTAGAGCTCTAAAAATTAGAATTCTTTTTAACACACTGAGAATACAGTTTTTTTTATATGCGCTCAAGGAAAAACTTTCATTGAATTAAAGAAAGTTTAGAGATTCAACAATTTTTCATTGACCCAAAGAAATAGGTTTGTTTATATTGAAGAGCATTTTTTTCAATCAATAAAACTTTCTTCAATTGAGACATTTTTCCTTTAACCGCCTTAATCATACTAAGGAGGAGTATGCTGTGTCATCGCGTTACATGGCATAGGCCTTGATTTTACAGAGAGAAAGTATAATATCGCGTTAGGAAAGGGAGAGTGTAATTTGCGTTAGAAAAGAGAGAGTATATTTTCTTATTGCGTTACAATCCCCTTTTTAGAAAGGTTTTTGTCTCTAAAAACTTAAAATCTTAGAGATCGAAGGGTTACTACCCTGGGTACCTAAATGTTAGCCTAAGTCATCGGTATAGCTTTTTGCCTGTACGTTGTTTCACCTCGGTTACCAAAACTACAATTTGAATAACAATTTCCTATTAACCTTCTTAGTAAGTCGATTATTACAGCAAACACTCCAATTTTATGTAATATTAACAAAGTCATTAATCCTAAAGATCCGTATCCTCCCGGTCCTGCATTGGTTTCTTCGGAAATCGATCAGGGGGCCCTAGAACAGACCACCGGGCGCGTCCTCAGGTTGCGGATAGAGGGGCCCTGTACCGAGGGTTACTGCTGAATACGGATACAAAACTAAATAAGCAGTCGCGGACAATGTTCCAGGGATGGTCCCGAAGGAATAACCCCCAAGCCAAGGTGTTAACTACCGTGCCGAGGGCTGCATGGCACCAGGGAGTGGTGTCCCACACGGTGTCTCTAGGAAATCAGGCCACCTCCAAGAGTATTGAAGCCTTACCCCTGCATGCGGGGCTCTGCAGGGGCGGACCGAATACTTCCCTAGCTAATATGGGAACAGTCATGGAGCATTACAATTTAAATAAAACGATGTGTGAGGAGTTGTTTGGAGGCGAGCTGGACGTCACGGAGGAGACGGTGGATCCGTTCGAGACCGATAAGACCCAGGTACGGCAGTACCGGAACTGGCTTCACGAGCGGAATGAGAAGCAGCTGGAGATCCTCAAGAAAGTGGAATCGGCCCTGGAGAAGATGGAGAGCTGCTCCAGGACCAAGAAGAATGTGCACCTCCCTATCAGGGATGGTATCCAGGAGGCGAAGAAGGAGCTCGGGGCGTTGCAGTACGACATCGAGGATACCGTATGCTACCACGACTCCTTCAAGTACCTAATGAGAGGTCTGATGGTACAAAAAATGAAGGAGGTAAGACCACCGAAAAGCAAGGAAATTGCGGACGAGGGTAGCCAAACCCTCCCACAGCCAGCTGCGAGGTCCACGCCAGACATGCGCAAGCGGGTTAGAGAGCCGACAGCGAGCCCGGAGGTGTCTGAGGCGAAAAAACCAGCGGAGAAGAGGCCCAAAGCCTCCAATAGAGAAGGGGATTGGGTCGAGGTCCCCAAGAAGAAGGACCTCCGGAAAAGGAAAGGAAAGAAGCCTTCCAAAACGCCGGAGAAACCTCGTCGTGCGCGCCAAGAAGCGGTGCTCATCAAACCAGCTGAGGGGATGAGCTTCGCCTCAATCCTGCGCGAGCTCAAAAAGCGCGTTGACCATGACGAACTGGGCGCCACAGTCCAAGGAATCAGGGAGACGCGCTCCAAGGACTTGCTGGTGGAACTGAAATGTTCCACGAAAAGTAGAGAGAAGATCGACAATGCGTTTAAAGAGGTGGTCGGAGCCAGGGGGACGGTCCGTCATCTCATCCCCAGGATCGAGGTTGAGATCGCCGACCTGGAACCTACCATTGGAGTGGAAAACGTCGACGATGCCGTCAGAAGCTTCTTCGATCACGAACCGGAGCTGGAGTTAAGGGTGTCTCTAAGCAAGACACCCTATAGAGCAAACCAGAAGGCCTATGTGCTTTTGGAGGAGGCAAGAGCGCTGAAGCTGCTCAAAGGGGCCCACATTAAGATCGGGTGGGTCTCCTGCAGAGTCCGTAGGAAGACGGAGGCGAAAAAGTGTTACCGCCACCTTGGCTTTGGCCACATGGCGTTAAAAATAACGTTAACTGGTAATTGAAATATGCAATAATTTTATTTATTTACGCTAAAAATTAAAAAAACATAATAACTGTCATTGAAGGCAGTGCAGTGGTTCACCTTTTGTGGAACTTCTCCGTTAAAGTTGTTCATTGGTTGGAGTGAGACACAACTATACTTTCATCTCTCTCTAACAAATATTCAATCCTGACGGTGAAGACATGGCAAGTGATGAACCACTGCACTGCCTTGAATGACAGGTATTATGCTTTTTTCAATTTTTAGCCTAAATAAATAAAATTATTGCATATTTCAATTACCAGTTAACGTTATTTTCAACGTAGAATAAGGATAAAAACATTTTGAATGTTTATTTTGCCTCATTCATGAGTTATAATGCTACTTTAAAATGACTTTACGATAGCTTTACGGTACAGCGTAAAGCTACCATTCAGCCAGTTCTCTAGGGACGCGGTATACAATGAAAAAAATTTAATTTAATTTTACCACATTTAATGTGGACACGATTTTTATCCATATTTAATGTTGAATTTTTATGTACCTTGTGATTCTACTTGGAAATTATATACAATATCAAATAGCAGGTTGGAAATTCACAAAGGTACCCGATGTGAATTTGTAACAGAACCTCAAAGTCAAATTAGCACATGGCATGTAAAACTTCAAACGTTGAATGAGAGGAAAAATATTAAGTTCAATATGAAATATTCTAAAGTACTAATTACATTATTATGATCAGAATAATTTAACGATGTTTTTTGTTTTAGATTCAGTAAACTGTTGATCCGAAATACACAAAATTGCTATAAAATATAGCCGTGGTGATACGGTATGTGTGGCATTGGTCCGCGAACGATGAAACATTGCAACAGGCGCTAGAAACATAGCGATTGGCGCTATGTGACATAGATATTAAGATTTCAGTGATTTTTCCAGTGGAACTGACAAACGTTGGTTATTTATCAGTGTTGTATATACTGAGGAAATATGAATAACCTAAAAAACATAAATTCAACATATAAAAAAGCCTATATAAGAAGGAAAAAATTATTCTTGGAATTCGGATTATTCTTGAATCAATCATTTTTGGGTAACACATGCTTTTAATGTTGTGATCAGTTCAAAATTGTGAAAAAAAAAAATTAGAAAATTTAAAAAAACTTTTAGAATTCAAAAATAGTTGGAATTTCAAAGATTTCAAGAACCGAAAAAAGATAATAATAGAACATTTTTGAAAGATGTAAAAACATTGAAAAATTTGGTTAAAATTTAAAATGATTGTTATGTAATGAATTGGACACAGTGCAATGGACTAATTGCTGGAAATCAATTGTTACGAAGGAAGATTGGATAAGTCGACATAGCAACGATTCCAATGTCGTGCATTTGAACCTTTTCAATGTTATAAAGTAGAGGCCCCTATATCATATCTCTTGTGCGACACAGATATGTTTTAGAGGGTGCGTGGCTATGGATTATAGCAGCGTGATGGATGAGTCAGTAGCTGAACTTTTAAAACTTTGGAATTGTGAAAGCTACACTAAAAATTTTGAGGGCAAATTTTTTGGTTTAATATTATATGAAGATTATTAAATTATTTCTGGGGAATCAATTTTGTATTAAGTCTCAGAGAACAAGATAGATGCGGAAGCATTACTATTGCTTACACTGAGAAAAATATATCTTAGTTTCTTCTTTTTTCATGCGAAATTCTCCTATAATTTATGTCATTTTAACCCCAGAAAATCCTTATAGAACATTTTCCTATTTTTTATCGGACTTTACGTACCATCGGAAATTGTGCTATAAAATAGGGGGCTTCTTCCGTAAAAACGTCATACATTCCTACTCGAATGCCTCACTAACCCATTATTACCCAAGCGAAATTCTGGCTAGATAGCACCAAACTAACTATAGGATCATTGTCATTATTAGTTTTTTGAAATTGCAAAATTTTTGTTAATTTGTTTAAATAATTTCGTATAAATTCTTATTCAAAGATCATCAAAACCCGCAAGCACAAATTTTCAAGATAAATTTTCGAATGCAAAATGGTATGCACCAAAGAGTCAATGTTAATGCTCATAATGCTCATGTTCGGATAAATGTCAAAACTTGATATGGCCGAATCTTTGTGAAAAAAAATCGCTCGTGACTGTTCAATAGCTCATTTTGAAGGGAAAGAGTAGTGCTAAATGGTGAAATTTGAGAAAAAAACCCAACAAATTTCTTGCGCCCTGTACATAACCTCAAAAGTAACGAAAAATCCCATTTTTCGAGCACATAACCTCAAATATCTCAAAATCCTGGCGCTATAGGCTGATTCTGATTTCGGATTCGGATTCTACATAAAAAATTATCCCGGAAATGATCTTTCGTTTTCCAACAACAAATACAAACCCATTATTTGCAGACCTGTGTAATTGGAATCGCAAAAAGAAAAAACACGGGTAAATTTTTTTTTCGTTTGGACAGTGATACAATAGTTAGTTTGGTGCTATCTAACGTAGATTCGGTTTGGGGTAGAACGGGGTACAGCATCTCCCCTTGGGATATTATTGTTTATAACGATAATACACTAACAAAATAAAATCTGACAAAATAATGGTGCAGAGGTTTTCGACTTTTTTTCCTCGTGGAATCAATTGGCATTATCAGTTTTTTGAAATTGCAAAATTTTTGTTAATTTGTTTAAATAATTTCGCATAAACAATTGGAATCGCAAAAAGAAAAAAACACGAGTACATTTTTTTTTCATTTGGACAGTGATCCAATAGTTAGTTTGGTGCTATCTAGCCTGGATTTCGCTTGGATAATAATGGGTTAATACTTTTTCAAAACAGTAAAATTTCACTGTTTTGATTCCGAAATTTTTACCGTTTTATATCGGAATTTTTTCCGTGATTGGTATACTAAAAAGTTCATATAAACTTGTCGGAATTTTTCCTGTTTTTTATCGGACTTTTTCCTTTTTTTTATCGGGCTTTTTCCTTTTTTTATCGGATTCATTTCGACGCAAAAAAAGCAAAAATTTCTTTTCCCTTTTATCGATCCTTTTCTCCTTCTTCCCTCTTCTCTTTTCACGTTTCTACCTTCACTTTTTTACTTATCATTAACAACCTGTGTGAAAGGAGAAATTATTCAGACTTTTATTATCATGCACAATTATGAAACAATGTTAGTAATTATATTAGGCATTTTAAACATTTATGTAGTAAAGTCGAAAAAATCTGAGTTCGAACTCGCACACTCGTGGTCCGTAGGCTAGAACGTAGACCGCTGACCTGTGAAATTATTACAACGGCACTTTGATTATTAGTTACATGACCCACAGCCTGAGATGCACCATTTCCTTACGAGTTTTACTTTGAAAA
Source organism: Diplolepis rosae (assembly GCA_030998225.1). Classification (NCBI taxonomy): domain Eukaryota; kingdom Metazoa; phylum Arthropoda; class Insecta; order Hymenoptera; family Diplolepididae; genus Diplolepis; species Diplolepis rosae. Next base: position 303,417 of record JAPYXD010000210.1, on the reverse strand, counting down.
ACCCTGCTGTTGTTGATGAAATCGTTTCCCAACCGTAAAAAAACAATTTTTTTTTCTAAACGCAGATTCTACATAACGAAACCATCGGCTTTGCCAAATAACTTTATTTAATAATTAAGAGGAAAGACCAATTAGCAAAATCGTGTTAAAAAATTGGAAAACCGGAAAAAAACACAATATGTTTCAAAACGTTTTTAATTGTTTTGACTCGGTAAACTCGAAAATGAAACTTAAAATCAATGACAATCGTAACCGATGCGCTTCTTGGATAATAATGTGAAGCGCGTAGTCCATTTTTTGAAGATGTTTTATTAAAAAATATAAAAATTATTGAAAAACATCAACCATGCGGTAAACTTCATAAAGTCACTTTTTCATAATTAAAATGTTATAAAATTAGTGATTTTTTATGAAGTCAACTTTATAATTTTTTTTATAAAAATTGTCTTTATAAAATACGTTTCTTGTAAAATCACGAAACTTCATAAAATCACTAACCTTCACGAAGTTTTGTCTTTTTATAAAGGTACGATTCTTTATAAAAACTCTTAACTGTTTAAAATTTTTATATATTGTAGTTGACTTTATCGAAAATTGGTATTTTTATAAAGTCTTTATAGAATGACTTTATATGAAATGTTTAGAATATTTTTAAAGTTTGTATTTAGTTTTTTGTAAGTTTGACTTAATAAAAGCACGTATTTTTTTTATAAAATCAACATTATAAAAAAAATTATACATTATGAGTATTAATCATGTAATTTTATGAAAACCGAATAAATGTACCAATTTTGTATACAGTAAACCTTATGAAAATTCTATAAAGTTTTATGTTCTTATGAAAAACTTTTTTCATCAAAAGCCCAAACTTTATAAAAATTTTGTATAGTTGACTTTATGAAAAGTCAGTATTTTTATGAGGATTCGTTTTTTATAAAAAATCGCATTTCATGAAAAGACCGGACTATCAAAGCTTCAATAATTGATTTTCCATGTCTATGTACCTATGTACCTTTTTTTACCTTTTTCAATTTCTTAATTACAGAATCTCATTTTCAGAATTCGGAAGACTTGGAAAATCAATTATTGAAGCTTCGAAAGCTTTGTGGACGGTAAGAGTCGCCGCAATAAGAAGTCTTAAATTGCGATGGATGGAAGAAGCTCGCGTGCTTTAAGTTTCGAATGTTTCGATCAACCATAAAATTATTATACTATATTAGAATTGTATAATCTATATCGTATTGCGTCTGTTAAAAACAACTTTCATTCGATTCGTCATTTATTAATATAAGGTTTCTTGAAACCACGTTTACTGTAGAAAAATACGTAAATGTTTATATAAGCTTTAATGACTGTGATTTTAAAACCTAATTTATTAAGTGTTAGGTATTTCTAATGTTATAGCTAAATCAATTCAAAAATAAATATGTGATATTGCAGGGTCTCTTGTCGTAATTTAAGAAGCTTAATTACACACAGGCGAATATTTCATTCTTTAACTGAAAACAGTGAGTACATCTATACCGTACCTGACTGCAACAGGAAGTTTTCAAACCTTAACTCTTTCAAGCATCACTTCAAATTAAACCATAGCATCTAAAGAAAAAGACAGTGATGTAGAAAATTTTAATACTTCTTCTATAATTCTGAATGATACTGACGAGTTACTAGTTATAGCTACACCAAGTACGTCTGGTAGTAAATGCAACATATGATTGGAGTTCCCATTAATTATTGAAGTGTTTAGTTTAGTTCATGAAAATAATAAAACCGAATATGTAAGATTCAAAAAGTTGATAGAGGGTGGATTGTCAACAAAAAACAATTGTCCTTTGTCAACAAAGATTAGCGAAGATTTTGAGAGTAAAAATGGAGGGGAAATTCCTGAAGATCGACTGGCACAAATAGTTCCGCTATGAATAGTTCTGAAAGCTTTTTGAAAATCTGAAGATATTTTAGATTGTATTCTCGAGTATTTGGCAAGATTGAAAACAAGTAAATCAACAATTATTTCTAATATTATGTAAGGAGAAGTATGGAAAAAATACTTCGAATCAGGATGGCGAAATATATTTGACTGCGTCCAGATTTTTTGATGCTTACGAGAAGGGAAATTGTGGTATACTAGAAGAGTGTGTTTTCAATAATATACATTTCTATCACTGCATTCGAAATCTCGTTGCTGACATAATGCACGATCTTGCAGAAGGGATTTTACCACTAGAAACAGGTTTGAATTGGAGGTAAAAAAAAGCATCGCGAATGCAAGTTGACTGCCAATTCAATGGAACATAGGGTAAACATTTGCAAAACAATAGCCCTGAAACAGCATTTGATATTTCCCAAGCGTTTGTTGTCAAATAAAGGGTTCGATCCTGGGTTTTCGACTAGAACTTTAAGAGAATAATATTATAATATAATATAATATAATATAATATATATAATACAATATATAATATAAATTATAATGAGTTAATAATAATTATTATTATTATGAGTTCCTAGTATATTTGCTAAGACTAAAGAAATTTTAATTTCGTCAATAACGAACGATATCTTGTTTTTTTGCGATACGTATGAAACTATTTCTTTCTGCGAGCAACTCTTCGCTCATGAAGTGATTCAAACCACATAAAACTATATTTGTAAAAACAAGCTCATTTGCTTGGTTATTATTCAGTTGTGATGCACAATCATTACAGTGGAAAAGTGTATGTGATAACGCATAGTGATGGATACTAATTTTATCTTATACTTCTGTTTTAATAGTTATTAATTCTGTGTGCAATACTTATTGTTTGTGCGATTTGCTAAATAAATTGTATCTTAATAAAACTGAATTGTTTTTTTTATTTAAAATAAAAGAAAAAATACACTGAGAAAAAAATGCTATAGAATCAAAAGCATTTCTTTCCAAAAGCATGTATATCATGGATACAAATCAATATGCTATAGAATTAGTAACATATTGATAGGTTCTTGTGGTATATTTTTATGAATTAATAGTATACAAGCTTTTGAAAAGAAATGCTTTTGATTCAATAGTATTTTTTTCTCAGTGTATAGGCGGACTAGTCAAACATGATATCGGATAATTGTGATTACACGTACTAGAACATTGTCCGAAGTAAGAACTGTAAACTTTATTTTTCGTATTAGATAAACGGTCCTAGATTCTTCTATTTCATTTATCTGATATAACAATCAATTTCACTTTTTACTTCAGAATATTCTTTTAGAATATTTGTAATTATAATTATCGGTATCATGTGAGTCTTTTTGATTTGGGATTTTAACATTTTTGGCATGATGGGGTTTAATAGCTTGGATCATAGACTTGATTGAGTTGGATACTAGATTTTAAGATCATCGATGACAAATTTTAATATCGTGGATTATAAATTCTAATTTTTTGTTCATTTCTCGTTATTTTGGCATAGGGTCAGATTCTTTTTATTTCCTTCGAATAAAATTTTCACTATTACATATAAAAATACTCAAAAAGAAAGCAAGGCAAACGTTTCGGCCACATATGGGGGCCCTCTTCAGTGCCATAAATTCAAACATTAATTCAAAATTTCTGTAAAACATTAGAATATAGGAGATAATGAGATTAAGGATTATCATAGAATTCAAAAACTTATCTCAAAGCTTGCAATTCAAAATGAAGTAGTCCAGTATGCAGCATCACGATTCGAAAAAATATTTAGAGTTCACTGTGAATAAAAACCGGATAACAAATAAACCGGGAAACATAAAAAATATTCCACACGAACCGACCGCAATTTAAAAAATTTTCTTATTAAACAAGGATGCCAATTGCTTATCAATGGCAGAACGCGAACAAAACCGGGAAACATAAAAAAAATTTTCCACACGAACCGCCCGCAATTAAAAAAAAAATTTTTGTTAAAAAAGAATGCCAAATTGCTCATCAATGGCAGAACGCGAACAAGGTTTACATTTTTCAACTTTTCGTGAAGACTTTGTTACCGGAGTCTCTCACAGAATGATCTGAACTGTTTTAAAAACCGACTCAAGACATGTGGCTTTGCTGACCGAAAATTTTTTTATATAAGAAATCCTGAGAGGTTCTTTTGCTCCTTGAAGAAGACTATTGTCCTATACCGAGTAAAGAAATTCGAAACGTTTATGGTGATTTTCACGAGTGGACGAAGGCGTGTATTTTTCAAGAAACGATTTTTTTATATCAGCTTCACGGACAATCCATTTAACATTGAATTTGCAAGCAAGGCATTACAGAAACATAAATTATTATAATATCTATATACCATATGTAGTTTTACTCAATATTATTTGAGTATGTTAAGCAATAAATAAAAAAAAAAATTGAATGTTGTTTATTACTGCATTCTGATTTATTCTGAGATGTTTTGAAAAATGCTACATTTATCTTTAAAAAATAACATGCAATTTTAGTATTCGTGATATCAAGTATCACATTTTAGGAAGTATTAATAGATTTAGTTTGTTCTGAAAATGGTCAGAACTATGAGATATTCAACCTTTATACTAAATGTGCCATTTTAAAATTTTGAAGTGACATGTTTGATAACATGTCTGCTATTATATTGACCCATAATTCATAGAATTTTTTGTTCATTTCTCGTTATTTTGGCATAGGGTCAGATTCTTTTTATTTCCTTCGAATAAAATTTTCACTATTACATATAAAAATACTCAAAAAGAAAGCAATATTATTATCAATGGCAGAACGCGAACAAAACCGGATAAAAAATAAGAAAATTTTTTAAATTGCGGTCGGTTCGTGTGGAATATTTTTTATGTTTCCCGGTTTATTTGTTATCCGGTTTTTATTCACAGTGAACTCTAAATATTTTTTCGAATCGTGATGCTGCATACTGGACTACTTCATTTTGAATTGCAAGCTTTGAGATAAGTTTTTGAATTCTATGATAATCCTTAATCTCATTATCTCCTATATTCTAATGTTTTACAGAAATTTTGAATTAATGTTTGAATTTATGGCACTGAAGAGGGCCCCCATATGTGGCCGAAACGTTTGCCTTGCTTTCTTTTTGAGTATTTTTATATGTAATAGTGAAAATTTTATTCGAAGGAAATAAAAAGAATCTGACCCTATGCCAAAATAACGAGAAATGAACAAAAAATTCTATGAATTATTGGTCAATATAATAGCAGACATGTTATCAAACATGTCACTTTAAAAAAATAAATTCTAATATTGTAGATTATAAATTTTAACATCTTGGATTGTAAACGAAAATATCTGTAGATTATAAATGTTAAAATCTGGCATGTTTCAGTTTATAATCCAAGATATTATCCGATTCTATCATTTATTTAAAACCTAGAGTTTATGGTTTCAATAATCTAGATCGCTAATCCATAGTTAATAGTCCAAGATTATCCCCGGTAACATATTTTTCATTACCGTTTACAATCCATTTTTCTCAGTGTGTCCGAATAATTGATTTTTGAGCTTTCTTACATCTTGAATTTTTTTTAAAGACGCGTAAAACCATGCTTTAAATAAAAATAGATTCTCGATATTTTTGGAGGATTTCATGATTCATGGCAACCTCATGTCTGGTACTACTACTTACCCTCGGCGGTCTGTAAACCTATCAGCTCGGAGTAATCCCCTTCCCCTGCACTGTTAAAAGCTCGTAGTCGTGCATTGTACAGCGAATTAAAGTGTAATCCACCCACGGTGCAAATCGTCTCACGTCCACAGTAAACTTCCTAAACAAAAGGAATGATTTCATAGAAAAATTTCGAAATCGTTCAAAACAAGATATATAGTAAATAATATTGACTTTTATTTTCAGAGCATTTTTATAACATAGAACAGAAAAAAATTAGGAGAACGTCTGTTTTTTCAACAGTTCTTGAAGTGTCATAATTTCTACAATATCTTCACGAAAAAAACTAAATATTATATTTAAAGAAATTATGGTGTAAAATCTACATTTGACACCCAAATTTGGTAAATATTACATCTAGTTTTTTCTGTGTTCTGAAAATTAATCTTTGTTACATTTGTTTTAACCTATCAAGACCTTTTGGGAAATTTCGCCCGTAAAAAATGACGTAAAAAACTATCCCAATTCTTGACGTCGTTTTTTACGCCATTTTTGACGTCGTTTTTTACGTCATTTTTTACGTGATTTTTTACGTCAAGTTTTTCAATAGGGTATGCAATTACACCAAAGTTTTTGATCATAGAAAATAAAAAACTACCCCTTATTGACGACGGAACCTATATACCTAGTAAAACATCAAAAATATGTAACATTGATATCGAGATGTATAACAAGGACGTCTGAATAGAAAATCGGGAAAAAATCTTGGACGGTATTTACAGGACACGTAATGGTCATATTTTAGTAGCTGTCCAAAATTATAACACTCAACCCTATAAAGCACCTGACAAAATTACCTTCGATGAAATTGAGCAAATAAATACCATAAACGAAACATTGCAAGAAACAAGTTATCCGAAATTCGACAGACTAAACGAGTTGATGAAAATGACGAACCTTAACCATATAGAAGAAGACACTCGAGAAGATATCTGAAAAATCATAATTTACTCCTCAGAAAGTATTTACGTTACCCAAAGATCCCTTGCCATGTACAAATCTAACAGAGCATGAGATTATCCTAGAATCAGGGAGAGTAATCAATTTAAGATCACACGAATTGCCAGAAAAAAACCGAGAAATCTCCCACGAAGAGACACAGAAATTATTACAAAAAGGAATTATTCGACATTCACAATCTCAGTTCAACTGACCCCTGTGGATTGTACCCAAAAGAGGTAACAAGTTGAGAATGGTTATCGACTATAGACAGATAAATAAAGACCCGAACCAGGACGCATACCCCTTGCCCATGATTGACAACATCCTAGATCAGCTAGGGAAAGCCAAATTCTTCTCGTGCTGGTTTTCATCAAATACCCATGAATGAGGAACATAAAAAATATACAGCCTTTTCAAGACAACAGGGTCACTTCCAGTATAACAGAATGCCGTTTGGCTTAAAGAATGCTCCTGCCACATTCCAACGAATGATGGACAGAGCCTTCCAAGGATTAATTGGTCAAAACTGTTTTGTCTATATCGATTATATAGTTATATTTGGAAAGACCATACAAGAACATAATGAAAACATGGAATCTGTTCTCAAAAGAATCTGCAATCTAGGACTTAAATTAGAACCCACCAAATGTGAATGTTTAAAGCCTGAACTAAAATATCTCGGGTATATCATCACCAAGGATGGAGTTAAACCAAACCAAAAAAAAATAGACAAAATTTTTAATTTTAGGGAACTCAAAACAATCAAAGATGTGCAGTCATTTTTAGGTTTAACCGGCTATTACAGAAAATTTATAAAATACTTTTCCACCATTGCAAAACCATTAACAACTTTAACACAAAAGGACACCCTATTCAATTGGAATGGCAAATGTGAAGAATCTTTCAAAATCTTAAAAGCTGCACTCACTACTGCCCCAGTGCTACGCTTCCCGGATTTTAAAACACAGTTTACTCTCAATACATATGCTTTTAAACAAAGCTGAACAAAATTATACAACCTCAGAAAAATCCGGCTCCGGATCCGACGCCGGAACTTAATAAGATCCTGCGTCGGATCCTACGCTGGAATCTGCGCCGGAACCTACGTCGGAAACGTATTCGGAACCTGCGTCGGAAACGTGGTCAGAACCGTTGTCGGAATTTGGGACCAGATCCACCGTCGGATCCGACGTCAGATCCTATGTGTATCCTGACAGGAAAATTTGTAAGTTTTTAAAAAATTAAAAAAAAAAATTTCTTAACTAAATGAACAAATTTGGCCTCTTCTGCAACTTGCCAAGTAAAAAAAGGGCATTATAATGAGGTTTATTATTCAATATTGGATTTATATATGTACCATAATTAAATTTATGTTTGAAATATGCAGAAGTGGTGATTTAAAAAATGCGCTATTGCAAATGTTTATAGTTAGGTTTATTCTCAAATAATTGACACACTTTTATTATTACACTGCTATTATCATACTATTTTATTAATAGAAATTCAAATTAGGCATGACACACAGGTACTCATTTTCGTTTACAATAATGTGAACACAAATTTTATTAATTAAATTTGTTAATACCGCACATTCTGTCGATTCTATGTCTATGATTTTTTTTTAACATTCTGTACTCATTATTAAAAACATTTACCATGACTAGTTTCTGAACAATAATGTATTCCTTCTTCGTAACCCTGTCCAGGATAAAATAATTCAGTTTAACGTACGAATTATCTTTTAACATAGCGTATGTATTGTCAGAACGTGTGTTAGTTTTTCCTGAAGACGTAAATAGACAACCATTTTTAACCATTTACAGCAGGAGGAGGATCAAAATATCTAATTGAATTCAGTTGAAAAGTTTTTTGTACAATCTTCGTGCCAAGGGTTGTACAAAATTGTTTCACAACAACGGAAGCATTAAAGTTTTTTTTCAACATACATAAACTGTATTGCAAACTTATTCGCCGAAATATTTGATGATGAATGCACTTAGCTGCATGAATTCCTTTCAACAGTTGTCCGTTTCCCGATTCAAATGCAAATGCATTATGAGCCCACAGTGGCCCCCAATCGTAAACACTTTTAAATGAGTGCAAAAGTAAATGCACATTAAACGTCATAGCTACTTTAGAATAAAGTTTTTCCGTACCAGCTACAAATTGGTGCAGCAATTGATCGGCCAAATCTATCTCAAAATTTCGAATTTCAGCTTGAGATAGAATGTAGAAAGCTTATATGAAAAGAGACCAATGCATCAGAAATTCACGTGGCACTATATCGAAAAGAATTGGCAAGCTGAAATAAAGGGTCCAGTTTTCCCACTCGCGAGCTTTCCAAAATTCCTTTTCAGAAAAAGGACGAGTTAATCTGCCTACCTGATGAGGACATTTTATATTCTCTAGAAAGTTATCAATTGTAGGTATTAACCGGCGAGATAATAATCCTACCTTTTTCTTTTGTTCCAAATAACGATTTCGCAATTTGTTTAGCTACTCCGGTACAGGCGTGCATGCTATCTGGTACACAACCGCGAATTAGATCGAATTTTATTAAATCTATTGAAGATGATCGCGATTTTACACCAAAGACTGGATTTTGTGGAGTTCCTTCTTCGGCATGTAGAATGGTATCTGCCATACTTCGATTCATTACAACGGTATTAAGTAGAGGATATTTCATACATCCACCCGAACGGGATTTCGATGAGTTTTGTACCCACATTCCAGGGTGAAGACACAGACCGCAACCGTTTTTGCCGTTGAATTGAACAAATCCTTGAAGTGGTGCTCGTGCTACTGAGTCAACACAGCAAACCAGTGGAAAAAGTCTAATACAACGTTGGATACCATTAATATTGCACTTAATTCCCGTTGTTGAAAGCTGACTCATATGTTCTACAAACGGTGCAAGAAAGACGTTCATGTCTGGTTTGTCTTTACCAAACCAATGTCCTACCAATACCAACTCTTTAGTTCGCACGTTGTAAGGCGATTCATTCACCATTAAATATATCGACCAAATTGAACAGGTAGAGCTCTCAAACAAAGGCGCTCCATCAGTATTGAACGTTGCTGTTGCGTACTGGTGTTTATCTGCTTCGCTTAATGATTTTACAAAATTTTGATACATTTTTCCATCGTAAATATCATTCATGAACCCTATCTTATAAACCCTCTCATTCATAACGAAATTATAATATCCAGAATTACTTTCTATTAATCCAGCGATAGGAGATGAAGCGTCCATTGTTATGAAAAATTTTTTATCGTCCTAGTTCTTAATATCAACTCTATTGTTGCATGCTTGACATATTACATAACGATGCCCGCATACCCCCGACATTTAATACAAATCGCATGAAAATGTGCCCATTTCTTGGGATAAAATAATTTATCTATTAAATATTGTGTGTTCGGCAAAATGGGAGTTTCAAAAATACAATGGATTACAGAAAATAACTGAAATGTTGCAGTTAATGAAAACGCATTTACAAAAGCATATCTAACGACCATTATGATTATTTCCCCAATTGTTTTCGTAATTGGTACTGCTGTTGGTTCCTTAAAATCAGTTCTGGACATCATGCCTTCCAGAGTAGTATATTTTTTTGGTAGAAGTTGTATTTCTTGTTCATAGAGCTCTCTTCTTGATTAAAATGATAATTGCTTTTGACCGCATCCTTGAAGAAATCATCTTCTTCGTATTCACTCTGTAACGTGAATCTAAATAAACCTATGTTCGATTACCTATGTAATCGTTAATATTATTTTAAATAATGTAAAAGATGATATTTATCTCCCCATGAAAATGGAGTGAATGTAGTACTACATGAATTACTTTGTAACTTTTTAAATTAAAACTGCATTATGCGATGATAAAGAATTCTCTGATATGATGAAAGTATAAAGAATATAGGTAATTAACGTTATTAAAGTTTTTTCATCAAAGAAATTACTAACCCGAAACTTTAATGTAGTGCGAAGATGAAGTTGTCACACATTTTGTTTACGTAAAGTCAGAAATAATTTAGAGGGAAAATAATAACAATCAACAATACCTCAGTGTGCAATGTTGCAGGGCTGTCACTGTCTAAATCGTCTGCTAATTCTTCCATTACATGATGAATTTCTCGAAGTATATGTAGTGAAATCTCAGTGTCTTTTCTCAAGATCTATAAAATATTATTGTAAGTATTAATGTCGAGAGAATATTATGATAAAGACATGGGCAAGATCGAGCTATTGAGAAAAATATTTTCAATCAATACAAAATGCAGATTGTCAATTTTACACTAGAATTTTAAAATTTCCTGATATACAATTTGAACTGCGATTTCCAACAATAGGACTTTCTAGAAATAAAAAAAACATCTTTCAATAAGCTAAAGTAACAATCACCAGAAACTGAAGAAATTTTCTTAAAAATGCCAAGAATAATTGATTTAGATCACAGTAAACTTTCACAGTCAAAGTTGTTATTACCGAATCAACATTTGTAGAAATGATTTTTTCTTCCAAATCCTGAATTTCATAATCCTTTTCACCTCGCTTAGCTTCTGAAACATTTCGTAATTGGTGCATGATGTCTCATTAGCTGCAGATAACACCCCATCTGTCTTAGGCGGTTCTTCACTTGCTGAAGTGAGTAGTAGTTCATCGCTTGGGTTTGAAACGTTGCTACTCATAAAATTTTCTTGTATCATCGAACTTGGATAGCTGTTTGCGTCCACTTCAGTTGCATCACTGGAGCGTACCCCTTGTGAACTCACTTGTTTGTGCTGAAAGTGAACGATGAATTAAGAAAAACATCTTTGATTTTTAATTATTACATACCTCTTTTATGCAAGCGAGAGAATTTCGAAGTGGTTCATTGACTTGTATTGAATTTTATTTATCATTTCGATGAATGCAAAGAATAAGGTTATATTTCGGCAGTTCAGATATGAAACTGTTATCTTGGTGGTGAAATCCCCAAGCTAGAAAATTGCTGTTTAAATTTTTTTAGACATATTAGCATCATCTGCAAACACAGTTCCTTTGGTTTCTGACTCCCCAGCTGTAACCTTTTCATTCCAGTTGAAGCTTTATTTTTACAGAAATATAAAATATCGGTGTCAGGTACTTACTTGCTCTCTGCAGAGGTTTTGGTAACGGTACCATGTGGATTGAGGAATATCACTTTGTGATACACATTTCTCACAATCTTTCCATTATAAAGAAACAGGTTTGCATTTTATAGTATTTGCAATCAATTTTATGACAAATAGAGTACAAAATAATTGTGTATAATAACATTTTTCCATTGCAGATCTATCATTTAACAACGATGTATTAAATGAAATATTTCCGAATGATTTAAATGATTTAGTTGAAGAAAGCAATCGATTCCAAACTCCAGAAGCTTTTGAAAATTATGTTCATGAACCTGCTTTATCCGGCTTTTCAACTTCTCACGAAAGGCCACATCAATTTTTAATCGGAGAAGAGAAAAGCATTATTCAAGGAGTTGAAGCTTCTACCTCCAAAAATGAAAAAGTTTATCTTCAAGTAAAAAATTTACTTAAATTAATTAACATTTTTAAGGATAAAAAATATGTTTGCTTTTATAAGAATCAAAAATTTGTTTAATCAATAAAAGAATTTTTCTAACATTTCGTTGTCCAAAACATGACACAATTACTCTATGACCAACCTTTCTTCTGATGGCGCAGTCCGTTTTCTGAAATAAATAATGTCATAAATTATTCATAACAAATTCCCTGTTCCTTGGACTACTTGTCTATCCTTCAAGCACAAATTATTAAATTCATTTTAATTTCAAATTAGAAAAACATTAATTTACTTAAGCCTCTATTGGCCTTAAGGAGAGCATTCTAATCATAATATACTTGGCTCTCCATTTTCTATACACATTTCTGTAACTTACTTATTATTGAGTAATTTACAAATAGTTGAAAACGATTTTGTCGGTTTTCATTTATTTTTAAAGCATAATAAGAAAAGAAGGTTTCGTTAATCAGTGATTTTTCAGTCTTTTGCAGCTGTTTTTAATTAACGGTTCTGATTTTATTTATCAAAAACGTTTTTTTTAAAAATTCTTCATTCAATTTTCTGGCAGAACTATGCCGACAAGATACAAAAAAATGTTAACAAGTAGAATTGTTATTCTTCAAAAGATGTACAAATTTTACATTAACCATGTTTTCATAGAAGAAATGTTTTGTTTGAATTGTGAAAAATACTTTTAAAAGTGAAAAATAACATTTTCACGCCAAACAACGTGATACATGAAAAAATCGTACAAAAAAAGAGGGGCATTGCTAGTTCATCTTCTCTCTTCAAATATGTTGGTTTATTATTATAAAAGTATATCCGTTTCAAACACAGTCACAATTTTGTCTAACAAGATTGATTGTAAGTTGTTCAATTGCAATATTCGTCACAATATAATCGCGGGTGGACCTTGCATTATTTTTACTAAACATGCTGAGTCCTTGGATTGCTGCAACCACCCATCTAACCGTCAAATCGCGATTTGTGATTGTAACCTCTTTTAACACTTATACTTACAGATTTCTTTCCAAAAATGTTCATTTTTCAACAAGATAATAGTGCCCAGATGTCCTTCAGTTTTTTTACGTCTGCGCCCTATTATTTTTTTGAACAATAAAAAATTGTACAAAAAAAACCGTAGGAACTAACTTACTCACATTGTGAACATTCACATACATTTAAAAATTGTTTCCCTTATTAACATAATCTCTTCGTGGTTCCAAAATTGAATTTGGAGGTTGGAACTTTAATTAGAAAAATATTAAATATTAAGCAGCCCATAAGTATTATTCAAAATATTGTATTCAAAGACCAAAAATAAAAATTAATACAACCGAAAGTTTTCAAGAATATATGTTTATATATATTTACTCTATCAAAGAGATAAAGAGAATATCCATATACTTAGCTCCTGAATATCCTTATCTGCATACATCGTGGTTCCTAGCTTGAACTGTATGCACTTCTGCAAAAAGTAATTTCCAACTTTTTCACTAATAAAATTTTATGAAACGAAACTTCGAACTTAAAATTAATTACGTGTAGGCAATTGACTATAGGAAAAGAATGAAGGTTACGTTATGAATATTTTTTCCGATAAATCGATATGGTTCGTTTAGTTTATTCACACGCTTCCATCATTTAATTCAGTCTATTCGGCTGTTTTTGTCTGTGACGTATGAGCAAGAGTCGAATGAAGTCACCTGACATTCAAAATTTGGTAGTGATTTGTTTGCTTGTTCTCGAAGGTCTTATTTTCGATAACGTCGGAATAAGAAGTAAATTAAAATAATTAAAGAATAACGTAGAACGGAAATTACAATGGCGGAGAGTGACGAAGCAGGAGAAATTGTTAATACGTTGTCACATGCCTCCGTTCTGTATATAAACGAAGGATTTATTGATACAATTCCGACATGTGACAATGAGAGTTTTTTCCCAAGAGACGCAGAAGGTTTCGATCGTCAGAAAAAGTATAAATATTGGCTAGATGACGGCGAATTCATCTATATCAATATTCTTCGCTTGGGATCTAAGCATACGTCAATTGTTCTAAATATATATTTTTATTTATATTATATCTATATTTTTCTGACATTTTCTACTGGTTGAAATAATTCTTCATCTGCTGCAAGATTTTCTTACATTTTCATGTTTATTATTTTTCTGAAAGTGCAAAACAAAAGAAAAAACTAACCAAAAGTCGCATAACTGATAAAAATAAAGAAAGTTCGTTAATTTCGAGATTTTTTAGAAATACTTTATTTACATTTTGAAGCACCAAATCTTTGATTCCTATGACATGTTATTCATCAATTGATGTTTTTTCTCGTCTGGGGCGCGCTTTGTCTTCAACGCGTTCTCTGCCTTTTCTGAACATTTTATTCGTGATCCATACTTACAAGATGATAAAATGTAATAGTCTTCAGAGATTATAATATCAATATTGCCCCTTGTAAAAGTGGGAGAAAGAGCTCGAACTAATGAAATTTCAGAGCAACGAATTTCCTTAAAGCCTTCCAACTCCTTGGCTTCGGGAAAATAATCGACTTCAGACCCAAACACTTCGCAAGGGTGCCACCCCATGGTAACGTAATGTTCACTGAAAGAAATGCTTAAAATTTAACTGTGTTTAATAAGAAAAAAAGTTTAAAAAAAAATTATTTCATAATATTATATTATGTGCCTAGGCGCATAATGGGGGTTATTACGCGACGAGCGACAATGCTTGCAGGAGATCGAAGTCGAGACTTAGCTGAGGCAAAGCTGAGACGAAGCCAAGGCGCGATCAGTCCTGCGAGCAGTTTAAGCGAGTCTCGTAATTACCCGACACGGTGTTTTTATACGACCAAAAAGTTTACCGGATTTGACGCTAAAAAGTACGTACGTAATTCCATTCCTTGAGCCTCAAATAACTCAAAACGGTCAACCCCAAAATCGTAGCTGCTCCTTTTATCGAGATATCCTTACAGAAAGGTTATTTCTTTGAAAATCATGAATTGATGTATTGAATAAGAATTTTGATGAGTTTAAGCTTGATTATTTAAATTTCACAAATAAATTATCGATTATTTAGAATGCCACTCTCAGCTTTTAACCCAGGATCAACTTCGAGGACGTGATGACATGGCTGACCCCATAAAAAATTTTCGGCCACATAATATATATGGAAACTAGACACTTGTATGTAGATGACTCTGACTGCAGGAACGCAATAAACATGTCGAATTGCATGATAATGACGCTCCCCTAGTCTCAAGGCACTGCACTTAGAGTACTCTCCAGATTTCTTACAGATTTTCTTCAAAATAATATTTTGTTAATTTTCTTCTATTTGAACTATTTTATCGATAAAGTCGCGCAAAATCAAAATAACTTCAAATTATATGTTCAAGGATGTGACAAAATTTTATTCTATTTCTTTAAGTTTATTATTATTTCAGTGTTAGTGCATTCAATTTTTTTATTTCAACTATTAAATATTGAGCAAATTATTAGTTGAGTGTTAGTGCATTCAATTTGTTTATTCCAACTATTAAACATTGAACAAATTATTACTTCAGTGCTAGTGCATTCAATTTGTTTATTTCAACTATTAAACATTGAGCAAATTATTAGTTCAGTGTTAGTGCATTCAATTTGTTTATTCCAACTATTAAACATTGAGCAAATTATTAGTTCAGTGTTAGTGCATTCAATTTGTTTATTTCAACTATTAAAAATTCAGCAAATTATTAGTTCGGTGTTAGTGCATTCAATTCGTTTATTTTAACTATTAAGGCCATGGATCAACCACATCAGCTGATGAATTGAGTTCCATGCGTATCGATTTTTTGCCCACATTTAAAATTCCAAGTTGGATAAAAGCGGGGATATTTTGGGAAATGACTAGAAAGTAGGAATGAAAAGTCGTGACAAAAGCGTTGAATGTATAATGAAAAAAAGTTTTATAATTCCTACAGAAATACCGACGCACATAACCTCGTACATCACCTGTCTATATAGTTACCTCTGTCCTCTGTATTGCGGACGAGAACAGAAGTAAAGTTTGTGCCACCTAACAGCACTGTCGATAAAAAGGGGAGCTCCAAGATTGACAGTGATAATGTAGATATTTCGTGATTTTTCGTTCGCATTTTACAGGTATTTCATCATTTGAATTAATAAATGTTATCGTGATATTCATTCATTGTTACAAATGCGAGTTATATCAACGAGGTTTACGAATCGTTCATTTTAGTTTACCTGTTGATTATCATTCTTACCGACAATCAGTGCCCGCTTTTTGAATTTAGCACCTACAGTGCGACACTATGCATAGGTGGCGCTTCAAAAAATTCTAGATTTTTGTGGTAATGTTATCAATTACATAAAATAATTTTTGTATTTATTTCGATATTCGACACCCAAGAAACCTGCCTTAGTACTTTCGTATTCACGTTCCAAAATTTCAGGTCGATATTCCATTTCCTGTGGAAATGGCGTTACAGAGCTGTAATTGCCGATAACTCCCAGTTTTATTTTCTAAAAAATAAAATTTTTGCAAAATTTTTAGTGAAACGAAGTTAACAGACGATCCTCCCCGCCTTTTATTACGTCCTTCGAATTTTCAAGTAGATATATTAGAAACAAAAAAAGTTATCTTACATGGTTCGATTAACCTACGAATTTGGTCACGTGACCCGGTTGATCCATGGCCTTAAGGGTGTATTCTAGTTCGTGGGCTAAAAAAATAGGCTATTTTCGGGAATTTTGTGTGAGCATTCTATGGAAGATATGGATATAAAAATTGTTAGGTATGATAAATAAAGTCTTAAAATACAAAAAAAAATTTTCTCTTGTTCATTTTTAACTTTTACATACGAAATCCGTATTTGAACGCAAGGCAATAACTTAGTAACAAGTTGCCTTCTCCATGATATCTTAGGAACGGCTTATCTGAAACAAAAAAACCAAAGCTTTTTGGATTCGGTATGACAGTGGCTACAAAATGAACTAAGGACATTAATTTTCAACTAATTTTGATAATTTTATGTAGAAAAAACCAAAAAAATTGAAATTAGTTGTTTTTTCGCTGTTTATTGTTTAAAAAATATAGTAAAAATCAAAAATTTAACATGATTGTAGTTCACTTTGTAAGTTCTTATGTGTAGAATATGTGGTTAAAATTTCAGAAGGATCGGTCCACTGGTTATGTAGAAATCGTGGAGCTAGTCCGAAAAAACGTTGTTTTGAGAAAAACGCGTTTAAAGTTTTTTTTAACAAAAAATCATTAAAAAATCTTACATATACATATAACCAACTAGAATGCACCCTTAAATATTGAGCAAATTATTAGTTCAGTGTTAGTGCATTCAATTTGTTTATTTCAACTATTAAACATTGAGCAAATTATTGGTTTCTGTTAATTGAAAGTTACTAATCTTTTTCTTTCCAATAACCAGTTTTTTTCCACATGGCCCACAAATTTTGCTTCGATTTTCTTCGTGAGAGCATTTTGTACTTGGATGTGCAGGCACAATGGAACTGTGGTCACTACTTTGCTTCGATACCAAAAACTATTCAATGTCGGGTATTTGTATGTAGGAGCACATTTGATATAAGTTGAATCCGCGTGCTCATGCGTACGAGCACCTGATTGTAAACACGAACGAAAAAATTTAATAATCGGGGAATATAGACAAGGTTTAGTAAGTAGTCGCGATTCTCGGAAACGATCCAGAATATATTCAAATGTAAACATAAACACAGATTCTTCAATATGATATTATACAGGTTTTACGATACGAGAAAAGAGCAGTCTTCAAATTTTCTTCGCTTTTAGCTTTGGTTTTTTATTTATTATCAACATTTTTTAACAAACACTTAACTAATACATTTATTTAAGCATTGTGCAAATATTCTGCTTACGCAAAATCATACATTTACATATTGCAATTACTTGTGAAATTTATATAATCAAGCTAAAACTGATCAAAATATTTATTTATTACATCAATTCATCATTTTTCAAGCAATAATCTTTCTGTAAGGATATCTCAAAAAAAGGAGCAGCTACGATTTTGGGGTCAACGGTTTTTAATTATTTGAGGATCAAGGAATGAAAGTACATACGTACTTTTTAGCGTCAAATTCGGCAAACTTTTTGGTCGTATAAAAACACCGTGCCGAATTGTATGCATTGGCACATATTCTATTTTATGTGACTTCGATGTGTATGCGAGTTTTTATGCGTAAAATCGAATCTAATCTAGTATTCATCATGATTCTCGTCCATTGCACTTGATATTTCGCGACTAGTTCCGACCATTTTGATTTTATCGATCTTGTGTAGTAGTAGCGTATTGTAATAGAGCATGCGCAGTTCAAATGTACAAGGCTTTGTCAGTACGGTGCCAAAGCTGTACGAAGAAGAAGAATAAGAAGAAAATTACGCTCCGCTGTAATGCACAACATTACGCTACTCTCAACTGTAGCGTAAAAACGAGTTTACGCGCCGGAGGCACATAAATTAATTAATCCAGTGATAAAAAAACATAAAGATGTATTACGTCAGAAAAGCAACACTTCTCTTCTTAAAAGATATCCTACTTTTATGTTAGGATCAGAAGGATTCTCTCTAAGGGATGAGGAATAGTCAGTGAACAGGAAGTGTTTGATTATATGAAAGATATTTATTAACATAAAATTAACGGTGAGTAAGCACTATGGAAATGGAAAAAATATAAAAGATTCGAAGTAGGTAGTAATTACCCTTGGTTGAAAGTTAGTTTCTTATGATTGAGTCCAGTGGGTTGAATGTTGTAACTCGAGTCCTCACTTCGTAGGTGTTGCGATGAATCTAAATTAGACTGTAAACTTGTGGTCTAGCTGGTTGGGATGGTTGATTCTCTGATCCCGGTTTGTCTAGAAGATTTTCAAAGGTGATTCACCTTCACTTTTTACTGGCGTTGAACTCGGCGTTGATTTTACTGAATTATAACTGGACCAACTTCGGTGAAAAATCTGATGAGACTTCTATTGGAACTTTCGCTTTTTATAGGCTTTTGAAAGGTCAACTATGACGAGCTATATGCTATGACAAGTTACATGTTATTACAAGTTCCATGTATTGACTCTTATGTGTGTGATAAGTGCATGTGGTAGTGCATTGGTACTGTAGGGCTTCATTCACCTTCTTTTTGGGTCAGCTAATATGTTATCATGAGTGGGTATTATAACGACACATGGTAATTCCATATTGATCATTATGTTGATCTGTTGTGAATAAATTTTTCGTATCATGAATATTTACAAAGTTACAGATTCTCAAATTTCTTCTAAACTTTTCCTGCTAACAGCAGTAGTTTACTTGATAAAAGTTGAAAATGAAAAAAATGAGACTTTGAGAATCTGTAACTTAGTAAATATTCATGATACAAAAAATTTATTCCAAAGTTTTTTTAGAGGACTAAATGTACTACAAAATTGTCATTCAACTTTTTGTCCTATCTTAAATAGTTCAGCTTAAAAATTCAAAGAATTCAAAATTTCTAGAAATTAAAATTTTGAGGCTCTGTAGAAAATGCAATATTGATGATAGGAATTCGGCTGAATAGAATTTTTCATAGAGAAATGAATTCTGAATATTTATCATTTATATTTTGCAAATATCAGTGGGAATTCGCAAATTGAGTTCGGAGCCAAGGTGTATATTTTGTAATGACAGTAGTGACACTCAAATCACACTTTTCAAGGTAAAATTTTGGAAAAAAGTAGGTATATTTGAAAAATTCGTGTGACCTACAAGCTAAAGTATAGTGAAATTATTTTACCAACAAGTCAAGATAGGTGCCAATAAGTACCATGAACACTATTATAGCAATTTTACGGCTATCAAGAAATATTAGATTGTTCTACAAAATTTGAAGGTGTACTCGTGTCAAACACTGTACTTTTTCCAATATATTAACATATTAATTATTATATATATATATATATATATTAATATATATATATATATATATATATATATATATATATATATATATATATATATATATATATATATATATATATATATATATATATATAATTTCCCATTTGTCAAGCAAGCGACTGACAGTTGCGTTAAATTTGTTCAAACAACTGATAGCTACATTTGAATTTGTATGAATAGTAACGGACCTTGTTTACTTTTTAGGCCGTTTCTATAAATTTTCAGTTCGTTGCTACGACTTTTCAGGCCGTTGCACAGTGGAGTGAAATAGAAAAACGAGGTTCAAAATCATTTTCTGAGCTGAATTCTTGACCGATTTGAGATTTTTTTTTTGAAAAATCCAACATTAAATCTTAAAGAGATCACTGCAGGCCGATTTTTGAATTTCTTGTTGTTACAACATTTATGTTAATCTAAATAGCGGAAAAAATGTCGATTTTTCGAATTTTGTTTTTAATTTCTTCGAGTAAATTTTTCCTAGGCCTGTCACACCCCAGCTCCGATGCGTAGGAGTATATAGAGTGGAATAATTTTGTTGACATGTGAATTCATTTGTTATGAACAAATAGATATAACAATTAGTCAACGGAATGGATTGGTCATTTGTACAATCCAATTAAGCATCGGAATCAATCGTTCCCATCTCTAAGATGATATCTCATCATGAAAATTCGTCATCCGTTATTATTTGTTAACTTTAACAACAAATAATATGAACAAATGCACAGTATGGGCATTTGTAGGCAAAAACGAGCGGAATTTCTTCCGAATCTTCATCATAATACATTGCTTGTGATGTTGACAGATGTTATCTTGTCATCCGACATTATTTATCAACTTTAGCAACAAATCATATAAACAAATGCACCATATGGGCATTTGTAGGCAAAAACGAGCCGAATTTCTTCCGAATCTTCATCATAATACATTGCTCGTGATGTTGACAGATGTCATCTTCTCATCCGACATTATTTGTTGACTTGAGAAACAAGATTGGGTGTATGAATGCACAAAATGGGCATTCATGCGGAAGAAAATATCATCGATAATTCTTTTCAGGGTTTCAAATGGACAAATGCACATTATTGGAATCTTTGTGCTGAGAAAATCATGATTCCGAAATTATAAGCTCAAGAGCTTCAGGGTCGAGAACCCTACTGACGTGTTTCCAGTCTTGTCTGAAATATGCCAAGTACGCATCGGATGAAATCAGCAGTTTATGCGTCAAATCAACATTTTTTGCGAACCGACTACATTTCCGAGTATTGAACTCACGAAAACGTCTGAAGTCTTTGTTCCGTGCTTCTTGGGCTTCTTCCGACAATAAACTGATGGGAATAATGAAGGATTCGATAATTTGTGCACCGTGCAAGAGGATCTTATGCACAGATGATGACATGTAGTACCAGTTGTAGAGCTCAACATACAGCTGTGCAGTTTCAAATACATATGATTCGTATTTTACTGCATCGATCTCCCGTCCACAAGAACCTGCAAAATGGTATTGAATCGTTTGATAAGTCGGACATCAACACCTGTGATGTTCGATGTAAGTTCAGGATCTCTAAAGAATCTACGTGCTGTGTTCCCGTCATTTGAGTTTCCAGCGCCATGTTTAGGAACGTCTATTATCAGGCCCATTTCTTCCCGAAATTCTTTCTGGATCCTCAACTTGGCCTCTTTTACAAGTCTTTTTTCTTCTGCTGTTCTCGCTTGCCAAAGGCGAAATGCTGAATGATACGCTATGTTGAGGATGAGAACCATGAAACGTATCTTAGCATGGAGTGGTGAAAGACCAAGCTCATAATCCTCTTTATTCACATGCTTCTGCATCACTCTATCTAATTTGTTCATCTCCGAAGGGTTGGCTTTGCATAAGTGACAACTTGCTGCACTGGGCGTTTTCGTTAGATTCTGAGCTACTTTCCCATCCAACATAGTAAGTAGCATCTTATGATTGACCTGGCATCTGAATTTGCCATAGGCGATTTTGGTTGGCCTAAGACATTTTATTTCTTCTTTGATTCGATCGATCTCAGACCTCGTCAATTCGGGTGTTTCTTTAGCGTATTGATACGCTAATGGTGTGCATAATTTTGTAGATCCGGGGTGAGGATTTTTCCAGATCTCTTTCGATTCTGACTCCAACATGATGGGTACCATTGAGACCATGAAAAGGCTACCATCAGATGCCATTCCTCCAGGAAGCTTTTGCTTATACGTGCTTTGATCTGATGCCCCATCACAACCGTATTTCAAGGAACGTTTCAGCGATTTGATATTCTCTTCCAGTATACAAGTTTTAATTTCAGGAATCAGCAACAAACGATTTACTATATGATCTACAAGTGGTTGTAGTTTGATCGTAGCACCTTTGTCAGTGATTGTCATTGCCGAATTAGAAGGATAGCATCTTTTCTTTGCATCCATCAGATTACTGTAAGGAACATAAATGTCTGCATTTTTTTCCTTCGCTTGCAACCGAATGATTTCATATTGATGCCTTGAAAGTTTGGCATCTTCAATCAGTGCGAGAGTTTGGTCGTCAGTGAATCTTACTGTACTCGTCAAATTCTCATTTTCTTCTGGTTCATTCAAAAGTTGACTTATTTTATTCACCAATTTGATTCTTCCATCTGCTCTCAAACTACTAAGGAAAGCATGTTGGATTTCAATCGCAGAATAATTCTCATGAATGGATTTCACTTTCCTTTTCTTAGTCGACTTCGAGCTGTCTTCAAAATCTTCTCGAGATCGTCTACCAATCTTCGTTTCAGTCATTTTTATTGTGATGTTCTTCCGAATCCAATCAGCATATCTGGTTTGGAACAAGGCTCCATCGTGAAAGCACAATTTCCAATTATTCCGAAAAGAATGGAAGAAGTAAGGCAATAGTTTATCAGTGACTGTTTTGATTTGATCATCTGCAACAGTATGACGTTCCCGAACGTGATCCAATAAGAGAGCGCATAAGTCTTCGTCACTCATTCGTGAATTCGGAACTGAAATATTGCATAACTCTTCAATTGGTACCACTATAGTATCCATTTTTCAGCGTATTAGACACCGAACAGTGGGAGAAGAAATTCAACAGGAAAAACTGAAAAAACGATTGAACTTCTTCCGAAGTGATCAAGAACCGCCAAAATATCTCTTAAAACTATGAATATAAAAAACGAAAAACACCAAATAGTAATAGAAAAAGTTGAACAGGAAAAACTGAAAAAAAACGATTGAACTTCTACTGAAGTAATACTTATTTCTAGGAAACAATGAAGAGATTAATCAAGGATATCTTCTGTGAAGAAGGAAAGAATTCATTGGAAAATGAATAGGAATAGTACAATTAAAGGAAATCAATACAATTTCATGTAACGAGACACGAATGTCAAGTTAACCAAAAAGCAACGGAAGAAAACCTTTTCCGTGAATGGAACAGCAATTTGCGTGGAACAAATAATTACATTCCAGAAGAGTGTTTTATCAGTAGATGATATGAATGTGAGTTTTCAAAATGATTGGATTATCATTCCATAATTATAGAACAGGACAAATGTTCACTGCTCAAGTGTCATGACGAATATGTCGCTAAAAAACAGCTGTCTAGTACCCAGAATGCCAACGGGCATCGAGCATGCGTATATTTGATATGCCACCATCTAGCGGTGACGAATGATATTTATACTCATCAGGATAGTCAATGACATGTACACTCGTTTAGATTATTTTGTTGCTAAAGTCAACAAATAATGTCGGATGAGAAGATGGCATCTGTCAAAATCACGAGCAATGTATTATGGAGAAGATATGGAAGAAATTCGGTTCGTTTTTGCCTGCAAATGCCCATATGGTGCATTTGTTTATATTATTTGTTGCTAAAGTTGATAAATAATGTCGGATGACAAGATAACATCTGTCAACATCACAAGCAATGTATTATGATGAAGATTCGGAAAAAATTCGGCTCGTTTTTGCCTACAAATGCCCATATGGTGCCTTTGTTTATATGATTTGTTGCTAAAGTTGATAAATAAGTTTGTTTATAACAAATAAATACAGTCGTTACTTTTCATTCCATTTAAAATTTACCTTTTTCTTTCACCTTTCAGTCTAGTTATTTTTTTCGAACGAAATACGATCGAAATATGAATAAATAACTGCTCAATAAATTGTTGATAAATAATAAAAATAATTTATTGTTATAAATTTATGTAGCCAATAACGAATCGACGGCCTCATCTTCTAAGAGTCAACTTACACTGTCTTGTCAGCCAAGCACGAGTTCGACAGGTAATTCCAGCCAGGATGGACCTTCGAAAGCCCAATACAGAGACTGAAAAACCTCTTCGTTGAGGTGAATTGCGCTGCGAAGGACAGAGGGAGGATAGACTCTGCCTTTCATGGAGTCGTTGGTAAGTGCGGATACGTCCGCCACCTCTCCCTCGTGGTCGATGTGGAGATTCCCGACATTGATCTCACCACGGAGATCTCGGAAGTCCAAGAGGCTGTCTATGAGAATACAACATCGGAGCTGATGGTCACCATGACGAAGAGGCCTTTTAGAGGTGCAAATAAGGCCTTCATCAAATTGGAGGAATCGCGTGCTCTGAAGCTGCTCAAAGTGACACACATCAAGATCGAGTAGGTCTCTTGCAGGGTAGGAAGGAAGACGGCGGCCAGTAAATGCTACCAGTGCTTAGATTTCGGGCACCTGGCCGACCAATACGGCACTGATAGTTGCAAGATCTGCTGGAGGTGCGGTGTAGAGGGACACACTGCGGCTGCCTGCGTAGACAAACCGCGGTGCTACCCACGGTGTGCCCACTTCCATATATTTCAAAGGGGTGCATACAGATGGTGGCGGGGTGAATGAATTTATATCAGCAAAATCTAGGGGAAGTAGCAAGAACTAGATTTCACAAAAACTAGCCATCCCCCCTTCCACTTCAGATCCAGCAATAATGAGCGCGAAATTTTCGCCTTGCTATGCGAAAAAGGAAAAATTCGGATTTTGTTATATTTGAGGTTATTTTACATAGCTTAAATCAGCTTTGAAGGGGACTGGAGTTTTATCTTCATAGACACTTAAATGCGGATTTAAAACTGAATGACAAAAATACTTTTTAATGCAAGCTTTCTTACTGGTTTTTACAATATGATAATACGTAATGAATTTTTATAAACAAAACGAGAAACCAAGCCTTTACGAGTTTTATTTTAGATTCAAAACAAAAGTTATTGGTGACACCCGATTTGCAGCTACAACTATTTCCATTTGGAGGGCAGTCAATCAAGCACTGCTAGTTATTGGCACATTAGTCTAGGTATTAGCAATTTAAAGATCGAAGATCATTAAAGTCACTAGAAATCGCAATCAATTTTAATCAATTACAACATGTCTACCGTGCACGACGTTCATTTCGATGACACACTAGCAGCGACTAGGGGACGTAGCAATCACTATTTTTCTTTCGCCACTTGGCCTATAGGAGTGGGCACACCGCGGTGCTACCTCTGCGCTGAGAGAAAAGGAAATCCCTGGATCGACCACATTCCAGGGACCACGAGGTGTGCTCTTTTCGAGAAGCAGCCTCCAAGCGGAAGCCGTGAGAAGTCGCAAGAAGAGCCAAGCAGGTTAAGGGGGTATCCTCATATAGATAACGAAAAATTAAAATTGATGCGATCTTTGGAAATTTTTTTCTCAAAAACTACACAGTGTGTCCCAAAAATAACCGAACTTTTTTCTATATAGAATAAGATACACATTATACTATCTTTGAAAGTTATTATTTATTCAAAATAGGTTCCATTAGACTCAATAAAACGTTTGGAACGATCAACCAATTTATCCATAGACTTTTTAAACTCGGTATTTGGGGTGTTCTTTAGCACCTGTGTCGCAGCTGATTGAATGGTTGGAACTTCATCGTAAAAAGCTCCTTATATTACAGTTTTTAGTTTTGGGAACAGAAAATAGTCACACGGAGATAGATCAGGCGAATACGAAGGGTAGTCCATGACACAAATCTGTTTTTTCATCAAAAATTCGTAGACTTTTTTGGTCTTGTGAGGTGGTGCATTCAACTGATATGGAACAAAACGTGCAAAGACCTTTCTTTCACCCAAATCTTCTGTTAATATTGTGTAGATTGTACAGTAAGATAAATTTAATTCTTCTGCCAGAATTCTCACAGTGAAATTTGCATCGATAGCAATTATTGCACGTACAAAAACAAAATTTTATTACAATTATTATAAATAGTTGAGGCGGGAGAACACATTTTTTGGAGCACGAGACTTTTTTTCTTCCGATTTTATGCCGTTGATTATTTAGCGAGTTTTTAACGTATCGAAAAAAAATACCGTTTTGAAGGGAATTTAGTAATCTAGTTGATGAACCTAAACGATTTTGCGAAATATTATTGTTTAACCACTTTTTTGCAAAAACAATGAAGAAATTTTTCTTAAATTTTTTTCAAATGTCTGCCATTTTTTTCAAAACATTTATATAATCTTAGATTAGGTTCATCGACGAGATTTTAGTGTGATAATAAGAAAAAAATTTGATTTTTATGTTTCAGAGTGGTACAGCGACCGTAAAACATGGCATAAAATCGGAAAAAAAAGTCTTGTGCTTCAATGCCTTCTCCCGCCTCAAATATTTCTAATAATTGTATTGTAATAAAATTTTGTTTTTGTTTTTGCAAATCATGAATAAAAAGCTGTAAAATTTGGAAATAAAAATATTATATAGTTTTTGACAAAAAAATTCCCAAAGTTCGCATTAATTTTTTGCCATCTATTTGAGGATACCCCCTTAGTAAAAGAGCGCCGAGGTCAGAGAAATTGCGCCCATAGACAATGACCCTGAAGTTTAGAGCTAACGCGGTTCAAATTATTGCACCTAAAGACGACCGTCTGATCACAGATAAAACTTTCAGGGAATGTGAGGAGCTGAAAGTATTAGAGCATGCGGAATTTATATTGAGAGAAAAACGTTATCGATTAAAACTCAGTCTCTATCAGGCAATATAACAGTGCTTGATTTAATTAAGGGGGGATGAGAAATCCCTGCTGATGTTTCGCAGTTTTTACGAAAGGTAATTTGCAATAATGATCCAAGAACTGTAAACAGTTGTAACTGCACTTGCAAAGTAAATTCAATCGTTCAAGACCTTATTTACGCGGTAAGTCATGGCAAAATTAAAACTTCAAAACACCTAACGCTTGGAATGACATTAAAAAGTATTACAACCAGTAGAAAAGTAATTGATATTATAAATAAATACGGGCATTGCTTCAGCTACAACACTATCGAGGAATATAAAACATATTGTAAATGAACCTTCCGCCGAAAGGAGACGAACATTTTTGGTCCCTATCTAATCGTGGACAGGACACACACACGATCGAGTTCTCTAGGCGTTACCGCTATGATGTTGAAACGTAACCAAACATCGAGCCTTGATCTATTTCGCGCACCGGAAGGAATCTTGAGGATCGGCAACTAATTTAAATGGAGAGACTTGTCACTAAAACCAAAGAACGTTAATAAATGAAGAAGTGCGCAACTCACATGGTGATTTCCCATATATACAAATAAAAATTCTAGTTATTACGCATTCCTCTATTGTTGCATATCTTCCTCACATGTGACTATTACTATTCGCAATCTTAAAAAAGAAAATTCAATTTTATTAATACATGATATGATTATTTATTTATCTCACACCCATAATTACTATTATATATAAAAAAATATATAAACACGGGTCGTCCATCCGACAATTGGTCACGCTAGAGGCTGCTTAACCTCGAGGATTGGGTGATAGTCAGCACACACAGCCTAGTGTGGCGCAAATGTTGTGGTTACTCACCTATTTATATTATTAATAATTCCTCGTTTTAGGTCGATGAAAAGATGTGACAGAATTTTGAACCGCAATTGGGACGAAGAAAACTAACAATAAAAAATGAAAATTTGAGCAATTTTTCTGTGAAAAAAGGAACGCTTCCACTCCGCTGGGTATCACCACAAATCACCACAAAAACTTGGGGCAGACTTACTTGATGACTCGTGCAGAAGAAGTACTTTATAAAATCTTTGACTCAGGCTAACGTCAAAGAAGTTGGTGGAGGAACTAAAAATACCATTATAAAAGGTGAGTTTTTATTTGACGAATTACCCCAGTTTTTGAAGTTAAGTCATCCCTTTTTCGCCACTTCTACCAAATTTATCGAGCAACATTTTCTTAAAAATAAGTCTGCTTTATTGCTTCATGCAATAATGGCCCAACCTCTAACTAAGTACAGCTACACTTTTTGTTTGTGTTTGTTTGGAACAGACAATAAACTCTTTACTCATGATGTCAGGAATCGATGGATTCCATGAAAAATTAATAAACTATACGAATTACATTCAGGATCCTTTCCATTTCGTCGCAAAACTCAGAGAACGTTTTTTATCTTATTCTCTTGTCATGATCATGGGGTATTTTATACTTTCCATAGGTCATATTAAAACATTGATGTAAACTGTTAGTAAGGATAAGCATAGTATAAACGAAAACGACGTTTCAATTAAATACAGAATTTTGCTGTAGTTATGAGAATTTGTGATCCTAAAGTGTGGGTTCTCTTGGAAGAACACATTCCTGTAAGCAAAGGTACCAGAGCGCATTTTAAAATGATGTATTATACTGTGAAATCGTAACTTTCAAATTTAAATAGCATTCTAAATTGCATTTATTACATTTGGTATTGTGATCTTTTTCTACGGCTATGGCGAGCCTGGTTGCGTACGGAAAAGGATTATTCACTAACAGTCAATTTTGTAACACGCAATGCTTACTTGTGTATAGAGTTGAATGCCCATAGTTTAATCAGCTTAATTATTCAATTAAGAAAAAAATTAGATGCTTCTTCAGTTTGAACCTGAGCTGTTTAATAGTCAAACGTGTGAGAGTTTCATTAGATTCTTAAGATAGATGGCAACCGCGTTATGTACAATGGTTAAGTTTAGCTTGCTGGATTGTATTCGCCAAATTATACGCATTCACCTTCAATCAAACGTTTCAGTCAAAAAATTTGAGGGCGCCAAGACCTTGAATGATACTATTAGATTTTCAAACGATTCTGAAATTATATAAAACCATGAATATGGCTAAACGAGGTGCCCATCAAATAATTACAAGTCTCGGTATGGATGTAGACATATCATTTGCAGAAGAATTTCATTTTCAGTTTAATTTGACGAATACAAAGATCCCTTAGGGAGATAAAGAAATAAATCACGAAATTATAGATAATTTTAACACTGAAGAAGTTGATACCAGATTCAGAGGATTTGATTTTAAAATAAGTCCATTTACACTTGCAACAGATTATACTGGAATGACAACAGTAGTGCGCAAGTCTTCGATCTGTAGGCTTTTGAACTAGAACCCAAACCAAGTGAGTAGTGACAGACTTTTAAGAACACGTCAGTCTGAATATAAATCACAAAAATTTCCACATTTTCAGGCTTCTCAAAGTGGCTATTCTAAAGAATACGAATGCCTACAAATTCAGATACTCAAACGAAAGGCAAAAAAAGCAAGAGAATATACCAGCAATTACAACAATATTAAGAGAAATACTAAAGAAGTTGGTGTTCTGTGTCAGTGGTTTGGAGTAACTCGGTGTAAATATTTGACACTGATTAATGATTTTGCCAATGGTTATATTCGTATGAAAAATTATGAAGTAACAATAATTAGTCCGCTGATTTTTTGAAATGACTTATTGTTAACAAGAACCACATTTTTTGAAATAGTATATTACGTGCCTAGGCGCACAATGAGGGTTATTGTGTGATGAGCGACAATGCTCGCAGGAGATCGAAGCCGAGGCGCGATCAGTCCTGCAAGCATTGTCGCGAGGTTCGTAATTTCTCGAATTGAGTGGATTGACACGTATTCTATTTTATGTGACTTTGGTGCGTATATGAGTTTTTATGCGTACACTCGAATCTAATCTAGTATTGTAGTTGTTTGTGGCGCTAGTCATTACACTTGACAGAGATGAGTTGGGAGATTGCTAAAGTAATGGAATAAGAGAATTTCACAAAAGTGGGCTGATAAGCGCGCCCTCTGAACGCGTTGCGCAAAAGGTGTACTTTGCGCGTCGGTAAATAATGAAAGTTAGAAAATCCAGAAATGATTTACCATCAGAATTTCTATAGAGGGGCAGCGGCGCGCGCTGCCCTTGTTTCTTCCTCGTCGCTCTTGCACGCGAGAACGACACGTCCCACTTCTCCTTATTCTCCTCGCTTCCTTCATGCAATGCTATTTTTAGATTTCACGCTTTCGGTTATAGGCACCGTGCGTGACTGCAGCGCCATAGCATGAGTGAACTAAAGGAGGCTGTTCGAGAACTTTTACAATGTATTATAATGGGACTTAGTTATAGAAATGTTTATTATCAATAAAAAAACAAATAAAAAAACAATTTGATTCACTTTAAAATTCGATTGTTTTACCTTGTGAAGTATTTGTGTGAAATCAGCAGTAAAAAGTAAGTATTTTCCATGATAAAAATGATATAGAAACCAGTAAATATAAGGTTAAGGTAGTTGTCGTGCCAAAAATCAGTCTCTGGAAAAAGAAGTTTTTCTATGATTTCAAGACTTGAAATTATATTATCAGCCGTGTCATATGTAAGGAAAGACACTCTTTTTAATGAAAAAATTTAAAAATTACGAAAAATAATTTTTTAATAATGTTTTTTGTAATAGGATTTTTCCTTACTATCGCTTCTTACCAATTTTTTAAAAATGATTGAAGTTTCTTAAATCATTGCTTATTTTTTCGGGGAAAATATTCTCTACAACTTGAGCGTTTCCAATTTTTAAAAATAAATTCTTTAATGACTGAAATAATTAAAAATCAATTTTCCAAAACAAAATTTTTATAAACAAATTGCTGTATTTGATAATAATTGATTTATTTTCAAAAATTGGAAACGGTTAAATTGTAGAGAATATTTCCCCCGAAAAAATAAGCTATGATTTAAGAAACTTCAATCATTTTCAAAAAATTGGTAAGAAGCGATAGTAAAGAAATATCCTATTATAAAAAACATTATTAAAATATTATTTTTCGTAATTTTTAAATTTTTTCATTAAAAAGAGTGTCTTTTCTTACATATGTCACGGCTGATGATATAATTCTCAGTCTTGAAATCATAGAAAAACTTCTTTTTCCAGAGACTGTTTTTTGGCATGACGACTACCTTAAGTTAATGACAGATCAAAACAGACTAGATAGAAAAATAATAAAGAATTAAATTGTAATTTCATGATGACACTTTTAGGTACTTGTTGAGTAAATAAATATTAATTGTTTATTTTCAGATTCAAATTCATCATGGATATAATTATTAAAACAGGTTTTCAATCAATTAAACATACAATAGAATTTCAACCACAAACGAAAATTAAAGGTAAAAATCTCGTTCTGGCAGAACACGTACGGACATAAGGACATTTGAACATCTATTAAATCCTAGTCGGGTAAAATCAATTTGATATATACCTAATTCACCCAAAGTGAATAACAATAAGCGTTACATAGGGAATAGTAAGGAGTTTAGTAAAACGTTATCGACGACAGGGCACCAACATGCGTCAGTGGGTTAACATGAAATGTATAAGTATATCACCGACGCTTGAGGTGCTTCAAACCGTAGTTGGGTAAAATGAGCATCGGGCGTATTATTTGAACTGGCAATGGTATGTTTCTGTTAAATGCACTGAAAGATATTTATCGTGAATACAGACAATTTTCTGGTTATATTAGCAAAAGAGTTTGGCTGTCTCAGATACAGCTAAACTGTATGGGTGTTTCATAAAAACAGTTATAGTTGAAGGGATACCATTGCACCAGTAATATATTTTCAATACACACATCCAAACTGATATGGCTGCAACAAATGAAACATCGTTATGGTTCCTTTAGCCAAACTCTGTTTTGGAAAATCAGCTCAACTTCAAACAGACGCTTGTCTGCTAGTGATGCGTAGTAGTCTCAGAGGTTAGGGTTAAGTAAACTATTATATCAGTGGTTGATTATAAATCTAAAAAAAAAAAATTAAATCGATACCAACAATACGTGTTTTGTTTGCATGATCACATACGATCACTCTGCAAACGTTTGAACGCACACCAATATACATCCTTGAAACAAACCATTTTGTTTTGCTAAATCAGCATAACAGTCGATGGATAATACAATCAGAAGGACATTTATGAAAGTTTCCTGAGCTGATAGCTAATTTAAAGACATGTTATTAGCTCAACTAGTATTTTTTAATTTCTTATTTATACTTATTAACACACAAAATAATATAACTGAAGTAAGAAGATTTTCTTCCTAATTTGCATAGAAATTCTCTAACAAACTCGGTTAGGTAGAAACACAATACCATTTCTTTCAGTGTGAAAAAAAATTCTTACCTCGAGCCTGCCAATAGTCATCTGGTACATACATAAACAACATACAAATTCATTCACACCATCCGGACGTAGCCAATCACATTTCAAATCACAAACACACTTAAACATATAACCTTACATATATAAACCTAATAACTACACACTTATACATAGTACGATACGCTTTCGTCGAATCACGCACACGCTTGCTTACAATCTAAATGCTGAGATATAAAACTTGGAACTTTCTTATATAGTGACCAGCCCCCTGCATCTTAGCCAGAATGCACGTAATCCGCGAAACGAAAATGTCACAAGAATTGACCGTGGCCGCTAGGGGCGCTGATTGTTCATGAGGCCTGAATTCATTTTAATGCGTGGGAAAAATGCATAAAAATTAAATTTTTGGGGATAAAAACTACTTGATCATATTTTTTTTACAACACATTAAATTATAAAGTTTTAAATATTATTTAAAGCAATTTTTACTGATATAAAGGGTAATATGCTTAAAATTTGGGCGAAAATTGTCTTTGTAATTCTGGCTGGAAATTGAAATCAAAGTTCTGTTACCTTCGTTTTAACATTAATATTTACATTGTGATTATTAAATAAAAATACAATATTTATTTATATTATCAATATTACTGATATTATATCAGTCTTACATATTATAATAGAAAAATTGGCTATTGGAATTCCATCAAATTGAATTATAATACGGGTATTAATTATATCATCTTGATTTTGTTAGAAAAATTAGATTTTATTATAGGACATTTTGTATTTTATATTTTAAAACTTCTCAGTAATTGAAAAAATTACATTTTTATGAACAAAACTTTCACATAAGGAATGAACGTACATTTGAAAAAGTAACAAATATAAAGAATTTATAAAATTCCTTTATAAGTATTTGAAAACACTAAGAACAAAGATGTTTGTAATAAATAATAATCAACATAATATACTATATTTCATAATAATATAATGGATATTTAGATCTCATATGCACATAATTTATTATGTGTATTTTATCTATAATTAGGGATGGGCGATCTCGATTCGATTCTACGGAGATCGATCTTTTTTACTCGATTAATCGGTTGGATTGATATTTTTTTTCGATCTTTACGAACGATTCTCCTTTCTTTTTTTCCTGTTTCCTATTTCTATGAACTGTTCCTATGAACTGTTTTTTAGTTTAAAAGTGAGATCAAGGGGTCGACCACGAGAATATCCTTAATGTGATATACAAAGTATATTAATATTATAAACTTTATAATAATACTTCATATTTATGCCAGAAATTTTATCATAAATAATACTTTAAGTGATATGCAAAGTTCAAAGTATATTAATATTATAAACTTTATAGTAATACTTCATATTTATGCCAGAAATTTTATCATAAATAATACTTTAAGTGATATGCAAAGTTCAAAGTATATTAATATTATAAACTTTATAGTAATACTTCATATTTATGTCAGAAACTTTATCACTAATAATACGCATTGCTTTAGAAATTGTGCAATATAAAAAAATAAAAAACGTTCCTGATTCGTAAATATAGTGTGTTTTTTAAGCCTAATTTCCTTTTTTATTGATATAAACACTTTTTTATTTTGATAATTTAAATTCACAAAATATGCAAGTGACAATTATATCTCCAATTGTTATAAAACATTTTAAAAAAAGGTTATTTTGCAGAAATTTATCATTTTCAGAAAAAGGTATCGATTTTTGAAGATCGATTCAAAAATCGATCTTTTGAACCGATTAATCGATCAAATTGAATCAATAATTTCAGAATCAATTCTTTTTTTTGATGATCGCCCATCCCTATCTATAATACCTTAAGTTCAGTCAGTCAGCTTTGTTGATTTTTTTATTCAAAGCATTATAAATTTAGTATAGATTAAATTTTAATAAGTTAAAGGCGCTCATGATAAATAAACCACAAAACAATGCACTTTTTCAGAGCATTACGTGTAGCCTGTTTTGCAACCTACAGCAACAAATTTCCGCATTTTCACTTAAATTTTTATATCACCGACTGT
Organism: Diplolepis rosae; assembly: GCA_030998225.1. Taxonomy (NCBI): domain Eukaryota; kingdom Metazoa; phylum Arthropoda; class Insecta; order Hymenoptera; family Diplolepididae; genus Diplolepis; species Diplolepis rosae. The sequence continues at coordinate 268,755 of JAPYXD010000210.1, read as the reverse complement.
TAAAACCATTCCAATTTACCTAAAAAGCACACAAAAGCACTTCAGACACCAATTTTTCACAAAAAACGTTAAATTTCAATGTTCTATAATGCTAATCTGTATAAGGTCGGCCTCATGAACAGCCAGCGCCACGGTGGCCAACGGTCAACATCTGTGACATTTTCAACTCTAGATATTCCGGGTGCTGATAGTGACTGCCTGAGTTATTCAGAGCTTGTGAGAGTAAGTGCCGTCAATAACATTTTTGAGCCTTACTCAAGTAAAAATAAATCAACTTTTTTCAGAAATGATTAACAAAATATATTTAAAAATTAATATAATTAATCAATTATTATAACTATGATGATTAATATATATACAATATAATTATTAAATTACATTTAGTATACATTTTTATTATACGACATATGAAGTTTAGTGAAACTAAATTTTCAAATGTACATTAAAAAATTGCATTATTATTAAGAAGTATTTTGTATAAAAACATTTAAAAGAAGGTTCTTTTATTTTCTGTGTTTTATATTTTCAAAATATGGATTTTACATTTGCGAATTCAAAATTATTATTCTGCCTGAGTAATTTATGTGATATTTCATATTTTATGTATTACACTTATCGACTTTTTTTGTTTAAATTTTCATAATATCAATTTAATTTTAAGAATTTAAGTTTTTGAAATCAAAAATTTTTTATGTGTGCCCAAGGCGCAGATTACTTTTATTCGTTCCTGCGTGAATAGATGTAGCTGTTGGAATACAACTTGCGATTCACGGTTTACTCAACTCTTGATTGAAGCGTAGAGTAGAATGAACGGAAAGCTCTACTATTTTTGTGCTTTAATAAAAGATTGGTTTTTTATAGTTATACTACGAGTAATAATATATATATTTAAAAAATGTTAATGCACGCTTTCATACTTCGCCCTACGCTTCTGAATCCCTAGCGGACCCGTGTGAGAGAACGGTCATAGAATACTCTGACCGTTCTCTAACTGTTCTATGACCGTTCTATGACCTCGCATTATTACGGCTAAGATCGGTAAAAAAGACATTAAAAGCTTTGCAATTATGATTCTGTGGCGAAATTTGGATCAGAAGGTGAAGCAATAAATACAATTATCTTATTTTTCAGCGATAAAAACTAGAAAAACATAATACCTGTCCAATTGACATGTTTGATAACATGTCTATTATTGTATTGACCCAATTCATATAATGTTTGTTCATTTCTTTGGCATAGGGTCAGTTTCTTCTTATTTTCATTGATTAAAATTGTTATTACATTTAAAAATGCGCAAAAAGAAAGAAAGGCAAATGTTTCGGCCACATTTGGGGGCCCTCTTCAGAGCCATAAAATCAAAGATTAATTCAAAATTTCTGTAAAGAAGTAAAATATAGAAGACGATTAAAAAAGAATTATAATAACAATTAAAAACTTATCTCATAGCTTGCAATTCAAAATGAAGTAGTCCAGTATGCAGCATCACGATTTGAAAAATTACTTGAAGTTCACTATGAATAAAAAACCGGAGAAATGAAATAATATAAAAGATTTTGCACACGAGCCGACCTGAATTTTTTTCAAAAAATGATTATTATTAAAGAATGATGCCAAATTGGTTCACAATGGCAAAACGCGAACAAGTTTTACATTCATGAAAACTTCTCGTGACGACTTTAATACCGGCGTCTCTCACAGAATGATCTGAACTGTTTAAAAATCGACTCGGGACATGTGGCTTTGCTGACCGAAAATTTTTTTCCTATAAGCAATCCTGAGAGGTTCTTTTCCTCCTTGAAAAAGACTATTGTCCTGTACTTACTTAAGAAATTCGAGACGTTTATGATGATTTTCACGAGTGGACGAAGGCGTTTATTTTTCAAGAAAACGATTTTGTATATAAGCTTCACGGACAATCCATTTTACACTGAATTTGCAAGCAAGGCGTTACATAAAGATAAGATATTATAATATCCATATAAGTAATTTTACTCCATATTTAAAAAAAAAAAAAAAAAAAATTGAAAGTTGTTTATTTTCACATTCAGATTTATTCTGAGATGTTTTGGAAAAATGAAAATAAATTTATCTTTAAAAATTAATAAAAATACAATTTGAATATTCGCGATATTAATTATCACATTTGAATTTTCTATTAAATTTAACTAGTTCTGAAAATGGTCAGAACTGTCAGATATTCTAGCTTTATAATGAAAGTGCCATTTTTAAATTTCCAATTGACATGTTTGATAACATGTCTATTATTGTATTGACCCAATTCATATAATGTTTGTTCATTTCTTTGGCATAGGGTCAGTTTCTTCTTATTTTCATTGATTAAAATTGTTATTAAATTTAAAAATGCGCAAAAAGAATGTTATCAAACATGTCAATTGGAAATTTAAAAATGGCACTTTCATTATAAAGCTAGAATATCTGACAGTTCTGACCATTTTCAGAACTAGTTAAATTTAATAGAAAATTCAAATGTGATAATTAATATCGCGAATATTCAAATTGTATTTTTATTAATTTTTAAAGATAAATTTATTTTCATTTTTCCAAAACATCTCAGAATAAATCTGAATGTGAAAATAAACAACTTTCAATTTTTTTTTTTCTTTTTTAAATATGGATTAAAATTACTTATATGGATATTATAATATCTTATCTTTATGTAACGCCTTGCTTGCAAATTCAGTGTAAAATGGATTGTCCGTGAAGCTTATATACAAAATCGTTTTCTTGAAAAATAAACGCCTTCGTCCACTCGTGAAAATCATCATAAACGTCTCGAATTTCTTAAGTAAGTACAGGACAATAGTCTTTTTCAAGGAGGAAAAGAACCTCTCAGGATTGCTTATAGGAAAAAAATTTTCGGTCAGCAAAGCCACATGTCCCGAGTCGATTTTTAAACAGTTCAGATCATTCTGTGAGAGACGCCGGTATTAAAGTCGCGACGAGAAGTTTTCATGAATGTAAAACTTGTTCGCGTTTTGCCATTGTGAACCAATTTGGCATCATTCTTTAATAATAATCATTTTTTGAAAAAAATTCAGGTCGGCTCGTGTGCAAAATCTTTCATATTATTTCATTTCTCCGGTTTTTTATTCATAGTAAACTTCAAGTAATTTTTCAAATCGTGATGCTGCATACTGGACTACTTCATTTTGAATTGCAAGCTATGAGATAAGTTTTTAATTGTTATTATAATTCTTTTTTAATCGTCTTCTATATTTTACTTCTTTACAGAAATTTTGAATTAATCTTTGATTTTATGGCTCTGAAGAGGGCCACCAAATGTGGCCGAAACATTTGCCTTTCTTTCTTTTTGCGCATTTTTAAATGTAATAACAATTTTAATCAATGAAAATAAGAAGAAACTGACCCTATGCCAAAGAAATGAACAAACATTATAATACCTGTCATTGAAGGCAGTGCAGTGGTTCACAATTGGCGGAACCTCTCCACCGTGAAGGTTTACTATTGGTTGGCGCGTTCCGCAAATGGTGAACCACTGCACTGCCTTCAATGACAGGTACATGATGTATTCCTAGTTTTTATCGCTGAAAAATAAGATGATTGTATTTATTGCTTCACCTTCTAATCCAAATTTCGCCACAGAATCATAATTGCAAAGCTTTTAATTTCTTTTTTACCGTTCTTAGCCGTAATAATTCGAGGTCATAGAACGGTCATAGAACAGTCAGAGAACGGTCAAAGTATTCTATGACCGTTCTCTCACACGGGTCCGCTAGGGATTTTACTCAACTTTGATTCATTTTTGAACATTTAATATATCACAAATAAATACAATGATACTAAATAACTTCTAACTTGTCCTTATGTCCCAAATTTGATCGGAAGTTGAGTAAAATTACTTCAACTATTTTTCTCCGTGTAGATCTGCATATCATATAGGTTTGGTTTCGTCGGTCTTATGCGGTCAATAAAACAACATTCTATAAAAAACTCCTTCATTATATTTGGTCAAAAATTCTCGTATGTTTCAACCTCCCTGCGTACTTTTTCAAGGAATATGTATGTCACTAAAAATTGAACAAATCAATTTACTATCAAATTTCTTTTTCCAAAGAGAACTATTTTATGTTGTGTTGATATAATAAATAAGTACTTACATAAATTGCAAAAAAACGAAAGCACACATGAAGATTCAGTCTTATTCTTGAAAATGTTATTAAAATTAAAGCCTCAAAGATTGAGGGCTTCAATAATTTAAAATTACATTATAATACGGTGTGTACAATCCGATGAAGCAACGCAAACTGTAGGATAGAGAGACGAAGATAGGATAAATTGAATTAAATTCACCAATGAAAAGCGTGCTAAAGCTTGAGAACACAAACTTGAAAATCATATGTTAAATAATGCCATGGCAAATTCGATTAATATTCATAATTTCAGCCTTACAATTTATTGAAATATTAATATTTTTATTGATATAAATTGATTCAATAATTTTTCTTTAATGTTGTTTTATTGACCCTAAGACCGACGAAACCAAACCTATATGATATAATAATATAACGGTCGAAGAAATGGTCATCTGTTCTTTATAAAAGAAAAAAAACAAACAAAAATTCTAGCCTGTTGTTTACAAATTTCTAAGTTTTTCGTTCATTTTATCCGGTTTTCTATATACAGTGGATTCTACATATTTTTTCCAATTCGTGTTGTTGCTTACTGGATTTCTTCATTTTGAATTGCAAGCAATGAGATAAGTTTTTGAGTTTCATTATTATCCTTATTTTAACTATCTTCTACATTTTTATCTTTTACGAAAATTTTGAATTAATATTTTAATTTATGGCACTGAAGAGGGCCCCCATATGTGGCCGAAACGTTTGCCTTCTCTCTTTTTTTGCGTTTTTTATCGTAAGTAGCATTGATAATATTAATAGAAGAAAATAAAAAGAGGCTGACCCAATGCCAAAAAAATGAGAAATTAAGAAAAATTCTGTGAATTTTGGGTCAATATAATACCAAACATGTCATCAAACGTGTCACTTTACAGTTATTACTGTTGTAGATCTTTATGTAGTAAACCATTTTTTATTATAACTGTTATTCGTATAATTTAACTGGAAAATGGATATTGGCTTTTTTCAAGTTTTAATATACTGTAACTTTCTTAAATTTATTTTAATTGCAAAATATTATCAGGATAATTAGTAGAGATTTACGAGAATTATCAGAAAGCAGTCTTAAAATTTTTGATTTTTTCATAAAGTTTTTTTCAAAAACACAAAAAATGCTCCTATTTTGACAATTTTTGTCGGATGTAGCTGGTTAACGAACTTGTCTTTACTTTTTCAGCTGCGATAATGTATGCATAAGCTCAATTCAATCCGACAATTTTTTTCCATCCAGAGTTATCGAGTATATGACTTATTACTACTGCAGACGGACAGACAGACAGACACTTTCGTAAAAACCGGTTTTTCTGACCCAGGGGATCTCAAAACGTAAAGATTTGACGAAAATTCCGAAAATTATTTTTCACATAAAACCAAAACCTTAATTCGAATATGATGAGAATCTAAAAGACATCAAATTTAGATCTTTCTTAATAATATTAATAACTCTAAAATTAAATAACATTGTCAAAAGTCTGTAGTCTCATTTCAAAGGTAAGTTTTCATAGTATTTTTCTAACTAATTAAGATGTTTTTGGAAATTTACTGCTACACTGAAAGAAATGGTATTGTGTTTCTACCTAACCGAGTTTGTTAGAGAATTTCTATGCAAATTAGAAAGAAAATCTTCTTACTTCAGTTATATTATTTTGTGTGTTAATAAGTATGAATAAGAAAAAAGCAAATGCTAGTTGCGCTAATGACGTATCTTTAAATTAGCTATGAGCTCAGGAAACTTTCATAAATGTCCTTCTGATTGTATTATCCATCGATTGTTATGCTGATTTAGCAAAACAAAATGGTTTGTTTCAAGGATGTATATTGGTGTGCGTTCAAAAGTTCGCAGAGTGATCGTATGTGATCATGCAAACAAAAGACGTGTTGCCGGTATCGATTTAATTTATTTTTTTTAGATTTATAAATTTCATATAAGGACTTTTAATTTTAGTTCGAAAAAGCCACGGAAAAAACTTTACGCAATTGGGGGCGCTGCAAAAGTGATAAACAGTAGCTCTGTTTTACCCTTCAAGTAGTAGCATGAACCTTTCATTTTAGTTCCCAAGAGAATTTCGCAATAGGGCGCGCTGCGGAAAATCAGTCGAAATTAAATACATTACTTTAGCAATCTCCCAACTCATCTCTGCACTTGATATGTCACGACTAGTCCCGGCCATTTTGATTTTATCGATCTTATGTGTAAGGTGCTAACGCTGTACGAAGAAGAAGAAGAAGAAGAAGAAGACTGTGCTCCGTTGCATGGCTGTACGCGCATGCGCAGTTCAATTTTTACATTTCATTCCTCTGCAGCGCAATATACTACATTGCGCTATTTAACTGTAGCGAAAAAACGAGTTTGCGCGCCGGTGGCACATAAATGAGCATTTAATTTAACTCAAAATTCTAGTCACCTGATCAACTTAATTGTGGACCGTAAAGTGCATAATTTAAGTACAAAAAGACTTTTTCATTCTCTTTCATTTCAGTCGAGTTCAGTATTATGATGTCTGTTAACAGAAATTCATAACTTTGTTGAGTAATGTAAGCGTTTTGCAATTTTTAAAATTTTATGTAGATTGTCAAGTGGTGCAATTGGTACAAAATTGCTAATTTTTGAGTGACTCTTTTTGTGAGCGGTGCATAACTTTCACTGATATTTAAGACACGATTAAACGGTGCTGCAAGGGGTGGCATTCACGGAAAATCATTTTCTACAATAACCGACTTAATTCAAGATCTCAAACAGCGATTTTTTCTTATTAAAACCTATTCGTGGTCGAGTATGACGCTTAACATCAATCAAACCCCCATTTTCCTATGAACAGTCTCCAAGAAAATAGATATTCTGTACCCAACGCAGGATCTAGGGATCAAAGACCAAGCCCTCATGCTAGGTTTGCGTAATCACCGGGCAGGAACAGGACGGTTGAATCTTGACCGATAGGAATAATAAGAAGACCAACATCGCACAATAGCGCGTAATAACTCTATTTGCCGAACAGAGGCAGCGACGGGCACGAAGAAAATAGAGCGTCAGACCAGCGAGAGATTTCTCAAGAAACAAGGAAAATCCTTTGCACAAAACTCAGTCGAGAATTCCCGGTAGCGGAATTTTCATCGAATGACCTTTTATATTCAAAGGCACGATTTCAAGTGGACATAGGTGCGGACATAAATATCATCAAATGGAATGGAATACTAGGACGAGAATATCTACGACAAGAAAAGGTAGAAACATCCTTTTAGCACAACACGATTGTCATACATTCCAATCCCACAAAGCCTTCATAGAAATGAATCCAGTATGGCTGTATAAAACACTATGGATTACAGGGGACCGATGCTATGTCCCATTCAAGTAAGAGCCAGGATTTGGCGAGTTAACTTAAAAACAGTAATAAATTTAGGAATAAAGAAAAGGTACCTACCCTCAATGAAGACCAAAAAAGGTATACTGATAGGTGAAGCAGCCGCAACTATCTCAAGTGGAATCTGTCACGTATTCGCTATCAAAACCACAGACGACATCACGGTAGAACTACCCCCGCAAGAAATCATCCCCTTTGAATATTACAAACTGCCAAGAGAAGATATTGATGAGGATTCTACAGACAAAGATTATTCATCCCTAGTGAATAAGACTGATAAAGTGATAAAACCATCTCTTGGAGCACTTGAACCAGGAGGAAAAAAATTATGTAGTAGAGATAGATAGAGAATTTACCGATACCTTCCACCTACTAGGATAACACCCGATTGCACCGGGTTTCACCCTCTCAAAAGGAAGAAGTTGAGAGAGTGATAAACAAAATAAAAATAGACGGAGAGGTTCAAAACTCAAAATCCCTCTATATCCCACCCTTACTGAGCATGCCCAAGAAAATGCCACAGGAAAAAAGAAATAGAGGATTGTAATTGACTTTCGGCTTTTAAATGAGAAAACGATTGGTGATGCATAACCGTTATCTAAAATTCCAGATATTTTGGAACATCTAGGCACTGCACAATACTTTTCTATTTTTGATTAAGCAACTGGATTTTGTCAAATAGAATTAGCTCCAAAGGATAGACAAAAGACAGCATTTTCATCAGTAAATGAGCATTATGAGTACATCAGAAGGCCCATGGGGTTGAAAAATTCACCCGCTACACTCCGACGCCTAATGAATCAAGTTCTGCTAGGACAGCAAGGTACTAAACTATTTTTCTCTCTAGTCGATATAGTGATACATGCTAAGAACTTGGAGGATAACAGTAAGAAGATAAGACGTTTTCTCAAACAACGAAAAGAAACCAATCTTTCACTACACCCTTAGAAGTGCCAATTTCTTGTCAAAGAAGTAGCATATCTTGAGCACATAATTAGCAATAAGGGAGTAAAACTGGATCCTAAAAAGATTGAAGCTCTCAAAAAATTTTGCAGACCAAAAACACTTAGAAACATAAGCGAATTCCTAGGGCTAGCTGGATACTATAAAAGATTTATTAAGGATTAGCATAATATAAGCATCTTATTAAAGATGGAAGCATTATTCGCATGGGGTCCAGAAGAAGAAAAAAGCTTCAAGGATTTACGATAAGCTCTGTGTGAAAGCCCCATACTACAACACCCTGATTTCGAAAAACCCACTACGGTAACCACTGATGCCTCAGATTATGCGATAGAATCCGTTCTAAGCAAAAAAAAAGGATGGAATGGATCTCCCTGTGGCATACAAGGTTACAGTATTAGTTCGACCTGAATTAAATTATTCTGCAACGGAATGCGGTACTATATGCAGTAAAGAAATTTCGATCTTATATTTACGGAAGAAGATTTACCCTGATGAGAGATCTTGAACTTCTCAGGTGGATCGGTTCGCTAAAAGATCCAAGCCAACGACTGATCCCTTGGAGGTTGAAATTAACGCACTATAAATACGAATTCAAATATAAACCTGGCAACTTAAATATGAACGTCGATGTCCTATCAAGAAATTTAATTATAGACAATTCTCAGGATAAAGTCAAAGAAGAAAAATTACCTGCCAGGTTACTGCCAATGCGACCCAGGCAAAGATAAAAGATAAAAGGAAAATGCCCCCAAACATACTTCAATTAATTCAGGGATAGAATCAAAAAGTAAACCTACAATTCAAACTAGAAAACTAGACAAAAGCAGCATTAGAAAATACTTAATTCGTCGACGAGTAGAAAGTCAACCAGTCCAGTCGATCAGATTATAAGGAGGACAGTAGTTCGGAAGAAACGGAAAGGGATCAACCACCATCACCAATTCTCCGAAAGAGGAGAAGCGCACTGCCAAGTTTGAGTTTGTCTTTCTTCTCTTATTACCACTTGACAAATACAAGAAAGCCAACAGGAGATAAAACTCTTTGTAACATTTCAATAAAATTACTAAAAAATGAATAATAATAAAATAACTCATTTCGACGAGCCATACCTCTACGAAATTCAACCTTTCACAACAATGCAGGATTATTCTAAGAAAGATTAGAAACCATCCGTACTACCCAAAACCATTGGAGATTCACTGTATTCATGGATCCGAGAAATTATAGGAGCATTTCCCATTCAAGCAAATGCAGTCAGATATTCAAAAAATTTACGAAACATGCTTAAACAGTTCAAAAAGTAACAATTGCAAGGATGTGCTGAAGTCGGGTCGACTGAACAAGAAGTTATGTCATTTTAACACTACAAGTGAGGATTTAACCGGACTACACAGAATATATCACGCGAAATAATTCCACCAAGGACCTTGTATAAACGAAGAGCAGCCCTTCTAGGGTTTATAGGCAGTATGCTAGGACCTGTGATAGGAGTAATGACCTCCGACGATGCAGAAGAATAAAACGAAGAAATAAAAGATATCTGTGAGAAACAAAATAACCTTAGTAAAGTAATAGGAAAACAAATACACATAATAAAAGCAGAAGTAAATAATGTTCACCAGGACCTAAATAAGAAAAACAATCAAATCCACACCATTCAAAAGGGACCAAATAAAACTATTCACAAAATAGGATCACAAGGACAATATTAGAACGAATACATGTATAACGAAAAAATGATTCAATGGGCAACATATTTTGAACTAAGAATAGAAAACCCATATGGAGTATTGAAGCAATTCATGAAAATAACAGAATACGCAGGAGAAGGAAAATGAGATAGCATTACTAGATTATTATTCCATCGTCCCAATATTCCAAACATGCGTTGGAAAGCTACTGTCATTGTGCGTTTTTTTCATTATATGTCATTCATTTGAGGCGTAAACAACAATAATTTTTTTTTCACTCAAATATGTCGAACTTTGTGCCTGAAAAAGTTTGTTTGTGGGGAGTTCTTCTTCATTACATTAATATGAAGAAAACTGCTGCCGAAAGTCATCGTATTTTTGAGGAAGTTTGTAGTGAACATGCTCTAGCTGAGCTAACGTGCCAAAAGTGGTTTGCAGGATTTAAAAGTGGTGATTTTGGCTTGGAAGACGAAGAACGTCCTGGGCAGCCAAAAAAATATGAAGATGAAGAACTGGAAGCATTACTCGATGAAGATTGCTGCAAAACACAAGTAGAGCTCGGAGAATCTTTGGGAGTCACTCAAGCAGCCATTTCAAAACGTTTAAAAGCATCCGGATACATTCAAAAGCAACGAAATTGGGTCTTTATGATAACTTGAGAATGAAGCAAACTTCCAGAGTTCGCCCTGGCATCATTAACCAGCATCCTTGAGAAGTGACTTTATTCTGCATCAGGTTATAGCGAAAACTACATCAGAACATGCAATCACCAGCATGCAGCTGCAAAATCACATCACTTCTCATGAAGAACTATCTACTTACCAAGAAAACTCCCAAAGTCCACCACACACTAAAAGCACTAGGTTTACAACTTGATACAGAAAGTAAAACATTTTCTTACTTGTTCACATAAGGCACATATAATTTTCATCGGGGACGATGATTATTCTAATGTCCCAGTAACATTTTAATTAATCTATGCAGTAATGAGAAGTAGATTCGGATCGCCTATCGGTGATGCAGCAGTGCTGTGCCGATAACTACATGCAATGGTAAGAGGTTGTCGGTATAGCATCATGGACGTTGAATAATTATAAGTAAACTTAGCCGTAATAAACATCCAAAAAATACAATCAATGATTAGTTCAGAGAAAATATAAGTAACATTGATTACCAAAGACACATCACGCATAGTCAATAGTAGGGATGGAAAATCAATATCAGATTTTAGAACATACGTTGATAGACACTTCGGTCCATATCGGATCGAATCCTAAAATACAACCACCTGAAAATAAATCATAAATTATCAATTATAGGTGTTCACTTTTAAATCAAATGAGTGATGCAAATGTACTTTGGTACACCTAAACTTACTCGTTACTCGAAATACAATTATAGAAAAAGGACGAAAGACGGAGGAGTCGAGTCATAGGACTGATAGTAATGGCCAACGAACTCCGAAGGTGAAGATAGTACGTGATTTTGCCGAAATATCACTCTTGTAGTGATTACTCCAAGATTTCGCTCGCGTAAGTGACTTTCTTAAGATTCGCAACAAGCCCTCCTACTATTGAGAATATTAATAGTATATATACCCCAGATTTACCTCTGGTGGGTGTCATTACGTTTGGATCAGTTGTACGGTCAACTCGATTCATTTTGGACCTTTATAAGTCAACGTCGTGAGCAGACCCTCCGATAAACGTAAGTCTCATCGGTTTCTTCGAGCAAAATTCTACCTTCAGCACTTGGTAAATAAAATCCTTGGCCCTTAAGTGGTGCAAGTCCGAAAACAGAAGTGCTATCTAGTTCCTTTGGATTACGTGAATCGCCGTATTTAGTCGTATTCGGTTAATATTGATTTAACTCTGAAATCAAGACGAAATAAACTATCTTGTTAAAATTATATTGTCAGATTAATTTATCGTGCATTTAATAAGATACGTTAGTGGATAATTGAACATTCAAGTTAATGGACTTACGTCCCTTATCAACTCCTGCGAAATTTATCGTTGTTTTACTACCTCACGGAGACTCAAACGAACTGAAAACATCCTGCAAGACTTTGTGCCGTTGGCTTGCAAATATAGGAGTAACAAATGACAATTCTCTCTTTTGCCCTCTAATCTAAGAGGTAGACAAGTAAGTTACCACATAAGTATCGTTCCTTGTGTAAACTCATCTAAAGTCTTATTTATTGTTCAATAAATTATCATATACATTTATAAATTCAGTGTTTTATTATCATTGTTAACAACTCAGGGCCCATAGACCTGACAAGTGACAACGTACCTACAAATAAAAATAAATTATCAGGCCTTACCAACCTGATATAATCAGCTAACCGCCTCCCTTACATCCAAAAACCCAAACTACCCTCGCCTATTGCTCTTATTACTAAGTGCTGAACCGATCTGTCGAAGTGAGGTAATGATAATCATCATAAGCATGAGTAACTGTAATGCAATGTATAAAAGTTTTTCTCCAAAATACCACTAAACACATCGAAATCCTACAAAAAGTCAGTCATAAGAGCCAATTCTATATTAGCTTCGTTTTTTTTAATGATTATCGCAATGATACAAGCTTCCCATATTTTTGATACCAAATGTTAAAAATACGATTCCGCTCTTTTCAAAATACGATAGCAATACCATTTGCACAGGATGCATTACTATTGACTTTTGAAAACTTCGCACTTTGTTTAGGAAATAATAAAACTTTGTTTTTGATTTAGGTGCCGTTCATATAACAAAGAATCTCTACCAAAACAAGTCAAAGGTACATTTGAATCGTTCAATATTTTTGTTTTTGAATACAAAGTATATCCATATTGAAATTCCATTCGATGTAAAGTTTAGGGAAACCAAGATGGACTTTACATGACTATACGATACGAACATATGGTTACATATTCATCCATTTTCTTTTAAATTCAATTTTAATATTAATATTTAGAACCCGGGTAGGTTCTTCATCAGCCAGCACATTATCCGGACCTGAATGGGTTCTACTGGAGAATTATGACCGTGGTTCTATCAGGGATATCTTGAGTCGAAGGTATTGGCGTCTAATAGGATCTAAACGGGTTATAGCGCGGACATAGATTGACAAATTTGGTCAAAGTGTACTCTGGGTGTCTGAACGGATCTAACGTAACAATGTTTGGTTCCGTGTAAAACCCTGTTATGGACACCTGCTTAGCAACCGTTTAAGACCATATATGCGGAAAAATTTCATGTCCCTCATAAAACCCAGATAAAACCCTTTAAAGTCCTCCTTAGAACCTGCTCGACACCCATATCAAACCCGATTGGCGCACAATTTTTTGAACCATTTAGAACCCTTTTCAGGGTCGGGTACAACCTGGTTCCAACCCGTGTAGAACCCGATAGTCGCACAATTTTTGTATTCATTTAGAATCCTTTAGAACCTTTCTTAGGTCCGGATAAAACTCTAGACAGGACCCATTTGCAAGAACGGTGTACAACTTCGTCTACACCAAGGTAGAAACTAATGTTCTAACAGGGTTTTATCGGGTTCTAACGGTTTTTTCAGCAGGGATCTCAACTGAGCGTGTGTTCAATATTTTACATACACATTTGTGCATGAGAAAGCTCTGCGCAAAATGGGCGCCGCGATTGCTCACAATCGACCAAAAACGCATCCGTGTGACCACTTCGAAGCAAAACTTAGCCTATTTCAACCGCAATCCGAAAGAGTCATTGTGTCGATTTGTGTCGATGGATGAAGCATAGATCCACCACAATACTCCGGAAGCACGTGAAGGGTCAAAACAGTGGGTTAAACCTGGCGAAAGTGCGCTAAACCGTCCGAAGACGCAACAGTTGGCTGGAAAAGTTATGGATAGTGTTTTTTGAATGCATATGGAGTAATCTTCATCGATTACCTTGAGAAAGAAAGGCGAATACTGGAGCATATTACGCCGAATTAATCCATCGATTGGTTGACGAAATCAGGAAGAAACGGCCACACTTGAAGAAGAAAAAAATCCTTTTTCATGATGACAATGCACTATTTCACACAATGAACATTGCACGGGCAAAAAAACATGAGTACATTGTAAGATAAAATCAATTTTTTCCAAAAATGTAAATTCTTGTTCATTTTACCACGTCAATATCAAATACCCTAGTATTTCAGTTAGTATCGTCATGATATGACGATGAAACTAAATTGTAGATACTCAACATTTATGATATAGGAAATGTTATGTGTACCTAAGTACACGTATAATGCTTAACTTTAGACATTAAGTATTAACTTACCCTGAATTCTCCGTCACATCCGTCATCTAATTCGAGAAGATATCCCTCGATTACAGGACCTCGCTGACTGTAACCAAGTGGTGGCTGCCAAGCAATTGTGACACTATTGTTTTCGGCGCTACATTCTTCTGGAAGGAGAAGAGGAGCTCCTGGGGCTAAAATTTAATTTAAATTAGAACAAGCTTTGGCTCTCTTCAGGCGAACTCAATTACCGTCTACGACTTTTTTAAAGAAATGAATCCAACCCCACGTCTATTCACAAAGAAACTGTTTATGTGAAATGCAATAAATATACATATAGATCCTTTATTCATCTTTCTAACGGATTGTTGAAGTTACAAACTTTTTCTATTACATTTCATATTCGAGTATGAATTAGACATTTCAGTTAATATCGTCATTAGACAACACGACAATATATTGCTGCATAAACATTTAAGTTAATATCGTCATTAGGCAATACGATAATATATTGCTGCATAAACACTATCGACAAAATGGCAAAAATTTATGGGGTTAAATTTTATTCTTTAAATAATTCGGTAAATAACAATTTCTAACGAAAGTACTTTGAAGAAAATTGTTTTATTTTAATGAAACTATCCAATTAAATAATAATTTAGTCTATTATTTTTATTTAATTTGATGGGTTTTAAAAAACAAAAACGATTCTCTGAATATAATTTTGATGATTGTAGCTCTATATACATATGAGGGATCATGCGGCAAAACGACAAAATTATAAAAATATAGGTTTAAGAAAAACAAAAAAAACTTTATAACTTGGGATCTGTGCGATAAAATTTTATGAAATTCTACAGCTTTATTTTAAATACTCTTCTGAAGTTTCAACATTATTTTATTTGGGTTAGAACTTGTTTATTTGAAGTTATGCAGCTTTGGAAAAATAAAGTCACGACCTTTTTGCGAATACTGCACGAAAGGAAGTTATTTTTACATAAAATAATCATACAATACTTATCTGATTACTTAAAATATATTTATTTTTAACTCTTGAAGCTTAGCAATATAATTATAAAACAATATTTATACAAAAAAATATAATTTTTATATTCTTAATAGAATAAAACATATAAATACAAATATAACTAATACAGTTTTTACGAAACTAATACTATTTTCAAACCTTCTTTTCGTCACTATTAGACTCAGTAGCTCAGTCGCTATGTTCAGTTAAAACATCTAAAACATTTTTGTCATACGAATTTTGTGCGTTTGAAGGTAAAAATTGCATCAAATACTGTAGGTCCGTAGTTTTTGCCTACTTCGTTCCCACAACACTGAAAAAGTTATGGATAGTGTTTTTTTAATGCATATGAAGTAATCTCCATCGATTACCTTGAGAAAGAAAGGACGAATACTGGAGCATATTATGCTGAATTATTGCATCGATTGGTTGAAGAAGTCAGAAAGAAACGGCCACACTTGAAGAAGAAAAAAATCCCTTTTCATGGTGACAATGCACCATTTCACACATTGAACATTGCACAGGCAAAAAGCATGAATTGGGTTTTGAATCGTTTCTGCAGCCATCTTATTCTTCAGACCTGGCCTCCAGCGAATACTGTCTGTTCCCAAACCACAAAAGATGGCTGTGTGTACATTGAGAAATAAAACCAATTTTTTCCAAAAATGTAAATTCTTGTTCATTTCATCACGTCAAAATCAAATACCCTAGTACATCCTAAAATGGAGATACTGTGCATTTATGATATACGATATGTTATATGTACTTTTGAATTGAAAATTTCATTTTCTTAGCATAACACTGAGAAAACAGTTTCTTTGATATACGGTCAAAGGAAGTTTTCTTAATCCAAAAAATGTCTTTGATCCAAAGAAATAGATTTGTTTACATTGTAGAGAATTTTTTTGAACCAACAAAACATTCTTCAATTGAAAGAAATTTTTCCTTTGACCGTATATCAAAGAAATGTTTCTTTGATTCAAAGAAACTGTTCTCTGGGTGACGGTAAACTACCTGCGTTTAAATCTATAGTAGATTTTCAATTATTAACTACATTTGAACCATTAACAACTTTAAGTGGGAACGGGTTATTATTGCGACAACTTTTGAAAATTCCAACGTAAATATCAACCGCATATATATTGGATCCAAAGGGTTTTCCAATAGTGACATAACAATTTTGTATCATTATATGAACGCACCCTTAAACTTTTTTAATGAACTGTCAATGTCAAAACGTTAGATAAACTCAACATTTTCATCATGGTAAAGTTCACGAACCAGCAACATTTGGAAATTATTAAAAATTACTACCGAATTCTGAGTCGGTGGTCGCAACTTTAAGAGCGCTTACTCCAATTTTCGGCCGTAATAATCGTCCTACCCGGCAGGCTGTGCGTGCTATAATGGATAAGTTCGAGATCAAATTTACACTATTGGACGTTCCGGTACTAAAAAGACGTCGTATTGCTCGAAGCGAAGAAATAGTCGCAGCCGTAAGTGGATTTTTTGTGGATGAAAACGACCACCATGTTACCATCGATGGAGAGCGCTATCGTGCTATGTTGGAAGATTATTTATGGCCAGGATTGGATGAACTTGATATCAACGATTTGTGGTTTCAACAAGACGGTGCCACTAGCCACACAGCACACGTCACAATCGATTAATTGAAAGGCAAATTCGGTGAACGTGTTATCTCGAGAAATGGTCCGGTCGAATGGCCTCCTCGTTCATGCGATCTAACGCCATTGGATTTCTTTTTATGGGGCCATATCAAGTCACTGGTCTATGCCAACAAGCCAGCAACTTTGAAAGACCTCAAAGACAACATCCAACGCGAAATTGCCAACGTTCCGTTCGAAATGTGTGCCAGAGTGGTGGAAAATTGGGTCCAAAGAATCGACCGCTGTAAACGGGCTCGTGGTGGTCATATGACCGATATCAGATTTCATTCATAAAATATAATGCTTGCACTTCATCCACAATAAATTTGCACTCAATATCTCAAATATTTCTGTGTTTTATTCTTAGATAAAATTGTTATGTCCCTATTGGAAAACCCTTTATAATTCGTGCGGTTTTTTTTCAAAATTTGAACGTTTATTTAAGAAAAACATATACAATGGTATTATTCAAAGTTTTCTCCACCTGAAGCTATGACTTTTTCCCATCTTTCTGGCAATTTGTGGATTCCATCCCAAAAGAAATGCGCCTGCTTTGCGGCCAAGAATGAATCAAGCCAATTTTCTAAACCCTGTTCTGATGTGAAACGTATTCCAGTGAGGGCGTTCTGCATCGACCGAAACAAATGGTAGTTAGAAGGGGCAAGGTCTGGGCTATAAGGCGGGTGAGGTAAAACTTCCCATCCACAGTTTTCCAAATAGTTCTTAACTGGAATAGCCACATGGGGCCGAGCGGAGTCATTATGGAAAATTATTGCCTCTTGTCTCGTGTCGTGGCGTTTTTCGGCTATTGCTATCTTCAAACGGATCAATTGTGTTCGGTAGCGTTCTCCATTGATGGTTTCACCCGGTTTTAGCAGCTCATAATACAGCACACCCTTCTGATCCCACCAAATACAGAGCATTACCTTCGCGCCATGGATATTCGGCTTTGCCGTTGATTTGGCTGGTTGGCCGGGTTTCATATATGATTTTTTGCGCTTGGGGTTGTCGTAATGGATCCATTTTTCATCACCAGTAACAACCCGATGCAAAAATGACTTCTTTTTGCAGCGTTCCAGCAGGATTTCGGACATTCAAGACCGCCTTTCAACGTCTCTCGGCTTGAGTTCATGTGGAACCCAATTTCCTTGCTTTTGAATGTATGCGGCTGCTCCTAAACGTTTTGAAATGGCTGCTTGAGTGACTTCCAAAGATTCTCCAAGCTCTTCTTGTGTTTGGCAACAATCTTCATTGAGTAATGCTTCCAATTCTTTATCTTTAAACTTTTTTGGCTGCCCAGGACGTTCTTCGTCTTCCAAGCCAAAATCACCACTTTTAAATCGTGCAAACCACTTTTGGCACGTTCGCTCAGCTAGAGTATGTTCATCATAAACTTCCACCAAAATAAGATGAGTTTTGGCAGCAGTTTTCTTCATATTAAAGTAATGAAGAAAAACTCCCCGCAAAAAAAATTTTTCAGGCACAAAGTTCGACATATTTGAGTGAAAAAAAATTATTGTTGTTTACGCTTCATATGAATGACATATACTGAAAAAGACGCACAATGACAGTAGCTCTCCGACGCATGTTCCGAATATTGGAACGATGGAATAATAATCAAGTTACGCCATTTCTTATCAAACCGAACGAATTAAGTTATAGATCCAATACATCATCTATATTATTAGATATGTTGATTATTGTAGGTTGATGAAGGCGTCGATTCAAAATCCAAGTTTTAAGAACCATCACATTCTGTGCTGCGCAATAGTTGATTTCGTCCATGCACAAAGTGTGATGGGTACATGGAAATAGTGATTCTCGCTTTATGTTCATTAGTGAGGGCAGCCAAGTTCTTCAATGTCTTGTACATTGATGGCAAACTTTCCAAGCCAGCTGTTTTTTTCCATGCCTTTGACGTAGATTGTGTGTGCACCTAACAATGTCTTTTGAATTATGCATCGTAATTCTTCGTAGGGTATGTTCATGCTGTAGTATGACAATTGTGCATCAACCAGCAATTTTCACTTCCATAACTTGCAGGCAATGAATTCCCCTCACAGGGAGGATCAAAGAGAAAGACCAGTGGTTGAGGATCTTGCTGAAGAGGTACAATAGCTAACTCCTTGAAGACAAAGTCATAGTATGGTCTCTTGAAGCCTTGATCGTCTACGATGAAGCCCATGTTTATTGAAGAAGGATGATTCCTGTTATCCAGGAACAGATTCATACCCTCTTTTGCCCCCGCCCCTACTACCTCATAATTCACCCCACCACTTTAAACACATATTATTTTTTAGACAGCGCCACTAATGGGTTTATATCAAACTATACGATCATGTAATATTAGGCAATAGGCCGATGTGTTTTTCAAATTCTAATTGCACATCCACTGAAGCCTGTTTAAGAAACTCATTTTGTTTCGAACAATCAATAACAATTAGTGGAGCGTATTTTTTAAAATTCCCTTTTGTTCAGCAGAGTCTCAGGCTCTTTTCCGTAATATGAAATTTAAAAATTATTGGAAATTGATTTTGATCAACGTCTAAATTTTAATGGTCATATGGGTAATATTGTGAATTTAAGAAAATTTTTACGTTTGTGATGCTACAATGATCGAAGCGATTAGCATATTGTTTGCGCTGATCTTTTCTATTTGTTTGAAAAGCAAGGACAATATAGCGCGGTTTCTCTATCTGTGTTGATGTTTTCACAGTCCAGACATGTTTCTGTGTAGCAGAAATAAGAGGATACACATACATTTGCCATGTACGAAAACTCAGTGTTATAAGCATATCTTTCTCAATAAATTTCGACAAATGTAGCTTGTGACGATCTGCAGCAAACAAATAGGGAACCTTCCATTCCGCTTTATTGAGTAAAATTTTGAATTCTTCAGGATTTTCTTGTATGTTCTGCATTATTGCATTAAAGTTGAAAGAGTTCGATATAGTCCTATATTAATTTTAGTTTAAAGGGTTTTCCAATAGGGAAATAACAATTTTATCTAAGAATAAAACACAGAAATATTTGAGATATTGAGTGCAAATTTATTGTGAATGAAGTGCAAGCATTATATTTTATGAATGAAATTCGATATCGGTCATATGACCACCACGAGCCCGTTTACAGCGGTCGATTCTTTGGACCCAATTTTCGACCACTCTGGCACACATTTCGATCGGAACGTTGGCAATTTCGCATTGGATGTTGTCTTTGAGGTCGTCCAAAGTTGCTGGCTTGTTGGCATAGATCAGTGATTTGATATGGCCCCATAAAAAGAAATCCAATGGCGTTAGATCGCATGAAGGAGGCGGCCGTTCGACCGGACCATTTCTCGAGATAACACGTTCACCAAATTTGCCTTTCAATAAATAGATTGTGACGCGTGCTGTTTGGCTAGTGGCACCGTCTTGTTGAAACAACATATCGTTGATGTCAAGTTCCTGGCCACAAATAATCTTCCAACATAGCACGATAGCGCTCTCCATTGGCGGTAACATGACGGTCGTTTTCATCCACGAAAAAATACGGCCCAATCACACCTCCGGCATGAAAACCGCACCAAACAGTCACTTTTGCGCATGCAATGGTGTCTCAAGAAGCACATTTAGGTTTGTTGCTGACCAATAACGCATATTTTGCTTATGAACAAAGCCATTGAGCCAGAAATGAGCATCATCGCTGAAGATGATTTTTCGTTGAAATTCTCCATTTTCTTCAAGCTTTGCCAGAGCCCAATTGAAGAAGTTTCGGCGTTTCAAATGATCAAGTGGCTTTAGTTCGCGAGTCAATTTAATCTTGAAAGCATAGAGGCCAAGATCTTTTCGCATAATAGGCCACAGTGTCGTTTGAGCGATGCCCAATTCTTGAGAACAACGTGGAATCGACTGATTTGGCTTATTTTGAATCGATGCACTTACGGCAGCGATTATTTCTTCGCTTCGAGCAATACAACGTCTTTTTGGCACCGGAACGTCCAGTAGTGTAAATTTGGTCTCGAATTTATCCACTATAGCACGCACAGCCTGTCGGGTGGAATGATTATTACAGCCGGAAATTGGAGTAAGCGCTCTTAAAGTTGCGACCACCGACTCAGAATTCGGTGGTAATTTTTAATCATTTCCAAACTTTACTGGTTCGTGAACTTTACCATGATGAAAATGTTGAGTTTATCTAACGTTTTGACATTCACAGTTGATTAAAAAAGTTTAAGGGTGCGTTCATATAAAGATACGAAATTGTTATGTCCCTATTGGAAAACCCTTTATTTGAATAGTATTTGTGGACCCAAAGGTGTAGGAGAGAATCGTAGACGTGGTTTATGGATGAATTGCAACAAAGTCTTTTATTATAACTCAGTATCCTTACATCAATTTCTAATGATATTCTAATGTGGTGTTGCAGTGACTGACTCGACTCTAAGATATCGAAAAATATTGAAATAATCGTACTCCGATTAGCATAGATGGCGCGGCTATAGCGAGATCATATATCCATTTCTAATATTATATTCACATGTAGTGTTTGCCGGTGGCTAACGCAATGCTAAGATATGTCAAGAGCAGAGATGAGTTGGGAGATTGCTAAAGTAATGTATTTGATTTCGAGTGATTTTCCGCAGCGCGCCCTATTGCGAAATGCTCTTGGGAACTAAAATGAAAAGTTCATGCTACTACTTGAAGGGTAAAACAGAGCTACTGTTTATCACTTTTGCAGCGCCCCCAATTGCGTACAGCTTTTTCGGATCTTTTCCGAACTAAAATTAAAGGTCCGCGCTGTTATAATAACATGTGGGAGCACACACAATGAAGCGCGTCATGTCAGTGTATCCCCACTAACTTGATTCGATTTCACGCTGTCGGTTGTCGAGTTAAAATCAGAAATTGTATTTTTCTCGACTTCATGCAAAGGAGGCGCGAAATAGACTCAGAATTCAAAATTACGAAATATAACATTAAAAAAATTACACTTTTTTTCTATATACTTTGAAAAATATTGATCTGAAATAAGTATCTAAAAGATTTTGTGAAAATTTAAGATGATTTAAATACTTGAAAAATAATTTTTTAATGAAATTTAAAATCAATAAATGCTTAAAGATTCGAAATAAAATATCGATTTCAGCATTTTTTTTTAAATTATGTAGAGAATATTTTATAATAAGATATCATTCAAGATGAAATACAAGTTTAAAAAATGAAGGGTTTGAACATTTTTGTAATAGGTAACATCTTTGGCATGAAAATTTCGATAAATAAATGTAAATGAAGTTTTTGCTGATTTCAGGTAGTTCATCCACAAAAATTAGACTTCAGGCAAAAATAGATAAATTTTTTTTCAATAATAGCAATATTATTATTGAAGAGATCATTTGGAAGAAAAGAGATTAGTTTCCAAGAAAAAAAAATTAAAACATAAAAAAATAATTCATTTAACAAATTTTATTTTTACCCGGACTTGATTTCTTATCGCTTCATACCAAATTTTAGAAAATGATGTGATTCTGTGAAATCACGGATAATTTTTTTAAGAAAAAGGCTTTCTACAACTTAACCGTTTCCATTTTTTGGAAATTATAATAAATTCTTTAATGGCTAAAAGCATTAAAAATAAAATTTCCAAAACAAAATTCTTGTAAAAAAATTACTGAATTTGGTAAAAACTTATTCATTTTAGAAATGTGGAAACGGCTAGGTTGTATTAGGTCTTTTTCCTGAAAAAACGATTCTTGATTTATTTGAATCACATCATTTTTTTTTAAATTTGGTTTGAAGCGATAAGAAAAAATGTCAGGGTAAAAATAAAATTTGTTAAATTTATTTTTTCTTATGCTTCAAATATTTTTCTTGGAAATTAATCTCTTTTCTTTGAAATGATCTCTTCAATAATAATTTTTCTATTTTTGGAAGCAAAATTATCTTTTCTTACCTAAGACATATGGCAATTTCAATAGATGAATGTAAATGAAGTGTTTGCTGATTTAAGAAAATACATAAATTGTATGTGAATTTACACCTCAAACTTTTCTTGATATGAAGCTAAGTCGACAAACGGTTGCTAAAAAATAAAATACATTGAATACAATTTTTTGGAATTTAACATCTTTTACATGACAATTCGTATGTATACATATATATAAACTACCATCGGAAATTACAGATTGACCTGGAGTTTCAACTTTCGTCAAAGTGTTTTATTTTATAGAAAGATATTACAAAAGAAATTTTAATTTAGATTTAGATTTCAAAAGGTTTTTTCAGTATGTCTTCATAGTGATTTCTTAACCTAATCAAAATATTTTTAGAAATTCTTTTCTGGATTCTATCTTGGGGTTGAACAGAATTCAAAAAAGTCATGCAATTTTTAAAATATGTAGCTTCTTCAAGAAGTTTTTAAAAATCGACGTATATCATATTTTAATAAATTTAGAAATTTTTATCCAAATATTGATAGTTTGGATTTTTTGAATTCTTCAAATGAATGTATTACAATCATCATTTGAAATTTTATTATTTTTTATTACAATATTTGATTCTAGAGCAGAATCTAGCAGAAAAATTAAAAAAACATATTAATTAGTTAGAAATATAATATGCAAACTTACCTTTGAAACGAGACTACAGACTTTTGACAATGTTAATTAATTTTAGAGTTATTAATATTATTAAGAAAGATCTAAATTTGATGTCTTCTAGATTCTCATCATATGAGAATTAAGGTTTTGGTTTTATGTGAAAAATAATTTTCGGAATTTTCGTCAAATCTTTACGTTTTGAAATCCCCTGAGTCAGAAAAAACGGTTTTTACGAAAGTGTCTGTCTGTCTGTCCGTCTGCAGTAGTAATAGGTCATATACTCGATAACTCTGGATAGAAAAAAATTGTCGGATTGAATTGAGCTTATGCATACATTATCGCAGCTGAAAAAGTAAAGACAAGTTCGTTAACCAGCTACATCCGACAAAAATTGTCAAAATAGGAGCATTTTTTGTGTTTTTGAAAAAAACTTTATGAAAAAACCAAAACTTTTAAGACTGGTTTCTGATAATTCTCGTAAATCTCTACTAATTATCCTGATAATATTTTGCAATTAAAATAAATTTAAGAAAGTTACAGTATATTAAAACTTGAAAAAAGTCAATATCCATTTTCCAGTTAAATTATACGAGATACGAATAAAAGTTATGATAAAAAATGGTTTACTACATAAAGATCTACAACAGTAATAACTGTAAAGTGACATGTTTGATGACATGTCTGCTATTATATTGACCCAAAATTCACAGAATTTTTGTTAATTTCTCATTTTCTTGGCATTGGGTCAGCCTCTTTTTATTTTCTTCTATTAATATTATCAATGCTACCTACGATAAAAAACGCAAAAAAAGAGAGAAGGCAAACGTTTCGGCCACATATGGGGGCCATAAATTAAAAGATTAATTCAAAATTTTCGTAAAAGATAAAAATGTAGAAGATAGTTAAAATAAGGATAATAATGAAACTCAAAATCTTATCTCATTGCTTGCAATTCAAAATGAAGAAGTCCAGTAAGCAACAACATGAATTGGAAAAAATATGTAGAATTCACTGTATATAGAAAACCGGATAAAATGAACGAAAAACTTAGAAATTTGTAAACAACAGGCTAGAATTTTTGTTTGTTTTTTTCCCTTTATAAAGAACAGATGACCATTTCTTCGACCGTTATATTATTATATCATATATAGGTTTGGTTTCGTCGGTCTTAGGGTCAATAAAACAACATTAAAGAAAAATTATTGAATCAATTTATATCAATAAAAATATTATTATTTCAATAAATTGTAAGGCTGAAATTATGAATATTAATCGAATTTGCCATGGCATTATTTAACATATGATTTTCAAGTTTGTATTCTCAAGCTTTAGCACGCTTTTCATTCACGGAGAAACTTTTTATATCAATTTTTACTATAGTATTTTTCAATTTAGGGAAAGACGTATCACTTTGAGGATTTTTGTTAGTAAAAATACTAAACTTTATTATAATGATATGAAACTTCAGCATAGTCCATAGCAAATTTTACTATAGTTTATACTAAAGTTTCATATCATTATTATAAAGTTTAGTATTTTTACTAACAAAAATCCCCAAAGTCATAAGTTTTTCCCTAAATTGAAAAATACTATAGTAAAAATTGATATAAAAAGTTTCTCCGTGTTGGTGAATTTAATTCAATTTATCGTATCTTCGTCTCTCTATCCTAAAGTTTGCGTTGCTTCATCGGATTGTACACACCGTATTATAATGTAATTTAAAATTATTGAAGCCCTCAATCTTTGAGGCTTTAATTTTAATAACATTTTCAAGAATAAGACTGAATCTTCATGTGTGTTTTCGTTTTTTTGTAATTTATGTAAGTACTTATTTATTATATCAACACAACATATAAAATAGTTCTCGTTGGAAAAAGAATTTTGATGGTAAATTGATTTGTTCAATTTTTAGTGACATATATATTCCTTGAAAAAGACCCGCAGTGAGGTTGAAACATAGGAGAATTTTTGACCAAATATAATGAAGGAGTTTTTTATAGAATGTTGTTTTATTGACCGCAAGACCGACGAAACCAAACCTATATGATATAAAGATCTACAAGTTTGAACTGCAACATTTTTTCATAAGATGTATATTTTTCTTTTTAATTAAAAAAAAAATACCATTGAAAATCCGAAATTCAATTTTTTAACTAAAATATGTGAAATACGAAAAAAACGTAAGAATGGAAAATTGTTCGTTTCAATAATATATACAAATATTTTCAGATATAGTTTCTAATAAAACGTATATTTTTCATTATAATTTTAAAAAATACGATTAAAATTCAAAAAATTCCATTATTTGAACAAAATATGTAACATACGAAAAAAACGTTGAGCTAGAAAATTATTTGCCTAAATGAGGTCTACAAATTCTCAGTAGGACATTTTGTGACAAGATATATATTTCATGTTTTGGTTTTAAAAAATACAATATTGAAAATAAAAAATTCCATTTTTGAACCAAAATATGTGTGATACAAAATAAGCGATAATACAAAAATTCGTTTTCTCTAAAAGAGTCTATGAATTCTCCTCCTTTTTTAAATATTTGGAAGAAAATAGATTTTTTGTAATCTTGTAAATTATCAGAAAGTTACAGAAATGTATACAGAAAATCGAGCGCGAAGCGCAAGTTTCATGATAAGAATGTGTTCTTTAAGGCTGATAGAGCTTTAAGTAAATTGAATTTCTTTTTTCATTTGAAATCAAAAACAAATTTAGTAACTTTGAGAAAATGTAATTCACATCGATAATATTATAAAATTGACTTGAACTTAAGTATCAAATTACAAGTAATAAATTTAAATAATAATGAAACAGGACTTATATCGACCCTTAGTATTAATATTCAAATATTGTTCATGTTCTTAGTTGGCTTTACGGTCCGAAGAATATAAGACCGAGTGCGACGATAGAATATCGAACCCCAGGCGCTATCAAACTTGCAAGCGAAGCGCGCCATGAGAATGTGCCCACGAAGCGGGCAGATTTTTTGTAGTATATTTTTACAAAATTGATATTATGCTCTTAACTTGGGATTATTAGAAGCAAAACTGTGTTAACTTTTATTTTAGCATCATGAAAAAATGTTAACCTTTTATTATAAAAATTAAGTTACTTTAACAATAGCTTAAATAACATATGAACCTCTAATTTCCGATGGAAGTGTCTGTGTAAAGAAAGGTTTTAAATATTACAAAAAAAAGCATAAATTGTATTTGAATTCGCATGCGATCTTGCACTTTGAGATTTATTCGGTGTGAAGTAAATTCGACAAATCATTACTATAAAGTAAAATACTTGAAAAAACATTTTCAAAATATTTAATATTTTTACACGAATGTACATACAGTCGACCGGCAATCGAAATACCCGGGCTTGAAACCCGGTGCATTCGAAAACGTCTTTTTTCCACAGAAAGATTTTAAATTCTTTAAACTTAAGTATGTAACTATGAACGTATTAATATGTTTAATGTTTTTAAATTATTCAATGTTTTATTAAAAAGAATTAAAATAGTAAATTGTAATGACCCTTGATTTAATTTATAATAGACTTCTTCATTTATGGACCCTAAAGCCAATGCAATTTATTAAAACATTTTTAATTCAAAATAATACTGAATGTTTGAGTATAAAAGGTTTAAATATTTGAAAAATACATAAATTATATCAAAATTAGCACACGAAATCGTACACTAACTTTAATTTGGTATGAAGTAAAATTGAAAATAAATCCTTTAGAATAAAACATTTTGAAAAAACTTTCAGAATACATAACATATTATAAATGAAAATTTCAATATATAAGTATAAAGACAAGGTGTGATTCTTGAAAAGTAAAATCTATTATATCTAATATTTTATCGAACAGCATATATATATATATATATATGTATATATATATATATATATATATATACAAATTGTCATGTAGAAGATGTAAATTCCAAAAAATGTTATAGTTACAAAGCTTCAAAATTTTGTAATTAAAATTTTAATATAAAACTTTAAGCATTTATTGACCTTGAATTCCATTGGAAAATTTGTTGTTTACTGTTCAAATCTTCCTCCGATTTCAGAAGAACAGACAAATTAAAAATTACAAAATATTTCATTAAAAAAATTGAACTCTTCCATATGATCTTGTCATATTGTAACAAGATTTGAACACTTCGGACAAAAATTTTTATGTAAAATTTAATATCGATAAATATTTACATGTTCATATGAAGATATTAATGAACACATATTTTAGCTTCTTAATTTATCCACATCTGTTAGAAAATTTTTCCTTTCCATAGACCATTTCATTTTTTTAATGATTAGTCTGTGCTTAGGCTACAAAAATGTGAGATGAAAATATTGCTAACATAAAACTGAGAATGTAAATTTTAAACTTGAATTTTATGTTTATCTCTTCTTAATAGAAAATATTTCTCTAACTAAACAGTTTTTAAATGCACAAAATTGATAAGAAGTATGGAAATTTGAATAGGAAAATATATATTGATTCAAATTTGGAACATTTATTGGCATCAAATTTTACTGAAAGTTTATTTTTGAAGTGTTTAAATGCTTATAAAATTTTACACGATATTTCAGATTTTTATTTTAGGCAGATTTTTTCCAAAATATCTGAAAAAAAGTGTTGTCTCTTAAATAACATATTTCGTAAATTTGAAATTGTCGTCTGCTTCGCGCCTCTTTTGCACGGTTTCGACAGAAATACACAATTCTCAATTCCGACTCGATAACCGAAATACCGAAAGCGTGAAATCTAAAAATAGCATTGCATGAAGGAAGCGAGGAGAATAAGGAGAAGTGGGACGTGTCGTTCTCGCGTGCAAGAGCGACGAGGAAGAAACAAGGGCACCGCGCGCCGCTGCCCCTCCATAGAAATTCTGATGGTAAATCATTTCTGGATTTTCTAACTTTCATTATTTACCGACGCGCAAAGTACACCTTTTGCGCAACGCGTTCAGAGGGCGCGTTTATCAGCCCACTTTTGTGAAATTCTCTTATTCCATTACTTTAGCAATCTCCCAACTCATCTCTGTCAAGAGTATCATGAGTTAATTGTAGTCTATGAAATGTAGATGGAGAGGCTATCGCAAAATTATGTATTCAATTTCTATAAAATATTCGACGGTGATGTTGCTCAGTGGGTAACACGACGCAGAGAAATATGAGAAAATATCGAAATAACTCTATTTTACAAAGTGCAGGTAGCGCGATTATCGCAAAAAGATATATTTAATTTTTATATAATATTTGATGGTAATGTTGCTCAGTGGCTAACACGACTCAGAGAAAAATAAAAATATATCGAGATAATCGTATTTTGCAAGATGCAGATGGGGCGACTATCGCGAAAAGATATCTTTAATTTTTATAAAATATTCAACGGTGATGTTGCTCAGCGGCTAACACGACGCAGAGATATGTAGAGAAATATCGCAATTCACAAAATATAGGTGGCGCTGCTGCAAAAAAAGGATGAGTTAGGTAAACGGCGGTGCACTTGGTTGAAAGAGCTTCTCACACCGGAGCCTGGTGCAGCGTACCCAGAGTGAGAGTCATAAGAAAAGAAGATATTTGCAAGCTGTCTATTGGAGCCTGGATGGTGTACCCAAAGATCCGTTGCCACTTGATCACTTTCTGGAGCCTGGGGCAGCGTACCCAGAAAGAGATGCAAGGTGAGAGAAGGTAATATGTCTTATGGAACCTAGATGGCGTACCCAAAGAAATATTGCTATTTATCACTTTCTGGAGCATGGAGCAGCGTACCCAAAGATTAATGCAATTTAAAGAATTGTTAAAAATTAATGAGTGCTCCAGAGCCTAGGCAGCGTATTTAGAGTCACTCAGCAAAAAATAATCACCACTATGTTCCTTCTTCGATGGCCCTTTGGCTGCTTCTCTTGAAGGGCGGAAGGTTCAGACTGAGATTCTGCGAACACTGCTGAGAATTAAGTGCGCTCGTTTATAGACACGCGGTTTCGGGTCTACAGCGTGTAAGGTTGCGCTGCGAGCCTAGCGGAGACTGTCGGTACCGCTACCCCTGAGCTCCTACTGCGCCGCGTATACTATATCTTTAGTATATCATGGGCGCCATCAGCTGACGTGAATTGTGAACGTTTCAAAGTCAGTGCGTAATCTGGTTAAGATGAGTTCATGTTTAGCATTAACGAAAATCTTCCGATGATCTTCGGCAAAGCCGAGGATCATTCTGAGTAGAATGGTTACATCAAAGTATCCATATTCATTCGTAACTTTATACTGACACTCCACAAGCAATCACTTGAATTTATATAGACGATATTTTCTGGATTCATTAAGTTGATCACATAAAAATTTAAGACAAAAATGACCGCATTCAAATGTATCATAATCTTAGTATCTACTATGATGATATTTTATGAAGCTACCATTATTGAAGTATTTAACGAGATCGGATGGTGGTTGAAGATATCCGAAACTGTCAAAGTACAATGTTTCATTATTACTCTTTTTTTATGATACCCAATTTTTTCCAGGTCCATCTTTATCATCAAGATTAATGATACCTGACTCATAACGAACAGGTCCTCCTCTAGATAGTTCATTTCGCATAAAGACTCCACGAAAATGAGGAATCTTCAAAGCTTTGGCATACTTGAGCAAATCAGAATTAGTTAGGGCTCGATGAGGTAGCTTCACTACAAGTTTTTTGATGTTTTTTCTCTTCATTCCTTGACCCTTGGCCCTATCATTCATCTCCATTGCTTTATTGTGACGTTGAGCTTCTGCCAACTGTTGATTGGCTGTATTTGCATCGTTTACAGCTTTTACTACTCCAGCTACTCCACCAGAGTTGAAAAAACACATTGCCACGCTTTATCGGCAAGAACTCTATCTGCAGAGATTCTCACTTCAATGTTCTCACGATTCTTCGAGTAGGAAATATTGTGCTCCGTACAAGCTGTATCAAATGGATTTATACCCGGATCGCCTCGTGCTAATCGCTTTGCTAGTTTAGTACCAGGTCCAAAATATTGGTAACCTGGTAAGTGTAACTCAAATGGTAACTTGTTTATAATACGATTTAGCAGATCTTTACCTTGATAGTCAGATTTTTTTTAGCTTTCTTTCTATGATGAATGACACTACGAATCACTCTACGAATGTTAAAATACAACTGAGCTAAAGCCTATATAAGCGCTGTATTTATTGCTTTTACAGCAGTCAGTTTTGAGATGCGATTCAAAACACAACCTCATAAGCTCCCAGTCGTAAATCTGGACTCGTTGGTTCAACATCAGCAAGAAAAGAAGATGAAACGACATGGCAATTTGCTCTCAGATAATATTCGAGGAGTTTTTTGCGGTCAATCCAATTGTGGTAAAACAAATGTATTATTCGCTCTAATTTTTCATCCAAATGGACTTAGATTCAATAATATTAACCTTTATTCAAAATCACTTCAAAAACCAAAATATCGATTTTTAGAAAAAGTACTCAATGATGTAGATGGAGTTGAGTATTTTCCATTCAGTGAACATGAGGAAGTAGTTTCACCTAGCCAAGCTAAACCAAACTCTGTCTTTATATTTGATGACATTGCATGTGAGAAACAAGATAATGTAAGAGCTTTCTTTTGCATAAGTAGACATGTTAATGTTGATTGCTTCTACTCGTGTCAGACGTATGCTAGAATTCTTAAGCATTTAGTACGTGATCATCTGAATTCATTAGTTCTTTTTAGGCAAGATGAAACGAATTTCAAACATGTATATAAAGATCATGTGAATACTGATATGACATACACTCAGTTTCGAGATTTGTGCTCAGCATGTTGGAATGCAGACAAATATGGATTCGTCGTCATTGATAAGAATTGTGAACTGACAGATGGTAGATATAGAAAAGAATTTGACTGTTTCGTAATATTACAAATACAAGAGCTTGAATTGGAATAATGTTAGTATAGTGCGTAACATTAAAACATCAACATGTTCCACAAAGACAAAGGACTCCGACAAATAGCAAAAGCTAGTGATGCAATTCGACCTAAACATCGTATGCACAAATTAGGAAAAGAAGATGCTGAAAATATGTTGAGTGAAACTTTCAAGCCTATAGTTACACCATTAGAAAAATTAGTTAGTTAACATGTATCTTTTCTTGTTAAAACACAATAGGAAACAATGTTTGGATATGATTTATGGAGAAGATATACAGTTCTTCTGAATCCATTCGTGCGGATAAAGATTCCAAGTATAAGAACATTATTATCAAACTTTTCTCAAACAGAGAATCAGTATTAAAAAGACAATCAACCAGTGGAAGTTCGTTGAAAAGACGAAAAAGAAGTAATACATGTTCACTACCTCACTTCATGATGGCAAAGCAAAATTCAATGGCCAGATTACATCTATTGGGATGACCCTAACGAGCTAGTTGATCATCTTCGACTGCTCATGGCATCACAAGCAGCAGTCAATCCAAGTCATAATAACGAAATTATGTCTATCATTGAAGAATTACGTGAAGCTAAAATTATATATTAGGAATGTACTTTTAAATAGAGCTTTATTGTCACAATGAGCATTGACGTGTTCGGACATCCTCTAAGTCGAACAGCTGTATCAAATCGTGGACCTCCAGGTCCTGTAGGAACTTCTGCTGCTGGTTTCAAGCTCACTTCAGATGGCAATTAAGACATAGAAGGCAAGAGACTCTGCAACGTTACCGAAGCTATAGATCAAAACGACGAAACATGGCAGGATGATTTGGTAGAAATAATACCATATTCCAAAGAACGTGCATACCGGCAAGAGTAAAGAGTTTTAAATCTCTCAGTTTCGGAGTTTAATGCAATGGTTTAACATCAAACTGTACTCACCTTATAGTTATCTAAAAGCATCAATCATTGAAAGATTTAATCGCACACTCAAGAACAAAATGTAGATATAATACAGCTTACAAGGCAACTATAAGTGCGTAGATATCTTGTCCACTCTGGTTTCCGAATACAACGATTCTAAGCACCGAACCATTGGGATGAAACCTAAAGATGTGACCGCTACAGATAAGGAGGTACTCTTGCAACGTTTTCATAAAAAAAAAAAATGCTTTCGAGACAACCTAAATTCAAAATTGGTAATAACATTGCTGTTTTCCAGATTTGTCTCCAAATTTGCTTCAAGATTTGTCTCGAGGTGTAATCAAAACGTTATCACGTATGTATAATTTTTTGCTCTTTTTTTTAAAGTAAAACTTTTCTGTTAAATAGGAATTTGAAACGAATAATGCGATTTGTTTAGGGTTACTATTCGCTCTATATCAACAACTGGATTTGTTCTCATTTTAAGTAATGTCCTGATAGCTAAAAATAATGTCCCAGCTGCTAAAATTAAAATGGTTTTTCCACGTGATTTTCCCATAATAATATGGATTTACCGCGCCAAATTACCTATGGAAAAACCATTCGAATTTTAGCAACTAGGGTGTTATTGTAGTTACATTTGCATAAAATTGATACGAACACTAATTATTGATTAAATTACTAGTCCCGAAAAAGCAATCGACAAATTTTTTTGATAAATTAAAAATGGGAAAGTTATTAATCATAATATTGATAACTCAGATTTTCATTCTTTTTTTTGGGGGGGGGGGGGGGCAAAAATTACTTGCTGCTACCGCAATGAAACCCTCCAGTGTATTTCAAGAAGAAATGAATTTATTACAGATTGTCGAATTACGACTTGCGTGACTGCATTCCACATGTAGTAGAGATTTATGGTTATGCAATTACTAGACACTTAAATATAATTAATTAAAAGGACAATGAAAACGTTAAAGAACTGGCGTCTGAAAAACTCGAAGGGGCGAAAAAAGTTAGAAAATCTTGGTGAAAGACAACGTAGAAATATTCGCGCTGAAATTAGATCAAACCTCGAAAAATGGCGAGCTACTATACAATGCAGCAAGGGAAATTTGCAGGAAATGGCAATAGACAATATTTCTAGTTGTGAATCAACTGCCGATTTCATCGAAAGTAACGAAAGTAATACTGCTATTCAAAATGTTCGTTTTCAAGATGAACACGAACCAAATCTTTTTAGAGACAATGCAAACTCATTCAATAACTCGCAGTTCGGGTCTCCATCGAGCACATCTGCTGAATGCGAGAGTGTATCTGATTCAACAGATGATTTTCTCTGAAAAAATTTTCGACTCCACTGACACCAACGACAGTATTGGTGAAAAATACAGCAACGACAGCTATGTGAGGCATGAGACGTTTCGCGAACAATTACGACTCTGTTTTCTTTATGCAAAAATTAATTTAAAACAAGGAACCGCGATCCTGAAGTTACTTAAAAATCACCCTTGATTTTTGACTCTCCCGAAAGATTGCAGGACTCTGTATCAAACTCCACGCGCGCCAGCTACGTTAAGAGTAGTAGAACCTGGTAAGTATCTGCACATAGGATTCGAATCAAGTCTGAAACAAATTCTCAGTAATAATTCCTCTGCGTTGTTACCGCCAGTGTTGAAAGTAGATATTCATGCTGATGGAGCGCAAGCGAGTAAATCTGGCGGAGATTCTTTTTGGCCTTTGCAAATAAGAATTTCGAATTTGGAGCAATGTGATCCGGAAGTTATTACGGATAATCCACAAGAAGAAACAAGTAAAAAAATCAGAAAACCTATTGAAAATCAATATAACTACATAAAGCAAATACAGTTTATTATACTGTAGCAGTTGAACATGAAAATTATACAACAATGACCACTTCAGGTCAAATAGATATAGCAAAACAAAACGCAGCACAAACCCTTTATTATTTACTAACAGACGAACGTATTCCAGAAAGGAAATACAAAGACTATACAGATATAATACCTTGGAACTGGAAAAATATTGCATTTTGAATAAAATTGAAAAACCACTGTACTCGTACATCAAAACAAAAATATCGAGCAAAAAATTTAATTGCATAGCAATTTGTAAAATTGACAATTTAAGATACGGTGGTATAGGAGAAACTTTTTTATCAGCAAAAATTTCGGCCTCAATAAAAGCCTTAAAATAACTTACTCGTAACACAACGTAAAACAATAACAACAACCTTAATATGAAAATAAAACTTGTTAAATAACATTAGTTTCTAAAAGCAAAAGTATAAAAACATAAACTAAATATCAAAAAATTAAATAATAAATGAGTAAAGGAATACTTACCGATTAATAATATAAAGTGGAAAAACAATACATTCATAATTGATAAAACAAAATATATAAACAAATAATAAATAAACGATTTTCATTTTTCCTTAAGGAAACATATTAACATGGAAACTCAACCTATACAGAGGACTACAGCCTCTATGGATTTAACAGCACTAGAAGAGTCAAAATCACAAAAAGACACATATAAAACCAAAACCTTGGGTATCCTTAATTATGTAAGAATTCTGAGAGATTAAACAAATGAATACGGGCTGGAAGAACCAGTATTTCTAACCTATAAAGATTTTGACAACAGTAATACCTACAGGAACTATAGCATTAATAACCGAAAACGAAGCAGCATTCAAGCAGATTTCTTTGTGAAGAAAAATATGAAGATTTAGTTTAGGTATGTTTAACGTGCAAGTGTTGATAATTATGAAGAAGATAACGGGTACAATTCGGACATTTATTTTCAGATCTTCAAAAATTTTTGCCATCGTTTCGCTTCCACTCCAGAAGCATCATCAGGGCATACGAAATTCAGCCATAAATTACATTACATGGAATTTTTTAGAATATAATAATCAACTCAAAACACGACAGTCAATGGTAAAAATATACAAGTAATAACAAGAAATTAATGAAATTGAAATAAAAACCTTTTTTTTTAAAATATAATAATTGTTTAAATTTTTTGAATATTTCAGTTATTAAAAATAGTGATAATAGTATTTCGACTAACTGGTTTCGAAAAGAAACATTTTCTGATAGATTTCTTAATTATTTTTCTCTACATCCATTACATCAAAAAATTGGAATCATTAAAAACTTTGTGGATTCTCCTATTTTACTCAGTGATAATAAATTTCAACATGACAATCTAAATATAGTTTTCAAATTATTATCTCTCAATAGTTTTCGTATCCAATTTATTGATAAATATATTAAAAAATGACTCAAAGAAATTCATTTAAAATTAAATAATAATATAAAAAACTTGAATAATTCTCTTGAAAACTCATCCAATAACAGAGCTCCAATTTTTTCAATTCCATACTATGGAAATTTATCAGAAGTTGTAAAACGCCTATTACAAAAATATGAGGTAAAAATTGTTTTTAGGATTAATTCCAAATTTGACAGATTCATAACATTGGGCAAAGATCCTTATGAAATAGGCGAACAAAGTAATGTAGTTTACAAGATTTCGTGTAATTGTGGAAAGTGTTATGTTGGTCAAACAAAACCCCTTTGAGGATCAGATTAGACGAATATTTTAAAAATTTCAATCTCAACGAAAAGTTTCACAATGTACTTAGTAAACACCGCAAGTATCATGAAAATAATCATGATAATCATAGTTTTCTTTGGAATGATGTTAAAATTTTACATAAAGAAAGAGATAGACATAAAAAAGCTTTTTCTGAAATGGTCTTTATAAAATAAAGAAAATGATAATAGTCTGAATAAAATCACTGATATTGAACATTTGAATTCCTCATACAATATGATTTTGGATTTCTAATCTTGACAATGTTTTAATCAAAAACAGTTTTTTCTAATTTTAAATTTGTATCTAAAATTCTTACGCAAATTTGCTTCTAATTTCCTAAAATCTTCGTTTTCAATTTAATTGTATATTTGAATTTAATAATATTAGACTAAATGACTCATATCATATGAGGTTATAACATGACATCTTTGGTTCAGTTGTTAATAATATCTCTTATCGACTAGACAATATGTCTTTTCCTCTTGTAAATTTAAATTCTAAGTGAATGTGGAAAATTGACGTTACTAAAGTTTTTATTTAATTATGACGTTTTTATTATTTTAATGGTAATTATTAATTTCTTCAATTACGTAATTTCGGATCATGTTTTTTTGATTTTTTATATTTTTCATAAAAAAGTTTTTTATTTCAATTTCATTAATTTCTTGTTATTACTTGTAGATTTTTACCATTGCCTGGCATGTTTTGACTTGATCATTATCTTCTGAAAAATTCCATGTAATGTAATTTATGGCTGAATTTTGTATGCCCTGATGATGCTTCTGGAGTGGGAGCGAATGGTTGGCAAAAAATTTTTGAAGATCTGAAAATAAATGTCCGAATTGTACCCGTTTTCTTCTTCATAATGAAGATTTAGAAACACAAAAAAACACAAAAACTAGATTCCAAAATAAGAGCACTTGTTACGAGCGTATCAAGGCGACGGAATTTTTCCAAAAATTAGAAATAATATATCATTAAATAAATTTGTATGCCAGTCGAAGCGCCCATAACCCAAGCACCTTGACAAGACCGCTGATGAAGCTCATCATTGCTCGGGTCGATGACTTTAAAAAATGGTTGGTATCGAAAGGAAATTCCCAATCTCACTATTTTTACGCCAAATAATTTATTAACTTATAGTTACTATTATGTATCTTCATCGTTAAAAAGTTATTTATTTTCATGTACTTTAACATACAAATGGTAAATTGAGGTCAATACAATTGTATATTATGAAAAACAGGTATACATTCATAATACATTGAATAACTTTTCAATCAAAATATATCCAAATTAAAGTTGACACTATTAACATATATACATACGCATGTCAAAATTCAACTTAAAAGCTGTATTATTCTTGAGACGAAGGTATTATGAAGTATTCATAACTATAAAGTGTTTCGAATGTCATATGCGCTACCGAAAAACAAATTTCCATTATATGAAATGAAAGTTTAATACAGACATTTCTAACAGTATTCCTACAAATTTTATCGGAGCAGTAATTTACCAACTAATTCGAATTTAAAACTAAGATTTGAATTAAGGTAGGATCACTATAAATATAAAAGACGAAAAGCTAGTAGGTAAATATCTGCGGACACTTATATAACCGCATATGTGATATTTCTATATTCTGGTTTATATTATATTGTTTTAGATCATTAATGTAAATGATTGAAACTAACACGTGAATATCTGCATGCATTTATAAAATCATACGCTTTGGTTTGTATGAATTCTAAATTATACTATATTATGTTGCAAACATATTTGATATATTCTACAAATTTATAACTCATGCTGTTTCCAAATTAAGGTGAACTGAAGGAAAATATTACAAATTGGCATAAGATTAGGATGAGCGGAAGGCAGGAGCAAGAAGGAGAGCACAAGTCTTAAAGGAATAATTTTGATAAATGAAAAAAAGTGAATAATAGTACGCTTGCGCACACAGTCATTTTAGACTTTATTTGGCTACGTCGTGAGATAAGAATACATTAAGAATCAGACTCGCAGCGTGAAAAATCCCTCAAACAAGAGTATCGATAATGTATAGTTTTTACATAATTTCTAAATAGTTTCCATCTAGTTTTTCCCTATATTTCCTCCCAAAATTTCCTATTATGTTTTTGTTAAACGCATAAGTACTACGGTACTTTTGTTATAAACACAATAAACTATAAATACTACAAACAAACTTGGATAGCTACTAGTTACCATAGCCAGTGCATACGATATTTCTGAGAAAGATCTGAAGCATTGTTTTTTCTAATTATGAAAAATATTTAAGGTGTCAGAATCCAGAATTAATAATCAAGGGAATCGATTTAATTCTTTTATCGATATTTAATTTATTGGTATCATGAAATATGATCCAAAAATTTCAACTATTTCAGAAATGACCATTTCATCCACTTTCACTTGGTAAGTAGTTAGGCAGTCGGAAATTGCAAAATTACTGGTCAGCATGAATTCCTTCCAAAAATCAAGCCAACCCAGAACATTCCCGAAATCATCAATATACCCCAGCTAAGCATCATGGATACAAGTCTATAAAAATGAATGAATTCGAAATCAAAATTGCAATTTGCTCAAGCAACCTAGTACTAACCAGAACCACTCGGACAGTAGAGAATGTAGATTCGTAAAAAGACCTCACCAGGGCACAAATTGGGGATTGCACTCGGGCGGACGTAAATACGTCTAAAATCTTTCCTACGACGAAAGCCGTTTACGGGGTTGTGGCGCTAAAAAAATTTATAAGTAAAATTTTTTACCACTACGCTTCACGCTGAAATAGTATTTTGAGTGCGCCGGTGGTCGGTTAGCCGCAAGAGTTAACTGTGTGTTTACAACCTGGCGTTGAAAACCTAGTTAATTAAATACTAACTAGCTATAAGGTTGAAGTAAAGAAAAAGGGTGTGTGCGCGAGTGAGTCGCATAAGGACAAGAGTGGTTCCTTTTTGGAACCACGGCCATCACAACTCGAATTTGGCCCGAATATCCAGGACCTCAGCAGCCAGGACGTTTTCTCCTTCTTTGCTTTTGCTCCAGGACATTCGGTAGAATTAAGGAACTAGAATAAACATAAAGATGCGGTAATGTACACAACCCAAACATTTTATCGTTCCCCTTAATATTTATTCCGTTTTTCTTTAACTCTACCATAACAGTGTTAACACCGGTCTGTTATTTCGCTTTTCTTAAAAATAAATTGTGTTCTTATTCATGTGAATTTTAGCTACTTGATTTGGAATTATTTGAAGCACCTTTTCCCATTTTCTTTTTCAAAATTAAAATAATAAGCATAGGCGCGTGTAGAATGCACTCTCAGTCCGAGAGTAGAAGACCAACGACCTTCGCGTACTTATTATACTAATTGGTAAAATGTGTTAATAGTAATTATTTTTACTTCTTTTTGCATTTTATTTAATTGAATAATAACCGTACGTAACAGCACTCAA
Organism: Diplolepis rosae; assembly: GCA_030998225.1. NCBI lineage: Eukaryota > Metazoa > Arthropoda > Insecta > Hymenoptera > Diplolepididae > Diplolepis > Diplolepis rosae. The sequence goes on along the minus strand of JAPYXD010000210.1, from coordinate 229,078 downwards.
ACAGATTTCCGCCAAAAATTGGTACCCTTATGTAAAATATGTAAAAGTTCGAATCAGATTTCGAGCAATTGTTCGGAAAAATCAAGAAAAAATAAAAATACTACAACTTTCAGAAAATTTCTCAACCTTTGTTCATAAAAAGTATCTATAAAAGAAAATATTTTTTCTTTTTCTCCTCTACTAACAAATAACTCTTCTTTCAGATCAAATACTAATACTTCCTATTTTTCTTATTCTAGGACAACGACCACCAGAGAGGCAACATGTATGGAAAATTCATTTTTCTTTTTAATTTTAGCACTTTGTTTAACTCAATACTTGCCCAAAAACCTAACTTCAATAACAAATATATTGAAACTAAATTCGAAAATTCAATGGGCAAAGTTCAATGGGTAAAGTTTTTTGAAGTAAAGTTATTTGATGTTTTATTTAGATAGGTATAACATATTAAATTTGCAAATTTCATTAATTAACATTTACGAAAGTGCTATACATTTCTGTAAAAATATTCAAGAGGATTATTACTGTATTTGAAATTATAGTAACATAAGATTTGATAGTCAGAAACTTAAAACGGGAAATTTAATAGAAAGAATTTATTACCTATTCAATGACACCAAAACTATTATTCCAAAATTTTTACCAAATATCATAAAAGATGAATTTGGACTTGAGAAAGAAATAACAGCAAATATTTTTCACGGGGCAAAACAGAATGTATATCTATCTCCACATCCACTAGATAAAACAATGACAAATCTCAGTACAACTTTTAATATCATAGGTATTTACAATTTTTGCATACAAGAATATCCTGAGCATAAAAGCGAAAAGAGATCTAGAGTGAAATAATGGCTCAATGAAATACTTGACTTATTTGACATCTATCTATCATTCCTCCAAAAAATATTTGAACTATTGATCTATGCAAGAAATGGAATATGGCACCCTGAACTTTTCAATCCAATAACACTAGATTCATTTCAACAAAGCTTACATTAAAACCTTATTGGGTTTAAATTTTCCAAAATAATGAAATTTAAAAAAATTCAGTACCTTATATTTCAAAATCAATTAATTTTTACATTAAGTAGCCGAAAGATAGGAGATGAAGAATTGGAAATTCTCAAAACGTATGCTTTACAAACAAAGAAAAACAAAGAAAATTACTATATTGCAGACAATTATTACTTAAATTCATGCAAAAGGATAGCACAAAAATTAATTTGCAATCACCCTTCATCTTGGCTTAATATACTACTAATATACTGCGGTCACAAACGTAAATTACCCATAGTATCTTTAAATACTCGAGAATTTGCATTAAAAATATATTCTCGAGAAATTATCCAACAAAAACAGAATTTACGAGAACATTTGGAAGAATTTTAAGACTTTTCATGCTTTGAAAACCCTGTAGTTCATTAAACATTGTAACATTTGTTAACTTATTAGTAACAAGTTTGGTTAAAATAATAATTATCTAAATAAAAATATAATTAATAGAAATACTGGGAAACTAAAACATTCTTGTTTATAATTTGATCCACAAAGTCTCTTATTTTCTCTGGATTTAAAAAACTTATATCACCAAATAGTATAAACTTTAATCTTTCAACCGTAGATCCCTTTATAAAAATACATAAAAACGGAAAACATAAACAAAATGAACCATTTAAACATTTCATAGAAGAATACACAGTGCTACAGTCATTCAGAACTTCTCTCGTTAAAAATGTTTACTTGATCTTTTACGTTTGTAAGACAAATTCTGAGTTTTACGTTTGAGCGATCAGCAATAATTAGCCAGCATTCTGACTTGGCTCTTTCCTTCGAAGCGCTTTTCGATAGCCGATATTTCTTGGTGAAATCGTTCACCCTGTTCATCGTTGAGTTGACCGAGATTTTCTGGGAAGAATCCCAAATGAGAATGCAGAAAATGAATTTTGATGGACATGTTGCATCCCATTTCTCCATGAGCCTCCAGAAATTCGTTAACCACCTCAATGTAATTAGCGCTTCTCTTGTTTCCCGAAAAGTTCTCGCACAAAGAAATAAAACTAAGCCATGCTCCTTTTTCTACTGGATTCAATTTTTTTTTAAAGTCTTTATCAATCACAAGCTTTCGAATTTGTGGTCCGACAAAAACACCTGTGAAAATGATCAAAGCATTAAAATACGTGTAAATGCTCTTTTTTTCGTGTAGAACACAAAATTTCTTGTACATACCTTCTTTAATTTTGGCGTCACTCAATCTAGGAAATACTGATTTTAGGTGTAAAAAAGCCTTACCGTCTTTGTCCAAACATTTGACAAACTGCTTCATGTAGCCTAACTTTAAGTGAAATGGCGGCAAAATAATATTATTAGTCTTCACTAATGGAATATTGAGAACGTTCTTTTTTGTTATTTGAAAAGACTTTCTTGGTGGCCAGTCGCTACATTTGTAATGACCTTTTGCACGACTGTCCCATTCACAAAGATAACAATGATGTTTAGTGTTGTAACCATCCAAAAATAACCGCCAATCTTTTGGGCAGTGCTCGTGATTAAGAAAAACATCTACGCAATATATAAGCTTGTTGTCGGTATCATCATCTTTGAAAATTTGTTCGAACGAAGTTAGGTTCCTATCTCGTACGCATGTCACTTTGAAGTCACATTCCACAAGATTCCATTGCTTCAATCGGGACACCAAAATCTCTGTTTGTTTTGATGATAGTCCCAAATCGCGCACGAGATCATTATAATCTTGATTTGACAATAAATGTCATTTCGTTGCTCTAGTTCCAGTTGGAATATATGGTTTGTCATTTTTCTCACGAAGAGAGTTTTCATCGCTGGATTCAGGAGGATTTTCAGGGTTTTCTGTTGTAGCTGGCTTATCTTGAATCTCTCTTGGGACTGGTTTCGATATGGTCAGCACATTAGCATATTGTATACGGTTGCGGGTTTTGTTGTGATGACCAACAATGATTGTTTTGCAGAAGTAGCAATCCCCGGCTTATGATATATAGTATTTGACGCTGCCAAACCATAGGAGTTACAAATGGCAAACGATTTTTATCGCATTTCCCAGATAACCCTTGTTTTAGTCTTGTAGAGCACATCGAACAAACATACTCGGATACATACCAAACACTTTCAACGTACGAGCGGTTGAAGAACAGGTTAAACGCTTAAACAACGGCTTGATTTTTTTTGAAGTCTAAACGGTGTTGCTTATCAACACTTATTATACTCGCGATAGTACGTGAATTCCAAATATTAATGTAAACAGCAACATTTTTTACAAAAAACGTTTTAAAAAATCGTCAAAGTTGAAAAAAGTGGAAAGAAAGGAAAAAAATCCGCATTTGCTTGATAAATAGACAGTGTAAACGCAAAAATTTTACAAAAAAAATACGTATTATTCGAAAGGTCTGTATTTCCATTTTCTGAAACCGTGGAGAAATCGAAAATCCGTTGATAATTGAATAAGTAATTGATTTATGAGTGTGTGAAAGGAATTGAGAACGGTTTGTTAACAACAGATTAAAATTTTGAGGGTGTTAGAGAACGTTCATACACCGTTTCCTGTTATACCAGACCAGACCTATAATCCCAACTAGATTATTCGAAAAGTCCAAGCAGTATTTTTTTTGTAGCACTGTGATATTCAGTAATAACTTCCTTTCCAAAATGGCTGAAGTGTGTGAGTTAATGTGATTGAGAGCATAACTTAAGCAACTTAAGCGCCATATCTCGAAACATTCATAAATTTCACAAAACAGATATGCTTCCCTGAAATTCCCGAGCAACTATTGACTTTAAAAGAATTTTTCCAAGGATTTGAAATCCGAAAAATATTAATTGCCAAACGAAAATTACGTAACATCTTATAAGTGTCTTATATAAGCATCTTTACCCAATACTATAAATCTATCTAATTTAGAATTTATTCTGAAAACAACTTTCACATTATATTTTTGCAGAAAACGCCTTACAATCTTCGATAAATTGCCATAATATGGAAGTGAAACAACTGAAACGTTTTTTTAATTGAATCATTAAGTGTAACTTTCAAACCATTGTTGTAATGGTTTATTTTAGAGTTGATTTCATTGAGCCTTTTTTTAATGTGTCTATTAATAAATTGATTAAACCTTTTGCAATGGTTTTTTCTACATCAGACATTTGTGAAGGTTTTTTAAAAATATTTCGAAGATATTTCAGCTATATATTCAGCTATTCTACTTAGTGATAAAAAATTCCACCAAGACAATTTGAAACATTGCAAAAGGTTTAATCAATTTATTCAATTTTTTCTTTGGAATTTTGTCAAAATTTTACATAAAGAAACTAATAGATTCAAAAGAGCCTTTTCTCAAATGGTCTATATAAAAAAAGAAAGTGATAATAGTCTTAACAAAATCACAGATATTGAACACTTAAATTCTGCTTATGATATGATTTTGGATTTCTTATCTTAATTATAATTTCGATATGATAATTTCTGTTATAACTTTTGAATATTTTCATAAATTTGTCTCTATTCTTAATTTTGATTTGATGGCTATTGTATATGTAAAATGTTAATAACATTAGATTTTATTAAACTTGTTAGTATTGTGAGGTCATTTCATGACATTTGACTTCAGTTTATATTTATAATTCAAAGTGACATGACGTTATGTCTCCTTTACTTCGAAAATTTAAATTTAAAGCTAACTTGGACAAATTTTTTTAATTTTACTTAGTGGTTTTCAGTTTGAATATGTCAGTTTATTACTTTTATTCTGGTAAATATATTTTTTATCATAACTCATAAAATTTTTCAAATTTTAGTTTCCTTTTCAAATTTTTATAAAATAATAACTTTTTAGATTTAATCAATTTGACTATTATGGATTGACCTCACATTACAATTTACTATCCTCTCTGTGATGTTCGTTTTATTGGCTATTTTCTTGTATACCCTTATGATGCCAATTGTATCCGTATGGATTATTTCTACATGTATAAACGAATCAAATGGAAATGATGTAATTTGAAATAATTCTAGCAAAATAATTTGCAAATAATTTGTAACATAGTATTTAAAGATTAAAGTTAATTTAAAATATTTTCAAAAAAATACTACGAAAATTCTGTTTCAAAAAATGGAAGGAAAATTTGAAGGCACGAATTATATTTTATTCAGATATTAAACACAGAGTAAAATTTCCACACAAAATAACAGAATGAACATCTTGAAATTCCATTAAACTTTCTAGAGGACCAGAAATCGACGAAAAAATGTTGTATGATTAAAAATTCCGAACAATATTCACACAATAATTTACACAATAAAATATAAGATAAAAGAAAATAGAAAGAAATAAAGAAAAATGCACAAATTTTGAAGAGAATAATTAGTTGAGCAGGTAACCCTCCGGGGCATCCAAAAATTGAAAACTCTTATATGACGTCTGAAGTCACATGAGATAAAAGTTATTTTTATGTTTTTTCATTTATATTCTAGACAAGAATATAATAATTCAGAATTTTTGGGTCTGGATATTTAATTACAATAATCCGGGAATACTGTTTTTAAATTATTCTCAACCAATACGAACTTATAACATAAGATATAAAAATGGGAAAATATATGAAGAAAGACCTTTAGTTTGGAAAACGTGAAGAAAGTAAAGCGGAAAAGAACTCAAGCTTTTTGTCTGCAGTTCGTTTTTATGTTTAGCACGCCGCTTCCCTCACCATATTTCAAATTTTAGGAAAAGTCTGGGGGTAGCCGTTTCAGCTCTCTATTGGCCTAGATAGGCAAGCCTAGTTACGCCCCAAACCTCCTCTAGTGTGAAAATTCGGGGACGTTTCAAGTTTTCCTTTGTTGAAGTTGTTAATGATTAAAAGTTCTAAAAACAAAGGAGAATGAAGTAATGACTTCACTAGATTAATAGTAAAAAAGTCAGATTGATAGTTCTGTTTGATTAAAAGTTTCTCGCATTAAATTATTGAAAACATAAAACAAGACTTCGAGTTCTATTTAAAAACAACGAATTTTCAACGCGGACGAAAAATCATTTAATAGGTTATGGACCCAGGTACGCCATTGCAACGTGGCATAAAATAGAGAAAAGCCCTCGAGAATTGGAGAAAGATGGATCTCACGAAGCATATTAGGCCTCTCTCAGGCGAGACCGATTGGCCAATATGAAAAAGAAAACTAAGGGATCTCATCGATTATCACGAAGGAGCCCCTGATGTGCTAGATAAAAAGATTGTGAAACCAGAGCCACTTGAAGCTAATGCAACGGCTGCTGAAGTCAGAAGTCACAAGGAGAAAAGCGAGTTATACCGAAAGGCAAACAGTTACGCAAAATCGATGATTACGAGTGCACTAACTGACGCAGTTAATCAAAAGATAGTGGACAAAGAGGCGGCATACGATACCTGGGAACCTTTAAAGCAACAGTTCGTAGCGACTTCCAAAGATCAAATTTTTAAAATATGCAGCGATTTCTTCGCCTACAACTGGTCTTCAGATAATGGCGTTTCTATGCACGTAGCGAACCTCAAGAGGTTGTGGAATGAAATGAATACAGGACTAAAGGCGAAAGGTGAAAACGAATTACCAGATTTGATCTTGGTATGTAAAACGTTACATATTTTACCGGAAAATTTCGAGACTTTTCGTCAAAGCTGGATGCTGTTGACAAATGATACAGAAAAAACATTCGATGAGTTGACGATGCAACTCTGTATGTTTCAAAGAAATCATCGAAAAACTGACGAGGAAGATAATGCAGATACAGAAGCATTCGCAGCAAGAATGCAGCAAACAGGAAAAAAGGAGCAAGGACTAAACAAAAATTCCAAAAGTGACACATGTAATTATTGCAAGAAGAAAGGTCACTGGGTTGGAAACTGCAGAAAATAAAGGCCGATGGATGTGCCACACCAGAAAGTGGAAGAAACGCTCAAGGAAACACAGCGGAATCGAGAGTAGCTCTCATTTCCATCGACAACGAAGTTTTAGCAGCAAAATCGGAAACAAGTGATTAGTAGATCGACAACGGAGCTATGAAACACGTCACCAAATTATCAGAGTTTTTTCAGGAGTTTCAGAAATTCAACAGTCCTTGTTGAATAAAAGCAACAGGAAATGAAACTCTGAATGCGATACACTATACTACTACCGATGTTATTTTTAAACTGTTGTCACAATAGCAACCATACCATTTTTCTCCGTGTAATAGTACAGTACATAACTGTTCATCGTGATTCATATTCAAAAATTCTTTTTGTATTTTTATTCCTTCACGAATCATTTTCAACTTAAAATCATTTAAATTCATGAAATGGATTTCATACAATATATTTCAAAATTTTCCGCTCTTTAGAATACATCGGGTTGGGGGGACGGGGGTTTCGTTTGCATTGATATTAGTTCTTGCTATCAAAACTTGTCGGCGCTGATTTTCATTTTCCCTTTTTTAAGTACCCTCCTAAAATACATGGTAGTGGCCGCACTGTGTCTGCAACTAAGTGCAGATTGAAAGTTTGCGGCAAAACTGTGCTTAGCGGAGCCCGAGAAGTTGGAGGGATGTTATACAAAGCAGCGATCGAACCAATTATTCCAAGCATAAAAGAAGAAGTAGACGTAGCTGATTCAAATTCTTCGATGCTACAATTGAATCACGAGAGATGGGGTCATCAAGACAAGCTTGCACTTCCACTACAGCTTCCACTACAAGAAATGCTCAGAAAAAAGTTGAACATCAGAGTTAACCTTTTAACAACGAGATTTGCGAGCCTTGTGTTTACGAAAAAACGCATCGTCTACCTTTTGGGACAAGAGAAAAAGCTACCAAGCCGGGAAAGCTGATTTCAACAGTTTCGTTACTGCTATTTGGCAGAACAGAAATCAGAAGTCAAATTTGCCCTCCAAAACATGATTGCACATGCCAAGCAGCGAGGCCATGTGATTCAGAAGATGCTAAGCGACAATGGGGGAGAACTTGACCACGCAGAAGTTCGAGGAATTTTGCAGAAACACGGGATTACGCAGAGACTTACCGCGCCCTATACGCCGCAGCAGAATGGAGGTAGTGAGAGAGAGAGAGAGAGAATCGAACTATCGTTGAAATGTCGCGTACATTCAAGTATTCAAATACTGAAATTAAGTTTCCTGAGGTGATTTGGGCAGAACTACACAGCAACCTACATCCCGAATAGAATTGCAAACAAATTTCAGCAGTAAACCGTGTTAGAGATTGATTACCAAATAAATTTTTTTTTTCATTTGTCTATTGTTATTATAAAATGTGCTGTAATAGTAAGATGTTTGAAGAATGCGTATTTTGACGGTTTTTATTTTTTTTTTACCCCCGTCCACAACTTGCAAAATCCACTCTTTTGAATTATTCCATTCATTAGTTACCTATCGATGATTAACCCATTAACGACCAAAATCACAGACTTTTTAACTCATTTTTGGCCCTTGTTGCCAAAGGGAAAAAGGGAATATATCATGATCAAACCTTGTATACTTAATGTTTTTGGGTCTCCTCTTTCGATTTATGAAGTCAAAATTGCATTACCGTGCACTGGAAAACCAATATGGCGGATTTTATTTTAAAAAGTACCGAAAATTTGAAATTTTGTTTTTTTATCCTTTTTTTTTCAAATGGATAAAGCATTTTGATCTATTTCAATCTATGGTCAAAGGTGGACAAAATAGTTGCAGTTTATGAAAAAAAAAATTTGCTCCAGCTCCTTATGTTTTATCTTCTCCAAAATGGCGGAAAACTATGGAAATTTGGAAAAATACGCCTTTTTTCATGACATTTCTAAGATAATTGGATAAAACATGGAATTTTATTGATCAAACTGTTAAAGTTAAATTAATAGATTATGCACAGACCTCTTCTAGTATATGTAATGACCTGATTAATGGCGGATTCAATATGGCGCGTGGAGAACTTGGGAAATACCGAGTTTTTTCAAGATTATCGTTGATGAAAATTCCTGAACCTTTATTAAATTCAATTTTCCTATATTTCTTGGCACATTATATGAAAATCCGGTGACAGTGTTAGAAAATTCAAAATGGCGGATCCAATATGGCGGTCCGAATATTTTTTTTTTCTTTTTGTGAGGAGGAAAAATGGCGAAATCTTTTATAGACGTTGTACAGGACTCTCCTAGGACGGGGATAGGCATACCTGTTAAAACCAAAAAACCCCCTCTCTCGAACCAATACACCGCCCGCGGAACCGCCTTTCGGCTTTAAACTTCACGGGCGGTTGGTTCCAGCTTAAAGCCGCGTACGACTCTTCCGTCATCCATTCGCCCGGGACTCCCATCCGCGGTCGCACGCCCGTTAGGCAGACTGACTAGCCCCGCCAGTCAGGGGAGGAATAAAGCAATTCCTCCCTTGGACGATGCGGACGGCCAAGTCCGTCCAAGACGCAGGACCGCGGGTGCAGGCCCCGATGCGACTTCTACTGGCCCCCGTTGTTGCCGCGCTCTACACGCCCATCGAGCTCCCTCGTCTTCATCACCACGGTGACGAATGACTCGATAAGTGTCCATTTTTGTTGAGACTGGAGCATGAGAGAGACCATCGTGTCAGGTGTGAGTTGGGCGCCCAGTTCCCGACCGACAGCCTCTCTTGCCAGGCCCCACCTGGCACAGAAGAAGAGTGTGTGCTCTTTTTTGTCCACAAGGGATCCGCAGTAGCTACACGACTCGTCGTCTCTTTTCTTAAAGCGCTTCAGGTACGCATTAAAGCAGCCATGGCCTGAAAGCGCTTGCGCCAGGTAAAAGCCGACTTGACCGTGCTTTCTATCCAGCCAGGTGGTGAGCTCCGGGATGCGACGGTGTGTCCATCTCCCGGATTGGTCACCATGCCATCTCGTCTGCCATTTCTCGACGAGTCTGCGCCTTCCATCCTTGCGGATGGCCTCCTTTGCGCGAGCGATTACCTGTGGGTTTGTTAAGCAGGTGAGCTCCTTACGGAGCTGAAAGGTCTCTTTCCTTTCCTCCGCCAATAAGTCAATTGGCGGGACGCTCGCCAGGACCAGCACAGCACTCGTCGACACAGTTCGGTATTCCGAGACAATTCTCATCACAACACCTCTCTGTGCCGAGAACAGCTTCTTCAGGATAGCATGGTTGTTAAGGGCACTTGTCCAGATCGGAGCTGCATAAAGCAGCTTCAAATTTACCACGCTCGCCACCAGCCTTCTCTTAGCTTCCCTGGGTCCACCAATGTTGGGCATAAGCCGAGTCAGGGTAGCCCCACATTGAATGGCTTTGGCAGTCGCGATCTCCAGGTGTTCGCAGAAGCTAAGCCTTCGATCCAACTGCAATCCCAGGTACTTAATGCTCTTTTTCCACTCTATTTCATGTTCCCCGTGAGCGATCTTCGGATATTGGAAGGATCTCCTGTCTGTGACCAGCAAAGCCCCGGTCTTCTTAGGGGCCATTTTCAGGCGCATTTGGGGCGATACCCCGATTAAGGGGCCCCCCGCATTCACTCCGTGTTCGTTCGTGCGGCATCAGGAAACCTGTTCAAGATCCCCTGATGCTTTCGCTCCACACCGCGTCCGCACGCGCTTAAAGGTCGCAGAGCGACCGTCGTGGCGCGTGCGCCCGGCAGGCCCATCTCTAGGGAAAAGCCTGTCTATAGGGCTCCCTTGGCGGCCATCCTGACGGCAACAGCCCTACTGCTGGCAGAGTCCTTGCGGCTACTACCGTTGGTTGGTGGCTAAATGAAATTATTCGACTTCTATTTGGCTTAGTTTTCATAAGGTAATGCTCAAATGTGATTATTTGATCCACTTAATGAATTGAATCTCATACAGAAGTTTCACGTTTAAAAATTCCACTACTGGTATGACTGATGTGACAAAAAAAAGTATAATTTATTAACCAAATGAATTGATATTTATTACGATTAAAATAAGAATTTTTATTATTTACTATAATAGATCATATTGATTCGATCCACTCATTCACTGTAAAATAGATCATATCCATCTCACTGAATCTACTCTGACTCTTGGTACGAGTTCAAAATCTGTGTTCTGTATCGGGTGAAAAAGAGTGTAAAAATAAGAGTTAAAAACTTATGAAATGCCTCCAAAACGAAAGAGGTATTCTTCTCGCAGTCACGAACATTACGAGTTCGATGATTCTAATAACAATTATAACGAATTTATTGACATACCAAATCCAGATGATTCTGGAGAATCAGATGGAGGATCTGATGATGCAGTTTTGGATGAAAATAGTGACCAGGACACTGACATTGAAGATGTGTTAACTGAACACTCATATAAAAAAATTTCTAAAACATATACAGACAATAAAAAAAAATTGGAAAATGAACACTTGTATGAATGGGTAAGCGGGGAGAAAAAGTATGATAGCAACCTTCAAAATGAATTCTTACTGGGTACGCTGAAAAAGCAAAAATTCGTGGATCCAGTCCTGTCGAGTTATTTGAATTATTCTTACCAGATGATATAAAAAATTATATTATTGAAGCCACCAATGACAATGGCTATAATCTCACAAAAATAGGATTAGAAACTTTTTTGGGCGTAATCATTTTATCTTCATTCAATAAGAGGAAATCTCAGAGAGATTACTAGTCATCAGACCCTCTATTGTCTTGCGATATAGTTCAACAAGCTATGTCACGTACTAATTTTGAAAACATCAAATCTCATTTGAAATGTTCCAAGTCTGGGGATAATGATCCCAATGATAAGGCGTGGAGGGTTCGAGTTTTGTTGAATAAGTTTAGACAAAATATTCAAAGTTTTTGATATTTTGGAACTGCTCTATCCATCGATGAAATGATGGCCAAATCGTATGCCAGAACCTCATTGTTACAGTTTATTCGAGGGAAACCCATACGGTTTGATTTGAAATTTCGAGGACTTTGTACCTCCGACGGATTTTTATTGAATTTAGATTTGTACTGTGGCAAGGATTCAAATGTGAATTTTCTAAATAAATGTGATCTTGGTTCAAGAGTGGTAATGAATATATTAGATCCATTTTTCAAGAAATTATCTGCAATAGAAATTACTCAATATCATCTTTATTTCGATAATTATTTTACAAGTTTTGATCTCATTTTACATTTGCAAAAATTAGGGCTGAGAAGCACAGGTACAATAAGAGACAATCGCGTGCCTACGGAGGTACGAAACGTAATTGACAAAAAAGCACTGAGAGGTACTAACATTGCTATACATGATAAGAACAGCGGAATAAACTACATCAGTGTTATGGACTCAAAGCAAGTGTCAATAGCTTCATGTGATGCAGGCGTAAACCCCCAATTACCGTCTCAAAGATATAGCGCAGAGAAAAAAGCAAAAGTTGACATACTTTTCCCACGTACCTTTCACGCTTACAATACATTCATGGGAGGTATCGATTTACATGATAATCATTGCAACAACCTTTTGCCATGCAGACGTTCGAAAAAATGGACATGGGTAGATTTATCAGGCTTATTCAATCTGCAATTGTTAACGCTCTAGTGATATACAATGCTTGTAATTCAGCAGATAAGAAAGTTGGATCAAAAGATTTCGCGATGGCTATTGCCAGACAGTACCTTGAAAATGGCAAAAGACATAGATCAAAGACGCAGGATGTTTCTTATAAAGAACTCAAAAAAAATTGTTTAAGAGCAAAATGTCCAATTAGAACCTCGAAGTACTGCAATACCCGTGCCTTATATTACCGTAAAACCTGCTTTAGCAATAATCATTGAAATCTTTCAGAGTAGAAAAATTATAGGAAATATAAAAATACGTACAATTTAAAAAATTATTAAAAAATGGACAAAAAAAATCCAAAAAATTAAGAGAAAAACTAAAAAAAAACTCTTGACCGTAAACCTCCACGTGGTAAGAAGTGGGAAATGTTTATAAGAAACGGCGAACGGGCGATATAATTCTGTATAATAATTCTTTTGTATGTTTTTCATAGAAAATTATAGATTATAGTAAGGAAGCTAGAGCAAACAACAAATGATATTACATAGCCAAACGTATTGGTTGTTAAAGGCTAAAATGATCGTGAAATATAAATTCAGGACTTTACGAATTTTTTACGCTGAATCAGAACACTCAATCAAAAAATGGCTAGAGACATTTTTTATCACAAATTTCACATAAAATACGAAAATATTTTTTTCATTAGCATATTATTAAATATTCAATATTCGGACCGCCATATTGGATCCGCCATTTTAAATTTTTTAACACTGTCACCGGATTTTCATATAATGTGCCAAGAAACATAGGAAAATTGAATTTAATAAAGGTTCAGGAATTTTCATCAACGATAATCTTGAAAAAACTCGGTATTTCCCAAGTTCTCACGGGCCATATTGAATCCGCCATTAATCAGATCATTACATATACTAGAAGAGGTCTGTACATAATCTATTCATTTAACTTTAACAGTTTGATCAATAAAATTCCATATTTTATCCAATTATGTTAGAAATGTCATGATTCCTGGATTCAAGTTTCTTCGTTTCAAAGGTTTTACCTCATTTTCAGAGTTTTCTTCGAAAAAATGTTTCCTTGAGAAGTCATAAAAGTATCATTGTTATCAACTTGTAAATATCTAGATTTTTCTTTGTTATCATAAATAGGCTTTCTTGAGAGAGCGTCTGCATTTACATTCATTTTTCCTGCTTTGTAAATTACATCAAAATCATATTCTGCGAGTTTCAATCTCCAACGTGAAACTCGTGAACAAGGGTCTTTAGAATTTTGAAACCAAACTAGAGGTTTGTGATCAGTCACTAAAGTAAATTTCCTTCCATACAAATAAGGACGAAAATGAGTTACACAAAATTTTATAGCAAGAGCTTCTTTCTCATAAGTATCATATTTTTTCTCAGTATCACTTAGACTACGTGAAGCATATGCTATTGGCTTATCTTTACCTATTTAACCTTGTGATAAAATACCTCCTATTGCAAATCCTGAGGCATCTGTTGTTAGTATAAAAGGTTGAGAAAAATCAGGTCGTTGTAAAAGTGGTTCTTCACATAATTTTGCTTTTAAAATTTCGAAAGCTGCTTGTTGTTTTTCTGTCCAATTAAAAGGTATATCTTTTTTTAGAAGTTGATTTATAGGACTTGCAATTTTTGAAAATCCATCAATAACTCGTCTATAATATCCTGCTAGCAAGGGGAGTGCGTCAATCTTCCCTGAGCATTCTGCACAAAATTTGCAGTACCGAAAGTTCGATATGAATAAGTAATAATGCCAGAGTGACAGGACCCACTACTTCAGTTATTTCAAGAGATTGAGTATTGAAAATTGAGGTTTTCGCAGGCGCCGAGTGAGTAAAGGCCGGTGAGTCCTTCAGCACAATGAAGCGGTGGCGTATTGGTCATGGCTAACGGCTGGCATGCTCGTGGCAAGGCTTCAATTGTTATTGCCGGTGATTTTTTTAACATTTTTATACATTGTTAATTATTTACAATGTAATTAGTATAAATTTTGATCATTTTTAATGAATTTAATTTAAATAACAAATACTAAAAATTATAAATAATAATTAATGCTGTCAATATATTTTACATTTTATTTATGCAATAATAAAATGTCACGTCCCGCGACGCATTCGAATGTACTATAGGCACAGGCTAGGTCTAGAGAGAAATCTGGGGAAATTACTAAAAGAGAGAGAAAACCACCTATTGAAAAGAGAGGTATAACTACGTCACACGCAGCGGGAGACTGCGCAACGCGTGACGTCACCAAAAAATATAATATAAAAAGGACACACTGCCAAGGGAAAACTAGTCTTGTGAGCAAAATTAAGTGCGGGAAATTTCTAAAAATCTTAAAAGGATTCACAGCGTGAGATAGTGTTTAGTTCAGTTTTCCGAAGAAACGTGTCGTAAATTCTCCGATTGTACTTTCAATCTTTGAAAGGATCTTAGAGTCAGTGTAGAGTGAGATAACTATTCTTGTCCTCCTCACACCAGTGGGATATTTGTTTCTGTCTTCCTCATACCAGTGGGATACCTATTGCTGTCTTCGTCGCACCAGTGGAAGAATCATTCTCTCTCCCTCACACCTGTGAGGATCATTCATAAAAAAGGGACTATTCACAACTCAACAAAGGTACCGAAAATTCTCTCTATTCTTCACCTATTCCCTGTGCCATTGTTTGAATCATTGTAAAGTTTTAACCCTGTTTATAGCAGTGTTAATTTAAACAAATTCAATTTGTATTACTTTACTAATCATTGTGTACTTTTCATTGACTTATCCTCATCCCTAAGCGAGGATCATTCGATCCTAACTTAAAACGAGGAATCTTCGATCAAAGTAAGTATTTACGTACTTGTGACGTAACAAAACAGTCATTTACATATTTATGAAATATGACTTTAAAGAATATTCTATCAGAAATATAAAAGGAATTTGAGGCTTCATTGTTATGACCTAATAAACATTTATGGTTAGTTCTTTGAATAATTGTATGATATCAATTTTTTAAAAATATTTTTACAAGTTTACTCTATCACTTCCTTTACAAC
Organism: Diplolepis rosae; assembly: GCA_030998225.1. Classification (NCBI taxonomy): domain Eukaryota; kingdom Metazoa; phylum Arthropoda; class Insecta; order Hymenoptera; family Diplolepididae; genus Diplolepis; species Diplolepis rosae. Next base: position 213,501 of record JAPYXD010000210.1, on the reverse strand, counting down.
CATGAGATTGATACTTATCATAAAAGAAAGTGAAACATACATTTTCTCGAGACCAGGAACATTTAATCAACGCTACATTGCTACATACACAAATTTTCTTCAATAAAGCACGTCTCGGGTGGACTTGGCTGTCCGCGTCGTTCGGGGGAGGAATCTCTCTGTTCCTCCCCTGGCTGGCGCGGCTAGTCAGTTCTTCTAACGGGCGAGTAGCCGCGATCGGGAGTTCCAGGCGAATGGATGACGGAAGAGTCGTATGCGACTATGGGCTGAAACCAACCACCCGTGAAAAGAGTCGCGGGACGTGACAACTGCAAAACGGAACAAAAATAAAATAAGCTTCTTTTCCTGCGGCCCGTCAATTTTTGCGAAAGGAGCTCAGCCTTTTTGTCTCTCATTTTTTCATACAAACGATTTAAAATTTTGGCATTTACCCGTTGAATAGTAATGCTATTGAAGAATGCAATATAAGAAATCGATTTTTCGACTTCCTAGTCCCCTTAATTTGATGTGACTGTCGAGCGGGTACCAAAAATCGTATTTTCGGAAGAGGCTCTAAAAAAATAATATACATTACTCGGAACAAAACACAACGGATTCAACGAGTGTAAATGCAGCCCTCGCTTCGCTCGACCAGCAAAATTCGCAATCATTGCAATCGCTGTGTTTCGTCCCTTCTAATATCTTATCTTATCTTCTAATTTATTATCTAACACTTTTATGAAAAATCCTGTTTTACTCTAACAGTTTATATAATTCATTCGAAAGTTTCACATAATCTAGTTATATAGATTTATTGAGTTTAATATTATTAATTGATAATTAAAATTTTAATAATTAATTGATTACATTGAATTTTTTTTTTGTATTTCATGATTAATTTTTTGAACCCTCAATAAAATGGGACAATGGGAGGTTACTTCCGTCGAACAAAGGGACCACCTCTAGCGCGTCGCGTAAGGATACCTGCTGGCTGTTAGGTATGGCTACGGCCATCTCTTCGTTGTTTACTATTACGGGATTATCCTGATTTATGACTTCTGTATCGCTTTTGTCGTCGTCGCTATCGTTGTTACTAATTAGAGAGTCGCGTGCCAATGAGCTTTTCAATTTTTCTTTCTAAGTTCTATTTTCTATTGTTATTACCGTTGAGCTTAGCAAATTAGATCCGTCAAAATAAGATAACTCGTTCGTTAAAGTTTGATCTTGATTACTAGATCCTGTCACAATGCTCAAATCTGGACAGAAACTTGAATGAAATCCGCTAGTTTTACTAGAATTTTCACTTGATATGCTTTGATCATTAATTAGAGTCTTGTCGAAACGTGAATCGTCTAGCTGATGAGTGTTATCTAATTCTTGTTCAACAGAAAAAGTGTTTGAAATATCCTTGTATTTATTATAATCGACTAAATTTTCATTGATTTTACCTGATCTTTTTAGTTTCAAGGAATCTATTTGATTCTGATCGACAATTTTTGCGAGTTGATTGTCTTGTTTTGCTTTACTACGCGTAATAACTTTTTGGGCGGATTCTACAAGGGTATTTGAATTTGACATTGAGTCATTATAAATTTACAGTTTCTTTTTGTTGAGCGTTATCTTAGATTATTTATTGTTAATTATCGATTGCTTATAACAATTTAAAAAAACTACATGTAAAATTTTGTTTGTAAATGAAGTGAAATTAGTAAAAATATAATTTTAATTTATAAAAATTAAAAAAAAATTATAATAATAATTTCAATATATAATTTAATTATTTTTATTTGTTTATAACAATAATTGATATTTTTACTCTTTCATTAGGAAATCAGATAATAAAATAAAAATATAATTCTATAAAATATTCAAATAAATAAATAATCGCTCAATTTTCGTAAAATTATAATGTTAAATAATACATTTCTTAAAATTATAACAATATATATATATATTTTGTACCAACCACGTGTGTCTTATAAATTATAATGATCTATTTTATTAATTTATTGAATTATAAATTGTTTTTTAAATAAATAAAATTGTTTATAACAAGGATCAGATAAGATTCGAGTTATGCACAATTTATTTTTCTCTAGACTGGACAAGTTAGGCTCAAGCTCAGATCCTTGGACAATCTTTGCAAATAAAAATATTCTGTTCCTTAACAGAGTTAAAATTAAAGTTATAAACATTACAATCACAAGCACTTCGAACTTTGCCCTACCCAATGATCGTAATCAATGGTGACCGTTCAACGTACCCAAAAGGGACTTATACTCTCGTGTGCTTTTTTTTTTGTTTGTTTCAACTTAAATCAAAACTTAGTTAACAAATTAGAATAATTTTTTAAATAAGATAAGTTACTTAATCACTTAGGTTAGCCTCAAGGTCAGATCCCTGCGTGATTTTTCAAACTTATTTTATTTTATACAATTTATATAAATTATAAAATTTCAAAGAAATGATTTGTTTATTAAATCATTAAGGTTAGCCTCAAGGTCAAATCCCTTTGTGATCTAACAAATCTATTTTATTGAAATTTCAAGTTACAAGTTGAAATAATATTTCATAATCATTCATTTATTCACTAGAAATAATCAATGTGTTAATTTTCAATTGACTTGTGTTTCCCGGGCCGATGCACCAGAAAAAAGGAAGTATGTTACGTCACAAGTACGCAAATATACTTACTTTGATCGAAGATTCCTCGTTTTGAGTTAGGATCGAATGATCCTCGCTTAGGGATGAGGATAAGTCAATGAAAGACACGATGATTATGAAAATAATACAAATTGAATTTATTTTACTGGTTCAAATTTCCGGATATACATTCGTTAAGACAATTCTTATATAATGTAGGCACAGGCTGGTTGGTACGTGGGTGAGAAAGAGACAAAGAATAAAGATAGAGAGAGAGAGGTTCGGTACCTTTATGTTGAGGGTTAATCCACACGGTGGTGAGTAGTAAATACTGGATCCCCGCAGGTGTAGTCCAAGTGTGTGAGAGAGAGACGGAGTTATAGGCCGCACAGGTATATTCCGTAAAGGGCGGTGATCCAAATTTATGACACTGTTCGAAGATCTTTACAAAGATCTATACAAGTCCACGATGACTTTTACGACTCCCGAACCTTGATTTTAAATTGTCCCGGTCGAATTTTATTAATCTCAAACTCAGAGATTTTCGAAGTTAAATTGAAATGCCGCACTGGACTATTGTCGCGAGACCGGTTATAAATCCGAAGAAAAATTTAAGTGTCGAACTAGACGAAGAATTTACTGACTGCTTGCTCTTGGTGTGGGCCTCTTTTATATATTTTCATACAAATTGACGGTCAGCGAAAATCGTGACGTAGTCATATCTTCTTAGAGGAGAAGAGGCCCTATACTGCTCCCTACTTCCCCTACTCCCTATTCCCCTTTATCGATTTTCTCATAGATTTCTTAACTCAATCCAGCCTGTGTGTATTATATACATTCAAATACGTCGCGGGACGTGACAGGTATTATCACAATTTTCTTTATAATTAATATCATTATCTTCAGGTTTTTTAAATCTATTATTAGTACGCAGTACTTTGCTTTTAACACCAAGATTAACTTGATTAGCTTTTCGTTTCTTAATCTTAGTTTTTTCAGTTACCTTAACTATATTTTCACTCTCGGCTTCCAAATTTTTTATTGATGGAGATTGGTCAGAAGCAGAGTCAGTATCATCAAAATATTTTATGTTATCATAGAAGCAGTGTGTATCTCTCAGCAACACTTTTTTTAATTCCTGTAATTTTTGCCATTTACTTTTGGTTCTTTTTAATCGATCTACAAACTGAGGTTTCAGCGGATGCTCTAGATTTAATTGGAGTTGTAAAAATATTATTTGTAATTACCTTCTTACTCATTTTATTAAATAATTTCTCAAAATAAACTTAAGACTAATCACAAAATAAAAATTGACTGTCACATCGCTGGCGCTGACTTAACCAATGGATGTGGGATACGACATATTAGAATTCGTGAAAATCGGCAAGTGGGATACGACATATTAGAATATTTATTTAAAAATATTAAATAAACAATTTGACTAGCAAGATTTTAATATAAGCTGTAAAACATTATTATTAATCCATTTATCAAAAAAAGTCAATTTCTCAAATTTTGTGGGATACGAAATATTAGAACGTGGGTATCGATATATAAACTACCATCGGAAATTACACATTGACCTGGAGTTTCAACTTTCGTCAAAGTGTTTTATTTTATAGAAAGATATTACAAAAGAAATTTTAATTTAGATTTAGATTTCAAAAGATTTTTTTCAGTATGTCTTCATAGTGATTTCTTAACCTAATCAAAATATTTTTAGAAATTCTTTTCTGGATTCTATCTTGGGGTTGAACAGAATTAAAAAAAGTCATGCAATTTTTAAAATATGTAGCTTCTTCAAGAAGTTTTTAAAAATCGATGTATATCATATTTTAATAAATTTAGAAATTTTTATCAAAATATTGATAGTTTGGATTTTTTGAATTCTTCAAATGAATGTAGTACAATCATCATTTGAAATTTGACGATTTTTCATTACCATCTTCGATTCTAGAGCAGAATTCAGCAGAAAAATTCCAAAAACATCTTAATTAGTTAGAAAAATACTATGAAAACTTACCTTTGAAATGAAACTACAGACTTTTGACAATGTTAATTAATTTTAGAGTTATTAAAATTATTAAGATCTAAATTTGATGTCTTTTAGATTCTCATCATATGAGAATTAAGGTTTTGGTTTTATGTGAAAAATAATTTTCGGAATTTTCGTCAAATCTTTACGTTTTGAGATCCCCTGAGTCAGAAAAACCTGTTTTTACGAAAGTGTCTGTCTGTCTGTCTGTCCGTTTGCAGTAGTAATAGGTCATATACTCGATAACTCTGGATAGAAAAAAATTGTCGGCTTGAATTGAGCTTGTGCATACATTATCGCAGCTGAAAAAGTAAAGACAAGTTCGTTAACCAGCTACATCCGACAAAAATTGTCAAAATAGGAGCATTTTTTGTGTTTTTGAAAAAAACTTTATGAAAAGATCAAAAATTTTAAGACTGGTTTCTGATAATTCTCGTAAATCTCTACTAATTATCCTGATAATATTTTGCTATTAAAATAAATTTAAGAAAGTTACAGTATATTAAAACTTGAAAAAAGTCAATATCCATTTTCCAGTTAAATTATACGAGAATTATATACAGAATTTTTGTTAATTTCTCATTTTTTTAGCATTGGGTCAGCCTCTTTTTATTTTCTTCTATTAATATTATCAATGCTACTTACGATAAAAAACGCAAAAAAAGAGAGAAGGCAAACGTTTCGGCCACATATGGGGGCCATAAATTAAAAGATTAATTCAAAATTTTCGTAAAAGATAAAAATGTAGAAGATAGTTAAAATAAGGATAATAATGAAACTCAAAAACTTATCTCATTGCTTGCAATTCAAAATGAAGAAGTCCAGTAAGCAACAACACGAATTGGAAAAAATATGTAGAATTCACTGTATATAGAAAACCGGATAAAATGAACGAAAAACTTAGAAATTTGTAAACAACAGGCTAGAATTTCTGTTTGTTTTTTTTCCTTTATAAAGAACGGATTACCATTTCTTCGACTGTTATATTATTATATCATATAGGTTTGGTTTCGTCGGTCTTAGGGTCAATAAAACAACATTAAAGAAAAATTATTGAATCAATTTATATTAATAAAAATATTAATATTTCAATAAATTGTAAGGCTGAAATTATGAATATTAATCGAATTTGCCATGGCATTATTTAACATATGATTTTCAAGTTTGTGTTCTCAAGCTTTAGCACGCTTTTCATTGGTGAATTTAATTCAATTTATCGTATCTTCGTCTCTCTATCCTACAGTTTGCGTTGCTTCATCGGATTGTACACACCGTATTATAATGTAATTTTAAATTATTGAAGCCCTTAATCTTTGAGGCTTTAATTTTAATAACATTTTCAAGAATAAAACTGAATCTTCATGTGTGCTTTCGTTTTTTTGTAATTTATGTAAGTACTTATTTATTATATCAACACAACATAAAAAAGTTCTCTTTGGAAAAAGAAATTTGATGGTAAATTGATTTGTTCAATTTTTAGTGACATATATATTCCTTGAAAAAGACCCGCAGTGAGGTTGAAACATAGGAGAATTTTTGACCAAATATAATGAAGGAGTTTTTTATAGAATGTTGTTTTATTGACCGCAAGAACGACGAAACCAAACCTATATGATATAAAGATCTACAAGTTTGAACTGCAACATTTTTTCATAAGATGTATATTTTTCTTTTTAATTAAAAAAAAAATACCATTGAAAATCCGTAATTCAATTTTTCAACTAAAATATGTGAAATACGAAAAAAACGTAAGAATGGAAAATTGTTCGTTTCAATAATATATACAAATATTTTCAGATATAGTTTCTAATAAAACGTATATTTTCCATTATAATTTAAAAAAATACGATTAAAATTCAAAAATTCCATTATTTGAACAAAAAAGTCTACAAATTCTCAGCAGGACATTTTTTGACAAGATGTATATTTCAAGTTTTGGTTTTAAAAAATACAATATTGAAAATAAAAAATTCCATTTTTGAACCAAAATATGTGTGATACAAAATAAGCGATAATACAAAAAATCGTTTTCTCTAAAAGAGTCTATGAATTCTCCTCCTTTTTTAAATATTTGGAAGAAAATAGATTTTTTGTAATCTTGTAAATTATTAGAAAGTTACAGAAATGTATACAGAAAATCGAGCGCGAAGCGCAAGTTTCATGATAAGAATGTGTTCTTTAAGGCTGATAGAGCTTTAAGTAAATTGAATTTCTTTTTTCATTTGAAATCAAAAACAAATTTAGTAACTTTGAGAAAATGTAATTCACATCGATAATAATATAAAATTGACTTGAACTTAAGTATCAAATTACAAGTAATAAATTTAAATAATTAAATTTTTAATTAAAATTAATTAAAAATTTTTGTAGTATATTTTTACAAAATTAATATTATGCTCTTAAAGTGGGCTTATTAGAAGCAAAACTGTGTTAACGTTTATTTTAGCATCATGAAAAAATGTTAACCTTTTATTATAAAAAATATGTTACTTTAACAATAGCTTAAATAACATATGAACCTCTAATTTCCGATAGAAGTGTCTGTGTAAAGAAAGGTTTTAAATATTACAAAAAAAGCATAAATTGTATTTGAATTCGCACGCGATCTTGCTGTGACATCCTCTGTACAGTATCGACATTAAAATATGTTTTGAAATCCCTCTTTATTTAAAAAAATTTCTTTTCTCTAAAAATCAAAAACCTTTTATAATTAACATCGTTCATTAACCTTAAAATCCGTCTCTAAAACCACACTTTTATCAAGTAATTTATAATTTCCTGTAAGTAGTCAAATTCTACAAAACCTATTTTTGAAATGTATTTTTCATAGCTTTATGTACTTTTCACAGCGTTGTGTATTTTTACTATCTGTCCTCAGTCCGGACTCTGTATGATCCAGTTAAATATAATTAACTTTCTAGATGTACAGCAAATAGAACTCTTAACTGAAATACTACCCACAATCGTACTCCCTTTTGAAAATTTTACATAACTACCGCTAGCAAAGGATAAAAAATAGACGCGGATACAATTATGAGAAGTCTCCGACATAATCTAATGTAAATATCATAAAAAACTTTTAAGCTTTAGTAAATACAAATAGACCTAGATGCATTTCCTGTTCTGAAATAACGTCATATAGGAATAAATTTTAATAAACTTAAAATTCAAAAAGCCACAAACAAACAAAGAATAAAAATTAACATTATTTTTTTTTCACTTAATAATTATATAACTAAAAAAAAATTATTAAACATATATTGCTTATATTTCCAACGGACTAAATGATATTTCAGGTCTATTTGAAATTAAAATAAGAATGATTAAAAGTAAACATTTTATAATGTTTTCAATGTTAGTTAGAAAAATGGACGCATGGTAAGTTAATACATTTATGGGTCACTATATAATTTTAAGTTTATGTTATTTTAAAACTAGCATTGAGAATCTAAATATTGCCAAATATGAATTTTCGATTAAAATAATGAATGTTCTATTTTTAGGAATCCAATCAAGTCATAAGTAATCTTATAAGTATTTATGTATGAAGGAGTGAAGCCCATTTGTAATTTACAGGATTATATTAAATCATTATACATTTCTTAAATTTCAAGTACATTTCATGTCATCTCAAAATCATTCTAAATTTACTTTTAATTATAATCAATAAACTAGACCATCTCTCTTTCACACATATATATTAAGTAATTTAGAAATACCATATAATTATTCAATTTATAATCAAATGACTCCACTTAAACTTAAGAATATATATATATATATATATAGAAATTAATACTAATAGCGATTTCTAAAAATAAAACTAAGAAATTTTGTTTTTCGACCGAATCATGTAGATAAATACTCATATTTGAATATTTTTATTATGAACTTAAACTATTTCATCTTATTTCATATATTTGTAAATGATTTGAATTAATTGTTAATAATTATTCATACTTATGTAAAAATCTATATTTACTGTAAAATCAATACAAATGTCGACATCTCTGAGAAAAAAGATGAACTCGAGGAAAGTTTGATACCACCCATTAGACCCAGATATCAGGCCCGCTACAAAATCCACCTATGAGAATCAAGAGAGTAACTGCTCTCGCTTATCTACACCAATTAAAAAAGCAAAAGATAAAAAACCAAGTAGCGTTAGAACATTTTTTATGGAAAGGGAATATAGAGCATTCTTTAAAAAGCTGGAAAAATATCTAAAAAAGTCAGTCTTTCTTCAAATTCAAACTCTAACAAACTAAACTTGCTTTAAAAAAAAATCTTTTTGAAACGTAAAATCAGTTAGTCTTTCTAAAAAAAATCTCAAATCACAGTTTTCTTAAATATTCTTCTAAAGAAAGTTAAAAAAGATCAGTGGTATCAAAGTTTACATCTGGTTTCACGGATTTTTCTCAAGGATTTCATCTACTTCTCCAGGACTTTTATAAATAAATAAAAAGTAAGTTGTATATCAAAATTGGCTGTTATCTATTAACTCTTTCTTTCTCTGTGTTATAATTATTATTTTAAAATATAATCCTCCATACAATTTCTTAGGTGCCAGTAACCATTCTGGTACTAGAAATTGTACAAATTCCTCACGCAACCTATCCTCGAGTATTAAACAATTTGACGTGCTCCTTATGAGATGTACGATTTTGTTTAATACTCAAACTCCATCTCTCCAAGAGTAATTTTTCCCCTAGAAGTGACTTTAGGAAAGAATTCTAATTGTAGTATTCCCGAGTTATTGGAGTGCAAGCTCCAGACTCAAAAATAATTGTAAATTATTTCTTCTTAAAAGAAATAATTTAATAAACACAAAAAAGCTTGTGTGATTTCAGACGTCACATTGCACTTTGAGATTTATTCGGTGTGAAGTAAATTCAACAAATCATTACTATAAAGTAAAATACAGTAAAACTTCATTTGTCGGGACACTCATTTATCGGGATCTTCACTTATCGGGATCTCGCAACCTCATTTATCAGGACATTTTGTTTCTCCTCCAGCCACCACTCCTTGTACATAGTGACATAGTTTGCAGATGTTTCATTTGCTGGAGTTTTATTATGTCAATTTTTTTACATACCTTCGTATTATATATACCTTTGTTACCATTACTAAATGTCAACATACAACAAGAGTCATGGCAACCCACCATGAGACTGTAGGTGGTAGTAGGGAGCCCCTCCAAATCCTCATAAACGAGGTGTTTACATTTCAAGGGCGTCCCGATAAATGAGATTTCACTTTACTTGAAAAAAAATTTTCAAAATATTTAAAATTTTTACATGAATGTACATGCAGTCAACCGGCAATCGAAATAGCCGGGCTCGAACCCCGGTGCATTCGAAAACGTCTTTTTTCCACAGAAAGATTTTCAAATTCTTTAAACGTAAGTATGTAACTATGAACGTATTAATATGTTTAATGTTTTTAAATTATTCAATGTTTTATTAAATCAATCAAAATAGTAGATTGTAATGACCCTTGATTTAATTTATAATAGACTTCTTCATTTATGGACCCTAAAGCCAATGCAATTTATTAAAACATTTTGAATTCAAAATAATTCTGAATGTTTGAGTATAAAAGGTTTAAATATTTGAAAAATACATAAATTATATCAAAATTAGCATACGAAATCGTACACTAACTTTAATTTGGTATGAAGTAAAATTGAAAATAAATCCTTTAGAATAAAAAATTTTGAAAAAACTTTCAGAATACATAACATATTTTAAATGAAAATTTCAATATATAAGTATAAATCAGGGACGAATCCAGGGGGGTGGTCCTGGGAGTCCGGACCCCCCCCCCCCCCCGAAATATCAGACTCCCTCAAATCTCACTAGCGAAAAAATTCGAGTTTGTCTAACACAATTCTAAAGTCACATTTTGTGAATGCCGAAATATCTTTTATTTTTAAATTTTTCGATCGGACCCCCCCCCCCCCCAAATTTTTTTTCTAGATCCATCCCTGGTATAAATAAAAGGTTTGATTATTCAAATGTAAAATATATTATATTGAAAAATAAACGCCTTCGTCCACTTGTGAAAATCATCATAAACGTCTCGAATTTCTTAACTAGGTACAGGACAATAGTCTTCTTCGAGGAGGAAAAGAACCTCTCAGGATTGCTTACAGAAAAAAATTTTCGGTCAACAATGCCACATGTCCCGAGTCGGTTTTTAAAACAGTTCAGATCATTATGTGAGAGACGCCGGTAATAAAGTCTTCACGAGAAGTTTTCATAAATGTAAAACTTGTTCGCGTTTTGCCATTGTCAACCAATTTGGCATCCTTCTTTAATAATAAACATTTTTTGAAAAAAAAAAATTCCGGTCGGTTCGTGCGCAAAATTTTTTATATTTTTTCATTTTATCCGGTTTTTTATTCATAGTGAACTTCAAATAATTTTTCAATTCGTGATGCCGCATACTGGACTACTTCATTTTGAATTGCAAGCTATGAGATAAGTTTTTAATTTCTATGATAATTCTTTTTTTAATTATCTTCTATATTCTAATACTTTACAGAAATTTTGAATTAATCTTTGAATTTATGGCACTGAAGAGGGCCCCCATATGTGGCCGAAACGTTTGCCTTTCTTTCTTTTTGCGCATTCTTAAATCTAATAATAATTTTAATCAAAGAAAATAAGAAGAAACTGACCCTATGCCAAAGAAATGAACAAACATTATTATATCTAATATTTTATAGAACAGCACACTTTAAGATTTCATTGGTATGGGGATACACATTTTTAAAATTACACGACTTTTTGTAACATGTTCAACCCCAGCATATAGAATCCAGAAAAGACTTTCTAAAAATATTTTAATTAGGTTAACAAATCACTATGAAGACTATGAAGACTTTAACGAAAGTTGAAACTCCAGGTCAACCTCTGTAATTTCCGATGGTAGTTTATATATATATATATATATATATATATATATATATATATATACAAATTGTCATGTAGAAGATGTAAATTCCAAAAAATGTTATAGGTACAAAGCTTCAAAATTTTGTAATTAAAATTTTAATATAAAACTTTAAGCATTTATTGACCTTGAATTCCATTGGAAAATTTGTTGTTTAATGTTCAAATCTTCCTCCGATTTCAGAAGAACAGACAAATTAAAAAATACAAAATATTTCATCAAAAAATTGAACTCGTCCATATGATCTTGTCATATACAAAATTTGAACACTTCGGACAAAAATTTTTATGTAAAATTTAATATCGATAAATATTTACATGTTCATATGAAGATATTAATGAACACATATTTTAACTTTTTAATTTATCCACATCTGTTAGAAAATTTTTCCTTTCCATAGACCATTTCATTTTTTTAATAAAAAGTCTGTGCTTAGGCTACAAAAATGTGAGATGAAAATATTGCTAACATAAAACTGAGAATGTAAATTTTAAACTTGAATTTTATGTTTATCTCTTCTTAATAGAAAATATCTCTCTAACTAAAATGTTTTCAAATGTACAAAATTGATAAGAAGTATGGAAATTTGAATAGGAAAATATATATTGATTCAAATTTTGAACATGTATTGGGATCAAATTTTACTGAAAGTTTATTTTTGAAGTGTTCAAATGCTTATAAAATTTCACACGATATTTCAGATTTTTATTTTAGGCACATTTTTTCCAAAATATCGGAAAAAAAAAGAGTTGTTTCTTAAATAACATATTTCGTAAATTTGAAATTGTCGTCTGCTTCGCTCCTCTTTTGCACGGTTTCGACAGAAATACACAATTCTCAATTCCGACTTGATAACCGAAAGCGTGAAATCTAAAAATAGCATTGCATGAAGGAAGCGAGGAGAATAAGGAGAAGTGGGACGTGTCGTTCTCGCGTGCAAGAGCGACGAGGAAGAAACAAGGGCAGCGCGCGCCGCTGCCCCTCCATAGAAATTCTGATGGTAAATCATTTCTGGATTTTCTAACTTTCATTATTTACCGACGCGCAAAGTACACCTTTTGCGCAACGCGTTCAGAGGGCGCGTTTATCAGCCCACTTTTGTGAATTTCTCTTATTCCATTACTTTAGCAAAGTCCCAACTCATCTCTGGTGATGTTCCCTTATTGTAGTCAGAATGTTTCATATTTTTGCCACGGATAGCGCTAGTATCGAGTAGTGGCCCGAATGACCGCACCGTAGCATGTATGTATATAGATATACCCAGAACTAGTGATGGGCGACTGCTCCTGTGACCAGTGGTAAGTAATGTATTACCTGACGTGACGCGGTAATTATCGGTCACACTGGTCAGAAGTGGTAATTCTGAATTTTCCCATAATCTGAAAAGTTTATTTGATTAAAAACAGGATTATTTAATAAATGTTAAACTTTTCAATATAAGTGCAATCAGTTTAGCTCAAAGAATTCCTTAAAAGAAGAAAAATAAGGGGAAAAGTAAATTTGTGGCCATTTTAGCAGACGACAAACATACTTTTGCTTATCGGTGTAGTGCACATGGTGGTAGTGGTATTGTGATGTTTTGATGTTTCTTATCGTGGAGTGAAAAAATTAAATATGTTACAAATATTTATTGAAAATTTTATTACTACATAAAATAAAGGTAACTATATATTTCAAATAAAGTGGAAACTGAAACATAAAAAGGAAATTTGAAAAAGTAATTAAACATTATGTTAAGAGTATATGTTAAATATTGTTGATGTTCTCAAGTCACATAAGTAATTCATTTATATCGTCAAACACAATGTTTTTCCGTCGCACGTGCAATTTTTTAAGTTCTTCCCTTTGTATTTTTTGTGCAGTTTTTATTTCTTAAATTTAATTATTAGAACAATTTCACAGTTTTGACACGTACAATTCCTTTATATAATTTTTATCACAATGCTTATCCGTCACACGGGCAAACTTTTTTAACTTTCTTCTATTTGTATTTTTATAGAAATAAATTTTCACTGATGAGGATTCCAATAATCTGAGTCGAAACCTTGAAAATATGAAACTTTGAGTTACATTTTTTCTGGACCCTGAAGCCAACAATATTTAATAATAATGTTAACAGTATAATATAGAAATAGGGACTGTTGAAGGTTATGTTTATTTTTTTCATGGCAATAATTAATCAATATTTTACATAAAATACATCATCAAATAGTAAATTTTATATTCAATTTCCAGGTTAATATGGAATCAGGTGATATAGTGAAGGAGAATTATTCTCTAGTGGATCCTACGTCAAACAGGTTTCACTGTCTGTATTGTCAAAAAAGTTTTGCAAAGAATGTCACTAGAATGACAAAACACACATTAAAGTGCAACGTTGCTCCTCTTCAAGTAAAAGAATCTGCTTCATTAGTTGTAGTGAAAACTATCGCTAAAAGAAAGAAAAGTGGGAATAATGATAAAGAAAATGTACCTTCCACACCTACTGGAAATTTATCTTCTCGAGAAAACTCTTTTATTCTTAATACTGATGATACAGATGAGGCACAAAAAGTAAATAAGATAATGTTAGTAAATATTTTTTAATTTATTTATTCGTCTATTAAAACTATTTTTTTCAGATTCGTTTGTGGAGATTGTACGCAAGGGCAATGTATTGCAATAACAACACTGCACTTTCAGCAGTGAGTAATCCAGACTGGATCAACCTTTTTAAAATGTGGAATCCAACGTGTTCGTTACAGTCCGAAATAGACTTAACTAAAGGGTTATTGGACGATGAATTCAAGGCAACAAAAGAAAAAGTTGAACAGAAGATATCTTCATCATTGGCTTATGGTGTTCAAATTGACAGCAGGTATTTTTAAATAAATGTGTGAAGTGCCTTGTTAAATATCAAATAATATCAGAAAGAAAATAAAGTATACAATAAAATATGAATAGTATAATAATCGATATAATAATAATAAAACATATATGCTAATTAAAAATAAACAAATATTAATTAAAATTATACTGTTTTAGGAAGTTGGAGACCTACATTTATGTCAGCGTACCTGATACCTTTATATATAAAGTAATCAAACATGACAATATGAAAGAATCTGCAAGCGAAATATGCGAGAGCATGAAAAGAACTGTTGTGGAATTACGAGGAGAGAAATGTTTAGGAATTGTAGGCAGCACAAAATTTGGTGCAAGTCAATGTTGGATCTCACTTGCAGAATTCATTGATATGAAACATTACCCTACTGTGCTTTATTTATCAACATTAGATATTTTTGAGGATTTATTTGATAAAATGCTACAGTTACCTTCATTTGTAATATTTCAAGACTCACTTGACACTATACTGTCGTATTGGAATAGCACTGAAGAACTGCGAAATGAATTTATCGTCTCCCAACAAGAGATTACTTCCAAAGACATTAATGTTTATAAAAATGCACGAGGTGTAGTTAAATCATCAGAAGCTGTGATCCGAAGCTCGAGAAAGATGTTACAATATTTGGCTGTGACTAGTAATAGTATGCTATTGCAACCCAACTTGAAGAGTATGATCCTGCAAGAGACTTTTTGGGATAATGCTCTAATACTCGAACGATTGCTACAACCGATTAAGGAAACGTTAAAACTAGTTGAAGCACAACGTGATATGTCTCTAGGACAAATAAAACATTCATTAGTATTAATTGCAAAAGACATTATGTCTTACATGAAGCAAGTAGTTATAACGATGGAAGAACAAACTTCAATTGAATGCTTTTTGAAGGAAAGTTTAAAAAGGGGATCAACTATACTGCATGTCGCCTCAAACATTATAGATCCACGATATCAAGGGCGTGACTTAGAAGAAGGAGAATTTACTAACTGGGTAGAATATATGTGTAAAATGGTCAAAGTTCTGCAGATTGGTGAAGAGAATGAACTCCTACAGAACTTGTCTCGATACAGGCTTCGAGAACGTGAATGGGAGTCAGATTATTTATGGAGCACTCCCATCGAAAACCCTAGAGTGTGGTGGAGCTCTAAGTGTGGACCATCTGTTTTAAATAAATTAGCCTGTACAATGCTTTCCTTGAGATCGAATAACTGTCCAGAGGATTCAAAACCTAGCCGCTTAGATAAAAATATTGTGGAGAAAGTGGAGTTCATTGCCTTCAATTCTAGATCACTAAAGTGACTAATGGATTTTTTAAATTATCATCATGAATCAAAAAAAAATATTAGTTTTATTTTTAGTTTATAATTAGATCTCGTTTTTAAGCAAATTAGCCTGTACATAGAAAACTATTCGATTAAATCGAACTGGTCAGAGTGATTCATCAAGTTTTGCCATAAGTTAATTTTTTACGCTGTGTGTTTTATATTAAAATATTAAATTATTAAAGGATTTTTAAGAAATGTAAAGTACCTAAGTAAAACCAAGCTGTGTTTATAAACTAGTCGGAAAATTGCAGTACTATTTTGTAGTTTAAAAAAATATATTTTATTGTATTTTTATTATTGGAATAACTTTGTAAATAATTTAACTCTATAGAAATACGTAAAATATAAATATTTTATTTCAACAAACTTCAGAGTAAAAAATTGTTTCTATATACACAAATATCACAAAGTAATGAATTTTTTTTGATACGATATTATTATTTATCACTTATTAAAAAATTATGCAGTGTCCATTTCTTCAATATCTTCTATCTGTGATGCCATTTCAAAATTTTTCAAAGTTTGTAGATTTTTCCCTACATATACCACTTTTGCTGCACGTTCAGAAGTCAGTCTATTTCTTTTCTTCGTGTGTATATGGCTGTACAAGCTGAAGCTTCTCTCTGTAGCTGCTGATGTTGGTGGCAAGGAAAGAATTATATTTGCTACTTGTCTAACTTCCGTTGCAGAACAAACACTAGTCCACCATATCCTGGGATTATCTTTGAGAGTAAGGGCTGTTCTCCACAGAAATTCATTATTCCAGAAATTAATTTTTTTCGTGTATTCTGTCATATGTGTTTGAATCTTATCCATATTCAAGTTAAGAGCTAATGACACTCTTAAAATATGATTCATTCCCTCCATTTTTTGTGCGTCATTCAAAATATTGCCTTGAAATGAGGGATCTAGAATATTAGCTGCAAAATGAATTGGATGTAAAATTGTTGATGATCTTCTTTCGATGCTTTCATAAATTTCATTTTCTTCTGCTGTCGTAAATGGTGACAATGGCAAGTTAGCACGAAGATGTTCTGAAATTTCATATGCAGCTATTGGTACTTTACTGATAAGTGGATTGTCCGACTCGAGCACGGAAATCCATACTTTTAAAGGTTTAAGTAGAAAGCATAATTGGTCTAATTCTATCCACATTTTCTCGTTTAATAAGAGATCCTTTACTTTTTGTGATAAATATTTAGAACTACTGAAATAGTGAGCTAATTTTAAAAGAGCAGTTCTACAATTCAGAACACTTTGAATTGAATCAACAATATAACACCACCTAGTTTTAACAGGAAGCTGGAGAGCAGCTACTTTATTAAATTCTTGCATCTGAATTTCTTTTAATCGCTCTTTAAGGACTTGACTACTATTAACAGTATTAATTATAGTTGTCATATTTTTTTTATCTGATCACAAGACTTCACTTTCAATATATCATTTGCGAGCAAATTCAAGGAATGTGCTATACATCCAAAGTATGCTATAGGTAATACTTTGAGGTCGGGATCCACTTGCAAAAGTTTCCAAGATTTCACCATCGCAGAAGCGTTATCCGTGCAAACAGCAAAACAGAGTTCCTTACCACATTCAATAATAGCTTCCTTAATTTCTCTTGCATAAAATTCGCCTGAATGGTGCTCTGTTTTAGTATATTTACTTTTATATAAAAACGGAATTGGTGTGGTAACGATAGTGTTGATGATCGGTTCATATCTGCAATTATAAATATCATTTACTTCAATAATTGTATCCGTATTACTAAGCAATATTGTCTTTACATTGTCAGTTGATATTATTGATCATTTTTATTCATATACCTGACATTACTCCAACTATCTATCTGAACTGCATACGAAACTGCACTCTTGATACTATGGTTAACTACCTTTGATACTCGCTTATATTCTGAATCTAGTAATGATCCAGACAATGTTTTTCTTGAAGGGCGAGTAAAGGATGGCTTAAGTAATTTAAAAAACTCAATCGAGTAGACGTTTTCTACGATTGTAAAAGGTGTACCAGATGTGTAGACGGCACGCGCAAATTTCACCCACAACTGATTCTAAAATGCATAATAAGTGTTAATATATTTAATTCTATATAATATTATATATGTAGTATAATAATAGAGATTCTTTTATATGTGCGTGTATATTTCGAAATAACAAAGTGGAATACAAACTTACTTGCTCTGAAATACTCATCTCGTATTCTTCTTTTTCTACATTAATACTAACAGATGGTGCTATAATTTGATCGAGAATATAATCTTTTACGCTATTAGGAGCATTTTCTCATATTACAATGTGTTTAGTCATCCGGGTAATATGTTTGATATATATTTTTTCACAAAATAAACACTTATATTCTTTTTCAACGCCATCAACGGGCACATAATATTCATTAAAAACATCAGTTGGTCTCAATTTCCCATGTTCTCTTTCCATTTTATGGCATCAAATTAAATTCAGTTTAGTAATTAATATACTAGTTGTCAACAAAATAGTACAAATACACTTTCAAAAGACATACTGTTTCATAAAAGCCTAAAACAAGGTTAGGTGGCACGTTAGTCACAAAATTTTCATCTGCTGTGTCGTCTGCTTCTTAAAAATTGTGCATTTTATTTTAATAGCAAATTATTAAAGTCATTTTCTGCAGTTAACATAATTTGAAACTGAACTTTAAAATTTGTTTCATCGTCTCCAATCTTTATTTCCTCGTAAAATTTAATATTTTTTACGAGATAAAAGAATTACCACGTCTGACCAATCTGACCGCGGTAATACCGGTCAGAATTCGGTAATACCTGGTATTACCGGACACTTCCCATCACTACCCAGAACGTAGTCAGCTGTGAAAGCTGTCTGTAAACCACGGGTATCCCTTCAACTACTCGATTGCAGCGCTGCCCAAGCGGTCACTTTCGAAACTACTACTCGTCACGATAAGGGAATATCCCCCACCACGTGGAGATGCCAGACCTGTCTATACAGGTTTAAAATTAATCCTGGTAGTCCAAGTCTTAAAAATACACCATCCTCGAGGAAGTTTGGTTGGGAAATATAATTTATGATACCCTAATGATGTTCCAAAAGTCTCGTCGTTCTTATAATTAATCCTGATAGTCCAGGTATTGAAAATACATCTTCTTCGAGGAAGATGCTTTACAAACTAAAACTCATGACACCCTGATGTTGTTCCAAATTTCTCTTCGCTTTGAAAATTAATCCTGCTTTTTTTCTTTCCATTCATTAATCCATAATCCATTGCTTTTTTTAGCAATGGGCGTCAAGCGTTGGTTGCATACTCTCATGGATGCACCGAACCGGCTCGCGCGCACATCTGGTTATAGAGTGCGGTCCTTAATTTCTTAAGAAATTTTTCTTAATAAAAAGGAAATTAAATTATTTTTCATAATTACGATATAATTTTTTGACATTTCTGAGCATTATTTTTCCATTTAGTATAAAAAGTAATCACAAATAACTGGCTTTAGTAGAATACTAAAATGATAAAGTATTTTAATCAGATATGCGATAAAAGTCGACAGAGTTATAATCTTTGGAAAGACAATACAAACTTATTGTACGTTAAAAAATTCTTTCAAAAAGCAGACGAATGTTTCAAGGTTCGCAGCAAATTTGTATAGTTTTTTGAATACGTAGCACGGATTTTGTAAGTATATAGTAATGCTCATTTGAAACTTGGGTTCATTTGTCATTGCCATTGACTGTATAGGAATTCATGACCAAACGGTGAAACTTCAATTAATTATTTCTCTATAACTAGACGGTCAAGCAACCTAAACATTGCAGGTGTATTCTAAAATAATTAAAGCTATGATAAAAATTTCAGCTTTTTAGCATGGAAACGTGGTCGACGACAAGGCATTAATGTGCCTCAGTGAATTAACGTGAAATGTAAGTATAGGTATAACACTGACTCGACTAGAGTTGTTGGGCCTCACTTAAGGTTGAATGTAAGTCCCATCCCCGTACAAATAGTAGAGTCCCGTGGGGCGCCGTTGAGCTATGCTGTTTTGAAAAAATGTGATGGGCTCGCATGGTGAAAATTTTAGTGCGCTACTGGCTTAGAATTCGTAGTATGTGTGTATACGTATAGTCACCAATGCTATGGCAGCGACCGACTCGTAGCTCGTGCAACACTGCAATTTAAACCTAACTGTGATATGCGTTTGAATAGGTCGATGTCAAAGGTTATTGTTAACAGTTAAAAAAATGTCAGGTCAAGTGAGATGGAAAGGAAGATTTATAAAGAACAAAACTTTAGACTATGAAGTGCGTCAAAATTCGGGATTGATTGAAGCGAGGAAAAGAAAATATTCTGCTGGCAATTTCACATATGCTTCCAAGGTGGTTGTGTGTGTGTGTTTGTGTGTATGTCGAGTCCTACAGCAGACAAGCTGAAGAAAGGGAACAGTGTTGCCGGGTCGCGATACTTTTACGTTTATCTGTTTGAAAGTGACTGAAAGTTAAATGTTCTAAATTATATTATCTATAAATCTGCACGGTGGAGAGATTTGATGTTTTCTTCAAAAATTTATATTTTCAAGCAGCACAAATACCGACATTTTTTTAATTTCTTTACCAGAGCGTTTAATTACTACAAATTAAAATTTGGAGAGTGCCTATAAATTGCCCATGAATTACGTGTTAAAATAGTCAACTTTGACATTAATTATCTCTTCATCGGTACGGTTGAAAAATTTTAAATTAATTTAGCATATAAATTGTTATTCTATTTAAACATCAGCTTCTTTTTTTAAAAATGCTACCAGAGATCGATTTTTTTTACATACAACCTTAAGTAAAAATAAATTAACTTTTTAATTGGTTGGAGTGAGTCACAACTATACTTTCATCTCACTCTAACAAATAGTCAATCCTGATGGTGAAGAGATGGAAAGTGGTGAACCACTGCACTGCCTTTAATGACAGGTATTATGTTTTTTTTTAATTTTTAGCGTTAATAAATAAAATTGTTGCATATTTCAATTACCAGTTAACGTTATTTTTACGTAGAATGAGGATAAAAGCATTTTGAATATTTATTTTTCCACATTCATTAGCTATAATGCTACTTTACGATAACTTTACGATAACTTTACGCTCCAGCGTTCAGCCAGTTCGCTACATAGAGATATTATAGATAGAGTAGACATGCCATAGGCCGCTCTGTAAGTGGCAACGTCAGTCTGCAAACTCGATGAGAGCGAAAGAGAGAGACGATAAGTGGTTTTTTCTGTCTTTGTCTACGCGTACCGCACTAGCCTCGGCGTTAGCGAGAGACAGCCTAACCCGAAATTCACTCTTTCTCTCGCCCGAGCTGACAGGCTTCAGGCTGGCATGTCTCCTCTCTATAATATCTCTATGATTCGCTAGTGCAAAACTCAATCTGATTGAGATAACCAAGTTGACGTCACAGGCCATGTGGCAAGGATAGACTGTAAGTTAGGTTGGTCTTGGACGAAAGATTTATATGGGAATCACTGGGAAATTGATGAAACAAAATTTTCTAGCGTAAAAGTAAGTCATAAATTTATCAATAATTATATTTTTCAAGTGCAAAATTCATTTCCGCTTATTTTGAGTACCTACTTGTCGCTTGTCATTCTTTTAATTTTTTAATATAAAATAAAATGTCATAAATTTGTAGGTTTTGATGACCGTTTGAAAGATTTGAAGAATGTATCGAAAAGCATGTTCTCGTTTTCAACACATTCTTCAAATCTTTCAAAACAAACGTTCATCATAACCTACAAATTTATGACATTTTATTTTATATTAAAAAATTAAAAGAATGACAAGCGACAAGTAGGTACTCAAAATAAGCGGAAATGAATTTTGCACTCTAAAAATATAATTATTGATAAATTTATGACTTACTTTTACGCTAGAAAATTTTGTTTCACCAATTTCCCAATGATTCCCATATATTTCTTTCGTCCAAGACCAACCTAACTTACAGTCTATCCCTACCACATGGCCTGTGACGTCAACTTGGTTATCTCAATTCAAGTAGATGGTAATGTTTCCATACAAAATCACTAGTTTTAATGTTATGTGCGAAAAATCATCATTAATTGTACCATACTCGAAACTAATTAAACAGACAAATGGTAATGTTTATATAAAATCACTAGTTTTAGGTTATGTGTGGGAAATCATGATTAATTGGACCAAACTCCAACTGATTAAAACAGATGGTAATGTTTTCATATAAAATCACTAGTTTTAAGGTTATGTGCGAGAAATCATGATTAATTGGACCAAATTCGATCCCAATTAAACGGATGGTAATGCTTTTATATCAAGTAACTAGTTTATCAAATTATGCAAATAAATAAAATTAATATTCAAATATGTTTTATTCAATTATGTTTTAAACATGTGTTCCAAAAAACTCTCTCGTAGCTTTTCTACCAAGTCTGCAGGTCAGAGTTCTTAAAACTCGAAACTTCCTGAATGACTTTTTCTCGGCAAAGTTTCAGTGCTCCCAGATCGTGGATGAAATTTACCCTCTCCATACCTACCAGTTTGGAGCCGCAAAACGAAAACCCAATGATTACCACTGTCTGTGACGTCACTGCTTCGGGTTATGCCGAAAATGTACGAAGAAGAACGATTCGGACTTGTAATTTCTAGTCGTCCTCGCCTCGATCGGCTATTTGAAGGTTTGAAATGATTTCTGTCAATTTCTGTTTCCAAAACTTGACAAGTTGACAGAAACTTTGAAATTTTGAAATATTGAATGTTTATGACTTTCAGGAATTTTTATAAATGGTTTTTGAGTGTGCAGTTTGCGGGAAATATATTATAAGGCACTAGAGGTTTGTAAAGTCGTAATATATTCAATGTATTATGTAAAGGAATTTGAGGTTAGGTTACTAATGTGTCATTCTCAGGTGGTTTTAGTTTACATTGTTTATGTTGTATTTTTCAATTGATTTGAAATATTCTTAATTTAGAATGCTACTAATTTATATGAATTTTTAATTTATGAAAATATTAAATATTGTCACTGCATAATTACTTTTGATACTTACCTTTCTTCTAATGCTATTTTTTTGAAGCTGCATGTAGGCTAAAATTTATTTTTTAAATAATAAATTGAAAATAAATAAAAACTTAAGTTATTTTTTCGTTTATATACTTTCTTAAATATTGATTTGTATAAAATATGTGACCACAATTTTGAGAAGAAATGTTATTAATTCAATATGCTTTCTCACAAAAAATTTACAAACCCTTTAACGGCTTAAAATATTTATTTCCTTAGACTGCACTTACAATTCATCATATAAATAATTAATTATTTACAAGGAGAGCAGAATTACATCATAAATGGACTGTTTTAAAGTAAAATCTTACAAATTATAATTGAGGTAGTTATTGTGCCAAAAATCAGGTCTCTCGAAAAAAAATATTTTTCCATCATTTCAAGAATTGAAATGATATTCTTAGTTCTGTCTCATGAAAGGAAAAGCATTTTTTTTATACAAGGAAAACTTAAATCTGAGGAAAAAGA
The DNA here is from genome assembly GCA_030998225.1 of Diplolepis rosae. NCBI lineage: Eukaryota > Metazoa > Arthropoda > Insecta > Hymenoptera > Diplolepididae > Diplolepis > Diplolepis rosae. The sequence goes on along the minus strand of JAPYXD010000210.1, from coordinate 190,118 downwards.
ATCATTTAAATAATGTATTCCGTAACTGAATTTTATGTCGCTTCTTACCAAACTTGTTAAAAATTGTAGAATTTTAATCAATCATCGCTTATTATTCCGGTGAAAACATTCAATATAACTATACAGTTTCTATTTTTGAAAATAAATTATTATTTTAATCATAGTTATTAAATAATAATAATTAAATTAAATAAGAATTAAATAATTATTATTATAATTATTATAATAATTAATTTTATTATTGCGAAAAGTGATACAACTAATTTAGAAAAAACGCACATATTGATTACTTTCTGCTTATGAGTATAAATATATTCTTCTTACATGCAAAAATAAGATATAAAATATAAGGATTCATAAAATTCAGTTACAGAATACATTACTATATTCAAATGATTCTTTTTCCTCAAATTAAACTTTTCCTTGTATAAAAAAAATGCTTTTCCTTTCATGAGACAGAACTAAGAATATCATTTCAATTCTTGAAATGATGGAAAAACTTTTTTTTTCGAGAGACCTGATTTTTGGCACAATAACTATCTTAATTATAATTTGTAAGATTTTACTTTAAAACAGTCCATTTATGATGTAATTCTGCTCTCCTTATAAATAATTAATTATTTATATGATGACTTGTAAGTGCAGTCTAAGGAAATAAATATTTTAAGCCGTTAAAGGGTTTGTAAATTTTTTGTGTGAAAGCATATTGAATTAATAACATTTCTTCTCAAAATTGTGTTCACATATTTTATACAAATCAATATTTAAGAAAGTATATATACGAAGAAATAACTTAAGTTTTTATTTATTTTTAATTTATTATTTAATAAATAAATTTTAGTCTACATGCAGCTTCAAGAAAATAGCATTAGAAGAAAGGTAAGTATCAAAAGTATAATTATGCAGTGACAATATTTAATATTTTGATAAATTAAAAATTCATATAAATTAGTAGCATTCTAAATTAAGAATATTTCAAATCAATTGAAAAATACAACATAAACAATGTAAACTAAACCCACCTGAGAATGACATATTAGTAACCTAACCTCAAATTCCTTTACATAATACATTCAATATATTAAGACTTTACAAACCTCTAGTGCCTTATAATATATTTCCCGCAAACTGCACACTCAAAAACCATTTATAAAAATTCCCGAAAGTCATAAACATTCAATATTTCAAAATTTCAAAATTTCTGTCAACTTGTCAAGTTTTGTAAATAGAAATTGACAGAAATCATTTCAAACCTTCAAATAGCCGATCGAGACGAGGACGACTAGAAATTACAAGTCCGAATCGTTCTTCTTCGTACATTTTCGGCATAGCCCGAAGCAGTGACGTCACAGACAGTGGTAATCATTGGGTTTTCGTTTCGGGGCTCCAAACTGGTAGGTATGGAGAGGGTAAATTTCATCCACGATCTGGGAGCACTGCAAATTTTACCATAAGACTCGATCAATGGCATGTCGACCACTTTTTAATAAAAGAATAATAAATTCGCCTTCTTCCATCTTCTAAAGGTATTCATAGATACTATAATCGTTTCCTGAGTATGTGGATGATATTTCAAATTTTTTCATATATATCCTTATGAGAAATCAATAGATGATTGTTAAAAAATAAATATTTTTCGTAGAATACGTATTTCCTGAGATATTTCGATGTCTCAAGATAAAAACAAACCTGCCCGTTTCACGGGAACATTCGAATCGTGCGCTTATATTATGATAAGAATGTAAAAACACCCTGTATTTATTGAAAATATTTTTCAAGAAAGAGAATGGCACTGATACTTGAATGTTAAACAAATAAAAATCACTCTATGCTTTATTCATGTAAGAAGAGATAACGAAACCCAGGAAGAAAGAAAATTTATATAAAATAATACATAATAAATAATAAATAGTTTAATAATAAACAGGACTTATATCGACCCTTAGTATTAAAATTTAGATATATTTTGGTGTACTTAGTTGGCTTTAGGGTCCAGAAAAAATGTAAACTCAAGGTTTCATATTTTCAAACGTTTCGACTCAGGTTGGAGTCCTCATCAGTGAGAATTAATTTCTATAAAAAATACAAAGGAGGAAACTCAAAAATTGCATATATGACGGATGAACATTGTGGTTAAAATGATATAAAAGAATTGCAGATGTGAAAATATAAATTTGGACTGAATAACTAAATTTGCGATAAAGCAAAACTGTACAAAGATATTTTCTGTAAAATTACTAAGGAGAGACTTAAAAAATAGCACGTGTGACGGATAAAACATTGTGGTAAGAACGATCATATATATTATTAATTTTTCAAAAGTGTTTTTTTGTCATCGCTCTATATCTACAATACTACTTTATCAAACCTAATAATTCAAACACCGTTATAAAGAGCACATTTCCTACAAGATAATTTTTTAATTACTTTTTTCCCAGCGCCACCTGTTGACAAAATATTTAACTACTACCTACAACCACGGGTGGTAAAATTACGAAAGAAACCATCTATTGATAATTGGCGTAACTAATATATGACAATAATTGTTGGTTAGAGTTATTTCGAATTTTATACGTAAATGTTTACATGTAAATTACGAAAATCAATTTAATCAAATAAATTTTGTGTAAAATTTATCGTTAAATATTAAATTGTGTTTTCAACAACGTCATCATTTATTCAACATTAAAATAACATTTATTCCTAAGGTAAGTTTATTATTATAAGTTTATATTAATCATTTATTATATATCATATTGGTTATCATTTTTCCTTTTTGAATTTATTATTGATAATAATTATTAATTTTTAAATAATACTAACATTAATTTATTATTTAAATAATTTATTTTTAAATTTTATTTAAATATTATTTTTATTTAATTATTTTTAAATAATATTAACATTCATTTATCATTATTCTATCTATATTTTAGGTTATCACTCATCACAATGCCGAGATGCACATCAGGCAAGCCAAGATGAAGAACACCAAAGAAAAGGCATTCTAAGCCATTAGAAGCCGTTACAAAACGCAGAAAAAAAAAGTCAATCAATGAAGAACAGAGACAATCCCTAAGGTAAGTTTATTTATCGATTGTATATTATATTAATCATATCATGTTATGTATCATATTAGTTATTTTTTCATTTTGAATTTATTAATTATTTTATTTTATTCATTAATTATTGAATTTATTAATTTAATTTATTTATTCATTTATGTGAGTCCACCAGAAGCTATGTGGCGTTTACATGAACACCAACTTTTTTACCGATCTCATACTATTGAACGACTTCCTGTCCACTTACCAGAAGAACAAATGGTGTATTTCCAGGCCGGATATGAATCTAATGTTGACCTTGATAAAAACTCTAAACTTATGGCATTTTTTAAATTATGTAATGAAAATATTACCGCCCGAAACTATTTTTACCACGAAATTCCAGAACATTTTGTGTGGTCAAAAGGACAATGGAATATTCGCAAAAAAAAACAAGTGTTTTGGTCGAATTTACACTGTCAATCCAGCAGATATCGAAAGATATTACCTACGAATACTACTATCATAAATCACTACATATACTATGTCAAAGAACCACAGTCGTTTGATGATATACGTACAGTTGGTGGAATACTATGCAATTCATTTCAACATGCTGCAGAAAAATTACATTTAACGATTAACGATTCTGAATGGAAAGAATGTTTACAAGAGGCTGTTAACACGGTGTGCCCACTCCCATGTATTTTGAAGGGGTACTTACAGATGGTGGCGGGGCGAATGAATTTATATCAGCGACATCTAGGGGACGTAGCAGGAACTAGATTGCACGAAAACTACCCATCCCCCCTCCAATTCAGATCCAGTAATGACGGGCGCAAATTTTCGCCATCCCATGCGAAAAAGGAAAAATTCGGATTTTATTATATTTGAGGTTACTTTGTACCTGGCTCAAATCGGCTTTGAAGGTAACTAGAGTTTTATCTTTATCAACACTTAAATGGGGATTTAAAACTGAAGGACAAAAATACTTTTTAATGCAAGCTTTCTTACCGGGTTTTGCAATATGATAATACGTAATGAATTTGTATACACAAAACGAGAAACCAAGCCTTTACGAGTTTTATTTTAGATTTAAAACAAAAGTTATTGGTGACTTACCCGATTTGCAGCTACAACTATTTTAATTTGGAGGGCAAACAGTAAAGAACTGCTAATTGTTGGCACATTAGGTATTAGCACTTTATAGATCAAATTTCATAAAAATCACTTGAAATCGCTATGAATTTTAATGAATTAAAACAGGCAGACAAGTGACAACATGTCGACTCCGCACGATGTTCATTTCGATGACACACTAGCGGCGACTAGGGGACGTAGCAATTACTATTTTTCTTTCGCCACTTGGCATATAGGAGTGGGATCACCGCGGGCTGTTAAACACAAAATGCCGACACAATTAAGGTGGCATTTCGGTATTATCTGTATATTTTGTTCTCCTTCCAATATACCAGAGTTGTGGACAACATTTCAAGATGCACTTTCAGAAGATTTTCAGAAGCAATACACACAATCTGAAGCCTACAACCTTACATTGCAAGAATTGGAAAATTTTTTTAAATATCATGGCAGATCTTGCGAACAATTCAAACTGCCTACGCCCGTTGTGACAATTGCACAACATAAAACAGAAGTATACAACGTAAAACAATAACATATGAACGGCAAAACATCTTATGAAAAGCTAAACATAGAACAAAAGGCAATAGTCGATGAAGTCTTACACGCTGTAAAGAATAAAATTTCCAAATGTTATTTCATTGACGGACCGGGGAGTTTCGGTGAAACATTTGTTTATCAAACATTGTGTCACATTTTAAGAGGAGAAAATAAGATTGTTTTACCAGTTGCATGGACAGATATTGCTGCCAATCTCTTGCCAGGAGGACGCACATCACATTCCATTTTCAAATTACCTGTACCCATTTTGGATACATCAGTCTCATCGATTCGTACTCACACAAAGGATGCACAACTTCTTCGTGACTCAGACCTTATCATTTGGGACAAAGTTTCAATGGTCCCAAAAAATGCGCTCAGCGTTGTTGATCAGCTTTTGAAAGACATCATGAGTAATAATATTCTTTATGGAGGAAAAATAATGCTATTCGGTGGAGATTTTCGTCAGGTGTTACCCGTTGTTAGGCATGCCAGTAGAACAGCAATTGTCGAAAATACAGTTAAACGATCACCTTTATGTTCTCATGTTATAAATCATAAGTTGACTCAAAATATGAGGACAAATGATCCTGTTTTTACTGAATGGTTGCTCAAACTAGGAAACGGTGATTTAGAAATTCAAACAGATTATCACAATGAAGCGATAAAAATTCCTAAACAATGTTATCGTTGTTGAAATATGAGTAATTATTATGCTGTACACACATATGTAAATATATATATCTATGAGCGATCTATGCGCGCGCAGCTCTGAGTATGCATGTGAGTTGAGTGTGTGTGGGTGTTTGATGAAGATATTAATTAAGTTAGTCATGTAGCATCCGAGCGATCGAAACTAGTTATAGTGTTATACACAGGGTATGCAAAATATAATAAATATATGTATTATAAATAACAAATGGAATATAATAATATAATTAGTATATAATAATAATTGTTTCCTCAATCCTATAAAAAATTTAACATGGTAGTAGAGCGTGGTTAGAAAAAGTGAGAGATTATGTTGAACACGTGGCGCGAAAGAACAGTGAAAAATTAATAATTGGAAAACAAATCAAAGAAATAAAGATACAAAATAAGGACTGTGAAACTAAACGCAATTTAAAATAAAAATTTAAACAAAAAGGGGAAACTTTTGAGGTTGTCAAAACACGTGGTGCTGAAAAACTGTGAAGCGTGAAATAAACAGTTAAAGTAATACAAATAAAAATATGAACGATTTACTTATATTGAGGAAAGTAGATGGCCTTTCCGGTTTTTTGTATAAATACTAAAGTTCGTGAAATATGCAAGATGGATAATATTTAGATGGAAGAATATTTTTAGAACGAAAAAAATTTTTGAAAGCGTGCATCTTGCATGTGCCAGGAGGAATCGAACCTCCGAATATACATGCCTATCCGGGGACTTACTGTGATAATCGCACCAAGCCAACACCGCTTACAGCATTTCAAACAATTTTCGGTATATTTCACTTATTAGTTTGTTTGAATAAATTTAAGGTTTTAGAGTGACATCTCTTGGGTGTGATTGCAAACACTTTCGTGAATCGACAATCTTTAGATGGTAAATTTACCAATTCTGTATATTTATTATAGATGTTATTAAGGTTTTAGGCCAGATAGTTAATTTGTACATTTTGGTGTTACCGGTATTATGATATCTGGCCTAAAACCTTAATAACATCTATAATAAATATACAGAATTGGTAAATTTACCATCTAAAGATTGTCGATTCACGAAAGTGTTTGCAATCACACCCAAGAGATGTCACTCTAAAACCTTAAATTTATTCAAACAAACTAATAAGTGAAATATACCGAAAATTGTTTGAAATGCTGTAAGCGGTGTTGGTTTGGTCCGATTATCACAGTAAGTCCCCGGATAGGCATGTATATTCGGAGGTTCGATTCCTCCTGGCACATGCAAGATGCACGCTTTCAAAAATTTTTTTCGGTCTAAAAATATTGTTCCATCTAAATATTATCCATCTTGCATATTTCACGAACTTTAGTATTTATATAAAAAACCGGAAAGGCCATCTACTTTCCTCAATATCATAATACCGGTAACACCAAAATGTACAAATTAACTATCTGGCCTAAAACCTTAATAACATCTATAATAAATATACAGAATTGGTAAATTTACCATCTAAAGATTGTCGATTCACGAAAGTGTTTGCAATCACACCCAAGAGATGTCACTCTAAAACCTTAAATTTATTCAAACAAACTATTAAGTGAAATATACCGAAAATTGTTTGAAATGCTGTAAGCGGTGTTGGCTTGGTGCGATTATCACAGTAAGTCCCCGGATAGGCATGTATATTCGGAGGTTCGATTCCTCCTGGCACATGCAAGATGCACGCTTTCAAAAATTTTTTTCGTTCTAAAAATATTCTTCCATCTAAATATTATCCATCTTGCATATTTCACGAACTTTAGTATTTATACAAAAAACTGGAAAGGCCATCTACTTTCCTCAATATCATAATACCGGTAACACCAAAATGTACAAATGAACGATTTACAACTAAATAAACAATCAAGAACGTCGTGAATAATAAATTTTTTGTGGAATTGAATTAAAATTGAACGAGATGCGCGTGGATTAAAATTGTAAATGAAGATTGAGTAAACGCACAAGTGAAACAAAAAAAAAAGAAAAATGACGAAGCCTGATGAGATATCAGTACCGGTTTTTGACGGCGCAGATTACGCGTTGTGGAAAAAACGCATATTATTATTCTTAAAGTGGAAAAAATGTGAGGAAAACGCAATACGCGCTAAAACAAACAAAGACGATGAAGCAATGTGGAATGAATCTAATATAAAAGCTATGAACTATATTTACTCGAGTATTTCAAACAAACAACTCGAATTTGTCGGTGATGAAGACAGTGCTTACAAAATACTGCAAAAATTTGACAAAATGTATTTGAACACTTCAACTTCCTTACAAATTTGTGTGAGAAATAGACTTGACCGATTAAGACTGAAAAATTTTGAAAATTCTAGTGCTTTCTTTCTTGAGTTTGAAAAATTAGTAAATGAATTAAAAGGTGCCGGGGCTACAATCACTGAAACTGAAAAACTCGATTATCTATTAAAGACTTTACCTGACTCACTTAGTCATCTTGGTGACATAATAGATAGAGTGAAAGATAGTGACAAAAATTGTGAATTTATAAAGAACAAAATTGTGATGATCGAAACTAAAACTAAAAATCCAAATAGTCATATTAGATCAAGTGTGTTCAAGTCCGAAGTTCGTGACGTTGAGTGTCATCGATGCCACAGAGAGGGCATTATGCAAGAGAGTGCCGCAGTCAAATGCGAGGAGGTGCTAGCCAAAGACCACGATGTCCAGGAGGTGGCCAGTATCAACAGCAACATTATCAGTATCAACAACAACAACAGTCAAATCAATCATTCCAACGACGACGGTACGAAGATTCGTATCAACCGAGAGGGTATTTCAATAGCGCAAGTAGAGGTAATTTTACAAATTCAAGAGGTAGAGGCTACAGCGACAGAGGAAATGGTCCAAGAGGTCGAGGACAAGGACGCTACAACAACAACAACAATGGTGGTTATCAACACAACGCAAGGTATACATATAACGAAGAGAATAATTTTAAGACGAATGAATCGTTCTTTGCGAAAGTAGAATTTGAAAAGGAAATTGTTTATGAAAAAGATAAAAAGATTAAAATTTGCGAAAACAATAGTAGAGTTTTTATGAATGATTTTAGTAAGATAGATTGGATACTTGATAGCGGTTGTTCAGACCATATTATAAATAATGATTCATATTTTATTGAAAGTTCTGAATTGGAAAACCCTGTTGTAGTTAAAGTAGGAGATGGTAGACCATTCAGAGTCACTAAAGTTGGCAAAGTTTTGATGTATCTGATCGTTGACGGTAGAGAATCTGAGATAACAGTATCCAATGTGTTTTATGTAAAAGAAATGGACAAAAATTTATTAAGTTATGCGAGGATTACAGATAATTATAACATTGTTTCAGTACGAGATAAATCATTAATTTATAACAAGTTTCGAAAAGTAATAGGAATAGCTTAGAAAGAAAATGGTTTATATAAGATAGAGAGTTATATTCTAAATAATAATCACTGTGTAAATAACTCACATACCATGACTGAAAAAGAAAGATATCATAGAATGTTAGGCCACATAAATTTCAATTATTTAAACAAAATGTGCAAAGAAAACTATATAGATGTAATCCCTAAAAGTTTAGAGAATATTTACTTGAGATGTGGTACCTGTATTCAAAATAAAATGCAAAATTTACCTTTTAAAAATGAGAGAAGTAGAGCAAGAGAAATTCTGGAAATAGTACATACAGATGTAAATGGTCCACATAAAAACACTGGTTATGACAATTCTAAATATTTTGTTACTTTTCTTGATGATTTTAGTAAATGCTCAATTGTTTATACAATCAAATCAAAGAGTGATGTTTTTACTTGTTTTGTGGACTATATAAATAAAGTTGAAAATTATACAGCCAAAAGGATAAAGAAATTGAGGTGCGACAATGGTAAAGAATACATGAACAGAGGCATATTTAACTTGATTAGAGAAAAGGGAATTTTCTTAGATAAATGTACACCTTATGTACATGAACTAAATGGAACCGCTGAGCGTTTTAATTGAACTATTATGGATTCCGCGAGGTGTTTAATGTCGGATGCAAATTTAAATATTCGATATTGGCCGGAAGCAATTTTGACAGCTAGCTATTTGAAAAACAGAACAATGGCAAATACATTTGAAAGGAAAAGTCCATATGGAATATTTTTTGGTAAGAGGCCCAATATTGAAAATTTGAAATTGTACGGAAGTAAAGTATTTTTTAGAGTTCATGAAAACCAAAGAGATAACAAATGGAATAGAAAAGCGGATTGTGGAATTTTAGTTGGTTATGAGAATGTAGGATACAGAGTTTTATTCAACGATAGAGTTACAGTAGCAAGACATGTAGATATAATAGAAGAGAATGAAATGTTAATTGGTTTTAATGGAAGAAATGAGTCTGATAATGAAAGTAAAAATTACGATAATGAATTAGTTGATGAAGTTTTTGTTGGCAAAAGCGATAATCCAAGTAAAAACATAAGTCCAAAGAAAAATCTAAGTCCAAAAATAGAAAAGCAATCATATTCTAGTAACGAATCAGAAAATTGTTTTGAGTGGAAGAAAGGGAACATACAACTCGTACAAAGTCAACGCGTGATAGAAAAAAACCTGACAGATGGGGATATGGTAACAGCGAAACGTATTATATTTCTGTAAATTATGTAAGTGCAAATAGCCCACGAACATACAATGAAGCATTGAATAGTAGTGAATCTGAGTTATGGAAAGATGCGATGCAAAGAGAAATTGACTGTATAAATAAAAATAAAATTCGGAAATTAGTAGAGAGACCAAAAGATAAGAAAATAATAGACGTAAAATGGGTATTCACAAACAAAGCAAATAATTTAAAAAAGGCTAGATTAGTAGTAAGAGGTTTTCAACAGAGAGAAATTGTAGAAGATATATATTCAGCTGTAGTGAGATTACAAACTTTGAAATTACTGTTAGCCTTTTGTGTGCAAAACAAATATTTGATAGAACAGATGGACGTTGAGACAGCGTTTTTAAACGGCGCGATAAAATCAGAAGTATATGTTAAACAACCAGATGGGTATACTGATAAAACAGATAGAGTATATAAACTGGAAAAAGCACTGTATGGTTTTGCGAGAAAGCCCGAGAGCATGGTATGAATGCTTTGATAAAGGGCATAGCCGGGTTTCCATGTGAAATCGGCCTTAAAAGCAAATCAAATTTCGCATTAACCTTATGGAAGGGGTTGGGCAAGAGATTATTTTGTCAAATTTTCAGATCATTATCTGCCATTTTAAATGAGTAATGGCGGATTTTACCATTTTCGTTTTTTTCTTTTTTTAGATAAACTGATCATAGGAAAATTTTGAAAAAAATCAGGGTTGTTTCATCAGGGAAGGCCTCACGGAAGCCCTGCGGGAGATGCAGGTCCTCAAAGAAAGAATAAAGAGACACGATCGCTACATCCAGCACTTTGAGTACCATCTTAGGGATAAGTTGGTACAGAGGATTAAGGAGGCGAGATCCCCTACGGAAGTTGTCCTGGAAGAGGGTACCCAAACTCTCCCTGAGCCCGCACCAAGGTCCACCCCGGGTCCTCGTAAGCGGCTGAGGGAGCCGACGGTCAGCCCGGAGGTGACTGCCGCCAATAAGCCGGCGGAAAAGAGACCAAAAACCTCAAAAAATGCGCAGGAATGGGCGGAGGTCCCTTTTAGGAAGGGCCCTCGCAAAAAGAAATCGAAAAGGGCTCCGGGGAAACCAGAGCGCCCAAAAAGGGCCCATTCTGAAGCGGTCATCATAAAGCCTGTGGAGGGAGTTAGTTACGCGGCAATTCTGAAGAATCTGAAAAGCCGCGTAAACCCCGAGGAGTTAGGGGTTAAGGTTGGAGGAATTAGAGAGACCAGGACGAAGGATCTCCTGGTTGAAATTAAATGCGCTGCGGGGGACAGAGGGAAACTTGACTCTGCCTTCCGTGACGCAGTCGGAGAGTCCGGATCTGTCCGCCATCTCGTTCCTATGGTTGAGGTGGAGATATTGGACGTTGATCCCACCGTGGAGGAAGAAGAAGTTACAAAAGCTGTCCGGAGTTGCCTATGGGAGGAACCGTCTGCGTGTGTAAAGGTGTCCCTGACGAGAAAGCCCTTCAGAGGCACTAGAAAGGCTTTCGTCAGACTGGAGGAAGCGAGTGCCCTAACTTTACTTAAGGCGACCCATATTAAGATCGGGTGGGTCTCCTGTAGAGTCCGCAAGAAAACAGAGTTGATTCAGTGTTACCGCTGTCTCGGTTTCGGTCATATGGCGGCTAAATGCCGGGGGCCAGATCGCAGCAGATGTTGCTGGAGGTGCGGCGAGGAGGGAAACGTCACGGCGTCCTACTCAAGGGAACCGCGGTGCGACCTCTGCATCGCACGAGAGGAGAAACCCCGGAATGACCATATTCCAGGGACAATGCGTTGCGCGGCGTTCCGAAAGGCGGCCCCAAATAGGAGGCCTGGGGAAGCCGCGAAGAAAGAGTCCAAGCTGGCAGCAGAGAAGAGAGCCGAGATTCGGCGCATTGCGCCTATAGACAAGGCCCTGAAGTTTAAAGCTAACGGGGTTCCGGGGTCATTGTCTGTCGAGGAAAAAGGGGAGTTTTGAGTTTAGTGGGTATTGCTTTGGCTGAATCCTACACGGCGTGCGTAAATACATTCTCTTTTCTCTGAAAAAAAAAAAAATGTCGCAGAAATCAACGAACAAAATATTTCACAATTTTATTCAACGGAAATTTTATGTGCAAAAAACGATGATTGTGTAACAATTAACGGATATATTATTTCTAATTTATTATCCGGAGAAGAAAAGGTTTACTTCAGCTCCGATTCTGAGCAGCATGAAGAAACGAACAATAGTCAATTGTACACGGAGGAATTTTTGAATTCCTTAAATCCATCTGGTTTACCACCCCACAAATTGCTTTAAAAAAAAAAACTATTATTATGTTGATAAGAAATCTTAACGCTAATCAAATTTTAATAAATGGTACAAGGTTAGTAGTAACTCATTTAGGTGAATATGTCATCACTGCTAAATTCATTGACTCTGCTAAAACTATGCTCATTCCCCGCATTAACCTTACACCTTCTGATCCAACTATGCCTTTTCAAATGATGAGGAAGCAATTCCCAATAAAAGTAGCTTTCACTATCACAATTAATAAAGTACAAGGCCAGACGCTTCAAAAAGCCGGATTATATTTACCAGAGCCTATTTTTTCGCATGGGCAGTTATATGTGGCTTTCTCACGCGTTCGTAAATTCAGTGATATTTATGTTTGTATTAAAGATACATATGGTCAAAAAGTAAACGATGATCACTTGATAACTACTAACATTGTTTTTAAAGAAATTTTACAGTCATAAAAAAATTTTGAAATAAAAAAATTTTGGTGCATGTAAATAACAAATTTTGAAAATAAAAATAATTTTTACTGTTCATTTTAAAAATAAAATACTCTTTTATAAATAAATAAAGGCATTTACTCATTTGCACATTATTATATATACACCACCATTCGATATCACAATATAGTGCCAAATTTTCGCACGGGTCAGCTATTATAAATGAATTGTACATGTGAACCTATAAAATTGGTCTAAACTAAATGTAAAAAACTGTACAGAAAAAAAAATTTTTCTTATCAAAGGACAAAGGAAGGAACTTGAAGAATTTAGTGCGTGTGACCGATGAACATTCTGTTAAAAAATGATGTAAAAGAAATTGCAATTTTGAAACTGTAAAATTGGTCTAAATAACTAAATTTACAAAAAGTTAAACTGTGAAAAAACTCAATTTGTAAAATTACAAAAGGGGGAAACTTAAAAATAGCACGTGTGATGGATAAAATTGTGGTAAAACGATATAAATGAATTTTACAAGTGAAAATATAAAAATAGTGTAAAATAGATTTAGAAGAAAATAAAAACTGTACAAAAAATTATTCTGTAAAATTACTGAGGAGATAAAAGAATATTGAAAATCAGCACATTTGACGGATAAACATTATGGTAAAACGATATAAATGAGTTGTACATGTGAAACTATGAAATTGGACTAAACTAGATTTACAGCAAAATGTACCAAAAATTTGTTTTTTATACAAATACAAAGGGAAAGAACTTAACAAATTTTTGGCACGTGTGACCGATAAAAATTGTGGTAAAATGATATGAAATAATTGCACGTGTGAAACTATAAAACTGGTATAAATAACTAAATTTACAGAAAATAATAACTGTGCCATAAAAAATGTTTTCCATAAGAATACAAAGAGAAGAAACTTAGAAAAAATTGTACGTGTGACGTATAAACATTACAGAATAAAAAGTCCAAAAAACTGCGAACTCATCATAATAAAACATTGCCAAACAAAAACTGACCTGTTATTTAGTTAAGTAGACAGACGAAACGGCGGTGAAAAAAATTGATCCAATTGACACAATCACAAAATTCCCTTTTTTCCTCTTTCTTTTCTTTCATCGCGAACAAGTCAAGCACATAATTTTTGTAAAGGAACTCTTGTCACTACGGATTTATCTTCAAAACTGAGTTGCATTTGGAAACAGACTTGGAAAAGACTTTGTAAAGTGAAGTGGAGGGTTAGGTTTTTTGCCTTGAAAAGTCTCGGTGAAATGAAAAGGAGAAAAAAAGTGTAAATATGTCTACAAGATGACCAGAATACTGTGACAAAGGAGGACTGTAGAATTTGAAACGAGTCATAACAGTCTGTATATAACTGTTAGAAATTTCTACCACAAGCTTCCGAAACATGTGACTGGAGTTTTTTACACAGTCACAGTATCGCAGGATTAAGATTGAAATAAAATTAAGTTGAATGTTTTGATACCTGTATCTGGAAATTGTGAAACTTATAACAGGAATGATTTTACGTTTTTTTGAGTTTTTAATGCAGAAACAAAGTGTTAGATATTCTTATATCCGTATATGGAATTATCAAACTTTTGACAGAAAATTTCCCGTTTTGTGGTTAAATGGTATTTAGTGTAATTACATGTAGCTGAAATTTTTGTTAAATTTTTTCAATTTTAAGATATGTTTTTTGAAACCTCAATGTTAAGTTACATAATGTTAAAGAATTTTTGGACACTATTTTTTCAACATTTTAAGATGCCTTTAATAAAAAAACATCATAAATGTCTATTTAACAAAATAACAGGTCAGTTTTTGTTTGGCAATGTTTTATTGTGATGAGTTCGCAGTATTTTGGACTTTTTATTCTGTAATGTTTATCCGTCACACGAACAATTTTTTCTAAGTTTCTTCTCTTTGTATTCTTATGGAAAACATTTTTTATGGCACTGTTATTATTTTCTGTGAATTTAGTTATTTATACAAGTTTTATAGTTTCACACGTGCAATTATTTCATATCATTTTACCACAATTTTTATCGGTCACACGTGCCAAAAATTTGTTAAGTTCTTTCCCTTTGTATTTGTATAAAAAACAAATTTTTGGTACATTTTGCTGTAAATCTAGTTTAGTCCAATTTCATAGCTTCACATGTACAACTCATTTATATCGTTTTACCATAATGTTTATCCGTCAAATGTGCTAATTTTTAATATTCTTTTATCTCCTCAGTAATTTTACAGAATAATTTTTTGTACAGTTTTTATTTTCTTCTAAATCTATTTTACACTATTTTTATATTTTCACTTGTAAAATTAATTTATATCGTTTTACCACAATTTTATTCGTCACACGTGCTATTTTTAAGTTTCCCCCTTTAGTAATTTTACAAATCAAGTTTTCTTACAGTTTACCTTTTTGTAAATTTAATTATTTAGACCAATTTTACAGTTTCAAAATTGCAATTTCTTTTACATCATTTTTTAACAGAATGTTCATCGGTCACACGCACTAAATTTTTCAAGTTCCTTCCTTTGTACTTTGATAAGAAAAAATTTTTTTCTGTACAGTTTTTTACATTTAGTTTAGATCAATTTTATAGGTTCACATGTGCAATTCATTTATTTCGTTTTCACCACAATGTTCATTCGGCACATGGGCAATTTTTGAGTTTCCTCCTTTGTATTTTTTATAGAAATAAATTCTCACTGATGGGGACTCCAACCTGAGTCGAAACGTTTGAAAATATGAAACCTTGAGTTTACATTTTTTCTGGACCCTAAAGCCAACTAAGTACACCAAAAAATATGTAAATTTTAAATAAATAGTTTGATATTAAAAAAGAAATGGATGAACCGGGACCAGCAAGACCCTCAAAGTGCAGGAGAGAGATGCAGCCCTTAATAAAAAAAGTATTCGATGGATATAGATATAATAACAAGGACAAAGATTCTTTAAAAGACCCAAGTGTCACGTGAGTTTTCTGTTATGTAAATTTTATTGATTAAAAAATCTGCTCGTCTTCCTTGAATTTTCGATATTCAATAGTTTGAGCGCACTATAACTTTTTTAATTTTAGTTTAATCAAAAGACTCCAAAGACCCTATTGAAAAACCATGTGCATGGATATTACTAATTTACAAATAAAAGAAGTCAGCAAATTCAAAAAATTGTTTTCGTAAATGATAAAAATGAACGAAAATTTAGTATAATATTGTGTTAAAATGGGGAAAGCAGAGGTTTTATTTCACTTATTCGTATTATGGAATCCAAATTCAATACATGGAATCATTCAATAAAAATAATTCTTATTTATTAAAAAATGAATACTATGAACTGAAAAGTATATTTAAAAAATTTATATCATGAATAAAAACCTGGCGACGCATAGCAAAAATGAAAACATTCATTCTCGGGTTTTAATATAATTTGTTTCAGAATGTCATTCGAGTGCTTCCGTCGTTTTCCGAATGGCTTCGTAGACTCGATTTAAGTCTGCCCGACTCAGTAGTAGCTTATAGGCGAGATTTCTTCCAATAACAAGCGAAAATAGCCAAGAGGCTTTTGGCGTTACACGGAAAAAAGTTCATTAAATTATATAGAACTAGTTCTGTAGCAGAGGATTCGACGGGTAGTTTTATTAAATGTTAAAATCGTCTTGGTTGTACATTGCGTTGACCTCATGTCCCTGAAGTCGGCTCCACACTGTCATTATTTTTGGAATTTTATGAGAGTTCTGACTTCGTCTGCAATAGTTCTAGAGTTGCTAATAGGTTTTAGAAATATTTCTGGCCTTTTAATGCATAAAAAATGCGATTTTAGAAATGCGTAGCGAACTTCACGCATCTCCACACTATCGGAAACTCTTGGAAATGATATTTTGAAATTTTCTAAAAAACTTCGAAGTAACACAGTTTTTTAATTTTGATTTTAGAACAAAGTGTATTTGGACTTTTTTGTAGAACTATTCGAGTAGAATCCAGAACTCAAAACAGAACTCTTTGAACTCTCAAAAATGAGAGATTTTCCGCAATTTACCGTGACCATTTCGAAAAAGTGTCAGGAACTCTAGAAGTATGCCCAATTTTCCCAGAAATCGGGAACAAAAATTTGTTTTCCTGGTAGTGTCGAGATGCGTGAAGATGGCTCCGAATTTCGAAAATCGCATTTTTTATGCATTAAAAGACCAGAACTGTTTCTAAACCCTATCAGAAACTCAAGAACTATTGCAAATGAAGTCAAAACTCTCTCATTGCATGGTGTTTCAAATGGATAGCACAGAGTATTGTCAGGCTCAACACTGAATAGAGATGATTACCCGAGTGCCCCAAATTACAAATATGCAATTGAAATAATGATACTCCATGCATGTGAGGATGCACTCATCAGGAAACTGCAATCACAAAAAGCAACATTATCAATACTCAAATTCCTCAAAGTTTATTCCAATCCATTCGCATCTTAGTGATGCAACTATGATGTAGCGGCAGCGGGGTGAGGTTTAAGAAATTATACTGCAAAGCCATCTAGCGTAAGTTCAAAACAGGATCAAAGTTTATCCAGCCACCATGACTTCCCTGCTTAAAATGTCAGGTAGAAATCGAGTAGAAACCGGGAAGAAATCGGATCTTTATCTGGTCTCTAATTTCATTTTGCGGAATTTATCTGGGTCTATCTCCGGTCCTTATCCGGGAACTAGAAACATAAAATAAGTTGTAAAAATATTCTACCCGGTCTTACCCGGTTCCTATCCGGCGAGTGGAGCCAGAAATTAAATATAATCATAAAAAGTTAGCTTTATACCCGGATCCTATCCGGTTTCTATAAGGCATTTGGCGTATTGTAGATTTTTAAGGTGAAACTGCATCTGCTACCTGGCCCTACCTGGTTTCTACCTGGCATATGGATCCAGATATTACAATAGAAAAATATGTTTATACCCGGATCCTATCCGGTTTCTATAAGGCAGTTATCGACATGCAAATTATTAAGGAGCCGCATGCAAACCCGATAAAAATCTCAAAGGTCCCGGATAAGACCCATGTAGAAACCGGGGAGACTGAGAGAAAATGATCACGTAATTTTATAGTTTTCGGAGGTATAGCAAGAATATTAATTAAAACTGAGAATTTTTACCGCCCCGTAATTTTTTTTACTGTTACCATCCTTAAAACTTACTTGTTTGCACCGAAATATTTTTTTCACTAATTTTTACAGTACGCTATTGTTACGTCAGAAACGTAACATTTCTCTTCTTAAAAGATCTCCTCGTTTTATGTAAGGATCGGAAGAATCCTCTCTAAGGGATGAGGAATAGTCAGTGATTGAGAAGGGTTAAGTATATAAAATAAATTTATTGACAATTAAAATTATATCGAATAAGCACCATGGAAATGTAAATAGAATCGAAATTTGAAATACCCTCGTAGTTACCCTGGGTTTTGAATTGGTTGATGATTAATTGAGTCCAGTAAGCGAATGTGGTCAGTTGACTCTTCCTTGTAATCTTGAGATAGTTGCTGTTGTATAGTAAATTCGTAGTCCAGACGGTTGATCTAGTTAATTCTTTGATCCCAGTTTCGAGAGAATTTTGGAAGGCGATTCCCCTTCACTTTCTAATGTCGTTGAACTTAGCGTCGAGTTAGAATTTGGGTTGAGTAGCGGTAGAAATCTGGTGAAGCTGGACTAGACTGACTGGATTGCACTCGCGGTATAGATTCGATGGCACTAGACTAGACTCGCGTTGGTTACATTGCAGAAATCGGACGTTGACTAACTAACTGAACTCGCGGTGTAGAGATGATGGTACTGGACTGACTTCTCTTGGAACTTTCGCTTTTTATAGAACTTTGAAAGGTCAAGTATGACGAGTAACATGCTATGACCAGTCGCATGTTATTACAAGTCACATGCTATTACAAGTCACATGTTGTGACGGTAGTGTGTTGGTATTGTAGGGCTTCATTCACTTTCTCTCTGGGTCAGTCGATTTGTTATCATGTGTGGGTATTATAACGACACATGGTAATTTCATATTGATCATGCTATTGATGTGTAGATTTGTCTATAACTTGCGTCGATAAAATCACGCTCGCTGTAATGCTGTCTTGATCCCTTTATTGGTTTCTTAATCTGCTTGTTACTTGTGGCGGTCCGCGATCGAAACTTCGGTAGAAGAATACATTTTTAATCCAGGATGCTTACTCAAACAAGTACATATTCTCAGTTTAATTTAACAATTCATAAGATAAAAAATTTCGTTTATACATAGGAATTAAAATTTTAAATTATTGTTGCGAATTAAAAATTTATAACGAGGTTTACATAAATGCATAGTAATAACAAAGGGTACAATTCTGGAAATATTACAATCATTGATTACGTACGTTATAGTGATAATTAGGTAATTTGACAATTTTTTTATTGATTGATAATAACTATTTAAACATACAAGATGATGATTGTCGATGAAAAGAAGATTAAAAATTGTAAAATTTTATTGATTAGATACAAAATACTAAAGAGAAATTTACAAGTATTACGATGGTTGATGTATACATTAGTAAAAAAGGAATTTGACATATATAATATTAATAATACAGATTAAAAATAATATTAAGATCATTGATAACATATTAATTAATGGACGTTGTAACTTGGTACATTGAAGAGAAAAAACTTGGTTAAATCTAAAATTGATTTCTTCAAAACATGGCTTTGCTATTGATTATTATTACTTTTACATGTTTCTAAAAATTAATTTCATGAACTTCAATTTCATTGGTGTATTATTAAATGAATAAAATGATCATAAGAAAAACAATTTTACATAATAACAGGGTAATAGATTTTCCTACAATTCTCGTACTTTTAATTGTTTTTCTAATCTTTCTTGTAAAATTAATAGAGTTATTTGTGCATGAAACATATGAAGAATAGTAAATATTCAATTTGTTATTGCCGCACATTAATTTCTATTGGAAAAGCAATTTTTACATTAACAATTTTGTAACGCCGTCGCACAGTTTATATTTACACACTCAATATTTGTAGAAACTGTTCTTCCAATAGGATGGGAATCAAGAAAAGTTCCCTTTATAGAAGAAAATCAAAATTGAAATTATATTCATGATGGCACCAATTATGAAGTGCTTATTTATCTTTGTCAGAAAAAGTCATTTTTTCATCCAAAAAAGAAGAAAAATGCAAATATTTCTATATTTTTCTTTAAGTGATAAAATAAAATGTTGGTTCGAATAAAAACTAGCATTTGTCTTACTAAAAAGGTTAGTAGTTTGTTTTTTGAAAAGTTGGTGAAAAAAAATAAAATTGATTAAATTAAATGCAAAGAAAGTGCTCATAAGAATTTTAAAGAAATATAATTTCTTTCTGATGATATTAGATTATTATTTTCTGCTAAACAGAAGAGAAAAGTTGAAAAATGTTGATGCATTTGATAAATACTTACTCTGAAAAAAGACATGAAATATATTGAAATTTTTTGATTGCTATTTGAAGGTACAGTGAGCTTCTCGAATCTCTGAAATAGAAAAAATAAGATTAGAATAAAATTTCAAAGTATCTTTTTGTTTAAAAAATTTCCTGGTTTAGTTATTCTAAACGCTTTGGTCTTATGCAAAGTTTATATTATTTTAAGTTTGAATTCAAATTCAGTTAATCAATTTTGTATATTTATGTGCGATATTTTTATTCGATTGACGTGAACTACTGTCGGTTTTCTTTTTATGTTGATTTTTACATTTCCTTTTCCTAGTACATCTAAAACTTCGTGAGGTCCTGTGTATTGATTATCCAACTTTTTAATTTTTCCTCCTTTTAATAAAAATACATTATCCCCAATCTTTATTTCCAAGGGATTTATTCTTCTATCGTGGTAAATTTTTGATTTTGCTTTTGCCTTTATGAGGCTCTCTCTTGCTTGTGTTCGCATTTCATGCAGTTGTGTGAGAAAATTGATCAAATAATCATCATAGGTTTGCAATTTTTCATTTTGTGATAGAGGTTAACTAGATGGTTCACGGGCTAATTTGCCAAAAAGTAATTCGTAAGGCATACATTGTGTGGCTTCGTGTACACTTGTGTTATATGAGAACATTGCTAATTCTAGCCAATCGTCCCATTCTGAATTTTTTGCTAAAAATTGTTTGAGGTATTCACCTTGGACATGATGTGATCGTTCTAGTGATCCATTGGATTGAGGGTGAAAAGCTGTGGTACGAAATTTTTTGATTCTAAAGCGTTTTGCTAATCTTTTTAATAAATTGCTTTAAAAATCTCTGCCTTGATCCGTCAGTACTCCTTTTGGCCATCCAAATATGCAAATAAATTTTTTCACAATTGTGTCTACTATTGTACCAGCTTGATGATTAGGAAGAGGTATTGCCAGAGAATATTTTGTAAAATTATCTTGTATAGTAAAAATATACAGATTTCCAAATTTTGTTTCTGGTATTGGACCAACAATATCCATTGATATTTTTTCGAGGGCAGTAGTGGGTGTATCAGTAATAACCATAGGATTTTTTGTTTTAACCCGAACTAATTTTTTATTTGGCATTGTAAACAGCCTTGAATATACTTTTGAATATCGACTTTCAGATTTTCCCAAAAAATTTTTTGGCGAATTCGATTATCGGTCTTTGTGACGCCTTTATGTCCTCCTAATGCTGAGGAGTGTGCTTCTTCAATTAATTGTGATCTTTGTTCTTTTGTTGGATATTGCGTTATGCCATTACAAGCTATATGGTTGATTTTTGAAGTCTTTGTAATACTAATTGATCGTAAATTAAATTTTTGAGATAATTCGTGTAATGAATAAATTGATAATTTTATATTATTCAAGGTTTCAGATAAATTGTCTTGAATTTCTCCTTCAATCGGAAGAGCAAAATGATAATAGTTTCCTTTTTTAATTTCTTTCGCTGTTCCCTTCTGTAAGTTTTTGAATTTTGGTAAGGCTCCACGTTTTTCTAGACTTTTTGAACCATTATCTCCAGGATTTCCATTTGTTGTAACAAAATATACATAGTTATCTTTTCGCATCGTTAATTGATCGCGACATTCAACGATATTTTTATTCATTAAAATTTGCCTGGTAGATTTTGAGTTGAGTGGAGGGGGTTCTGGGGGTGGACGGTCTTCTTCGAATTCTAAATTATTATCATTTTCGAGATTTTCCCTCGTTTTTATTTGTGGATTTTTGTTTATTTCAGAATTTCGTTCATTAAAAGTGTCTTCGATATTTTCATTTTCAAAAATTTCTTCAATACAAGAGCTTTCAGAGCTCTCTTCATCTTCAGGTTCCATATCAATTACTTCGTCTTCAGAAGTAGAAAAATAATTTTCGCTTTCTTCCTCTTGATGATTAATAAATTGTTTAGGCTTTTTGCCATTTTTATTTCTTTTATTTTTTGCTTGGATTTCTTTTAAATAGTCCAAATATTCAGGATCAGAATCAGGATCAGAGTCGGAATCTGATTTTACTTTTGTTCGGCTTCCTTTTTGCATATTTATTTCTGGTAATTCATTTTCATATATTCGTTTTCTTGGACTAGATCTCTTTCATTTTGTTTGAGGGAATAATTTTTAAATTTGTAAGTAGATTTTTTCTTGGCCTACCTCGAGTTTTTTTCACAAGAGGTTTACAAGAAAAATTTTCGTCTAATTTTTCTTGGATTTCATTTTGGTTTAAATTTTAAAGATTTTCATGCTGGTTTGAATTTTTCATTTGTTCTTGTTTTTTCTTTTTACCCCTAGTAGTCATGGTATTCCATCGCGAATTTTCATAATTTTTTCCAAGTATTGGACTTAAGAGTATAATAGTCATAAACAGAAGCTTTGATGCTAAAAGTTTCAATAAACTTGTATATTTCATTAAATTGTTACAAATGTTATTAAATAATTCTTCATTGGGAGAAACATTAAAAGTTTCTAAAAACTTAGGATTGATGTTTAATATTGGATCTTGTGAGGATTCGCTAAAGTCATTTATATCATCTTGGGTAAATATCGAATTGAAATATTCTCTTTTGGAATTATTTCCTTTTTTTGATATTATTTTCTTCGTTATTTTTCATAAAGGTATTCTCAAGATTTATTTTTTCTTCAGATGTCATGAAGGTATCATTATCATCTTCGTGTAAATTTCTTGATCTTTCTTCATTAATAATAGGGTTTCTTGAAAGAGCGTCTGCATTGACATTCATTTTTCCTGCTTTGTATACTACATCAAAATCATATTCAGCGAGTTTTAACCTCCAGCGCGAAACTCGTGAGCAAGGGTCATTAGAATTTTGAAACCAAACTAGTGGTTTATGATCGGTTACTAGGGTAAATCTTCTTCCATTTAAATAAGGACGGAAATGAGTGACACAAAATATTATTGCAAGTGCTTCTTTTTCATATGTATCATATTTTTTCTCAGCGTCACTTAAACTCCATGAAGCATATGCTATTGGCTTATCCTTGTCTATTACATTGTGATAATATACCTCGTATTGCGTATCCTGAGGCATCTGTTGTGAGAACGAGGGGTTTAGAAAAATCGGGTCGTTGTAAAAGTGGTTCTTCACATAATCTTGATTTTAAAATATCAAAAGCTGTTTGCTGTTTATCGGTCCATATGAAAGGGGTATCCTTTTTTAGAAGTTGATTAAGAGGATTGGCGATTTTGGAAAATCCTTCGATAAATCTACGATAATATCCTGCTAATCCTAGAAATTGTTTGACATTCTTTTGTGTTTTTGGGACTGGAAATTCTTTTACGGCTATTATTTTTTTGGGGTCCGGTCGAACTCCATTTTTATCAATTATATCACATAAATATTCTATCTCAGATCGTAGAAATTCACATTTGTCTGGTTGTAAATAAAGGTTTGCTTTTCGAAGACGTTGTATTAAATTATTGAATTTTTTCTCCTCATGTTCTTCTAGTGTATCAGCAAATATGACTATGTCGTCAAGATATACAAAGAGTTCTGTCCCTATTAATCCAGTTAAAGTAATATCCATTAACCTTTGAATTGTCGCAGGGGCGGTTTCTAAACCAAAGGGCATTGTATCAAATTCATAATGGCCATGAGGTGTAGAAAATGCAGTTTTATGAGAGTCTTTAGGGTCCATTTTTATATGATGAAAACCAGTAGCTAAATCAAATACTGAAAAATATCTGGCAGATCCGAGTGAATCGAGTATATCATTTATGTTAGGTAGTGGGTAAGAATCTCCGATTGTTTTTTCATTAAGTTTTCTGAAGTCTAGAACCATTCGCCATTTTATTTTACCTTTAGAGTCTGGTTTTTTAGGAACAATCCAAACTGGAGTGTTATACGGTGATTGTGAAGGTTTTATTATTTTATTTTTTAATAATTCGTCAACTTGTTTCGTAATTTCTTCTTTATGAACAGGGGGAAATCTATATTGTCTTGAAAAAATTGGAGAATCATCTGTAGTTGGAATTGAATGTTGCAAAACGTTAGTAGCTTCAAGTAGTTCTCCTGGGATTTGAAATCTGTCTGCACTGTTAATAATTAATCTTTCTACATGTTCGTATTCGTCTTGATTCAAATGATCCAAACGAAGAAGTTTTTTGATGCATTCTATTCTTTCTTCAGCTTTTATGTTAGAAAATCTGCATGGATTGTTGAAAAAATAGCCGGTTTTTAAGAAGCTATTCAGAATTTGATTAGATAAATCGTCATCACTTAAGTTTTTTAAATTGCTTGATTAACTTGTTACATTTTGAAAATCTCTTTCTTCAAAGTCTTCTAAAGTAATAGCCGGTATTGACATTGTTACTGAAATTTCGTTTGCATTTGCAAATTTTATATAAGCTTTACCGTTGCAGTTTTTTAGAATTGCGTCTCCTGCATAAATTCCTTCGCCAAAATGTAGCCGAGGTATGTAACCTTCGCTTTTTTCAGTATTTTCAATTGAAACATAAAATGTTGTTACTGTTCTAGCTGGAATTGTTAATATCTGTGTCGATTCAAATGGATACAGTTTATTTTGTATTTATAGACATTTTGATACATAATTTATATTGACCTTATTTTCTCGAAAAAATTATGAACCTAGAACTCCGTCTTCATCTATTGGAACTTCATTAGGAATTATATTCAATATTTTTGAATATCCTACAATGTTTATATGTATTTGTCCCATTGTAAAAAGTGGTAAATTATTTATTCCTGTAAGTTTTAACACAATTTTTTCATTTAATGGCAGATTAGGATTCACGGATTTTTGTTTAATCAAATTTCGACCAGCACCGGTATCTATCATCATGCGAGCAAGGTTTTGAAGGCCTTCTGCGCATATCATTATCGATGGAGTTATACTTGGTTTGGAAACGCTTATCTTTATAGCCGGTTGATCGTTAGAAGTGGATGCTTCTGGTTCTTGCCTTACGCTTTCCTCAGTGCATCCGTACTGGGGAGAGCGTTTGAGTTTTCCGAATTTTGCGATTGTTGTTTATTTAATCTAACGTTACAATTTGTTATAATATGTCCTGACTTTTTACAATAGTTGCATATAACTTCTGATTTTTGTGGATAATTTTGATTTGGTCTACTTAATTGCTGATTTTGCATTTCACGTTGTCTATTTTAATTTAAAAATTGTCTGTGATTTGCATACCTGTTGTGATCTAGATTTTCTTGTCTATTATCATTATTTCTGTTTCTGGAAAAATTATTATTACTGTAATTATGGAATCTAATGCTGTTGGGATAATTATTTCTGTTACTTGAGAAGTTATTGTAATTGTTGTTTCTGTTCCTCAAAAAATTGTTATTCGGATAATTGTTTTGTGCAAAGTTATTATTATCATAATTGTTATTTCTGTTTCCTAAAAAATGGTTATTCCGGTAACTATTTCTTGCAGAATTATTGTAAATATTTTCTCGTCGTTGGTGATTATTACTAGGCTGTTGATTTTGCATAACAAAATTAGGATTTCGTTTTCTGGAAACTGCTTCTTGTGCTTTGGTTAAATGATAACAATTTTCAGCAACATGACCTGGTTTTTTACATATTATACAATTTATGTTGTTATCTCGTGCAACATTGAACCGAGTTGTTTTATTGTTTCTATTATTTATAGAATCATCCATTTTTAAATAATCTGAATTTTTATTTCTCCGTAGTGCGGATGATGCTGACAAATCTCTTTCTACGTTGATTGTGTCATTGAAAACTTCTTTAAATGTTTCCTTTGTTTTTACTCGAATTTCTAATTCAGGACACAGACCGCGAATAAAGCATTGAATAACATCTTTTTGAAGGTTCTGTTTGAAGGTATTATCTACTTGTCCATTATTGTTGAGTCTATGAGCGTCTTCGATTCTGTCAGCAATCTCCTTAATTCTGGCTGCATAGGAAAGAAGGTTCTCTTTTTCCCACATACAGGTATTCCCTAATTCTCCTTGCAACTGATACACACTTTTTGCTGGGGCGTATACTCTTTTGAGTTTTTCAATTAATTCTTCGATATTATTGTAAGTCGATCCAAAAATACATTTTCTCGCTTCTCCTGATAATTTACTTCTCAATAATCTTCCTAAATTTTCTTGAGCTGCAGGTGTTGGCAGCATTGCCTTCGCCTCATAACATCCTTCAATAAAATGTGATAATGGAATGTTACTTCCATCAAATAATGGTACTACTTCTAACGCGTCGCGTAAGGATACTTGTTGATTATTAGGTAGGACCATTTCGTTGTTTCTAATTGGATTAACGTTTTCTGCAGGATTGTTGTGAACAATTTGTTCCATTTGTTCGCTGTCGGTACTATTATCGTCGCTATCGTAATTACTTAAAATTGTTTGGCGTTTAAGAGAATTTTCTGATAAATTTATTTTAGTTCTTTCTTCAACTGTGTTTTTTGGAATTACCGTTGAACTAAGTAAACTTATATCTTCGTTGTCAATATAAGTAGTTTTGTTTTTTAATGTTTCGACCTGGTCAATTGATCCACAAATAATACTTTAATTAGTTTTTGATATTGAATTAAGCCAATTATTCGAGTCAGATAAATTGAGCACCTGGATTCTAAAACTCGCCGCGCTCTCGGAAACAGGTAAAAGTATTGTCCACTGGGTCAAAATGAAGGTTTGAAAAAAATGTTTTTTAATAAAAAAAATAAATATATATTCGAGTAGAGCATGCTCAGCCCCATATTTTTCCTAAGTGAAATTTTTTTATCCGTTCATTATTTTCTTCAATAAAAAATAAAAACACAAAATTTTTCCTTCGAGAAAAAGTGGTTTTTTAAACATTTAACTTGTCATTTCTCAGCAAAAAATGTATGAAATGATTTGAGACTTCCAGGACTTATGTGAAACATACCACTGAAGCCGGTAAGATCCTTTAAATAAATAAAATATGCAATTGTTTATAGATATTTAATAACAAATTGATGCGCACCGTATTTCGTGTTTTTCTAACTTCGCCGACAAAAAGTATCTGGGGAAGTTTAACCTACAAAAAAGTTCCAGCGAGAAAGTTGTTCCCATATGTACAAAGAAATTTTTATTAAAATTTGAGATTATTCGGATGAAAACTACAGGAGTTCTATGGATTATTATTAAAAACTTCTCGGCAGCCGCATCTCGCCTCGGGCATCGAGCACGTGCCAAAGTGCAAGTTGCCGGTCGCATCTCCTTTTTTCAATGTTTCTATTTACAGGATCGTTACCTAGCGTGTAATTTAACAAAACAGTAAAACCTGCTTCATAGCCAATTTCGAAAAGGAAAATCTTTTAAAAAAATCCTGGTATCTCTTATCCTTTGCTATGTTAACGATTCACAATGGATCTGTTAGGATAGTGGTAGTGCTCCAGCTTTGTAATTATTCGAAGTTGCGTGCTTGATACTCGTTGACTGCATTATTTTTTTTTTTAATTTTATTTATTAAAATGTTTATTCCTTCACTTCTCTGATAAAAGTTTTTAGAATTATGCAAATATAATACTTTTTAACACTAATTTTTTATTTTAAATTCGCTTTTTCGACTATTTTATTACCTTTTTGCAAAAAATCTTTTCTCCTACTAAAATTATTCATTCTGTTTTTGTAATATTTTGTAATATTTGTATATTAATAAATATTTTTAAAAATAAAACAAAAAATAAAATGCAGTCAGCGAGCATCGAGCACGCAACCTTCCACCTAAAAGGCTTTTTTTAATCGAACCTTGTAAGGGTTATTAATAAAGTAACGTTGATTCAAAATTCAACAAGGATTATATATTTATTTCTCGTTTCTACAATAATTTTTTTTGCATTGCTTACTTTCTAAACTGGAATCCGAACATTCCTCTTAGTACAGTTTCCCAGAATGTGATATGTACTCCTTTCCCTAGTAATTGAATATGTATTTATAACAAACAGTTAAAAATAAAAACAATTCCAACAATAGAAACGCTCACCTCGTTTTTGGCTTTTTTAATAATATTCTTTTTGTAAAAACTTTCATTTCTAGTTCTTTTTTTACCATAAAACTCTTTATCATTTTTATCACACATCGTAAATAATTTATAAACAAAACATCTAAAACAACCGGACAAATGATTGCAAAAATACTGCGAAACGAATACAATTAGTAGGAGCCGAAAAAAACATGAATCTTCAAAATAATGCTTTTATACTCTCTGCTTCTTTAAAAGTGTCCTTGAATGTATGTAAACAAAAACATCAAAACAAAAGAGATGCGACCGGCAACTTGCACTTTGGCACGTGCTCGATGCCCGAGGCGAGATGCGGCTGCCGAGAAGTTTTTAATAATAATCCATAGAACTCCTGTAGTTTTCATCCGAATAATCTCAAATTTTCAGAAAAATTTCTTTGTATATATGGGAACAACTTTCTCGCTGGAACTTTTTTGTAGGTTAAACTTCCCCAGATACTTTTTGTCGGCGAAGTTAGAAAAACACGAAATACGGTGCGCATCAATTTGTTATTAAATATCTATAAACAATTGCATATTTTATTTATTTAAAGGATCTTACCGGCTTCAGTGGTATGTTTTATATAAGTCCTGGAAGTCTCAAATAATTTTATACATTTTTTGCTGAAAAATGACGAGTTAAATGTTTAAAAAACCACTTTTTCTCGAAGGAAAAATTTTGTGTTTTTATTTTTTATTGAAGAAAATAATGAACGGATAAAAAAATTTCACTTAGGAAAAATATGGGGCTGAACATGCTCTACTCGAATATATATTTATTTTTTTTATTAAAAAACATTTTTTTCAAACCTTCATTTTGACCCAGTGGACAATACTTTTACCTGTTTCCGAGAGCGCGGCGAGTTTTAGAATCCAGGTGCTCAATTGCTTGTTCCGGCAGTTTCGAATTGTTCAAACGTTAAGGTTTTCTCTAAAGAAATATTATCTAATTGAAAGCTGATATTTGTTTTGTCCTTGTTAAAAATATTTTCAAAATTATTTTTAGTTACCTTTTCATTCACAGTAACTGTTCTTTTTGGGTTAAGGGGACCAGTTTGATTTTGTGCCACAAATTTTGCAAGTTCAATATTATTCTTAACTTGACTGCGTGTAATAGGATTTCCTTGGATTTGTGATTTCCCTAATTCACTGGGATTGGGTCCCGACATAGGTTATTATAAAATAAAATTTACTGATACGTACATGGAGACACTTTTAAAATTGCAATACATAAATATTCATTTGGATAAACAGAAAAGTTTTCAAATATCTTTCGTTTTAAAATATTTTTGTAATCAATAAATGTGATTGATAATTTGTTATTAAAAAATATGAATTGTCTCAATGTTCCGAATCAGGTAAATTTATAATCATCAATCAAAATTCTTAAAATAATATGCCTTAATTCTACCAATTTCCATGTGCTTACAGAAAAAATATTTATTTAGAATTTTTGTTTCAAATTTATTTTTATTGAAACTAATTTTGGTCCTTGTCTTACCTGGGATACTTAATATGTTGTTTTTAAAAAAAAAAAAAAAATTGTCGAATGGTATAGGTCATCAATGGGTTTTAAATAATTATTACACTCATGAAGAAACATTTTTTTTGTTATATTTTTTATTATACACATAAACATAATTATAAATTATACAGAATTTAATTAATGCAAGATTGGACAAGCCTGACTCAAGCACAACATCTTGGTCAATCATTTGCAATTAAAAATATTCTGTTAGTTGACAGAGTTAAAATAGAAGTTTCAAATGATACTGTATGAGCACTTGAATTTTGCCTTACCCAATTGATCGTAATCAAATGGTGACTGTTCAACGCATCTAAAAAGGACTTATAGTCTCGTGTGCTTCTTTTTCTCGCTTTAACTCGAATTAAAACTTAGTCAACAATTTAGAATTTAAGAAATACGAGATTAGACAGGCATGACTCAAGCACAAAATCCTATGTAATCCTTGTACTTTCAGAAATTCAGATAATATAATTTCAAATAAAATAAGTCTTTTGATAACTTAGGTTAGCCTCAAGGTCAAATCTCTGCGTGACTCAACAGAATTTATTTTATACAACACAAGCATGTTTTTCTCGCTTTTTGACGCTTGTTTTGCGGGCATAAAGTTTGCCATTTAAGCCCTAGGGCGTAAATAGGGGTGGAGTGCTTAAAAGTAGTCATTTGAGCACCCCCCACTCCCTATTTACGCCCGCAGGACATAAATAACAAACTTTACGCCCGTAAAACACACGTCAAAAAGCGAGAAAAACATGCTTTTGTTGCATAAAGTACCGTGTGCAACACGGGGGTAAGATCATTTAAATGATCAATTTTACCACCTTGTTGTACAATGTACTATTATTTTAACACAGTTTGTACAAAATAACAAGAAATCAGGGAATAAAACAATATTTCAAATAAAATAATTATTTAATCACTTAGGTTAGCCTCATGGTCAGATCCCTTTGTGATTTGATAAAATTATTTTATTTTAACAAGATATGGGTATAAAATTTCAAATAAAATAAAATGATTATTTAATCAATCAAGTCAGCCTCAAGGTCAAATCCTTTCGTGATTTTATCAAATTTATTTTATTTTAACAAAATGTTGTGAAATCATATAAATTATAATTGTACTTTATCAAGTTTTGATTCCTAGTAATTATAAAATTTCAATATCCCATTCACTAAGGTTTCCCAGCCGATGCACCAAAAAAGGAGATTGGGTATGTTACGTCAGAAACGTAACATTTCTCTTCTTAAAAGATCTCCTCGTTCTATGTAACGATCGGAAGGATCCTCTCTAAGGGCTGAGGAATAGTCAGTGATTGAGAAGGGTTAGGTATATAAAATATATTTATTGACAATTAAAATTATATCGGGTAAGCACCATGGAAATGTAAATAGAATCGAAATTTGAAATACCCTCGTAGTTACCCTGAGTTGTGCATTGGTTGATGATTAATTGAGTCCAGTAAGCGAATGTGATCAGTTGAGTCTTCCTTGTAATCTTGAGATAATGGCTGTTGTATAGTAAATTCGTAGTCCAGACGGTTGATCTAGTTAATTCTTTGATCCCAGTTTCGAGAGAATTTTGGAAGGCTATTCCCCTTCACTTTCTAATGTCGTTGAACACAGCGTCGAGTTAGAATTTGGGTTGAGTAGCGGTAGAAATCTGGTGAAGCTGGACTAGACTGACTGGATTGCACTCGCGGTATAGATTCGATGGCACTAGACTAGACTCGCGTTGGTTACATTGTAGAAATCGGACGTTGACTAACTAACTGAACTCGCGGTGTAGAGATGATGGTACTGGACTGACTTCTCTTGGAACTTTCGCTTTTTATGGAACTTTGAAAGGTCAAGTATGACGAGTAACATGCTATGACCAGTCGCATGTTATTACAAGTCACATGCTATTACAAGTCGCATGTTGTGACGGTAGTGTGTTGGTATTGTAGGGCTTCATTCACTTTCTCTCTGGGTCAGTCGATTTGTTATCATGTGTGGGTATTATAACGACACATGGTAATTTCATATTGATCATCCTAATGATCTGTAGATTTGTCTATAACTTGCGTCGATAAAATCACACTCGCTGTAATGCTGTCTTGATCCCTTTATTGGTTTCTTAATCTGCTTGTTACTTGTGGCGGTAGAGTCGCGGGACGTGACACTATTTTAAAAGTTTCTCTTGATGTCAGTAATAAAATACAAGCCTAACAGAAAAATATTCCGCTAGTGTGTTTAAAGAAATAAAATTCCTATACGAGTGACTTTTGCTGTCAGTTGGTTAAAAAAACTCGGGAGTCAGCAAGCAACTTTTATGGTTTTTTGACTGGGAAATTCGGCGGGACAGTGTGAATTCGCATGTAATCATAATAATCACACACATACACGTGTGTGTATGTGTTTGTATCTGATTGTGCCAAGGTAGTAACAATGACTAAACATGTAGTTCAATTAACATGGGGTGAATAGTAAAATAAATTAAAGCGCTTATAGTAAACATAAGCAGTAGAAGTTACTACATAAGAGTAGTTAGAAAAACAATCTGATGATAAGTAACTAAGTGTACTATTGTTTTTAATAATACTTCATTAGTTAGAATTACTTATTGCGAAGTTGAATGCATAATTTCGTTATGAGATAATTTTCTTGATTCAAAAGTTTCATCATATTGTTGGAATTGAAAAAACTCAAATTTTTTAGATTCTGAACATACGTTGATTTTACTCATGAAAACAAAAATTAAAGTAATCATAACCTGTATAAAGTATCACTAATATACAATAATGAACTTAATACTTCGAAAATGTATATAAATATTTTTATTAAGTAATGTTCTTTAATTAGAAAATTTGATCTGTTTCTTTCAAAAATATTTTATTCTATAGAAAATCGATTTATTAATTCAAAATCTTAAAAATTTCAATCAGGATCATAAATTGGCATGAAATTTGAAAATTCCAGATTACACGAGGCCCATACACTTCTTACACGGCCCTGCAGTAGTTGCAGGTTATAGACGCTATTTTCTTTCTTGTATTCCAAGCGTACGCAGCCAAGAGGCTTAGTCTTTAGGTTACCCTGCTTAAAATGACGGATAGAACCCAGATAAGAACCGAGTGAAAGTCGGTACTTATCCGGCGCTAATGGATTTGTACCCGGTTTTTGTCCCCGGTTTGTACTTGGAGATTATCGGGTTCTATCTGGGATCGCATAATATCTTCACCCGGTTTCTATATGGTTCTTACCTGGGACCTTTGAGATTTTTATCTGGTTTGTATCTGGCTCCTTAAAACACTTATACTCGGTTCTAATCCGGCACTTAATCGGATTCTATCTGGGTTGATATAATATTTTGTCCGGTTTCTATATGGGTCTTATCTGGGCTCTGTAAGAGTTTTATCCTGTTTGTAGTCGGGTCCTCGAAATACGTATACTCGGTTCTTAGCCGGCGTTACTGGATTTGTACCCGGTTTTTGTCCCCGGTTTATACCTGGAGCTTAACCGGGCTCTATATGGGATCGCATAATATCTACACTGAGAGAAAAAGAACAGGCAAAATTCGAGTTAAGACTATAGTATTTACCGTATTTAATGGCAATGGAGGAATATTCGCTTGGAAGGGTAAATTTACTGTTTTCACAGTAAAAAATCTGTTTTCAAGCTGGGAAATTTTATTTGAGTAAATTGACAGTACTTTTTTGTTACACGTACACCGAAAAAAAATCTCAGTAAGTTTGACTACTTTTTAACTTACTTTTCGTAGTTCGTAAAGGCCCCAGTGTCATTTTTTAAGTTAAGTGATCTGCAGGAACATAGGTAAACCAAATAAGAGCAGTAGTTGAATCGATGAATACTCTTGGTATATTTAAAAACTGTATTTACTATTAAGTAGACACTTGACTTACTATTTTTATATACACACTTACCTACTAAACACACACCTCCCTCTACACTACACAAACGCTCGTTTAGACAGTATTAAAAATTATTCTTAACGCTGCTGGTTCGAACCCTCTCTACTTATAATTATCGCATTAGTAACCTAACGACTAAGCCTCTCGGCTGCGCACGCTTGGAATACAAGAAAGGAAATAGCGCTTATAACCTGCAACTACTGCAGGGCCGTGTAAAAAGTGTTTGGGCCACGTTATTGTTACTACCTCGACACAATCAGATATACACACATACACACACGTGCTCGCGTATGATTATTATGATTACATTACATAATTGCTTGCTGACTCCCGAGTTTTTTTATCCAACTCACAGCAAAAGTCGCTCGTATAGGAATTGTATTTCTTTAAACACACTAACGGCATATTTTTCTGTTAGGCTCGTATCTTATAACTGACATCAAGAGAAACTTT
The DNA here is from genome assembly GCA_030998225.1 of Diplolepis rosae. Taxonomy (NCBI): domain Eukaryota; kingdom Metazoa; phylum Arthropoda; class Insecta; order Hymenoptera; family Diplolepididae; genus Diplolepis; species Diplolepis rosae. Next base: position 155,972 of record JAPYXD010000210.1, on the reverse strand, counting down.
TAAGGATAGTCACAGAAAAAAAATTACGGGACGGTAAAAGTTCTTGGTTTTAATAAATATCCTTGCTATACCTCCGAAAACCGTAAAATAACGTGATAATTTTCTCTCAGTGTACCCGGTTTTCCGGATAAGATCTTATCCGGGACCTTTGAGATTTTTATCTGGTTTGTATCCGGGTCCTTAATAATTTTCAGGTCGACAACTGCCTTATAGAAACCGGATAGGATCCGGGTGGAAACATATTTTTGTATTTTAATTTGCTGGATCCATATGCCAGATAGGAAACAGGTAGGGCCAGGTAGCAGATGCACTTTCACCTTAACAATTTGCAAGTCTACAACTGCCTTATAGAAACCGGATAGGATCCGGGTAGAAACATATTTTTGTATTTTAATTTGCTGGATCCATATGCCAGATAGGAACCAGGTAGGGCCAGGTAGCAGATGCACTTTCACCTTAACAATTTGCAAGTTGACAACTGCCTTATAGAAACCGGATAGGATCCGGGTAGAAAGATATTTTTGTATTTTAATTTGCTGGATCCATATGCCAGATAGAAACCAGGTAGGGCCAGGTAGCAGATGCACTTTCACCTTGACAATTTGCAAGTCGACAACTGCCTTATAGAAACCGGATAGGATCCGGGTGGAAACATATTTTTGTATTTTAATTTGCTGGATCCATATGCCAGATAGGAAACAGGTAGGGCCAGGTAGCAGATGCACTTTCACCTTAACAATTTGCAAGTCTACAACTGCCTTATAGAAACCGGATAGGATCCGGGTAGAAACATATTTTTGTATTTTAATTTGCTGGATCCATATGCCAGATAGGAACCAGGTAGGGCCAGGTAGCAGATGCACTTTCACCTTAACAATTTGCAAGTTGACAACTGCCTTATAGAAACCGGATAGGATCCGGGTAGAAAGATATTTTTGTATTTTAATTTGCTGGATCCATATGCCAGATAGAAACCAGGTAGGGCCAGGTAGCAGATGCACTTTCACCTTGACAATTTGCAAGTCGACAACTGCCTTATAGAAACCGGATAGGATCCGGGTAGCAACATATTTTTGAATTTTAATTTCTATTTACATATGCCAGATAGGAACCGGATAAGACCGGGAACAATATTCATACAACTTATTTTCTGTCACCACTTCCCGGATAAGGACCGGATAGACCCAGATAGATCCCGAAAAATGAAATTAGAGTCCAGATAAAAACCGTAAAAGATGTTAAAGAATTTTAAATCTTTTTGCGAAAGAAGAGCCATATTCGACGAAATTAGGTGGTATGGTTGAGTTTGAAATGTCGCAAGCGTCCCCTGCTGGGAAAATCCTCGAAGAAACTCTCTTGTAACTCGTGGAATTTAAAAATCTTCTCTGATTTTCTCGTTTTTGTCTCGTCCAAAAAAAACACGAGGATTTCTTCGATGATTTTTTTAACAGGGTCTGTTTTTCCACAGAAAGGTTATAAATGAGTAAATTAAATAATATAATTTAGGATTTGAATTCTATTTTCAATCTCTATCAGATACGTGGCATGCGTGAAGAAACTCAGTTCGGGGTGTGAAGGGTGTGGTGTGTTAAATGATAACATAGTTGAAATAACAAAGTCACACAACCACCCCTCCCCGACCCCAATGAAAATGCAGCTGCTATGACGCGCCTTTCTTACACGTCCCGAGCAAAAGGCGAGGGTAGGTTGGATTTTTGAATGTAAGGGAGGAGGTTAGCTGATTATATCAGGTTGGTAAGGCCTGATAATTTATTTTTGTTTGTGGGCACGTTGTCACTTGTCAGGTCTATGGGCTCTGAGTTGTTCACAATGATAATAAAACACTGAATTTACGGATATATAAGGTAATTTATTATAAATAAATAAGTTGTTGCACAAGTTTTCATAAAATGATACTTATTTGGTAACTTACTTGTCTACCTCTTAAATTAGAGGGCAAAAAAGAGAATTGTCGTTTATTACTCCTACTATTGCAAGTCAACGCGCACAAATCCTTGCAGGATAGCTGGGTTTCGGTTCATGAGTTCATCTCTTCTATTGCCCAATTTTACATCTAGTTTCCAAATAAATGCATTTTTAATTACTCATTTCTGCATTTATTTGTTTATAATTTGTGTTACCTATTTTATGAAGTATGATCGTTAATTGATTGCCAATGATCAGTCAATCAATTTCTTATCTATGATCCATAATCAATGATCGATTTTTATTCATTGATCGTGATCGACTCATCGGCAATCATTACATAATGGCGATAATATTGATCAATACTATTTTACTACCCGAGATATTAATAATAGTTATGGGGTAATGTTGATACATAATTAATATTAATGTAATAATGATTATAATATTTAGTAATTATAATTAATGAGGCTGTGCCGATAACTTCTCATTCTGTCATTAGGTTATTAGCATAGCGTTACTACTTTATCGGCACGCGATGTGAGTTACTGACTCATTACCACGGGTGCAATTACCATATAGACAGAGCGCTGTTCTTCTTTATCTCTTATTACCATGTGTCAAACCGATTCGTCGACGTGAGGTATACATAGGTTTACCTCATGCGCACAGCTACCCGGTCCATATGATAATTTATCATAGGAACACTATTATATTTGAATGGTGTCTTCCTCGCTATCCTTGGTGTTTGGCGTGTTGCCCTTGCACAGGGGCAATATAAAGTTTTAAAAGTTACTGGGATGTAACAGTCCTCCCTCCTTAGAATAATCATCGTCCTCGATGAAATGATAAGTGTCTTCCGTGAATTAGTGAGAAAAAATGTAGTGGGCGTTCTATATTGAGTTGTGGGCCCCATAATTTGTGGTGTGGATTGCACTTCCGGAATCTCCTTGGTAAGTAAATATTTCTTAAGGAATAGTGATGTCATATTGCAGCTGCAAGCTGATGTTTGCAAGGGCTGAAGTAGTTTTCACTATAATTTGACAAGGCGTTCTTCTTTGTATTTTGTTTTTTTATACTAGGCTATATGTATCCTGAGAACGGTGACACCCGAGGATTCAGTTGCTGTAAGATTATGTCATTTTTCAAAGATGCTGGATGGTGATGCTATGCTGCGGTTGCCATGATTCAATTTTCTGTAGAAGTTGACATGGCGAAATTTTTTGGATCTTGTTCTTTGTTGTAGTGAACGTGTTCCCTAGGAGTTCTGCCTTGGTGGGGTTTTTGGCTGATTTTGCATGGTTGACATGATGTCATCTCGTTGCATGCTGGGTCGTGGGGATGATCTTCTCCTCAGTCTCAAGCAACCATGGCGGAAGAAGGGTCCTCTTCTAGTGAAGAGACAACATCAGTGCCCGAAGGAGATTTGCATGATTTGTTCAGGTAGTGCCGCATTCGTGAAGTGTCTCGGTTCGAGTCGAGATGTTGGAGTGGTTCGGTGCACCAGCTTAATCTAGCCCTCAAACCTCCGGTCTTCCTACCGAACATTCGTTGGTCGACTCGGTTGCAGATTTCGACCTTTCCCTGTTGGAGCCGAGTTCCTCGAGTTCGCCTGCTTCTTCAGGGGATTCTACTCTGTTTTTGACGCGACGTGACAGCCTCCAATTGCGGGTCTCTGAAATCGAAGATCGATGAGGAGTCTTTTATGTGTCGGTTCGCGGTGTGCGTTCAAGCCAGGTCGTGGAGTCGATGACCCTGGCTTGGCAGGACTTGTGTGATCCATTTATTTCTCGTGATTCCTTTTCGGTAGTCCGGGTCTTAGATTCGAGGAATTCCGGGGTGTTGTTGCGTGTGGCATCCCTGGAATTAAAATATCGTTTTTTAGGGTTCAAGAATGCTCTCAAACGTCGAGGTCTGGTGGTAGGGTTGGTTTAGGTGTGTTGAACAGGGAGGTGCATCAGGGCTCCTATTTCGTTTGATGATTATTGAATTTGAATTGTCCCTCTTCTTTCTGTTTCAGGTGTGCAGGGGCGTCCGCGCCAACTCCCACGGTGTCCTTCGGGCTTGTTGTTGGCCCGGGTCCTCCTTCTTTCCACTGAAATCGTGCAGCAGGGGCAGCTTCAGCGAACCTGGCGACGGGTGGCCCGGGAGAACCGAGGTGGGCGCCGAAATAGGCTGATTCGGAGGTGCTGGCACTCTCTAGCGATCCAGGCTGCTAGGAGAGCGCAGGAGGTGGCACATGCTCGAGCACTGGAGCTGCTAGCGCTTACAGAAGCGCATGTGGGCATGCCCGCCGTGCAGGAGTGTATACACTCTCCTCTGCTGCTTTCTGCCTGCCTTGGGTAAGTCGTCGTTTGCTCGTTGGAATTGCCTTGATTTTGCATATTTTATTTATGATCCCCTTTTTCTTGAACGTTTCAGTGGTGCCTGGTACATGGGGGATTTCTGCCACTGTCGGCGCAACCTGCGTGGCTCTTATCACGTCCTCCCATGCCGATGCGGGACGCATTATGATGCTCCGTGGTGTAAGTTGTAGATCTCGTTTCCAATCTTTAATTAAATTCTCTTCTTCTTTTCATTTTCTTGTTGCTCATTTATTGATTTGTGTTTCAGACCCGAGGCCTGAGGATGTGCTACTTCCGACGGAGGACCCGGTGCTGCCTACACCATATCATTAGTTATGAATTAATTATAAATGATAGTTATTTATGTTAATCGTTGTACATTCACATTTTTAATTATAGAATAAAATGTTTAAATTCATGTAATCGTTTGAGAGGCTGGCAGACGTGGCACTTCCAAAAATTTTCTTTGTTTCTCCCTAAAACTTCCCCTTCTGCCCGTCTCTCTTATTTTGTGTTATGATTTTTCCTTTCAGTTTAATAGCTAGGTTATATTAGTCAAATAAATTTTACTTTAAAAGATATAAAATATATGAAAGGTTTTTCTTATCAATATAAACACAATGAAAGCGGTTGAGAGGCGAATGGGGGGGGGTGTCAGTTTAGTTTAATCCTTTGTTGAAGCAGGACCGAAATGGCCACGAACAAAGGTGGCGTTCTTGGATCAAAGAACATATAAGAGAGCTCCACTTAAGCGCCACCTTTGTGCGTGGCCTATTCGTTCCTGCCTCAACGAAGTAGGCGAGCAACAAACCGGCCGAGAATCGTGATTGTCGATTAAAATTCAACTCAGATACGATTGAACATTTTTAATCGTATCTCGGGTACCCATGAATATTTTTCAAGTTTTCTTGACTTAAATTAAAGATAAGATTTTAGACTTTATGTCTTAAAATTTTCAGATTTTGAAAAAAATTTTCCTAGGCTATGCAAAAAGTTGAAGTTGAGGTAGAGAATTTGAAAAAATCTTGAATTTTTTTTTTAACTCCTCACGTGCTGTATTATTTTAAAAAAGTCAAAAAAATATTTATTAAGCATCACTAGACATGGAATTTTATAAGCTTTTCAACTGTATTTTTAAAAATGCACTATCTCTTTTTTTCACCGAGATATCGTGGTTCAAAGTCAGCAGTGATTTTTAATAGCGATCACAAGCACCGTGCGCACAATTTCCGACGGTAGTGTATTTTAACTTTTGATTTATAGTCTGACCATAATCTGAATTCTGGGAATCAACATTATGGTTATATTATTGATTCAATTCATTGCTCATTTTTAGGTGGGGTGGCACGGCTTGTTTATTGATCAGATCGGGCAATTTTTATAATTGAGAATTAGTGGTAGAGCTTTGCGTTACCCGATTTTACCAATAACGGCTTTGTTAATTGCCACGTTCGTAAATATTGTTCTTAAACAAAACTGGGCTTTGTCCCATTAAGTGGTTAAATAATCAATTAATTAAAACATCATTGCAGTTAATTCTAGTATTGTGGTATCAATAGAGATGCGTACCACTATAGTTCTGAGAAACCCCTTAATTATGTGGCTCAAACTCAATTGATTTACATAATTAAAGGTTTATAGGTATTGAGTAATGCACTTTCTTATTTTTTTCCGATTGTTATTAAATTATTATTAACGGAATGTCCTGAATTTGATTGTCCGTTTAATTTCTTCTGTCCGGATAACATACTGTATGTGGAGTTCACTGTTCTGCATACCTATATGCATCACTTGTGCCTCCATGATGGTTGCATGTACAACAATACTTGCATATTAGGTGGCCATTGTTGCGGGGCTGCATGAAATTTTTAATAACGATAGCCATGTTGTCGGGAGTCTCGACTGCTGGTGATACGCTGTGTTCTGTAAGGTGTCACATTGCATTTCTTTATATGATTGGATCATAATTCATTATGGTTGCTCTTGGTGGGTGTGATTAATTTCTTTCTCAAGTGGGAGTGGCTTGTTAGCTTGCTACGGTTAAACTCCTTGTACTTTCTGCGATCCTTATTCTCTTTCCTCTGTTGCTTTGATTGTTAATTTATTATAGCTGCCATTATGTATCGTGATTTTTATTGAATATTCCTGGTGGTATCCGTAATGATGTATCGTAATTCAGGGTGATTTTTGGCAAAAATTTTGTCTACTTGGGTACTTGTCCTCCCTCCTTAAAAGTTGTCGTTGTCCTCAACGACTTGCATTTGTTTATGCAATTCTAACATTTGTTGTTGGGATTGTTAATACTCTTTGAAGGGGGTGAATTTCTTCTGTGTTTGTTTGGTTGTATACCGAAAGGGGTTGTAGTTCTCTTGGTTTTCTATTCTGTTTATATTTTTATTATTACAGGTTTCACAGTTTTTACGGATTATTCCTTGTGTGAGGTATATTACTGTTGTTATTATTAATAAGGTTAGGATACTGGACCCTCCTAACCAATATTTTTGAATGAATTTATGTTTATAATAATTATTTTCCATGTCGAGAAGTTGTTCTTCTATGGTAAGGAGTGATTCTTCCATATGCTGATTTTTTAATTTTTCATCCTTTTCTGTTTCCCAAAAAAATGATGTTATCTTAGTAATATGCATCGTTTTATAGATTATCGGGGAAATTTCTGATATTTTCAATGAAAATCCGGGGTTGCAGATAAATTCTTCTGAGTTTACATTTATTTGAGTTCCAATTAAAGTTGTCTGTTCCGTTCTGGCAATACACCCTGCACTTAATCTTAATATTCCTGAATTTGTAATATGTCCTTTTTCTGTTCTTCCCTTTTTACAGGCGATGCTGATTGGCTCTGGTTTTTTAGTTGAAAATATCCATGCGTTTAAGGATGGAATATGCTTCCAACAAACTTAATTGTTTGTGTTTATTTTTATATTACATTGCTTAAAAATCTCCATTGAAAGGCGTGTAAGCATTTGACATTCGCAGGACGTAGTTGTGACTGTTTCGTGTATTGGTTGGGTGTTTTGGCAAATTGTGTGATAGATTGTTTTCTGGCAGGTGTCATAGTACTCTTTATCTGCCAAAAAGAATTTTCTTTCGTCTTCTGTCAGGGCAATATATTGTTTTCTTGGTGAAATGTAGACGGCTCTTGTATAATTTCCAGAAATGTTCTGGTACACAGGAAATGGATAAATTTTATATAATTGTAGTGCTTTTCTATCTAGCAATGGGATGTCTACTGATATTAGTAATTTTCCAGATTTAATTTTAAGGTCCGTTTTGCCAATTTGTGAAAGTAATTTCATTCTAATGTGTGAAGTAGGAATCGGAAATTCGCAATTTTCCATTTTAGTGTGTATTTCAGTGATTACTTCTTGCAGTTGGGCTTTGGAAATTGTCGAAGGGTGTAATTTGCCTTCTCGTGCGTATTCTGTTATTTTAATGAATTCTTTTGTTATTTCATATAAATTTTCCAATTTTAGTTTCCAATTTGTTGACCATTGAATCATTTTTTCGTAATACATGTAGTATTAATGTATTAATATATGTTATTATGTATATTATATTATGTATATTATGTATATTGTAATAATATTAATATAATATTCCAATATTGTTCTTGCGATTCTATTTCGTGGATGGTTTCATTTAATTCTTTTGGAATGATTTGAATTTGATTAGTTTTCTTGTTTAAATCCTGATGAATATTATTCACTTCTGCTTTTATTATGTGTGTTTGTTTTCCAATTATTTTACTGATGTTATTTTGCTTTTCATAAATATCATTTATTGCTTCGTTGTATTCTTCTGCGTCGTCAGAAGTCATGACCCCTATTACTGGTCCTAGAATGCTGCCTATGAATCCTAGAAGGGGTGCTCTTCGCCTATGCATGGTCCTTGGAGGGATTATTTCATGGGGTATGTCCTGGTGTAGTTTTATCAATATTTCACTTAAATCCTCATTTGCAACTTCGAGTTGGTGTAGCTTCTCACTGAGGCGATCCAATTTTATCATTTTCTTGCAATTAGTACTTTTCAATCAATTTGGGCGTGTCTTGTAGATTTTCTGAATTTCTGACTTTATTTTGTCGAATTGAATATGTTCCTGTAGTTTTTGGGGGTCCATGAATATAACAAACCTCCAATAGTTTTGAGTAGTGCGGATAGTTTCCAATTTTTCGTAGAATAGTCCTGGGTTGTTATTGAAAGGTTGGATTTCGTAGTTCTGTGGGCTTCCTGACGTGCCTGTCATGATGAGTAGTATGTTGCTTGGCCTAGGATCTGGGTAATCATCCTGTTGTTTGTCTATTTGTCTACAAAAGTAAGGTTTGTGTTAGAATTTTATCAAAGTTTTATCAGGGATGTTATCTTCTGTTACGTTGTTGTGTTGATAAGGGAAGAAAGAATAGGGCAACTTCCATATCCTCTCCCTTGATTTCTTTATTCCCTTATTTTCGTGAAATCAGAATATGCCGATGTAAAACAATAAAAATTATTTAATATAAATGTGATATAGTTATATATATTAATATGAAATAGTTAATGAGTTTTCCAAACTACAAATCAATTGCATAAATTTTATAAAATACTATAGGTGTTTTAGGATTTGAATTATTGCTTGAACATTTTACGTTTAAACTTCTTCTAATTTATTTTACAAAATTTGTATGGATGGGTATAATATAATTTGTATATGGGTATAATGGTAATGTACGCCTAATCTAGTTATAATGTGTATCTGAGAATATATCTATAATACTAGTAGTGATATATAATGTGAATCATGAGTAATGCTAACTAGTTATAACTTTGTTAATCCTATAATATATAACTTTATAAGTTGAAAGATAATAATGACGATGTTTGTTTGTTATAACATTAGTGGTAATGCATCTGTCGATGAATAGTAGGGGTTTTCTAGCGAATTTTACTAGCTAAGTTGTGTTCTATGAATTTTATATTGAAGGAAGACTTCTCTAGGGCGTCAGATAGATAAGATTTGTATTTTCATCCCCTTTTGGAGGACCCCAGAAGTCTTCTTCAGTTGGTTCCTAATCGTCGGGAAGCCGCTTGTTTCGTTTAATTTGTTTTTTACAATTTGCCATAGTATGGCTTTTTCCTCGCTAAAAAAATACAATTTTTCAAGGGCCGCTAACACTTTTCTCGCGGCCTCATGTTCTGCGCTACGTATTTTTCTTTCCCCGTTGCTCACGGTACTGAATTTATTTACGCGTCTGTGGTCTTCTACTTCGCATCTAACAACGAACATTTTTGCGTTATCGGTTCCCGCGGTTTCCTCTAACGTGTATTTTGGTTTTGTAAAACTGTACTCTGCCGCCAGCTCCTCCAGCTGCCCCTTAGCGAACCGTAGGTTATTTATCTCCCCCTTTGGATGGAGGGTAGCGGGGTATATTTTTCCCTTTGGTGGTTGCGTATTAATGATGGACATGATTTTCCTGTAAAAGAAAATTGCGGTTAATAATTTTTAATTTTTAGTTATTCACTATCTTAAGTTTATTAAAATGTTTTTGGAATAGTTTTCCGTCGGGTTTTTCCAAGATGGCGTTGTTTTTGTCTAATATTTTTATAAGGTTGTAGGGTCCGTGATATTTATTATCCAATTTTCCGCGTGTTTTAAGTTCCCTTTGGACGTATACTTGATCTCCTACATTTCCTAGAAATGGTTTTATCTTTCGATCATAAGTTTCTTTTGAATGTTCCTTCGCGGTGATCAAATTTTTTGCTGCTATCAATTTAATTTTCGATAGTCTTAATATTAATTCCTGCAGATAGGTCCCGTAGGTTTCTAATCTTTCAGGGACTGGAAATGAAATGGAGGTGCGGGCGGTTTTACCAAATACTATTTCAAAGGGTGTAAATTTAGTGGCTTCATGTATTGAGGTGTTGTATGCAAACATCGCGAAGGGTAGAAGTTGGTCCCAATCGTAATAGGTTTCTGCATACGTCCTTATGTAGTCCATCAATACAGCATGGCTCCTTTCCAGGGATCCGTTTGATTGCGGTCTATACCAGAGGTGGTAACTTGTTTTACCCCGAAAATTTTTGATAATTTTCTGAGTAAATTATTGATGAAACTTCCTCCCCTGTCTGTGAGTATGGCCCTCCGGGCTCCATATTGTGAAAATAAATGCTTTGCTATTGCATGAGCGATAGTAGTTGCTGAAATATCGGGTATGGGGACGGCTATGCAGTATTTAGATAAATTGTCCTGCATAGTTGGAATATGTTTATTACCGTCAGGGGTGGTAGGAAATTTCCCTACTGTGTCTAGGGATACTTTGTCGAAGGTGTCGAGGGGTGTATCGGTGATTAACATGGGTTCATGAATTTTAGCCCGTACAATTTTTTCTTTCTGGCAAATGTCGCATTTTCTGACAAATTTCAGTTTTAGTTTTTGTATTACTCTTTCAACTTCTTCCCTTTGAGAGGGTGAAAATAGGTATGGCCTGGTGTTAATAAAGGGTTTCCCAATAGGAGTGATATGATTTTGAATGTCCCTATCGGGCTCATTTGAACTGGAATTTTTGACGTCTGCTGTCAGTTGTCATCAGTAAGGTTTGCCATTTAATCATGAGTAGTTTCACGCTTCCACAACGTTTGGAAATTGTCCAATTATTTTATCAAAATTCGAGAAGTTTTGTCGGTTTTCAAAGAGCATATCGTGCAAAATATGGTCGTCATTCTGCTCCATCCGCGCTCTCAATTCGTCGAATAATCGATAAGTTGGAGAGTGAATTTACTCTATTGGATACTAAGCCTAAAAATCGTATGCGTACCGCACGTTCTACACAGAATATAGCCGCCGTACAGGCCAGTATCGAGGAAAACCGTGAATTGTCCGTGCCACGCCGATCTCAGGAATTGGGCCTGTCCAGGATGACTACCTGGCGTATTTTGCGATTGGATCTTGGCCTGCATCCCTATAAGATGATTCTGGCCCAAGAACTGAAGCCTAATGACCATCGTTTGCGTCGGGAGTTCGCGGATTGGGCTCTGGAATCAATTGAAAATGATCCCAATTTTCATAAAAAAATCATCTTTTCTGATGAGGCGCATTTTTGGCTCAAGTCTCGGGGGACATTTGACCGATATATTGTTTAAATCATAAATGGCATAGAATATCCAATATAATAAAAAAGATTTCGATCAATTCCGAATGAATATTCAGTGTTTGTTTTCAATTTCAAAACATATCACCCTTATTGGGAAACCCTTTAGGTACGTCGTCCAAGGTGTGAATTCTGCGCCGTACTAAATGAGTGAGGGTTGGGGATTCTCCTGGAAGGTGAAAATTATCAGGAAAGTCCCTAATTATCTCTAGTACGTGTTCCTTTTCCTCGGGGTTTAAATGATCTAGTCGAAGGTGTGTTATCACCTCTTCAGCCTTATTTACTGGGGGTGAATAATCTTCGTCGGTGGAGTATTCGTCGAAATCCTCTCCTGGAAATTTGTAATATTCAAAGGGGATGATTTCTTGCGGGGGTAATTCTATTTCGAGGTCATCATCTGTGGTGTTAATAGCGAACACATGACAAATTCCATTCGAGTTGGTTACGGCTGCTTCGCCTACTAGCACGCCCTCTGTAGTTTTTATTAAGGGTAAGTACCCTTCCTTTGATTCTGAACTTATCACTGCTATTGGAAATACTCGTCGAGTCCTGGCTCTTACCTTAATTGGTCCTAGTAGAGGTCCTTTGTAATCTGTGGTATTCTCTAACGCTACTCTAGATTCATTGTCTATGAACGTTATAGGTTCTGTGGGGTTGGAATGCGTCACAATGGTGTTATGCCAAAAGGATATTTCCACCTTCTCTTGTCGAAGGTATTCTCTACCTAATATTCCAACTGTGCTTATGGGTAAATCAGAATGTACAACATGAAAAGTGATTTTAGATTTCATTAATTCGATGTTTACAGTGCCTATGGTCGAAATTCTACTTTGTGTGATTCCTGTGATTTCTATTGCTTCATTTTTATTGACCAGTAGGTCCTCATCTAAAGCATCTAATATAATAACATTTATGTCCGCACCTGTGTCCACTAGAAACCTTGCCTTTGGCTGTAAAAGTTCATTCGACGAAAGCTCTACTACTGGAGATTCTTGACTGAGTTTGGTACAGAAGATTTTTCTTGCTTCTTGAGAAATCTCACGCTGTTCTGACGCTCTGTTGTCTCCACGCTCGTCGTCGCGTCTGTTCGGCGAGCGGAGGCGAAGTTTAAATCATTTTTATTAGCTGGAGCGGGTGATTGTGCTCTCGGGGGTGTATTAGTTCCTTTATATGGGTAATTGTGGTTAGGGTAAGAGTTGTTTGATGCGATAGAACCTGGATAGTACGGATAAGGTTGATAGGGTAAATAAGGTGGGTATTGAAATGGGGGTGCGTAATTATTTGGTTAATTAGGCACTATTGGTGATGTAGGTCTCCTTATTATCCCTGTTGGTCCTTGTCTGGGTTCCATTGCTCTATTCCTATCCGGTGATGACGCAAACCTAAAATGAGGGCTCGGGCTTCTATCTCTTGATCCTGTATAAGGTGTGGAATAACGGATTTCCGCAATATTATTCATAGGAAAATGGGGGTTTAATTGATGTCGAGCCTCATAATCGAGTGCGTACTTTAATGCTGATTCCAATGACGATGGATTCCGTGATTCCACCATTCCTGATATTACATTGGGTAGTCCTCGGATGAAAGCTTCTAAGGCGCAATCATTTAAGGGTAGTAACATTTGCTCCGCGTTCTGATATTTGTCTTCTAACGCTGCTTGAGCTCCGGATTTAAGTAGGGTGATTCTGTCATAAAACTCGCTTACACTTTCGCTGCGAGACATCCTAATTGTAGATATCTTGTGCAAATACCACGAGTAAGTTTTGTGGGGGACAAAGCGCTGTTTAAGATGCTGTATTAAATCGGTTATTGTGGAAAATGTTTTTCCGTGAGTACTATCTCTTGCAGCACCCTTTAATCGCGCTAGTACCGCCATTATGTACTGCCTTTCGCAATTTGCAGGTACACTCGATTCTCCGTTTAAAACATCTTTAATAAAGTCCCTAACTGGCATATTTTTTCCGTTAAAAGTGGGTATATTCATCACTCCCTGTTGTATAGCAAAACATTCCGCCATTGAAGTGACCATGGCGTCACTAAGGGTGCGTGAGATGTTCCCTGTGAAATCTCCACCCTGCGTTTTGTCATGAGTGGTACTACTTTTGTCGTAGGGCATTTTGATTTATTTTTTGTTATTCGGCAAGTTAAATGCAATCCGTTATAATATAGTTTTTCCAGAAAACGGGAGTTTTGAATGCTCCTTATGTGTGAGATTATATTTAATTTAATACCTGATACTTAATTTTGATTAATGATAAAAACTGACCTTTTCAAAAATTAATTAAATTAATTAAATTAAATACTATTAATTATCAACTATTATTTATTTTAAAAAAAAATTAATAAGTTAATTAAATTGCCAGTGTAATGTCAAAATTTGTTTTCGAACCCCGAAATTAGTCCTTCCAAAATTAAGTTGTCCTATATAAAATGTTTATTGTTATTATTAGTATAATTATATCTATTTCCAGTAATGTAATTCTTCTAAGAAATATTTAGACTTTGTCCGGAATATTTATTTTGAAAAGAGTTGGAAACGATTTTCCAATTACTCCGGATATGCCTGTACCTATTTCTGGATTTATAATGTTAAATTCGATTTCTTGCTTCAACATGGGAATTTTTACTACACCACTTGTAAAGGCGGCGTTGTGTATAATGTAAATTTTGAGATGATTGATATTGTTAAAAAAGGCTAATTTTTCCTTCTGGATTAGATTAATTGTTAAATTTGGGTCATATAAGAAGTCGCCTACTTTGCTTTTTAATAAGTGGGAATAAACTGAAATTATAGTGTTTGAATCGTGTTTAAACACTATATGTGAGTTTTTATGTGCCATATAATTTTTATCTCTGTGTTCTTATTTTTAATTGTAATTTACCGATCTTAATTTTGCAACTTATTCCGGTTAATAATATTTTATATAATTGTCCCTAAATTTTGTCCTTTTGTGAGTAAAATTGAGAATTTTTTGATTTTTAAAATTTTGATAAACTATTCTGTAGAACTTAATTTCTTCTTCCTTGGCTGCCTTGACCGTATGGTCGCGAATTTTGATTGCTGCTAGCAAATCAGCTGTTATAGTATTGAAATTGATTCTTTATCGTTTTGTATGAGAATCTGTTCAGTGTTGAATTTATATAAAAAAAACTATTATAATTCAATTATTATTATATACTATAATATCGTAGTTACCTTGAATTTTTGTTTTTAATTGTTAATTTAGAAAATTTTATTTATTGCTGAATTCGTTTATTTATTCGTCTGTAATTGTTTATTGTTAAATGGGTGCGGTAATACTAATTTTTGAACTATTATTGTCAATTATTCGTCCTAGCTATTACTGCACTGCAAATTCTTGCTGTGACGCGCGCAGTCGCTGCAGCGTTTAACCTTGGATTATATGTTTTCAGTGATATAAGGCGGGTCAGGCCAGCCGCGACCGCGAATTCCTGGGCAAATTTTTTGCAATAGTTGAATTTATAATTTGGTTATGTGTATTAACAACTTGCGTTTTCGGTGATACAAAATTAATTAAGCCAGACTCAAGCACAAACCCTTAATTAATTTTTAAAATCACAGAAATTATTTATTGTTAATAAAAAATAAAAAAATTTGTTTAATGTCACAGAATTTTAGAGATGCAAGATTGGACAAGCTAGACTCAAGCACAGACTCTTGGACAATCTTTGCAATCAAAAATATTCTGTTAGTTAACAAGGTTAAAATGAAAGTTATAAACAATTACAATGCTAGCACTTCGAACTTTGCCTTACCCAGTCGATCGTCATCGATGGTGACCGTTCAACGCATCTAAAAAGGACTTATACTCTCGTGTGCTGTTCTTGTTTTGTTTTAAACTTAAATTCAAACTTAGTTTTAATACTATAAGTTTATTCAGGTAATGGTTGAGACACAATTGCCTGCGTAAACTCTAGGTAGAAAAACTTCTGTACTTTAAATTGATTAAATTTTATTTATGTACAATTTTTATTCGAAATAATTGCACATATAATTTTGATTAGCTTCAATTAAATAATTTATAAATTATTATCAATTGTGACAACAAAAGTGACTATCCCACCGATACCACCAAATCAGCTGTTACGTCCCGAGCAAAAGGCGAGGGTAGGTTGGATTTTTGGATGTAACGGAGGAGGTTAGCTGATTATATCAGGTTGGTAAGGCCTGATAATTTATTTTTTTTTGTGGGTACGTTGTCACTTGACAGGTCTATGGGCCCTGAGTGGTTCACAATGATAATAAAACACAGAATTTACGAATATATAAGGTAATTTATTATAAATAAATAAGTTGTTGCACAAGTTTTCATAAAATGATACTTCGTTGGTAACTTACTTGTTTACCTCTTAAATTAGAGGGCAAAAGAGAGAATTGTCGTTTATTACTCCTATTATTGCAAGTCAAAGCGCACAAATCCTTGCAGGATAGTTGGGTTTCGTTTGAGTCTCCGTGAGGTAGCAAAACAACGATAAATTTTGCAGGAGGTATGGTGTAAGGGATGCAAGTCCACCAGCAACTGATGTGATCAATTATCCGCTTACGTATGTTGCTAAGTACACGAGAAATGAATCAAACATGCACTTGTTAACAAGATAGGTTAGTTCGTCCCGATTTCAGAAATGAATCACTATTAACCGACACGACTAAATACGACGATGCACGTAATCCAAAGGAACTATCTAGCACTACGGTTTTCGGACTTGCACCACTTAAGGACCAAGGATTTTATTTACCAAGTACCGAATGTTAAGTTGCTCATAGAAATCCAATGAGACTTACGTTTATCGAACAACTGTTCGGAACTTGATGACAAACCTGCAGAGGTGAATCTGGGGTATATATACTATTGATACTTCTATTAGTAGGAGCAGATCAACGTAAATCGGTGGCACGGCACGTTCGAATCGCAAATTGGTGGTAAGGCACGTTCGAATCGCAAATCGGTGGCAAGACACGTACGAATTGCGAATCGGTGGCCAGGCACGATCTCTGCAAGGGTTCATGAGTTCATCTCTTCTATTACCCAATTTTATATCTAGTTTCCAAATAAATGCATTTTTAATCACTCATTTCTGCATTTATTGGTTTATAATTTGAGTTACTTATTTTATGAAGTATGATCATTGATTGATTGACAATGATCAGTCAATCAATTTCTTATCTATGATCCATAATCAATGATCGATTTTTATTCATTGAACGTGATCGACTCATCGACAATCAATACATAATGGCGATAATATTGATCAATACTATTTTACTACCCGAGATATTAATAATAGTTATGGGGTAATGTTGATACATAATTAATATTAATGTAATAATGATTATAATATTTAGTCATTATAATTAATGAGGCTGTGCCGATAACTTCTCATTCTGTCATTAGGTTATTAGCATAGCGTTACTACTTTATCGGCACGCGGTGTGAGTTACTGACTCATTACCACGGGTGCAATTACAATATAGACAGAGCGCTGTTCTTCTTTATCTCTTATTACCATGTGTCAAACCGATTCGTCGACGTGAGGTATACATAGGTTTACCTCATGCGCACAGCTACCCGGTCCATATGATAATTTATCATAGGAACACTATTATATTTGAATGGTGTCTTCCTCGCTATCCTTGGTGTTTGGCGTGTTGCCCTTGCACAGGGGCAATATAAAGTTTTAAAAGTTACTGGGATGTAACACCTTACCGCCACTTAGGGTAATGGCGGCCAAGCGACGCCACAAATTGGCGACCACGTGTCTCACAATAATTTTTCTAGTACGATACACTTTTTCCAAATACAAAAGGGCGCCAATCATCCGGGAGGTTCCACGTTCCATGACCGGGATATGCTGCCATCTCGTTCTTTACCAAACCCTTTTATTATGGAACTGGCCGCCCCGCACACCTCCCCTCGCTTTTGAATAAGTTATTATTATTAAATATGGATTAAGACCTCCTCTAGGCCAGAAAACTGGCAATATGGAGGAGTATTGTTTCCTTGGTCGTTTTCTCATCGATTTCCAGTCGATCTTCAGCGTGATAGGCAGAGGTCGAGCGGCGAAAGGCCATTCAATTCATTGGTTGGCTGCGATTGGCCCACCTTCCCGGTCCAGAACCGTGCGTCCTCGCTCTCCGTTTAGAGAGCCGCCATTCCTGCCCACTATTTACTGTCCTTTTTTTCTTCTTCTTGATTTTATCCCTCTTTCTCTCTCTCTCTTGTCTAGAAAGGCTACGGAACATTAAAATGCTGAAATACAAAATATTATTACAATAAAAATCACTTATTCGGAACGTAGACACTATAAACGTAACTTGTAACTTAATAGCTTAGTAAAAGATAATACATTTTTCCCACCCAGATCAAGTTCTTCTTTCTTCTCGGGTTATTCATCAAGATTTAACCCTTTCTACTCGATCTGGCATGGTCCTACTTACGTACGGTTACGTTGCGGATCCTGCCTTGTGTGTCTTTGCCTCTCTACCCGTGCCAGGTGAGAGAGTGCGTTTAAGTGGCAACATGCCACGTTACAACACCCCCCACCTAGACGGGAACTCCTGGTATTACTTTTCTCCGGAAATTAAACGCGGATTCCCAATCAACGCGCTCTCTCTCTCTGGCCGACACCTGGCGGCTCTTTGTCCTAGCTTCCAATAGATTTTCACACCTTATTCCATTTGTTACAATCTTCTGTTCTTAAACTAATTCATATGAATAAAAAAATAATATTGATAATCTTTCTTGTAGAAAAATAAATAAACATGGCCACCTATTCGGCCTGATCCGATTCTAAACAAACCTTACATCTACTAACAATACTATTAAGCCTCTCTTCTGAAGGCCTATACAACAAAAAAGAAGTACGTTCCTATTTCCTATTTATAACCTCAGCTTTACTTGCTAAATACACTAATAATCTTTCTCTGCTTATCTTTTTCTCAAAATAAAATCGGCGTGCCCAAGCCTTAAACACAAACTTTGTACTTTGCGTAGAGTCTCATTCCATAATTTATACAGATCTCTGAGCTAAACTTACTCTTTTCTTTAATGAATTAAGAAGTTTTACTTCTCCTCGTAATACTCTTTATAATCCTAACTACTTCTTGCTGATCTCATCAACATTTACACTAGTCTATTTTCCTGCCTTCATTCACTATGATCTTCTCATTGACACACAACTTCTCATCATTCACGCTATTCCCTATCATTCACGCCATTGTTTTACCACTCACACCAATGTTTCGTCATTCACACCATTAACTTCTTTATCTTTCACGCTAATTCCTAGCCATTCACACCAATAATTCCTCATTAACGCCAGTTCTTTTTCAGCATTCACGCCAAGTTTTAACATTCACACCAAACCTTAACATTCACACCATATACTTTTCTTTAGCGGGACCATTGCGTCTTGCTGTTCGAACCCCCTTTTCTCTAAGCCGGCTGCTTTTCCTGAGGCCGGAGGGGCCGGGATCACCTGGGGCTTTCGTCCGCGATGATAACGTCCTCGGCGGTGACCTTCTAGGCCTCCCTCTTCCCCTTCAGGGCCTTACCACCACTTTTGTAGAAGCTTTTCCGTCCCCAGGGAAGTGAAATTTAGGGGCTCTACCTCTCCTTCTCCTGTGTGGAGTATTGGTGGGGGCTGGGTCTCCTTCCGAATCCAGGCTCCTGCCCTGTCGAGACCCCATTACTTTTCCCGTGGGTGATGCGGTCGGTTTCGGGCGCGTCGTCCGCCTGGGCGACGGAGATCCGCCACCGTTGCGGGGTGATAGCTGGGCACCCTCTTCCGCATCACTCCTGTAATCATCGGAAAGGACCCCTACGTTAGGAAAACCCTGTTCGTAATACGGTTTGAGGTCTTTAACATGCACCTTGTCTACCCGACCCTCCGAGTCAGTAACTTCATAAACGACTTTAGACAGGACTCGAATGACGGTATACGGGCCTTTGTATTTTGGACCTAATTTTGACGACACGAAGCTCGCTGCCGACGATAACAGGTGTAACTCAATAATTTCCGGCTGCCCCTCTTCTCGGCGCTTTATCGTTTGTGGAGGCCTTGGTTCGCGGCCAGAATTCGAAAATGCCGGTGATGTCTTTAATGAGCTGTGTACGTCGGTATTCATCGCGAAGCGGAATTCCGAAAGATGCTTATCTCAGTTGTTATGATTTTCTTGAGTAAACGACGCGATCATCGTTTTCATCATTCGATTCGATCGCTCGACTGGGTTAGCTTGGAAATGATATGGCGGCGTCGTGGGGTGTCGTATCCCTAAATCGGCCGCGGCCTTTGCCATTTCTTATTCTTGAACTTGGTTCCATTATCCGTGAACAGAACTTCCGGGGTGTCCCATCTATAGACTACCGTGTCCTCCAGAGCTCTCCTAATTGTTTTCGCGTTAGCCTTTCTTAATGGAACGCATTCCGCCCACTTTGAAAACAAATCCCTAAAAACTATTGTATAAGCGTGTCCACCCTCACTTTTCGGGTATGGACCCATACAATCAGCTGCTACCATTAGCCAGGGCTATTCAATACGCGACGTCCCATTAAACCGGCGAGTGTATTCTGCTCAACTTTCGCTTGTTGGCATATCACACACGCTCTTACAAAAATTTCCACGTCCCTATACACCCCGGGCCAGTAGTATAACGCCGTAAGACACTTATACGTCTTATCCACTCCTAAATGACCAGACGTAGGTGTCGAATGTGCCTCTTTCAGGGCCTCATGCCTTCATTCTTTTGGCAAGACTAGCTTCCACGCATCTAGATCCGGTAGAAGAGGGTCTGTCACCTGGTCGGGTTTGTGATAATATAAGCGACCTTCTTTGACTTTCCAATTTGGGTAGTAAATCGACTGTGCCTCTACTTCTTCGATGCGGCGCAAATACCATGGGCCGGTAGTCTCACCAATCGCCGATACCTCCTCCTCCTCCCATATTCGAGAGAGTGCGTCGGGGACGTGGTGTAATGCGCCTTTACGGTGAATCACTTCAATATCGTATTTCTGAAGGCTCAACGCCCAGCGCGCTAGGCGCCCGGACGGATCCTTCAGGTTCCACAGCCAGCGGAGGCTGCTGTGGTCCGTGATTACCGTAAAGCGGGAGCCCTCTAAGTATTCCCTATACTTCTTCACGGCCCATACCACCACCAAGCACTCTCTTTCTGTCACGGAGTAGTTCCTCTCGGCGCTGGTGAGAACTCGACTTCCATAAGATAAACATGTTTGAAACAACCTCATTTAATTTATGAACAAGTGGCTCTGGAGTAAGGAAACATTCACTAATTTATTACCCTGTTTTTATTCTTGTTACATAAAGAGAAAATATTGGGATTGAATGCCGAAAATGAAAATAAAAGTTACTAAACTCAATAGGAGACTAAGGATAAACTCTAATTCGTTATATATTAACACAAAAATAATAAAATAACGCTTCAGATGGAAGTATTGTATTACATAGCGATGACCATTTTAAAACAAGTTTTATCGCAGAGCTTATTCGTGCATACCGAACCGTGTGTGAAAAAGATTTGGCCAGTTTTCACACACGGGTGATACCCAATTGAAAAACAGGATGCGTGATGCATAGGAAACTTTGTATCGCGGCAACCGTCTTTGTACAAATATTGATTTAAAAATTAACTTGTTAGATTATGCGTGATGGCAAACATCAGACAATTCTCTGAAAAATTCATCGAAAGATACACACATGTTTCTTATACTGAGTAACTTTATTTCCTATAGGTTTCTCTCCATGTATAAGAATACTAATACAGTTGATTTCAAATTTTGAAGATGGATCAATGGAAACCGTATCTTCCATACATGGGAAAGAAAACGCCAGCGTCAACTACTGTACTCCAGGCTACTCTAGTTGAAGCCATCGATATGTCCAGTTCGTTATTATTTTATGATAACGACCTGCTTGTTAACATCAAAAATACAATGGAGATAAATATCGACGGCACTTTTGAATCAAGGCCTAGAGTACCCGGAGTGTATCAGTTGTTGACTTTCACTGCAATGAAAAGCGACCAGGTAATATATATATATATATATATATATATACATATATATTACATATATATATGTATATATGGTAACTTTTTGCGTAATTTGAAGAATTTAACTCATATTATAATTAATGTTTTAATACAACTGATGAAATAATATTCATTGCAGGGCATACCTTTTTCTAGCGGAAGTCAAAATCGGCATACCTCTCTGTGCTGACGGAACTGTTTTGTCGTTTAGGACAAAATGAAATCCGTCCACAGAGAGTTATTCTCGATTTTGAAAATGCTATCAAAGCCGCAGTGAAAGATGTACTAGGAGTAGATTGCTGCAGCTGCTTCTTTCATTATGCACAGGTTCTTGTGATTTTCGTGAACATCCTGATAATATGACCTTATATTTTGAGTAAAATTGTTTGAATAATATTTTTTTTCTAGAAATTAGTAGAGAACATCAAAAGGTTTGATCTGTTGAAGGATCACCCAGACAAAGAAGAAAATCGGAGGCTCCTCAATAAACTTATTGACATAGCTCATTTGCCAATCAATATGATCTCAGCCACCTACCTCCTGATAAAGAGCGAATCCAAGCTACTCGGCAGGGTTAATGTAGGCAAATTTTTAGCCTACTGCGAGCGTTATTGGCTCCAGAATGATAGGCCGGAGAACTTTTCAGTGTACCGGCTTCCGCATAGGACGAAAAATGTTTAGGAAGCCAATAATGCTCGACCTGTCCAGAAACTGATGTCCTGATGCATGGAATTTCACGACTAAGTAAATTATATTAATTTACATACAGGGTGGACATCTGTTACCGAGTTTCAGAATTGAAAAAACACACTTTTTATGATGAAGAATGGAAACAGTTTATTAGATTTATTAGATTCCCATCGTTCACTAAACGTTCGCTGGCCATTCTCTGACCTCGTAATAATATGAATAAAAGAAACATAAAAAACATTTCAATTTTTGTCATTATGATTATACGACACATTTTTATTTTAAAGTATCAAAGTTGATAAAATAATTTCATTTTAAGCCTTAAAAACTAAAAAACAAAAAACATAATGCCTGTCACTGAAGTTAATGCAATGGTTCGTCAATTCCCATGACTCAGCCGTCAGGATTGACTATTTGTCAGAGCGGGATAAAAGTAGTTGCGTCTTACTTCAACCAATAGTCAACTCTAAAGAAGGAATTACACCTCTACATATAGAGTTGTAATACCTCCTTAAAAGTGGAGGCATTCTGCAAATGGTGAACTGAGGATCCTCTAGGGAAGGATGACTCCGTGCCTAATACGGATTGGTCGAGCGGAGTTTGTAGGAGACTTTCGGTTAAGTGTTAAGCGGTTATGTTTTTGTTCAGTAATTTATAACGAATGTGAGTATATTCGTTCAATAATTATCTAATTAAGATATATGCATCATAACTGATACATTGTGATGAATATTATATACGGGAAAGTATATTCGCTCCTAAAACTAACCTCAAAACGTACGCCTTTTGTGTATGCCTATGACGTCACTTCTAATCCAATTTTCATTTCGGAGGGCTCAGTGGGGGAACATTGTCTTATTCTTCACTAGAGGATCCTTAGGTGAACTATTGCACTGCCTTCAATGACAGGTATTGTGTTTTTTAGTGTTTAACGCTAAAAAATAAAATTAACGTTTTAATTTTGATACCTTGAAACTCAAAATGTACCACAGAATCATAATTAAAACAATTCAAATATCTTTAATGCTCTTCCTATTCATATTATTACGAGGTCAGAGAATGGTCAACGAACGGTTAGTGAACGGTCAGCGAATTCACTGACCGTTTATTGGACTGGGTCCGCCAGAGTTATCATTTATTCCTACTTCACAAACTCGGTAACATATGGCCCGCTCTGTGGACCATATGTTATAAGACATATAATAAAAGAAGCTTGCATGAAATATTATTATTTTTAAAACTCAAATTAAAAGTCATGGGTGATATGAAATTCAGAGTGATTTATAGATTAACTCATTTCAGTAAGATAACTATTTTTGAAAACAACAAACACTTCGTTTTATGAAAAGAATTTTAAAGCAATCAAGTTATTAGTTAACAAAAGACATTTCAACTGTTAATTTTTCGATCACATTTAGCGGAAATGAAGATGAATCAGTATTAATAGTATATTTTGCAACTAGGGGAAAAAATTTATTTTGCGAGTGTGAAGTTCGATGTCTAAGCAAAGCGAGGGTAACAACCACACGACTCAAATTAATATTTTACCTGTATCATAAAGTGCCATGAAGTATCATAAAGACATTTCTTCTTTTATGTACTAGAAAATGATTTTAATAACTTTAATTTATTTCAGAAAATCTTTTCCAAGTATTGGATTCTTTCCACATTTTGAAAGATCAATGCCGTTCAATATCCACCTTTTTACTAGGTCGGTTCTCCATTGTATCCATCTTTTTGTTATCTTGAACTTATGTGTAAATATAATATTTTGTAAATATTTATTGTAAATTTTTATTGTAAATATTTTTAATAATGTAAATATTTATTGTAAGGAGTTTTTGTATTATATATAAATCCCTAAAGTTCCTACTCAGTATTTACGTATGTTATTTTTCCTGCACAAGGTTTGTGGAGCTTATTTTTTGTAAATATTTTTCTTTAAGTATATTCTTTCAAAAATCCATTGAAATTTTATTTGAAAATTGTACAATATAATTTAAAAATATCTAGTCATTATGATAAGGAAAAGAAAAAGGGAATTTCGTTAAAATAATCGGGTTTGGTCCAATTAATAATGATTTTCCGCACATAACCTTAAAACTAGTCACTTTTCATGAAAACATTACCATCTGTTTGAATTGGATCGAATTCTGCCCCATTAATGATGATTTTTCACACATAACATTGAAACTAGTCACTTCTTAGGATAACATTACCATCCATTTGAATCTGATCGAGTTTGGTTAAATTGATTGTGAATTTTCGATCATAACCGTAAAACTAGTCACCATCCATATAAAAATTACCATCTGTTTGAATCAGATCGAATTCTGCCTAATTAATGATGATTTTCCGCACATAACCTTAAAATTAGTGATTTTATATTAGCTTTTTAACTAGTTGATTTAAAAAAAATAAAATGGGTCCAAATTTGAGAGAAAGTCTAATTTATTTTTGATTTCCGAAAATGGAGGTCAAATTTTGATTGTTTTCAAAAATGGTTAAAACCAGTTGAAAGATTACGAAAAAGACTGAAGAACACATATAAAGTAAAATGTTGCTTTATGCAAACCCCAGAAATGAATGCTTTTCAAAAGACGGAGTCTACAATGACAGAATCCTCAGTTCAACGTTCACAAGTCGCTTTTACTTTCTTTTAAAATCTAGAAAATAAAGGAAATTATTATTCGCGCTCTTCAACCACGTTCTAATTTTTGGGAAGCCCTACCACCTGAAAATAATGCTTTTGCGGACATGTTGGCACGTTATCATATATATGCTTTCATCGGTGCTCACTTGAACTTGAAAAATGTGTCTAACATCTGGTTGTCAATGCATGATAATTGGTGAGATGCACTTTCATTGACTAACTCATCGTTTGTTAGGTACCACATTAAGAAAAAACAAAGATTCTCGTGCACGCACATTCCTGGAAATTTCTGGTTTATGACAGGGAAAGATGATCACACGACCAGCTCCAAAAAGTAGATAAGTGTATCTTCGTTAGAAACAGACGAGAAAACGACTAAATCCGCGGTGTGTGTTGAAGTCTTTTTTTCTCGTCGTATAAGGTTATTTTGGGTGAGTGACGAGTAGTTATCCTTTGCCCCTTTTTCGGTAGAAAGGGAATCACTACTCGAGATTTCCAACAATTTTCGTCTTTACAATGCCCCTTTATTGGGCCCATTTATTTTCTGACTCGAGAACTTCAAATCGAACGCTACCTAAACACGGAGGGCGGGTGAACAAAGACGGAGAAGCTCTTGAAATGATTGATTCGCTGATGCTATAATACAGCGAAACAATCATCAAGTTTATCTCCTTTTGATTCAAAAAACGTGAGTTTTTTTATGGCATGAGGTGTTAAAATAAGGAAGTTAATCACGCGGAATTTTCCTCGTTCGTGGAACTTGAAATAAGAATGATTTTAAAACCCGTAAATTTTGGCCAAGTTAGGCAATAACTTCTGTTCAAAAAACCCTTGAATTCAATATTAAGAAAAGGCTAAATAGCGAAATGCTACAGGGCAATCACCAGAATCAAACAGGAGGTGGAAAAAACCTGGACTGAAAACCGCAAATCTAAGAAGGTGGCAGTGTCAGTTACTTTTGACGTGAAAAACGCCTTTAACACTGTCGGCTGGATTCACGCCATGGACGCTCTGGAAAATAAGTTCCGAGTCCCACTATATCTCAGGAGAGTTATCTCCGACTGCCTAAAAAACAGGAAGTTCCAGTTTGAAACGAGTAAGGGCAACAGCGAGAAGGTAATCACAGCGGGAGTGTCCCAAGAATCGGTTCTCGGAGCGGATCTCTGGAACGTCTCATACGAAGGAGTCTTATGGATACAGCTTCCAAATGACTGCAAGCTTATCGGCTTTGCGGATGACCTGGCGGTAGTGATCTTGGCAAAAAACGAGGAGGATCCCATGACGAAAGTGAGCCTGGTCTCAACGCTAGTTGAAAACTGGTTAGGAGACCATATTCTAGCGCTGGCCCCCCAAGAACACGGAAATGGTGCTACTCACCTGACAAAAAATCTTCCCAGATACCTTCAGACTGCAGGTAGCAGGCGATAAATACGGGTAACGAGGGCTCTGAAGTATTTGGGCGTCCTGGTGGAAAGTTCACTTTCTGGATACAACTTTGCAACGCTGCGGATAAGGTAGACACGCTGGTAGCGATGCTCTCCAGACTGATGCCAAACATAGTAGGTCCACTGAACAGCAAAAGGAGAGCGCTTTTGTCTGTCACCAACTCCATTGTGTTCTACGGAGCAGAGGTATGGGCTTTTAATACCGTAATAAACTGGCGTCGGTACAGAGAAAAGGAGTTTTGAGGGTAGGCTGCGCCTATCAAACAGTCTCTGGAGCCGCGATTATGGTCCTGGCTGGCACAATCCCCACAGACCTCTTGGTCGCCGGAAGGAAGAAAATCTATGAGCCTAATACCCAAGACGAAACAAACAAAACAGAAGAACAGAAAAGAACCCGTACCATATCCACCTGGCAGGAAAGATGAAAACGGTAGACGAAGGGCAGATGGACCGCCAGGTTCATAACAAACCGCACACCATGGATTAGTAGAAGCCATGGAGAGCTGACCTTCTACCTTACCCAACTACTGACTGGTCACGGGCACTTTAATGTCTACCTCCACAAACTTCGGAAGAAAGCCAGCCAGGACTACGACTACTGCCCGGAGGCAGTGGACAATGCGGAGCACACGTTCTTTAGATGCGACTGATGGTCAACCATACATACGAAAATAGAGGAAAAACTAGGAGAAACACTGAGACCCGAAACTATGGGGAAAGCGATGCTGGAAGCAAAAACAAATTCCGGGGACATGCTGTGACGGAAAAAAGGGAGGGTTTTAGTCTGTAGGAATCCGACAGAACCCAAGCTTTAAAACTTTAAGGGGGATGATTTCCCCTCCTTTTTTATAACTAAAAAAAAGTAAATGTAATAGTAGCAGTTGGTAGTGTGCGGCATAACTCTCGATAGAATTATCGTATTGAATTGAGCTTTAGCATACTTTATCGGAGCCGGGAAAGTAAGGGCAAGTTCGTTAATCAAACACTCTGATCAAAATTGTTGAAATTAGAGCATTTTTTGTGTTTTTAAATGTTTTTTTTATTGTACAAAATACGAAAAAACGTTATGACACAAAATTGTCAAGTACAAAAAAATATATAAATTTGAAATGTTATATTTTTATGTAGGGTGTATATTTTTCTTTTTAGACAAAACAATACTATTCAAAATAGAAAATTTAAGTTTTAAACCATAATATGTAAAATATGAAAAAAAACGTTAGGATGAAAAATTTTTCACCTCAAAAAGATCTAAAAGTATTGTCTGACACAGTTTCTAATAAGATGTATATTTTTTGTCTTAATTTCAAAGAAATTGATTAAAATTTTAAAATTCCATTTTTTAAACAGAATCATCCCTATCTTATTAGGTGCGCAACTAAGATCCCGATGTTTTTTTTAATGAAAATGCAACTTTATTGTGAAAAAATGGTTATGAAAGAATCATTCAAACTATTGCCCATCGTTATCTACAACTTTTGTCCATCTTTCTGGTAGAGCTCAAATACCGCCACAGTAAAAGTGTTTATTTTTTGAGGTTATCCACGAATTAAGCCATTTCTCGATGTCTTCATATGAGAGGAACTACTGATCAGCCAGACCATGTGCCAACGACCGGAACAAGTAATAATCAAACAGCGCAATATTTGGGGAATACGGTGAGTGAGATAAGACTTCCTATTTGAGCGTTTCCAGGTAGGTTTTGACGGATTTGGCAACGTAAGGCCGAGCGTTTTCATGCTGTTGAATCACTTTTTCGTGCCTCTGCTTGTATTGTGGCCGTTGTTAGCACAGTGCTCGGCTCAAACGCATCAATTGTGTTCCATACCACTCCCCAGTGATGGTTTCGTTCGGTATCAACAGCTCATAATATATAACATCAACGTCTTCTAATGTTTTTGGCCTTCCTTCACGCGGACGGTCGTCAACATCGAAATCACCGCCTTTGAAGCGACGAAACCAATCACGACACATTGTTTCACTTAGAGAAGCATCTCCGTAAACTTTTTAGAGCTCTCAATGCGCTTTAGCCGCTGTTTTGTTCCAATGAAAGAAGAAAATCAACACTTTCCGCAAATGACGATTATTTGGTACAAAATCAGACATTTTCACACAACTAAAAATATATGACGCCAAAACAAAATCACTAATGTCTCAGAACGGTTTGTTCACCATATGTCTAAGTTTTGTTCATGACGTCTTGGATATGTCAAAATCGACCAGCACTTACTGCACAAACAGCGGGAACTTATTTGCGCACCTAATATTAGTAAAAAAAAAACTATCAGCAACTTCTTGATTTTTCTTCAATTTTTGAATGATCTTTCCGATTTAAAGAATTTGAAAATCTTTCTGTGGAAAAAATGACGCTTTCGACTGCGCTGGGATTCGAGCGCAGTCGAAAGCGTCATTTTTTCCACAGAAAGATTTTCAAATTCTTTAAATATTGAATTTATTTGCATTATTTGCGATATAAGAGTTTGAAATTGTCTACGAGGACACCTGTCGACAACGTATCCTATCTGATACGCGACTAGTGATCCTCCGATAATGTAGGCAGTGACAAAAATTTCAAACTCAACTAATTAATTTGAGATCTTTCCGATTATTCAAATTTTTAAATTGAAGCATCTAAATTTGAAAGATCTACAATTTAAAGAATTAAAAACCGAATTTTGATTCTAAGTACTTAAAGTTAAATAATTCTACAAATGTAGTGTTAGGAAATTATTCCAGTGAGAATGATTTTAAATTACACGGAGAGGAATTTAGGCGAAAGAATGCTTAAAATCGGAGGAGAAATTACCATACTTGACGGAAATGATAAGACAAAGTATATTTACAGTACATTTAGCCAAAAGTATGGGAAAAAATACGCCAAGTAAAGATTACTTTATCAACAATCAAATTTGATGAGTGTTAAGCAAGTTTTGCCTTTAATATAATCTGTTTTGCCATTAAATCTATGAGAAATTCCCACACTTGACGGCGAAGTGCACTGAACGCTTTAGCAATATCATCATGCTGACATGTAATTTCTCCTATTCATTTTGAATGAAGACAAAAGGAAATTTTCTGTCTCATTCATGCCAGCTTTTTTGATAATATTTTACCTGATTAATTTTTAGTTACGGTGATTGCTAGTAATTTGATAATTTTTTATTAACTTTTGGATTTGGTCAGACGGCTTCACTCCAAAATGCAACTCGAAAGGACTAAACCTGGTAGAACAATGTGTTATATCGAAAAAATACTCAATATCCGGAATGTGTTTCGCCCATTTTGTATGCAAATCCGAGCACAATTTACGAAACAACCTTCTCAATTCCCGCATTATCCTTTTGGTAGGGTTGTTTTGGGGATGTCGAACTGAAGTATAAATTGCCCGAATTCCCGATTCTCGCAATCTATTACCTCAAATTGGTGAAGTGAACTGAGTTTCGTTAACGGCTAGAATTCTTTCAGGCTTGCTCATTTCCGGTACATAAAACTAAACTTTGGCAAAGATCGCAAGAAAGAACGAACCTCTTGGCCACCCTGTTCATTGACGGCCAGAAATAATGGATCCCCATATACATTGTTGTTTTGTATAGACCTGGATGACCTAATTTTGAATGAGAATGATCTTAATTATAATTTGAATGAGAAGTATGCGTCGCAATTCCTTCGGGATGATAATCTTCAAATTCGCTCTTCCAGAATCGAAACGGAAAAGGATTCCTTCAAAGAGTTTATAGATATTTCTATATCGGTCAGATTGGATATTAATAATAATACTCTTGCCAAGCAAGTCATTTTTTTTGTACTTTATTCAGGTTTTTCAATTCCGTTTGCAACTCTACATTCGGATCCATTGTCTGGCAATCTGCATTACCACAAGCTGTCTGTAATACGCCAGTCAAATTATTATTCATATTGCGAGAGTGAGTGCCTCCCATTATAAGATGAATTGACCACAAGTATCAAGTCGAAAAAAAATTTTCTACAAAAGTTATGAACCAATTTTGAAAAAAAATCCAATTTTCTCGAAAACGGCTCAAACCGATCTTTATGGCTGAAATATATGTTATAGAGGGTACTAAAGAGCTTCTGGAAAATATTCAGAAACCTATTCCATTCATAAGAAGGAGGTAAACAAAATTTTTTGAATTTTTGAATAATTTTTTAAATGTGAATTACTTCTTGAACACCCACCATTTTCATCTATATCATGCTTACATTCAAAATGACAATATATATTTTTTCGAAGAGGTACTTCATAGTTAAAAAAATAAAAACTTCTTTGGTCCCTACAATGCATGAGAGTCGGGGGGCCAACTCAATTGGGGTCTCGTGACTCAATAATGTTAGCGTAATAAAAACAAAATACAACAACATCTTTCGATTAAAAACATATTTTCTCGGTGATTTCCCAGTCACAATGTGGAGGTCGTCAGTCAGATTAGCATCCCTTATTTTATATACGCTATATACAATTATATACATCATGTATTAACTTAACCAAACATATATACACCATATACATACAATATACCCAACAATATACATATATACATTTCATATGCACAAAACATATGTGCACTATTTTTAAACAGCGAATTATTCTTCGTCACTGTTTTCATCAATTACAGGATGAATGTTCTTTGTTGTGAATAAATCATTGAGGATTTCAGCCGGTTTCACGATTTTTGATAAATACCTAGCGTGTGATAAATGATACACAACGGAAGCTATGTGCGAACAACAGCCAACCCTTCTTCGGACATTTGCACACTCGCAGGAATACCGCTTGATGCCAGAAACGCCGACACTGTTTGCATCGTATTCAACGAAGCATCTGTAAAAAAGAATTTTTCATTTTTTTTAACTATTAAGTACCACTCCGAAAATTTTCGAAAAAATATATATTGTCACTTTGAATGTGAGCATGATATAGAATAAAATGGTGGGTGTTCAAGAAGTAATTCACATTAAGAAAGTTATTCAAAAATTGAAAAAAAAATTTTACTCCATTCTGAACAGAATGGGTTCTTGAATTTTTTCAGAACCTCTTTAGTACCTTCTATAACATATATTTTAGCCATCAAGATCGGTTAAGCCGTATTCGAGAAAATTGGATTTTTTGTTTTTTCAAAATTTGTTCATAACTTTTGTAAAATTTCAAAAGGCTTTGAAAAAGATCAACAAAATTTGCACGTCTTACACTAAACTGACGATAGTAAGTACATATTCCCAGAAATTGCTAAAGTCAGGTGACATTTTCTGGAATCGGAGAATTACGAATGATATCAAGTTGGTCTTGTGGTGAATGAATTCCCTCGGTGGAAAGTTCATATCCTAAGTACCTTACAGATCAACGACAGAAAAAATATTTTTCAAGTTTGAGGGTAAACTTCTGATCGTGCAATGTACAAAAAATTTTATGAGTTTTTTCAAAATGATCATGAACAGAGCCGGAAGTAGCAATCAATATATCGTCATCATACATTGTCAAAACATTTCGTTGGATTGATCTCCCAAAGCCAAACCAAGCACTTTCATAAAAGCAGGGTACGCCGTCTTGATTCCAAATGGTATTCGGAAGAATTGATACATTCGAGAACCGTAAAAAAGGCTGCATATATTCGAGACTCCATATGCAACGTTATCTGCCAATAACTATTAGCAATGTCATTAGTCGACATATAGCGATAAACGAAAGGTACCGGATAGGTTTTCTTCATGACATTTTCGTGCGCCTTAAAATTCGTCTTATTTTCGTAAACGCGGCGTCTCGAGATTCAGGTGTAAATAACTTTTCGAATCCGACCATTCTGTCAATATGTATATATATGTATATTGTTACTTTATATTTTTGTTTCATTGAATTTTATTCAAATTAAAATTGAGCCAATTGCTCAAATGGATCGTCAGGGTCAATTCGGGTCACGGGAGAAGAAATAAGAACTCTGATTAGTGTGAAATGAGAATTAATTTAATGAAAATACGATGACGTACGATTTTTCTTAACAAGAGGTATTATGAAATTTGGATAACACAAATGAAACAATAAAAAGAGAGAAATCGCCCTACGCTGTTTCCAGAGTCTACTCATAGGTGATCAGCCTATGGAGCCTAACAGCTAATTATAACCTATGCTTACAAATGAAATATTATAAGAGAATAGCTGACTAACTAATATTTGGGCCTGTAGCACTAAAAATAAAACATGCATTTATTTTGAATTGAAGAGTCGATATAAATCAACCGCGAGATTTGAAACAGGTTGAGTCTATATAATCTAACCGCGAGATTCGAAATAAATGCCTAAAACAAGAGTAAATTTCCCCGATGAAATATCCCCGTGATATTAATATTTTAGCTCGGCATAATTTAAAATGCCGTGTATAATTCTTTGGCTCGATATAAATGTATTCATAACAAATGTGTTCACAGTTGTATTCATAAATGTAAAAAATTTGGAACGTTCTTTATCACACAAACCCGTGAGTGAAACCGCTCACCATCGGACACGGTCTGTATAACTCGGAATCTCAGCCTCCGATATCACTTCAGTAACGTCATGCAAAAACAATTCCGATACAAAATTAGTTTCTATTTGGAATCCCCTATATAATTCAACCTCACGGACCACGCCTCCACAAATTAGTTTATTAGTCGTAATAAATCATCGCACTCTAGAAATCATCGAAAAAATCCATGATATTGTATTAGATGATCCAAAAGTAAACCATTGATGAAACATAGATCTAACACTACACATCAGAATCGAAGCAACAGTGGGCAAAGCCAGC
Organism: Diplolepis rosae; assembly: GCA_030998225.1. NCBI lineage: Eukaryota > Metazoa > Arthropoda > Insecta > Hymenoptera > Diplolepididae > Diplolepis > Diplolepis rosae. Next base: position 122,914 of record JAPYXD010000210.1, on the reverse strand, counting down.
AAAGACACAAAAATCGGCCGGAAAGGTTATGGCTTCTGTTTTTTGGGATTCCAGTGGCATATTGTTCATTGAATATTATGAAAAAGAAAAAAAAATTACAAATATTGCCAGTTTACGAACATTCCACAAATCGCGTTCTCATATCATGCATTACACTCATTCGATGTGTTTTGCGAAGAAAAATTAATGGCATTCAATCTCATGGGTTTATGAGAGATAATATTAATTTCGAATTAGGAGTACGCCGCACCACAGTGTGTAGAATGAGAAAATTGGGGTTCAAAATGATTCAGAGCCTACAATTTTCCTACGATTTACCTTGTTTTTCAAACTAAAGCTAATTAAATTTTGAAGAAGTCTATCGAGGCCGATTTTGCAGAAAAGACGCGGTTATTTTATTATTTAAGTTGCAAATTGCAAAAAAATCATAATTTTTCATATATTTGTGCTGCCTTCTCCATGAAATTTGTCGATATTACCTCAAGAATGTATAAAATTGATAGATTTAGAATCACTGAGAAAATTCCGATATTTTAGGTGAAGTTCGTGCAATCTGTTCAATTGTTATAAGCAAATTAATGGAAAAAATCTTCTTTTCTATATATTCGAGCCTGAAAGTTCTTTTCATCACGTTCTTTCCACGGAGTCGATTGGAATCAATGTTCTATTACAATCCATACCCGGATTATAATTTTTCATATTGTTATAAACAAATTTCATGAACAAATTCAATGAACAGGCGCCGCTGGATATATAAAATTCCTTTTTTTCTGCCTGATCATCAATTTCCTCTGCGAAAATGATGCTTCGATTAATGGAAAGCATAATCAAGGATATTTACATTTGTTATTAACAATACTGATTAAAAAATGTATTAAACGGTCACTCTTTGGTAGAAAAAATTCATTTTTCTTCGTGAAATCGTCTATTATATGGGGCAAATTTCGTAAAATGTACCCGCCTAAAAACTTTTTGTCTCCGATTTCCTTGAAAGTCCGCGAAATTATTGTCCTAGTGAATTTCTTTTAATTCCCCTAAGAGAACTTTCTAGTACGACGGGCTGTCAGTATACAGGGGCTCGAATTTTCAACCTTTTACCGCGCACGCTGATACTCAATCAACCATAACTTCTACAAAAGTTATCCAAATTAATTTTTTTATGGAGGTCTTGGAAAAGTTTTTTTATCGGCTTTACGCTGAAAGCAATGGTTTTAGATAAAAATTGGTGAAGATATATATATCTCCACCAATTTCTTTCGCCCCACTTTCGACCATGGCTCATTTTAAAGGGAAAAAGTCAAGCTTTTTTTTAAACATAATTTTGGAAAAAAAATTATCGGCCGCACTTGCAGAAAAACTCAAAAATATGTTTAAAATTAAAAAATGAAGCTCAAATAATTTTTTTCATCTAAAACCATTGCCTTCAGCGTAAAGCTGGCAAAAACGTTTCTAGGACCTCCATAAAAAAATTAATTTAGATAACTTTTGTAGGAGTTATGGTTAATTGATTATATTATAATAATGGTAAAAGGTTGGAAATTCGAGCCCCTGTATACTGACAACCCGTGGTACTAGAGACGTTCTCTTAGGGGAATCAAAAGGTCAAATTTCAAAAGAAATCAAATTGTCACTAGGACAATAATTTCGCGGACTTTCAAGGAAATCGGAGACAAAAAGTTTTTAGGCGGGTACAATTGACGAATTTTGCCCCATGTACCAAAAGTAGAAGTATAATGAAAGGAGTGACATTAAACAATATCTTCCATTGTTATTAAAAATTCTAGTCAATAAATGCATCCAATAGCTGTTTCCAGATTGGAAAAATTCATTCTCCGCTTGGATATTCATTTGATCCTCAGAAATGAAACTCCAACGAAATATACTTGCATTGAACAACATTTTCTATTGATATTAACAATTCCGTTCGAATAATTCTCGAAATAGGTGATTTCGTATGGAAAAAATCACTCCACATTCTTCTCCATCGCTATGAACGATTTATTCAAACAAACTCATCAAGCATGGAAGGATTTGGGTATTCAGCAGAGTTGTTTATTCCATTTCAATCATCTTCAATCAGCAAATCTTCAGCTGCCGCTTTCATAGGAAGAGTGAGATTCTCATGAAAAGTTCTGAAATAGTTTATATAAGGATCGGTCATGATCAACAACTTGTTACCCAAATCTTCATTGGTAGCCATCCGACTGATTTTACGGGTATTGAATTCCCTGATCCTCTTGAATATCTTATTATTTGCTTCTTGGGCCTCTTCCGTCAATTGACCAATAGGCAATGAGGCATTTTCAATTACCTTATCCCCATGGATTAGGGCCTTGTGTAATGTCACAGGCATTTTGAACCATTCATATAAGCTCACGTAAAGTTTCGCAGTTTCCGCACAATATTCTTCAAATTTGATGAAGTCTATTCTCTTTCCAGATGTCATAGCTTGTAGAATAATGCCAAATTTTTCTTTTAATATTTTGTCAACACCGGTAATACTCAAAGTTAATTCAGGATCTTGGAAGAATCTTCGAGCAGTATTGACATTATTGGATGTCCCACTCCCATGTTGTAGAACATCCACAATCAGGCCCACTTCCTCCCAAAATTCTTTTTGGATTCTCTTTTTTGCTTCGCTCATTTTCTGATTCTGATCGGGTAACATCGCTGCCCATTTGCAGAAATCTGAAAGATACGCAATGTGAAGGATGCACTCCATGAAGCGTATCCAAGCATGTAAGGTGGAGAGACCGAAAGAGTAGTTTTCGATCTTCACAGGCAAGAGTTTCACTTCTTCCAATTTGTTCATCATGGGAGGCTTTGCGCCGTATATATAACACGATCGTGAAGATGGAGTTTCAGTGAGCGCTTAGCAAACTTTTCCATCAACCATGGACATAATCATTTTATGCGTGACTTTGCAACGAGTCCGACTTTGTCCGAACTTAATTGTTGTAGGTCTGAGTTTTTTTATTTCTTCTTTAATCAACTTTACCTCAGAGGTGATAATCTCCATCGTTTCCTTCACATAGAGGAATCGCATGATCCTACAAAGTCTGGATGACCCAGGACGTGGATTCTTCCAAATTGTCAAATCTTTACCACTTTTCGAGTCGAACATCTCTAATGCTAGAGGAACCATCGAAAAAATCAAGACTCTTGAATCTGACTTACTTGAATCGATGAAAGACTGATTGTATGTATTATGAACAGATGTCCCATCACATCCATACTTCGAAGTTACTCATTGAAAAATTAGGTCCACCAACTAAATTTGAAGGTATGATTCCAGGTATTTCCGTCAAGCGAGATACTGTATGATCCAGCAAGGCTTGAGTGTTGATACTCACACTCTCGTCCGTTATAATGAAATCAGATTCTGGAGGGTAGCACCATTTTTTGGCATCTGATAGACTCCTGTAGTGTGGGTAAATGTCAGCATTTTTAGCTTTCGCTTGGATGCGGATAATTTCATACTGGTATACACTTAATTTTGCGTCTTCAATCAGTGCTAATGCGTGTAATTCCTCCCATTTCTGAACCTGATAACTTGTCAGGTAATTCATTGTGTTCATCATCGTCTTTTGGCAAAAGTTTCATGATGTCATTAGCAATTTTAGTTTTACCAGAACATCGCAAAATATTCAGGAATGTGCACTGTATTTCCGACTCAGAATAACATTCCCGAATTTGAAGCAGTTTACGTCTTTTGGTTGATTTTGAGCTATTCTAGAAATCATCTGAAAGTCTCCTCCCGGGACCAACTCCAAAGAATTGTACAGAGAAATCTGAAAGTAGCCATTCCGCATTCCAGGCCCTGAATATTGTTGCATTATAGAAAGCATTTTTCCACTTTTGTTCAAATGCGGACATGAAATAAGTTAACTTGTCTTCGACTGCTTTTAGATATTCGCTCCCATGCCATAATTGGTTTTGATGTGGCTTAAGAGTGCTTCTCTATTTTTAACACCGTTTGTGATCAGAAAATCACAAAGAACTTGCTTCGGGACTTTTAATTCATTCATGGTTAGAAAAATGAATCTTATCGAAGATAAGGATATCGATAGCAACTTATGAAAGGATAACTTGAAACTTAAACTAATAGGGCCCTATAATCTGTATAACTTAAATTTGACGAAGGATAATAGAATAAGAAGACAGGCATAACACGGAAACAATTTATTCACGAATCTGCACTTTATGAGGAATAATCCTTACTTATTGGATTCGAGAATTGTGGAAAAAAAAGTTGGGAAAACACAAGAATCAAATGGGTACGTGCCCAAACTTTTCACTGACCCTCTAAAGAAACGAGCGTATCAATTGTACGTTGAGTGACGAAAAACATGTGAGACCCAGAACAAGTGGAAAACGAAATAAATTAAATCGAAAAACCCAAGGACATAGAACGAATATGAATAAGCTTATCCAATTTTTGTGCTTACGGAAAATGCAAGTCTATCTATTTTGTGATGAACCTTCAGGGACAAAAAGCACGAGAACCGAAACAACTGAAACTGAAACTGAAACTGATATTGATTTTCGTGATAGATCACAACGCTCAGCTGTCACAACAAATACGTGAAAAAAAATTGTTGTGGCATCCGATTCACACCATTTTTAGTGGCTCTAATGAGACTCAAATTATGCTATGACATTAAACCGATTCTATTAGTTTGTTAAACTTATTTTCGTAGTGTTTCATAACGGTTAGATGGCACTACACATTTGTTAAAAGATTTTGAAGTGCTGTGACTTCCGTTTCACCGTATTTTGAGACTCTTCAAAGAGACTCAAATTATGGTATGATAATAAATCGATTCTGTTAATTTATTCAACTTACTTCCGTTGTATTTTATGACTTTAAACTGGCATAAAACATATGTTAAAAATATAAATAGTCTTGCGACTACCAGTCCAACGTATTTCGAGAGCCTTATATAAGACTTGAATTAATCTATGAATTTGAGTAGATTAAATCGTGTTGCTTGATTAATTTTCGTGATACGACTTCCGGTCTAATGTACTCCGAGACCCTTGAATAAGGCTTTCATTATGCTATGACAATGAATCGATTTTATTAGTTTGTTCAAATGATTTCCGTAGTATATCATTATGTTAAGCTGGCACAACACATACGTTAAAAAAAATGTTGACACATCCGGTTTACTGCATATTCACAGTCACCAATAAACCTTAAATTATGCTATAATCATGAATCGATCCTACTGGTATGTTCAACTGATTTCCGTAGTATTTCATAACGTTAAGCTGGCACGACACATTCATTAAAATGAAAAAATGTTGTGAATTCTAGTGCATAGTATTTCGAGACTCTTCAATGACGCTTAAATTAGTCTATGAATTTGAATCGATTAAATTGGGTTGTTTAATTGATTTTCGAGATATTTTATTACGTTAAGCAGGTACAACACGTATATTAAAATATTAAAAATTGTTGGCTACCACATCAAATTAATCGTGAAGGCCAATTTTAGCTCGAACACCTAAAATGATCGATCCACAGAGAATTCGTTCTAACTGGCCAAACAATTACAAAAGCATATTATCTCGAAGTTTTGAAGCATCTGATGGCCAGAATCCGTTGTATTCAACCCAAATATCAAGTCTGTATGTTGAATCATCCGCCACATACACCTGATTTGCCCCCGAGCGATTTCTCTTTATTCCTAAAATTGAAATTGAAAGGATGTTTTTTAAATGACATTTCGACCATCAAAACAGCTACAACACGAGCACCAGAGGCAATTACACAAAATGAGCTATAACACACATTTGAATCAATGTTAAATCGCTGTAACAAGTATATTAAAACTGGAGGAGAATATTTTGAATGAAAAATCGAAAAATATTCAGATATCTTGTTTTAATAATGTTTTCTGTGGCCAGTCTCGAAACTTATTTGTCGCACTGTAAATATTCGGTTTTTTAATAGAAAATGTCATTAAAAACAAACTTTTGGTTTCCAAAAAAACTATATGAGATACGAAAAAAAAATTTGGACAAAATTGTTTATCTGTAGAAGATATACGAACTTATTTTACTTGCTTAACTTTAACTTGTAGTTTTTGTTTGTATAAGTCCGACTGGAAACTAAATGATGAAATAATTCAGCATTCAAACGGCGCTGGTGGCACGCAAAACAGAACTGTTTGTTTACAGTAACCAAACTCAGTGCAAAGAAACAAGTTTGGTCGTATTATACCACGAGTTCGTTCAGTGTATACACAATCAGACAGTTAGACAAAGACACACGATCAAATCGGTCTTTTCGATCTGACCGTGCAAAGTCGGTTGCGACATTCGAATAAGTTGGCTACCGTAGTAAAATGAATCGGTTCCTGCATTAGCACTTCTACTTTCTTATTTTCATGAAAAAACTAATCATATTCAACAACTACGTTCCTCAGTGCTGGAAGTCACTAAAGTAAGTTTTTCTTAAAGCTGCCTGGCATAGGTAGATGATTAAAAAATTAATTTTTGAAGGCATTTCTGTACGTTACCTGCAGTGGGAAATTGGTCTTCTCCTTTGGAAGCTGCGTCCACAATAGTACAAGTAATTACAAGCCTTTAAAAAAACTAACGATTTTTCCATGCACTAAACCACATACTATACAACTAAAGTATGAAAACAGAAAAAAAACTTCTAAGGGGGATTATGACAATTTCGAAATAAGGTTCTTAATCGTAATAAAAGTTGATGAATTCGTAGTAAAGTTATATTAAGACTAAGATGTATCTAAATTTTCTAGTAGATATGATAGTAAGTTTAAAAGTTTTTGTTCAAAGTTCATCGATATCTTTAGGATTATTCACGATGAAAACTTTTTTTTTTTCTACATGTAAAAAAATGTGATGATTAAAATAAGGAATAAGGATTATTGTTACATATATATATAATACATTTTTCATTCGTTTCCGTGTGACCATTTTATTTCGAGATATCACACTTCTTATTTACAAATAATTTACAATCACTTGTGAATAAGAAGTAGGCTATCTCGGAGCATAGGCCTGAAATGCTTTACCTAGGACTTTAAGTAGCGGACGTACAGTGATCTGATTGAAACATATGATACAGGTATGATAAAAATAGTGACATCCGACCCTAAGCAGCATTTTTCACTTTGTGTGAAGTTGTGTGCAACTTTACACGAGTTCGGAAAAATGCCATTCACGATCCTTGTGTTACAAATAACTATTATAGCAATATGGTATACCTATTATTTTATAATGATAATTTTAAAAAACGTAGTTTTCAATTAATCCTAAACATAGTTTATCAAAAGTTCCAAAGTTGAGTTTCTCCGCATATTCTAAAGGCAAAGAATATAACTTTATAATGATGTACACATGAATACACACCAAATTTTGCACGTTTTATAATAATGTCATGAAAATAGTTAAAATCGTGATTTTTGACCCATAAACCTAATTTTTCTTAAAAACTTGATATTATAGAACTTTTATTAATTCAACATACATTACCGCAAGAAGATATCGGAAAAGTTAGTGCGTGACCTATATAAAATTAGTGTTGACTTTGGAAGATGATGTCGCCGTCTAAAACAAAGATTATAAATATTAGAAATCTTATTAAATTATGCGTTAAGCAAGCCCTAGTTGGATACATTTAGTTTCTGGGTATTGACTCATCACATAAGTAAGACAAAAAAATTTCCGATTTTCACGGAATTTCATACTTTAACCACTGGAAGAATGTAGGAAAATTGATTTTATAATTTCATATTTCGCAAATGTTATCTTCAGTATTTAGGCTTTTATTTGAGCCATCAAACTTTGAAAAATCTTTTCAGGCTTACGAAATATGAATTTTCTTGTGCTGTGGGCAAAACTAACTGTCTCAATGAGTGCTTCGACCGGCGAGACTAAGCCGAAGTGTCTAACGGGCGCTTCCGTGGAAAATGTTTTTTTGACTAAACATATTTTATGTTTGTTTTAGTTTTATTATAGTCACTGAATTAATTGAAATTTACTATTTATTATTAATATCGCGTCTCGCGACGTATTTAAATATATAAGGTGTACAGGCTAACTCTAGTGAAAATCTAGGGAAGTGACTAGGAAATAGAAAACAGATACGTAGGAGTAGGGATATATGTTAACAACGTTACTCACAGCGGCTAACTGCGAAATGCGTTACATCACGTAAAAATATAATATAATATGTTAAGAATACACTGCCAAAGCAAAAACTAGCCTCGTTCGCTTTCAAATCAGTCGATATACTGGTGGTCGTTGAGTAGATAGTAAAAGCAGACCGGGCAGACGCCATGTTATCTTAAGGTTTTTTGGTCACTGAATTCGAACCTTTGTGTCAATTGTCTATAAATTAGTCTTGACAAAAGTGATTGACAATTCAATTCTTTAAATCGCAATAATTCGGAAATTATCCATGATACTGGAAAAAGTTCTGGAAAAACTTGTGTAAAATAAAAAAATGCTTCAAATAAGTTCTATGTAGTTTTACTCTATCTGTAATGATTACGGAGATAATCACCTGTAAATGACGCAGGTCATTAGTACTCCCAAATAGGCTGGGGCGAAAAACCAACATTGTGCGTCCAGGAAACGCCTGGGTGCGAAAAAGTGGCCGAGTCTAATCCGAAACTCAGCGCACTTTGAAATTTTGAAATCGGATAATATCTTCAGTCTGTTCTTTGAGGGTGAAATCTCGAAATTTCACTAAAAAAACTAAAATTTAAGGTTTTGCAAAAATGGGCTTAAAATCGATACCGATGCCTTTCAAGGGTGACTTTACGATGAAAAGTCATCAGAGGGTACTTAGAGGCCGTACCGAGTCGCCAAAGTCACCCCATTCCAATCCTCATGGAGGGGGAAATGGCTCAAAATTGCGTATTTTCGAGTAAAACGCTTAAATACTTGTGCGGTCCCTGGGTCATGTCTGTCTACATTGCCGACGAAGTCCGTTCCAAACTAATAGTTACTTGAGAATCTGCTTCTATCCCAACGGTCTCACAGCAGCGCATTAAGGAATGTCTCACAAATCTTCATTAAAAATACACTACGTTGAAAAATTTATTGAAGAGTAAAACAACTTCTCAAAGTAATAAGGATGAGAAAATCGCCGCCTTCAAAGAGTACTGCTCTGAATTATTTAACATAGCCGCTTGTAAGTGCGTTGACTTGTCTAGGTGCTCCTGTCCCAAGGAAAAGAAGGTTCCAGCCGTAGAGCATGCCTTCTATCTTGACCAAAGAGGTAAAAGACTCATGGGAATCGCCAGCGCAGATGTCTCTGAAACAAAAAGAATACATAAGAGAGCAGAACGTAATGCAAAAAGAGGCAGACTTGAACGAGGAGAGGATGGGGAAAGCGTTCCTGCTGTATCGACCTCCACATCTTCCTCTACGATTGATATGGATATAGATTTAGATTCCTTCTTTGAGGAAGGTGAAGGTGATAATCCTCCTCCTGAAATTAAGGTAAAGGTTGATGCTTCTACCGATGATGACGATTTTCACGACATACCACGCAGACTTGTGCAGAGAAAATCATCGCAGGCCAGACGACTTATCTGAAGCAGCAGTAGTTGCTCAAAGATATGGTATAAGGTATATGGTATGGTATGCGCCACATTGAAGCTCGTCTGTACTCCTCTCTGCCAATCGAGCAGGTATGATCTATGTCTGTGAAATTGGCTACACACTATCAACATTTTTCAAATTTGATGAGAGTTCTGACTTCATTTGCAATAGTTCTACAGTTCCTGATAGGTTTTAGAAATAGTTCTGGCCTTTTAATGCATAAAAATGCGATTTTCGAAATGCGGAGCTAACTTCACGCATCTCCACACTATCGGAAAAACAAATTTTTTTCCAGAGTTCTGGGAAGATTTAGCATAGTTCTAGAATTCTTGGCAGTTTTTAGAAATAGTTCCGGTAAATTACGGGAAATAAAGATACTCAAAATTTCCACAATTTTTTCAGAAAATCTCATATCTAAGAGTTCCAAGAATTCTGTTTAGAGTTCTGAGTTCTTCTAAAATAGTTCTACAAATAATTGCAATTACATTTTATTCTAAAATCAAAATTCAAGAAACTATGGTACTTCAAAGTTTTCAAAAAATTTTGAAAATCTCATATCTAAGTGTTCCAAGAGTTCTGTTTAGAGTTCTGAGTTCTTCTAAAATAGTTCTACAAATAAGTCCAATTACATTTTATTCCAAAATCAAAATTCAAAAAAATGTGGTACTTCAAAGTTTTCAAAAAATTTTGAAAATCTCATATCTAAGAGTTCCAGGAGTTCTGTTTAGAGTTCTGGATTTTACTCAAATAGTTCTACAAATAAGTCCAAATACACTTTGTTCTAAAATCAAAATTCAAAAAACTATAGCACTGCAAAGTTTTCAAATAATAACGATTAGGACATGTATCGACCCATTAGTGATAATAATATTCAAATATTGTTGATGTTCTAAGTTGGCTTTAGGGCCCAGAAAAAATGTAACTCGAAGTTTCGTGTTTTCAAAAGTTTTGCGCGCAGTTCGCTTCGCTCGCAAGTTTGAGCGCGCCAAGGGCGCGCGATTTGAACTTCGCGCTCGGTCTTGTGCTCTTCGCATGCATTTAAGTTTATTTCTTATAATATAATACTGAAGCTCAAACCAATTTTATAATATTAAAGATGATGTAAATTTCTTATTTTCTCAAATTCACTAAATTTATTTTTCAGTTTAAGTGAAACAGGAAATTCAATTTACTTAAGGCTCTGTCGGCCTTACGAAACACATTCTCATCATGACACTCGCGCTTCGCGCTCGATTTTCTGTATACATTTCAGTAACTTTTTAATAAATTACATGATTAAAATAATTTCTTTTCTTCCAAATATCTAAAAAAGGAAAAACAATCGTAGACTTTATTTAAGGAAACAATTTTGCAGAACAACGCTTATTTCGTATCTCACATATTTTGGTGAAAAAAATCGAATTTTTTTAATATTAAAAATAAAAACATAAAATATACGTCCTATCCCGAAATGTCCTAATGAGAATTTGTAGACCTCATTTGGGCAAATAATTTTTCATCTAAACGTTTTTTATGTACCTCATATATTTTGTCTAAAAAATGGAATTCTTGAATTTCAATCGTATTTTTTGGAATTAAAACAAAAAATATATGTTTTTTCAGAAACTGTGTGAAACAAAATTTGTAGATCTTTTTGAAACGAACAACTTTGTATCCTTACGTTTTTTTCGTATTTCACATGTTATTGTTAAAAAATTGAATTTTGGATTTTCAAAAGTTTTTTTTTTAATTAAAAAGAAAAATATGCATCTTATGAAAAAATGTTACAATTCAAATTTGTAGGTCTTTATTAATTTAATAATATTGTATGATAACGTTTTTTCTCATCTCGTATAATTTAAGTGGAAAATGGAATTTTGATATTGACTTTTTTCAAATTTGAATATGCTGAAACATTTCTAATTTTGATTTAATAAAAAAATGTTATCAGGGTAATTTGTAGAGATTTATGAGCACTATCAAAAACCAGTATTGAAATTTTAGATTTTTTCAAAAACACAAAAGTAGTGCTCAATCCCTCAATTTTGATAGGATGTGGCTGGTTAACGAACTTGTCCTTACTTTTTCGGCTCCGATAAAGTGTGCCAAAGCTCAATTCAATCTGATAATTCTATCGAGAGTTATGCCGCACACGACCTACTATAGACAGACAGACGAACAGACAGACAGACAGACATTGTCGTAAAAACCGTTTTTTCTGACCCAGGGGGTCTCAAAACGGAAAGATTTGATGAAAATTTCGAAAGTCATTTTTCACATAAAACCAATACCTTCTCATCCATGATGAGAATGTAAAAATTGCACGTATGAGACTATAGAATTGGTCTGAAATAGCTAATTTTACAGAAAATTAAAAGTGTACAACAAATGTTTCCTTGTAAAAATACAAAGGGGAGAAAATTTAGTAATAGTACATGTGACGGATAAACATTGTGGTAAAGCGATATAAATAAATTGTACGTATGAAGCTATAAATTTGTTCTAAATAACCAAATTTCCAACAAAAATACAAAAAAAAATTTAAAAACAATTTTTACATTCTCATCATGGATGAGAAGGTATTGGTTTTATGTGAAAAATGACTTTCGAAATTTTCATCAAATCTTTACGTTTTGAGACCCCCTAAGTCAGAAAAAACGGTTTTTACGAAAGTGTCTGTCTGTCTATCTGTCTGTCTGTAGTAGGTTGTGTGCGGCATACACTGAGAGAAATCGGCTTTGGTTCCTGTGCACATAGCACATAAGTTTTTTGTACAGTAGTTGCCTTGACCAAAAAAGTTGAGAGAAGCTACTACTTTTATAGTTATCATGACAGTAATTTGGACTTTTTTGTGTATTCGGTTGTTGTGACCAAAGTTGATGATTAGAATGAGCTTTATACGTACCCCAACGGTTAGTACACGTACATTTTCTTTATGTGTACTGCCAAGCTCCTTTGGTTACTACAACCGCAGCGTTCGCTGTTGCGCTAGACAAATCAAGTATAACTTTTATTGAAAGATATGCAGCCTAAGTTGAATCCTGCCAATTCTCGTTCTCGATTCCTGGACTATATTTCACCGTGCCAAGCATTATCAGGTAAATAATTCTATTATAAATATAGTTTGACAATTCTTTCTAAATGATAAACGATTTTGTTCGGGGACAATGCAATGCGTTCCAATTTTGCTGTCTCGTCGTATTTTGTCAAAACTATAGTCAGTCAAAAAAAGTTTATGATGATGAAAAAAGTGACAATTTTTTAACTTAATCGACGAAAGTTATCATAAATATCATTATACCGGATTATTTTTCTTAGATCTTTTCGGTGAAACTTTATTTTTTCTCATCAAATTGAATTTGTATTTTGATAACTAAGAGAACCATACCTATAACCTTAAAAATAATTTTGGCTGGGTATTTACTGTCCGTAGACTTAGTCATTTTAACTAAACTCTATGCGCGGCTTTACGATGGACTTTGCTTCCTATAACCGCAGCGCTATGGTATTTCAAGTACCAGAATCGTGGTCTCAGTAACGTTCCTTGCAGTTGGAGTAAACACTTTTCCAATGTATGACAGCCACTACCATGATTGTCATGAGAACTTTAACATTTTTGTAAAGACGATTTTAACAAAAAAACTTTGGTCAGTGAAACCTAAAATTTCTCTCTGTGTAACTCTCGATAGAATTATCAGATTGAATTGAGCTTTGGCACACTTTATCGGAGCCGAAAAAGTAAGGACAAGTTCGTTAACCAGCCACATCCTATCAAAATTGAGGGATTGAGCACTACTTTTGTGTTTTTGAAAAAATCTAAAATTTCAATACTGGTTTTTGATAGTGCTCATAAATCTCTACAAATTACCCTGATAACATTTTTTTATTAAATCAAAATTAGAAATGTTTCAGCATATTCAAATTTGAAAAAAGTCAATATCAAAATTCCATTTTCCACTTAAATTATACGAGATGAGAAAAAACGTTATCATACAATATTATTAAATTAATAAAGATCTACAAATTCGAATTGTAACATTTTTTCATAAGATGCATATTTTTCTTTTTAATTAAAAAAAAAACTTTTGAAAATCCAAAATTCAATTTTTTAACAATAACATGTGAAATACGAAAAAAACGTAAGGATACAAAGCTGTTCGTTTCAAAAAGATCTACAAATTTTGTTTCACACAGTTTCTGAAAAAACATATATTTTTTGTTTTAATTCCAAAAAATACGATTGAAATTCAAGAATTCCATTTTTTAGACAAAATATATGAGATACAAAAAAACGTTTAGATGGAAAATTGTTTGCCTAAATAAGGTCTACAAATTCTCATTAGGACATTTCGGGATAGGACGTATATTTTATGTTTTTATTTTTAATATTAAAAAAATTCGATTTTTTTCACCAAAATATGTGAGATACGAAATAAGCGTTGTTCTGCAAAATCGTTTCCTTAAATACAGTCTATGATTGTTATTTCTTTTTGAGAGATTAGGAGGAAAATAAATTATTTCAACCATGTAATTTATTAAAAAGTTACTGAAATGTATACAGAAAATCGAGCGCGAAACGCGAGCGTCATGATGAGAATGTGTTCCTTAGGGCTGATAGAGCCTTAAGTAAATTGAATTTCCTGTTTCACTTAAATTAAAAAAGAAATTGAGTGACTTTGAGAAAATGTGTAATTCACATCATCTGTAATATTATTATAAAATTGGTTTGAGCTTCAGTATCAAATTGTAAGAAATAAACTTAAATGTATGCGAAGAGCACAAGACAGGAATCCAGAACTCTAAACAGAACTCTTGGAACTCTTAGATATGAGATTTTCAAAATTTTTTGAAAACTTTGAAGTACCACATTTTTTTGAATTTTGATTTTAGAATAAAATGTAATTGGACTAATTTGTAGAACTATTTGACAGGAATCCAGAACTCTAAACAGAACTCTTGGAACTCTTAGATATGAGATTTTCAAAATTTTTTGAAAACTTTGAAGTACCATATTTTTTTGAATTTTGATTTTGGAATAAAATGTAATTGGACTTATTTGTAGAACTGTTTGAGAGGAATCCAGAACTCTGAACAGAACTCTTGGAACTCTTAGATATGAGATTTTCAAAATTTTTTGAAAACTTTGAAGTACCATATTTTTTTGAATTTTGATTTTGGAATAAAATGTAATTGGACTTATTTGTAGAACTGTTTGAGAGGAATCCAGAACTCTAAACAGAACTCTTGGAACTCTTAGATATGAGATTTTCAAAATTTTTTGAAAACTTTGAAGTACCACATTTTTTTGAATTTTGATTTTAGAATAAAATGTAATTGGACTAATTTGTAGAACTATTTGACAGGAATCCAGAACTCTAAACAGAACTCTTGGAACTCTTAGATATGAGATTTTCAAAATTTTTTGAAAACTTTGAAGTACCATAGTTTCTTGAATTTTTATTTTAGAATAAAATGTAATTGAACTTATTTGTAGAACTATTTGAGAGGAATCCAGAACTCTGAACAGAACTCTTGGAACTCTTAGATATGAGATTGTCAAAATTTTTTGAAAACTTTGAAGTACCATAGTTTCTTGAATTTTAATTTAAGAATAAAATGTAATTGGACTTATTTGTAGAACTATTTGACAGGAATCCAGAACTCTAAACAGAACTCTTGGAACTCTTAGATATGAGATTTTCAAAATTTTTTGAAAACTTTGAAGTACCACATTTTTTTGAATTTTGATTTTAGAATAAAATGTAATTGGACTTATTTGTAGAACTGTTTGAGAGGAATCCAGAACTCTGAACAGAACTCTTGGAACTCTTAGATATGAGATTTTCAAAATTTTTTGAAAACTTTGAAGTACCACATTTTTTTGACTTTTGATTTTAGAATAAAATGTAATTGGACTTATTTGTAGAACTATTTGACAGGAATCCAGAACTCTAAACAGAACTCTTGGAACTCTTAGATATGAGATTTTCAAAATTTTTTGAAAACTTTGAAGTACCATATTTTTTTGAATTTTGATTTTGGAATAAAATGTAATTGGACTTATTTGTAGAACTGTTTGAGAGGAATCCAGAACTCTAAACAGAACTCTTGGAACTCTTAGATATGAGATTTTCAAAATTTTTTGAAAACTTTGAAGTACCACATTTTTTTGAATTTTGATTTTAGAATAAAATGTAATTGGACTAATTTGTAGAACTATTTGACAGGAATCCAGAACTCTAAACAGAACTCTTGGAACTCTGAGATATGAGATTGTCAAAATTTTTTGAAAACTTTGAAGTACCATAGTTTCTTGAATTTTAATTTAAGAATAAAATGTAATTGGACTTATTTGTAGAACTATTTGAGGGGAATCCAGAACTCTGAACAGAACTCTTGGAACTCTTAGATATGAGATCTTCAAAATTTTTTGAAAACTTTGAAGTACCATAGTTTCTTGAATTTTGATTTTAGAATAAAATGTAATTGCAGTTATTTGTAGAAATATTTGAGAGGAATCCAGAACTCTAAACAGAACTCTTGGAACTCTTAGAAATGAGATTTTCTGAAAAAATTGTGGAAATTTTGAGTATCTATATTTCCCGTA
Source organism: Diplolepis rosae (assembly GCA_030998225.1). NCBI lineage: Eukaryota > Metazoa > Arthropoda > Insecta > Hymenoptera > Diplolepididae > Diplolepis > Diplolepis rosae. The sequence continues at coordinate 106,737 of JAPYXD010000210.1, read as the reverse complement.
ATTTACCAGAACTATTTCTAAAAATTGCCAGGAACTCTAGAACTGTGCTAAATCTTCCCAGAACTCTGGAAAAAAATTTGTTTTTCCGATAGGTGTGGAGATGCGTGAAGTTAGCTCCGCATTTCGAAAATCGCATTTTTATGCATTAAAAGGCCAGAACTATTTCTAAAACCTATCAGGAACTATAGAACTATTGCAAATGAAGTCAGAACTCTCATCAAATTTGAAAAATGTTGATAATGTGGAGCCAACTTCACAGACATGTATGATCTGCCCGGATATTTCTCAAAAAGTACCTGAGTGTCTAGTCATAGATAAAAGTAAGATAAGGCGCGAGAAAATTATAACAGGCTCCAAGTTGAAGAAGGAATCACGCCATGAGGATTCTATTCGTGGCTTACACTTTGATAGTCGGAAAGACGAAACATTGACAGCCACCGGATTTATTAAGGAGGAACTTACTAAGGAAATTTGGTGGCCGAACCAGGTTATGAATACGTAGGCCATGTCGTCACACCATCGAGTCATGCCCAAGATGAGTGTGATTCTATTTATAATTACGTAACAACAGAACTGAATGGAGCAACGTAAAGTTGACACAACCAAAACATCGAATCATGATGTCTCTTATATCATAATTAAGGGCTCATTTAGGGCTAATTTAATGCCCCAATGCCGAATTTTCGGCTCTTCATTTTTTTAAAAATATGCATGGTTCTGCCAGCTTTACTTCAAGCCAGCAGCACCACTCCAGAAATAAGTTTAAAAATGTATATATCAAATTCCCCCTGTCGCAGGAATTTTCCGCTCATTTCCGGCTCCAGGTATCCCATTGAACCATTGTCCTACCTTCATAAATAAAAAAGGGCCACAAAGGGCGAAGGGACAAAATATTAAATTTTGCTTTTTCATCATTAAATCAATACAGGCCAATTTAGGGCTCACTTCCTATCCAACTATAAATTTTAGTACATTGCCCTTTTTATAAAATATGCAGAGGTGCTGCCAACTTTACATCAAGTTGGCAGCGCCACCCACGTACACACCGAAAAATTGCTTTTTCCAAAATCTACTCCTGCAGGAATTTTCGGCTCATTTTCTGCTCAAGATAACCCTTTGAACCATTGTCCTACCTTCAAAATTAAAAAAGGGCAGCTAAGGGCAGAGGGCCATAACATTAATTTTTTATTATTCTTCTTCACATCAATCTAAGTAGTTGCATTTCTTGTTCATATTCTGGCTAAATATAAATTTCTACCAGAGCCCTTTTTAAAAAACACGCAGGAGGTTGTCTAACTCTGAATAATATCAGCAGGACCATCCAGAAACATTTCTCGAAAATTGCTTTTTCCAAAATCTACTCCTGCAGGAATTTTCGGCTCATTTTCGGCTCAAGATAACCCTTTGAACCATTGTCCTACCTTCAAAATTAAAAAAGGGCAGCTAAGGGCAGAGGGCCATAACATTAATTTTTTATTTTTCTTCTTCACATCAATCTAAGTAGTTGCATTTCTTGTTCATATTCTGGCTAAATATAAATTTCTACCAGAGCCCTTTTTAAAAAACACGCAGGAGGTTGTCTCAGTGATCCCAGAATGCGTAGGATTTTTGCTCCCACCATGCATCCCACCAGCTCATTGCGTCTTCCTCATTCAACCAACTTCGTGCAGTAGAGCGAGGAAGAAACCATGAGCTGGTGGGATCCATGGTGGGAGCAAAAATCTTACGCATTCTGGGATCACTGGAGTTGTCTAACTCTAAATATAATATAATATAAATAATTATATATATATATATATATATATAACTATAACATATGTATAGAAAGATTTCCATAAGGTTGCAATTTGAGATATTTCATTCAGTGCTATTTCATGGATATAAATCAATAAAATTTTTATATCACCAAATTTTTTAAAAATACACAGGAGAGGGCCTGTTATCACTGACAAAACTGAAAGAAATTATTGAATATTTTCTTTTACTATTCAACCAAAAGCTGTCTTATAGTGTATTTTAAATTATTTTCTTCAATTTTTATGAATATATCAAACTAAATTTTATTTTATACTGCTATCTCATACTGGTTCTTGACTTTCTTTCGGATCATAAATTGAATTATGTTTAATATATGTGAAAAATGAATATTGAAATATTAAGTACGGAATAGGCGAAGTTTTTGCATGCGAAGTCTTTTTCGTGAGATTGTTATATCCATGGAACGATGAGGATGTAAAGTATTTGTTTCTGGTCTTCTGTAAGTACAATTTTCTTTGCGAAAGAGGATTGTTTAAACAAAACCTCAGTAAAAGAATTAGTTATTTTTCCTGTGTATATTTTAAACTTACAATGAGTTGTAGGTGTAATATACATAATTCATTATTTCTTTACGACTAAAATCACCCACACAACGAAAAAGAACATATGCTTAGAAAACTGAATTTGTTGAAATTGAGTTTAAACCAAGAAGAAATTCGAGCTTCTAATGTATCTATCTTCCAATATAGGAATTCTGGAAACCGACGTAATTCAGTTGGTTTTAAAATTATATCTAACTGAAATAATAATTGAATTTCCAACATTCGATTCAATAGAAAATTTGAGAATTATTTCAATTGGATATAATTACAAAACCAACTGAATTATTTGAGTTTCGAGAAATTCTACATTCGATGAGAGGTTAGAAGCTGTAATTTCTTCTTGATTTAAACTCAATTCAACAAAGTCAATGTTCTAAGCGTGGCCAAGAAAGTACCAATTTGCATTGAAAATTTAATCTGACAAACTGCACAACTCTAATGTACACCAAATATTGTTAGATTTTTGTTTTTTATAAATTTGGAGAAAATAATGTTTTGGTCCCAACCGTTGAAAATAATATGGTTTTTTCAACTATCTGATTTTCTTATTTAAAACACAACTATATTCATAAATGAAATACAGAGACGAATAATTTCGTATTTGTGATTTCAAATAATTTCTATAATTCTTCAATAAATTATATAGTTACAGAAATTTACACTACCGGTCAAAATTGTGGGACCACCTACAAAAATTGTATTAAAAACATGCTCGTCTTTGAAAGCAGCTATCTCCGTGAAAAATCAAGTTAGAAATATTTTCAAAAATGCGTTTGAAAGATTATAAAATTTTGCCTCGAATGAGCTCTATTTGAAGTATTTTCATTGAATAGAAGCCGAGATAGCGTGTGAGAAAGGCCGACGTAATTTCCGATTTTGACAAATTTTCACTTTTAAACTTCAGCTGTCTGCATACTTAAGGGAAGTGATAGGAAAAATTTGAAACTTTGCTAAAATAACGCCTAAAGCCTGAGCTATAAATTGAGCCCAAAAATATTTGAAAAATTTCATTAGTTTCGGAGATATTACATTATTTGTTGAGCGATGCTCGAAAGATTTTTAAAGCAGCGTTTCAGCCGGTTTTTGAGAATATTTCTAACTTGATTTTTCACAGGTCTATTATGGCTTAGAATTTTGGGCTTTTTTTGGGCAGCGATAAAAATTTTTGGGCTCCTTTACTTTTTACAGAAAATCAAATTTCCTGTGGAGGTGCTAGCTTACATAAAGCTAGCACCACTACTAAACAAAAATTTGAATAAATTAAAAATAAACTGCACCAGAATTTTGGGCTTTTTTTGGGCTCTTCGAAAATACCCATATCGATTTTTGGCCTCCAACCCTTAACACCGAAATGCACCCCTACATGGCCATGTAGAAACGACTTTGACTAAAATTCATCTTTTTGCAAATTTTATGGTCTACGAAGACTCTATGATTTTTGGGCTCTTCAAATATGTCCATATCGATTTTTGGGCTCCAAAATGTAGGGGTGCATTTCGGTGTTAAGGGTTGGAGCCCAAAAATCGATATGGGTATTTTCGAAGAGCCCAAAAATCATAGAATTTCCTATGTGGAGGTGCCACCTTAACGGATCTATTTTTCACGGAGATAGTCGCTTTCAAAGACGAGCATGTTTTTAATACAATGTTTGTAGGTGGTCCCACAATTTTGACCGGTAGTGTATCTTTTTTCAATTACCTCAAAAAGGGAAAAAATTCGTAGACTTTATTTAAGCAAACGATTTTGCAATTTAACGCTTTTTCTGTATCTCACATATTTTGAATTGATCACATTGATTTTGATTTGATTTTTTTTTTTTTTTGGTAAACAATTTTTAATCATAACTTTGTTTTCGAATCTCGTATACACTGAGAAAACTGGAGTGTAAACCTAAACATTTGGAGGGTGAAGCAGACTATATTTGAGGTTAAACTATAGGACAGCCTTCTAGATAGTGTAACTTATTACCTGTGAATTGTGAAAATAAGATGGTCAACTTGAATACTTTAGAGGGAAAAGTTGATCATCGCAGAGAGAAAAATAGATTATCGAAGAGTGAAAAATATACTAAAATCTACCTCTATGGCTAAATAACCCTCGTGACACTTTAACATGTAAAGGACGCGAAACCGGCAATGAGGTTAGAGTCCACGCTGGTGATATTGGAGGAAAAATAGGCGAACCCACGTGACTTTACAATTTTGGCGCGTATTTCGCCAATCGACACTCTTTATAGTGATTCTGACACTCTGGTAACAGTTAAGCAGAATATCAAATGAGTGTCTCCCTGACCAAAAAGAAAAAATTTCGGAAAGAGTGTTGTACTATCTAGAAGTTCAGACTGACTATCTACATTTTGACACTCAAAGTTTGACACTCCAGTTTTCTCAGTGTAATTTAGCTGGGAAATGAAATTTTAATAGTGATTTTTTTCAAGTTTTTACACACCGAAACTTTTCTAATTTTTTTTAATCCAAAAATGTTATTAGTATAATTAGTAAAGATTTATGAGCACTATCAAAAACCATTATTTGAATTTGAGATTGTTACGAAAAGTTTCTATCGAAAACAAAAAATCCTCTTATTTTCATAATTTTGGTCGGATGTGGCTGATTAACGAACTTTTCCTTATTTTTTTGGCTCTGATAGAGTATAAACAAAGCGCAATTCAATCTAATAATTCTATCGAGTGTTATGCCGAACACGATATATACTTACAGTTCTGAACGTTCATTGGACGATGACAACAAATTTTTTTTCAATACAAAATTAAATATTACACGGAGAAAAATGGATGTTCAACTATGGGATAGACATCTAATATGTTTAATTGTATTATCTAGATGTTGAACTGTAATATCCAAGATATTAATCTCTGCATATTTTAACATCTTAGATATTACTCCTGAATATCTAGATATTACAACTAAACATATAAGATGGCTGTCCCATAGTTAAACATCTAGATGTTAATTCTAAACATCCATTTTTCTCTGTGTATGTTTATATTTGGGACCCTTTAAATATACAATCGCTCATAAACAAACCACTATTTTTTAATTTTCTTGGGCAAAAACAAATTATTCAGTTTTCAAAGAAAATATTTTCCATCGTTCAATGAACGTTCAGAACTATAAGTACATGAACACGATCTACTACTAAAGAGACAGATAGACAGCTTTTTTTTAATTTTGAAGGTAGGACAATGGTTTAAAGGGTTATCTTGAGCCGAAAATGAGCCGAAAATTCCTGCAGGAGTAGATTTTGGAAAAAGCAATTTTCGAGAAATGTTTCTGGATGGTCCTGCTGATATTATTCAGAGTTAGACAACCTCCTGCGTGTTTTTTAAAAAGGGCTCTGGTAGAAATTTATATTTAGCCAGAATATGAACAAGAAATGCAACTACTTAGATTGATGTGAAGAAGAATAATAAAAAATTAATGTTATGGGCCTCTGCCCTTAGCTGCCCTTTTTTAATTTTGAAGGTAGGACAATGGTTCAAAGGGTTATCTTGAGCCGAAAATGAGCCGAAAATTCCTGCAGGAGTAGATTTTGGAAAAAGCAATTTTCGAGAAATGTTTCTGGATGGTCCTGCTGATATTATTCAGAGTTAGACAACCTCCTGCGTGTTTTTTAAAAAGGGCTCTGGTAGAAATTTATATTTAGCCAGAATATGAACAAGAAATGCAACTACTTAGATTGATGTGAAGAAGAATAATAAAAAATTAATGTTATGGCCCTCTGCCCTTAGCTGCCCTTTTTTAATTTTGAAGGTAGGACAATGGTTCAAAGGGTTATCTTGAGCCGAAAATGAGCCGAAAATTCCTGCAGGAGTAGATTTTGGAAAAAGCAATTTTTCGGTGTGTACGTGGGTGGCGCTGCCAACTTGATGTAAAGTTGGCAGCACCTCTGCATATTTTATAAAAAGGGCAAAGTACTAAAATTTATAGTTGGATAGGAAGTGAGCCCTAAATTGGCCTGTATTGATTTCATGATGAAAAAGCAAAATTAAATATTTTGTCCCTTCGCCCTTTGTGGCCCTTTTTTATTTATGAAGGTAGGACAATTGTTCAATGGGATACCTGGAGCCGGAAATGAGCCGAAAATTCCTGCGACAGGGAGAATTTGAAACAAACATTTTTAGACTGATTTCTGGAGTGGTGCTGCTGGCTTGAAGTAAAGCTGGCAGAACCATGCATATTTTAAAAAAAATGAAGAGCCGAAAATTCGGCAATGGGGCATTAAATTAGCCCTAAATGAGCCCTTAATTATGAAATAAGAGACATCATGATTCGATGTTTTGGTTCTGTCAACTTTACGTAGCTACTGAATTGAGGCTTCGATGCAGTGGCAGTCATGGGCTGTGACGGTACAAATACGAATACGGGCTGGAAGGGAGGAATTATTCGTCTACTAGAGGAACGACTTGACCGTCCCTTGCAATGGGTTGTCCGTCTATTACATTTCAATGAGCTAGCGTTCAGAAGTCTTTTTGTATTTATTGACGGACCTACCACGGGTCCGAACAAATACTCAGGGCCAATATGGGGACAACTTCCAACTTGTGAGACCCTCGATGTTGTAAAGTTTAAACAAGTTGAGTGTGACTTACCTGAGATTGAGCCCACTGATCTCAGCTTAGATCAAAGGTATCTTTATGAGATATCAGATGCCATACGGTTCTGAGCGTGCTCTCCTGAGCTGGCCTCCCGGAAGATAGGCCCCATCAACATGGCCCGCTGGCTAACAACTGCAAATAAAATTCTTAGATTATACATATCAACAAAAATACTTACTCACAGTATACGTACCTCAGTGGTTCCACATCAGACGGGATAAGTCTATCGCTGATGTGAGTCGGCACCTCTTCCAAGCACCTCACTAGCACCCAGCGACCGGGGGGGGGGGGGGGGGGTCCAGCTTCAGTGTACTGGTTTCACAGACGCTCGTGTGCTCGTAGACAGACATGACCCAGGGACCGCACAAGTATTTAAGCGTTTTACTCGAAAATACGCAATTTTGAGCCATTTCCCCCTCCATGAGGATTGGCATGGGGTGACTTTGGCGACTCGGTACGGACCTCTAAGTACCCTCTGATAACTTTTCATCGTAAAGTCACCCTTGGAAGGCATCGGTATCGATTTTAAGCCCATTTTTGCGAAACCTTAAATTTTAGTGTTTTTTAGTGAAATTTCGAGATTTCACCCTCAAAGAACAGACTGAAGATATTATCCGATTTCAAAATTTCAAAGTGCGCTGAGTTTCGGATTGGACTCGGCCACTTTTCCGCACCCAGGCGTTTCCTGGACGCACAATGTTGGTTTTTCGCCCCAGCCTACTCCCAAAGAAGAGCCCGTTTGACACTTCGGCGTACTCATCGAAACAAAATTCCGTTAAAATCGGAAATTTTTTTTGTCTTTCTCACGTAATGTGTCAATACCTAGAACACTAAATATATTCAACTAGGGCTTGCATAAAGCACAATAAGATTTCCAATGGACATTTTATAAATTTCTATCTTTATTCTGGACAGCAATATGACCTTTCAAAGACAACAATAATTTTTTATAGGTCGCGAGCTAACTTGTCTGAATCGAGTATCTTACTTCAAATATATGGAATATTTTCTGGACGTGCGCTTATACATTTATATTGGCGCCTAGTTTGTAGCCTCCAATGATAATTAATAGGAAAGAACGTTATAAAATAAACTGCAAAATGAGAATTCTTAAACTGTGTAGAATTACACTTAACAAAGACCTAGAGAACCACCTAAGATTAAAACCTCATTGATCATATTGAGTTTAACAAAGAAAAAACTAAGTGTTATGTCTGCTCAGAAATTGGTATTATATTATACAGGGTGAAGCACATAAAGTGTTACAGATCGATAGCACTCATACTATTAATCATATCCAAAAATGTTTCAGACAAAAGTTTCAGTGTTCGAGAAGGCCATCATACTCAACCACCCTATTTTTTTCTCGGTGGAGGCGCTGTAGCTAGGTCAAGGTCAATGTCACTTTTTAAAATGGAACCACGTATTTTTTCGATGATATTATTACCGATTTTAAGACTAATTCAGCGACCTACAACACAAGGTCATTATAGTCACGCAAAGTATGTCAATAGTCGAAAAATCATTTTTATTTCTTTTCATTTCTTACGATACCCATGATAATACACATCGATAGGGTATTGTTGACATCGGCAGAAAGTGAGCATTTTCTGTTGACATAGCAGTTAGTGTCGCATTAACTTCTAATGTGAGTACATCGGAACGCGAAAATGAATGATTTTCAAGAATATTTTGATATGTTGATGGTGCCGAGGGAATGTCGTAAATATAACAGAAACGCCAAACATTTTTATGCGGCTCGTTATCCGGACCGTTTCTGTCGCTTCGGTACAGTAAAACAGACACGAGTCAAACGTCGACCAATTGTTAATGAAAATAATGCGGCTGCTATCTTAGCTTTTGCTGCACTAAATCCACACGCGAGCAGCAGGCAAGTGGTAAAAAGGAGTGGAATTAGTCAGCGATCTGCATTAAGAATCTTACATCAACGCAAGTTCCAACCCTATCGTATGTCATTACATCAGGATTTGTACGGCAATGATTTTCTAAATCGCGTCAATTTCTGTGACAAGATTCGTAGAAAAATGCGCACAGATGTCTCATTTTTGAGTCATGTGCTTTTTTCTTATAAAGCTAACTTCGCAAATACGGGAAATGCGAATAGGCATAATATGCAAAACGTACTGCCTCAGTTAATGGAATACGTGCCCTTGCATGTTTGTATGAACATGTGGATGCAACACGACGGCGCATTACCCCATTATGCTCTGTGTTCAAGACAAGCGATGAATGGGATTTTTGACGAAAATTGGATAATACGAGGCGGCCGTGTAGTTTTGCCACCTCGCTCGGCAGATCTAAGATCACCAGATTACTTTTTATGGGGTTCTGACGAAGAACGCATAATGGCGGTAGCACTTAACACGCCTGACGACATGACATGAAAGAAAGAATACGCCTAGCATGTACCGAAATTACACCACAAATGTTGGCTGAAGTTAGACGGTCTTTTCATCACAGAATTAACAAGTGCTTAAAAGTCGAGGGTCATCAATTCGAGCATCTTCTGTAGGTAGACCCAAACCAAGGTTAGTGGATCCTTTGGAAGTCATTATTCCGATATGTTTCGATTTTTCGACTATTTTCATACGTTGCCTGACTAGAATGACCTTGTGTTGTATGTCACTGAATTCGTCTTAAAATCGGTAATAATGTTACCAAAAGAAAATACATGGTTCCATTTAAAAAAGTGGAGTTGACCTTGACATAGCTTCAGCGCTTCCACCGACAAAAAAATAGTGTGGTCGAGTATGACGGCCTTCTCGAGCACTGAAACTTTTGTCTGAAACATTTTTGGATATGATCAATAGTTTGAGTGCTATCACTCTGTAACACTTTATGTGCCTCACCCTGTATATATCAATTCAAATGAATCAAAGGTCAGAATGATTTGGATTCAAAATTCGTTTTACATCAGTCCGATCTCGGATTCATTCGGATCAAGAACATATTTTGATTTTATTCCAATTGAGGATTTCGTCAAAGCAAGATCCTGGATGATTTGCGAGTTGTAGATGCTTCGTTACACGAGAAGAAAAGTCCTTTGACGTTGAGAGTACTAGTTCTAGATTAGCGGATACACGTTTTATCCATTTGTATACAAGGGCAACCTTTTAGTGTGGATTTCCGAAATGGCACTCCTCAAATCCAGACAATCCGTCATTGGGAACTGGTCTGCTTTTATTTTTATATGCCTAGGAAATTGCCCTTTCCCCCTCCCACGGCCCCTTTTTCTTTTTTATCTATGTATTTTTGATTTTCAGAGGTGAGCTTGCAATCCTAGTAGATACTAGGTTCCATCTGTCATGGAGCAGTAGGATAACAGGATGCAGGTACCATAATTGTGTTGTGCATATAATTTTATTTTACTATTTCGCTCAATAGACTTTTATTTTATATATTTGTACATATCTATATTTTATATATTTATATTATAATATTTATATTATTATTTATATATCTCCCCTCTTTTTTTATTGCTGTCCATGATGTACATATGTAGCTTAGTTATAATAAAATTTCGTTATAACTGTGCATGTTAAACTTAATTTGTACCTTATTGTGTGCGTTTAAAAGGTGTATGCTCACAGTTTTTCTATTGTTGAGGAAAAAATAATAACAACAATTTGATTGTTTAAACAATTTTTTGATGACGTTCCTTAAAAAGAATTGGATTGAAAAAAATACTGATATTTTCGCTATGTTTTTACCTACAAAACGCATATTTAAAAAAAGGGGAGACTTATTTAGAACATAAGATAAAAAAAAAATTTTATCAATCTCACTCATCATCGAGACGATTTTGGTTTCGCTGCAGAATGGCATTTTTTTCCAACTTCCCATGGGAAAGGCGCGTGCGATGGATTGGGTGGGACTTTAAGAAGGCTGGCTGCTAGAGCCAGTCTTTAAAGAGTGAAAAACCCTATTGAAACGCCAAAAGAATTGTTCGAATGGGCAACAGAATCACTCCCCAAGGTATCTTTGAAATTTGTTAAAAATGAAGAGTATAATGAGGCAGAGAAAAAATTAGAGGTAAGATTTCAAATGGCTGTAACAGTAAAAGGAACATTAGGCTATCATTGCATTCTTCCGATCACCAAAAAAAAATTTAAAGCCAAGCACTTTTCTTTGCAAGATCATGCGATTCTAGTCGCAGTTGTGAAATGATAACTCTGTATACAATTGTTATTAGATATAACGAATATTTTATATTTAACAAGTATAATTTTACACTATTTCCGCAAACTACTGCGATTTGAAAATACTACACACTCACAAGTTTAATTTATATTTACAAATTCATCATTGTCTATCATGAAAATATAACCAAGAGTTTAGATTTTACCTGAGTGTGAAGCAAAAGATGTCCTTTTAACCTAAAAAAGGGCAGTCATTAGTTTTCTTGTAAAATGGGATGTTTTGACTTACAATTTCTGGGCAGCGAGTTTCTATCTTTTCCCCTTTTTTTTCAACAAGAAGCTCTGATTTTTTTCCTTGGTTTTAAGTCAAAAGTTTGTGATGGAAAAATACAACTTCTAGTTTACGAATGATTTTGGATTTGACGCTTAGAATTAATTAGTTATGATTCAAAATATTTAGGTTCACTAATTTAGAAACTTGATCTTCCAAAACTGGCTATTATGATGGCCCATTATGATTCCAAAACTTCTTTGAACTTCAAGATTAAAAAAAAAAGGTTCTAAAGTTAAAAGGTTTATAGTCTTGCGGTTTGACAGTTTGGTTCAAATACTGATGAAAAGATTCGATCATAAAATGGATTTAAATAAATGTATTCAATTTGTATTGCATGTTGAACATTATAGAATGAGAAGGATAAAAGGGGACTGCCGAAATCATGTTTTATTTTTGGAACCATCCTTGACTCAATTATACCTGTATTCACAAACAAGAAAGGCTTAGAAAGTTTCTATTTTGTCAATATTTTAGGTATATCAATTTTTCTGCTGGTGTATATTGAGTTTTATATACTATTGTATATGCAACAAATTTAGTAGAAGTCAAAATTTTAGATGAAGAATAGAATAAATGTTCTGAATATGTAATTAAATCTCTCTCAGCCCTGTTGAATTTTTTTTTTTGTTATTAACAAGAGAGTATGGTGATATTGATGATTGGATTGATTAAAAATTTTACTTTGCAATTTTTGTGATTTACGAGTCATCAATGAAATCAGAGGATATTCACTTTCACTGACACTACGAGTGTCTAAATCTTCGTGACTTCGTATGAAATTTAATACAAAAATATGTAACATTTTATATTTTAATTATAGCCTCCTTTTCTTGGATTTTACAGTTTTGCACTTGGTACAATAATTTTTGTCAATTTTTATCACGCATTTTTATATTATTATTGAAATTTTTGTATACTAGTCTTCGATTTAAATTATGCATATTTATTTTGGAATATATTTATAAGAAAAATTACAATTTGTGACGAGCTTAATAATTATTAAATTGTTATTTATGTGAATAAATTATTATTTAATCTACTCACTTCAAAAATTACTATCGTTTTTCAATCTATTTAGTGTTGAAAACTTATTTTGTACCCTCTGAAACGAAAATAACTTACTTATTTTGCATACCCCCTTATTCCCGCACTACTTTTCACGCCATCTTACTTTTTTCGCATACTTCCAAGTCATCCACCACCCATGCCAGCGAAACGTCACTCTTGACAACGTTACATCTTGTCTTCCATTTCTTTTGTTTACCCTCACTGATCGCTACACATCTTTCCAGGCATTTTTCATTTGGTTGAAATTCATTTATTTCTATTTGAGCCAAATTTGGAAGAAGGGAAAAAATAACGCAAAGCCAATTTAAACAGTCCACGAAAAGAATAAATAGATTAAATTTTGAATTCTACATAACCAATTTTATAAATTTTCTTCCGCATTCGCCAAGTGTTAAGTATCAGTGTTGGAAATATGACACCAAGGTGAACTCTCGCTAGTGCCAATGACCGCTCGACTTGCGTGTGAATGAAGGTGACGAAAAACATAACAAAATGTTCGCAAAAATAAAAATAAAATAATAATAATTAAAGAAACTGGGTTCATATATTTTTTTAAGTGCCTCCGGCGCGTAAACTCGTTTTCACGCAACAGTTGAGAGTAGCGTAATGTTGTATATTACGATACAGAGGAATGTAATGCAAAAGTTGATCTGCGCATGTACCTATTACGATACAGCGGAGCGTAATCTTCTTCTTCTTCTTCTTCGTACAGCGTTGGCAGCGTACTGACAAAGCCTTGTACATTTGAACTGCGCATGCGTCTATTACAATACAACACTACTACACAAGATCGAGAAAATCAAAATGGCCGGAAGTATTCGCGAAATGTCAAGTGAGATGGGCGACAATCACGGCAATTTCGACCTTTTCAGATTGTATTCGAGTATACGCAGAAAAACTCGTAAATGCGCCGAAGTCACATAAAATAGAATATGCGCCAATGCACACAATTCGGGTGATTGCGAGACTCGATTAAAATGCTCGCAGGACTGATCGCTCCTCGGCTTCGTCTCGGCTTTGTTTCAGCTTCATCTCACCTACGCCTCGATTACGCCTTGGCTTCGATCTCCTGCGAGCATTGTCGCTCGTCGCGTAATAACCCTCATTATGCGCCTAGGCACCTAATATACTATTAGAAGATGTTTGGAATTGTAGATTAAAATGGGTCACCGTGTATATCAAGAATACATAAGAATATTAAGATCTGAAAAGAACTGTAAAATGCCAAAGCTGATTAAATTAAAAAATTTCGGAACAATTGTAGTTTCCAAATTGAAGTAAATATTGCGACTTAATATAAATATTAACTAAATTTGTTTATTATTTTGTGGGGTCGTTGATCTTCTACTCTCGGACTGAGAATGTATTCTACACGTGCCTACGTTTACCACTTCGAATTTTGAAAAAGGGGAAAGATGCTTTTAAATAAGTTGAAATCTAATAGGCCAAGAATTTCTATATTAAATAAAATTTTTTTTGCAAGAAAGATGAAATAAATCAACTGAGGTGAACATTTTTGTTGGAGAATTTAATGGACATAAAAACGAGTGAAACGATACAATAATAAGATTTCTGTACGTTACCGCATCCTGGTATCTTAAATCTTCGTAAAATTATCCTACCGGCTGAAACATTTCGCTATTTCGCGGTATTTTCATGTTTAATTTAAAATTTTTTATAGAAGTTTCATTACCTAATTTGGCTAAAATTTCGCTCAATAATAGTATATTACGTGCCTAGGCGCACAATGAGGGTTATTGCGTGACGAGCGACAATGCTCGCAGGAGATCGAAGCCGAGACAAAGCCGAGACGAAGCCGAGGCGCGATCAGTCCTGTTTGTTATTAACAGGGTTTGTTCTAATAAACCACTCTATTAGATAATAGCAACTAGAAACTTTATTTAATCACTCTCACTCTTAATATACAACCGCTCTCTGCGGAGGACGACAAACGAGAGAGCCGCCGTTCAGCCGCTGGGTATAGTATACGTATACTTCCGTGTGATAGCGCTGCGCACACATTCTCTGACACACACTTACATAAATGTACCTCATATTCTAACACGCCTCCTTACAGTTATGTAGTGCGCAATTTCAATATTTTTTAAATTAAATTTAATAAACTTCTCAAATTTTCGAACCTTACTCGCCCAAGAGCTTTCGTTAATATATCTGCTACATTTTTTTCAGAACTTATTTTTACAACATCAATCAAACCCTTTTCATAATTCTCATTTACAAAATGATAGTGTACTTCAATGTACTTTGATTTTTTAGTAAAATTTCCGTATTTCGCAATACTTACAGCGCCAGAATTATCTTCATACATATTAACGGGTTTCTTAATTTCTACCTTAAAGCTACTTAACAAATCTCTTATCAACAGAATTTCACTCACTGCTTCAGACAGTGCAACATATTTTGCAGCTGTCGAAGACTTTGTTACACTTCCTTGTTTCCTTGATTTCCAATGAATCACATTTCCATATAATCTTACAATATAACCAGTTGTGGACTTTCTGTCTACACAATCTCCTGCCCAATCTGCATCTACATAGCATTCCAGAATATCTACTTGATCATTTCTCTTAAACTTTAATTTTAAGTCTTTGGTTGAATATAGGTATTTTAAAATTCTTAAAGCATATTTAAAATGCGTTTCATCAAAGCAATTTTGAAACCTACTTAAGCAGTTAACGCTATAACTTATATCTAATCTAGTTCCTGAACTAATATACAAAAGTGCTCCTATCAAATTTCTATACTTTATTTTCTCATTTGACTCTTCCGCAGGCTCTAACTTTAAATTTTGTTCCATTGGCGTTTTATATAATTTAGCTTCTTCAACCTAATATTTTCTAGCTAGTGATTCAATATACTTCCTTTGATCTAAGTACATCTCATTATTCTTTTCATCATATTCAATATTAATACCCAAATACATACTTATCTTTCCCAAATCTTTCATCTGAAATCTTTTCTTTAACATACCTTTTATATAATTTAAATTTTGTCTATTTTTACAGCAAATTAAAAGGTCGTCTACAAATATAATTAAATAAATAATTTCATTTCTATCTATCAACGTATATAAACAATAGTCATGTTCACTTCTCATAAATCCTAATGATTTTAAATAATCATCCAGACACTCATACCAAGCTCTGGGACTCTCACGCAAACCATACAATGCTTTATTCAACATACACACTCTTTCAGTTCCATCCTCATAACCTTCAGGCTGCTTTACAAATACTTTCGATTTAACCTTCCCATTTAAAAATGCCGTCTCAACATCCATCTGTTCTATCAAAATCCATTTTGACAACAATATCACAATAATACTTTCAACGTTTGTGTTTTCGCTACTGGAGAATAAATATCGTCCAACACGTCTGTTTGTCGGTATCCTCGTACTACAATTCTCGCTTTATACATATGTTCGTTTTTCTTAGTGTAAATCCATTTTACATCTAACACTTTTCCATTCTTTGGTTTTTCAACTAATACCCACGTTTTATTTGTCTTTAAACTATTCATCTCTTTAAGGTGTATTAAGCTGGCACAACACAGTTGTCATATCAAGTTTTAATCTATGCCACAATTTAGGGCTCATTTAAGGCTAATTTAATGCCCTATTCCGAAATTTAATGCTCACACATTTTTTATAAAAAACTATGTTTGCGCTAGCTTAACGTTAAGCTGGCACCACACACCATAAAACACGTTAAAAAAATTATTGAGCCAATTCGTTTATATACCATAATTTAAGGCTCATTTAAGGCTCTTGAAATATCATGGACCGGAAGTCGTAACATTTTTTTTTTTCAATATATGTTTTGTGCCAACTTAACGTTATGAAATATTCGAAAATCAATTGCAAAAACTGATTAAGGCAATTCATTTCCATACCATAATTTAAGGCTCATTTAAGGCTCTCGAAATATCATGGACCGGAAGTCGTAACATTTTTTTATTTTTTAACACACGTGTTGTGCTAGCTTAATACTATGAAATATTCGAAAATCAATAGAAAAAACTGATTAAGGCAATTCATTCTCATACCATAATTTAAGGCTCATTTAAGGCTCTTGAAATATCATGGACCGGAAGTCGTAACATTTTTTTATTTTTTAACACATGTGTTGTGCTAGCTTAATACTATGAAATATTCGAAAATCAATAGAAAAAACTGATTAAGGCAATTCATTCTCATAGAATAATTTAAGGCTCATTTAAGGCTCTCGAAATACCATGAACCGGAAGTCGTAACATTTTTTTATTTTTTAACACACGTGTTGTGCTAGCTTAATACTATGAAATATTCGAAAATCAATAGAAAAAACTGATTAAGGCAATTCATTCTCATACCATAATTTAAGGCTCATTTAAGGCTCTTGAAATATCATGGACCGGAAGTCGTAACATTTTTCTTTTTCAATATATGTGTTGTGCCAACTTAACGTTATGAAATATTCGAAAATCAATTGCAAAAACTGATTAAGGCAATTCATTTCCATACCATAATTTAAGGCTCATTTAAGGCTCTCGAAATATCATGGACCGGAAGTCGTAACATTTTTTTATTTTTTTAACACATGTGTTGTGCTGGCTTAATACTATGAAATATTCGAAAATCAATTGCAAAAACTGATTAAGGCAATTCATTTCCATACCATAATTTAAGGCTCATTTAAGGCTCTTGAAATATCATGGACCGGAAGTCGTAACATTTTTTTATTTTGTTAACACATGTGTTGTGCTAGCTTAATACTATGAAATATTCGAAAATCAATAGAAAAAACTGATTAAGGCAATTTATTCTCATACCATAATTTAAGGCTCATTTAAGGCTCTTGAAATATCATGGACCGGAAGTCGTAACATTTTTTTATTTTTTTAACACATGTGTTGTGCCAACTTAACGTTATGAAATATTCGAAAATCAATTGCAAAAACTGATTAAGGCAATTCATTTCCATACCATAATTTAAGGCTCATTTAAGGCTCTCGAAATATCATGGACCGGAAGTCGTAACATTTTTTTATTTTTTTAACACATGTGTTGTGCTAGCTTAATACTATGAGATATTCGAAAATCAATAGAAAAAACTGATTAAGGCAATTCATTCTCATAGAATAATTTAAGGCTCATTTAAGGCTCTCGAAATACCATGAACCGGAAGTCGTAACATTTTTTATTTTTTAACACATGTGTTGTGCTACCTTAATACTATGAAATATTCGAAAATCAATAGAAAAAACTGATTAAGGCAATTCATTCGCATAGAATAATTTAAGGCTCATTTAAGGCTCTCTCTATAGTATGAACCGGAAGTCGTAACATTTTTTTATTTTTTTAACTCACGTGTTGTGCTAACTTAATATTATGAAATATTCGAAAATCGATTGCAAAAACTGGTTAAGGCAATTCATTCTCATACCATAATTTAAGGCTCATTTAAGGCTCTCGAAATATCATGGACCGGAAGTCGTAACATTTTTTTATTTTTTAACACACGTGTTGTGCTAGCTTAATACTATGAAATATTCGAAAATCAATAGAAAAAACTGATTAAGGCAATTCATTCTCATAGAATAATTTAAGGCTCATTTAAGGCTCTCGAAATACCATGAACCGGAAGTCGTAACATTTTTTTATTTTTTTAACACATGTGTTGTGCCAACTTAACGTTATGAAATATTCGAAAATCAATTGCAAAAACTGATTAAGGCAATTCATTTCCATACCATAATTTAAGGCTCATTTAAGGCTCTCGAAATACCATGAACCGGAAGTAGTAACATTTTTTTATTTTTTTAACACATGTGTTGTGCTACCTTAATACTATGAAATATTCGAAAATCAATAGAAAAAACTGATTAAGGCAATTCATTCTCATAGAATAATTTAAGGCTCATTTAAGGCTCTCGAAATACCATGGACCGGAAGTCGTAACATTTTTTTATTTTTTAACACACGTGTTGTGCTAGCTTAATACTATGAAATATTCGAAAATCAATAGAAAAAACTGATTAAGGCAATTCATTCTCATAGAATAATTTAAGGCTCATTTAAGGCTCTCGAAATACCATGAACCGGAAGTCTTAACATTTTTTTATTTTTTTAACACATGTGTTGTGCTAGCTTAATACTATGAAATATTCGAAAATCAATAAAAAAACTGATTAAGGCAATTCATTCTCATACCATAATTTAAGGCTCATTTAGAGCTCTTGAAATATCATGGACCGGAAGTCGTAACATTTTTTTATTTTTTTAACACATGTGTTGTGCTAGCTTAATACTATGAAATATTCGAAAATCAATAGAAAAAACTGATTAAGGCAATTCATTCTCATACCATAATTTAAGGCTCATTTAAGGCTCTCGAAATACCATGAACCGGAAGTCGTAACATTTTTTTATTTTTTTAACACATGTGTTGTGCTAGCTTAATACTATGAAATATTCGAAAATCAATAGAAAAAACTGATTAAGGCAATTCATTCTCATAGAATAATTTAAGGCTCATTTAAGGCTATCGAAATACCATGAACCGGAAGTCGTAACATTTTTTTATTTTTTAACACACGTGTTGTGCTAGCTTAATACTATGAAATATTCGAAAATCAATAAAAAAACTGATTAAGGCAATTCATTCTCATAGAATAATTTAAGGCTCATTTAAGGCTCTTGAAATATCATGGACCGGAAGTCGTAACATTTTTTTATTTTTTAACACATGTGTTGTGCTAGCTTAATACTATGAAATAATCGAAAATCAATAGTAAAAACTGATTAAGGCAATTCATTCTCATACCATAATTTAAGGCTCATTTAAGGCTCTTGAAATATCATGGACCGGAAGTCGTAACATTTTTTCTTTTTCAATATATGTGTTGCGCCAACTTAACGTTATGAAATATTCGAAAATCAATTGCAAAAACTGATTAAGGCAATTCATTTCCATACCATAATTTAAGGCTCATTTAAGGCTCTCGAAATATCATGGACCGGAAGTCGTAACATTTTTTTATTTTTTTAACACATGTGTTGTGCTAGCTTAATACTATGAAATATTCGAAAATCAATAGAAAAAACTGATTAAGGCAATTCATTCTCATACCATAATTTAAGGCTCATTTAAGGCTCTTGAAATATCATGGACCGGAAGTCGTAACATTTTTCTTTTTCAATATATGTGTTGTGCCAACTTAACGTTATGAAATATTCGAAAATCAATTGCAAAAACTGATTAAGGCAATTCATTTCCATACCATAATTTAAGGCTCATTTAAGGCTCTCGAAATATCATGGACCGGAAGTCGTAACATTTTTTTATTTTTTTAACACATGTGTTGTGCTAGCTTAATACTATGAAATATTCGAAAATCAATAAAAAAACTGATTAAGGCAATTCATTCTCATAGAATAATTTAAGGCTCATTTAAGGCTCTTGAAATATCATGGACCGGAAGTCGTAACATTTTTTTTTCAATATATGTGTTGTGCCAACTTAACGTTATGAAATATTCGAAAATCAATTGCAAAAACTGATTAAGGCAATTCATTTCCATACCATAATTTAAGGCTCATTTAAGGCTCTCGAAATACCATGAACCGGAAGTCTTAACATTTTTTTATTTTTTTAACACATGTGTTGTGCTAGCTTAATACTATGAAATATTCGAAAATCAATAGAAAAAACTGATTAAGGCAATTCATTCTCATACCATAATTTAAGGCTCATTTAAGGCTCTTGAAATATCATGGACCGGAAGTCGTAACATTTTTTTATTTTTTTAACACATGTGTTGTGCTAGCTTAATACTATGAAATATTCGAAAATCAATAGAAAAAACTGATTAAGGCAATTCATTCTCATACCATAATTTAAGGCTCATTTAAGGCTCTTGAAATATCATGGACCGGAAGTCGTAACATTTTTTTTTCAATATATGTGTTGTGCCAACTTAACGTTATGAAATATTCGAAAATCAATTGCAAAAACTGATTAAGGCAACTCATTTCCATACCATAATTTAAGGCTCATTTAAGGCTCTCGAAATACCATGAACCGGAAGTAGTAACATTTTTTTATTTTTTTAACACATGTGTTGTGCTACCTTAATACTATGAAATATTCGAAAATCAATAGAAAAAACTGATTAAGGCAATTCATTCTCATAGAATAATTTAAGGCTCATTTAAGGCTCTCGAAATACCATGAACCGGAAGTCGTAACATTTTTTTATTTTTTTAACACATGTGTTGTGCTAGCTTAATACTATGAAATATTCGAAAATCAATAAAAAAACTGATTAAGGCAATTCATTCTCATAGAATAATTTAAGGCTCATTTAAGGCTCTTGAAATATCATGGACCGGAAGTCGTAACATTTTTTTATTTTTTAACACATGTGTTGTGCTAGCTTAATACTATGAAATAATCGAAAATCAATAGTAAAAACTGATTAAGGCAATTCATTCTCATACCATAATTTAAGGCTCATTTAAGGCTCTTGAAATATCATGGACCGGAAGTCGTAACATTTTTCTTTTTCAATATATGTGTTGTGCCAACTTAACGTTATGAAATATTCGAAAATCAATTGCAAAAACTGATTAAGGCAATTCATTTCCATACCATAATTTAAGGCTCATTTAAGGCTCTCGAAATATCATGGACCGGAAGTCGTAACATTTTTTTATTTTTTTAACACATGTGTTGTGCTAGCTTAATACTATGAAATATTCGAAAATCAATAGAAAAACTGATTAAGGCAATTCATTCTCATACCATAATTTAAGTCTCTTTTAAGGCTCTTGAAATATCATGGACCGGAAGTCGTAACTTTTTTCTTTTTCAATATATGTGTTGTGCCAACTTAACGTTATGAAATATTCGAAAATCAATTGCAAAAACTGATTAAGGCAATTCATTTCCATACCATAATTTAAGGCTCATTTAAGGCTCTCGAAATATCATGGACCGGAAGTCGTAACATTTTTTTATTTTTTTAACACATGTGTTGTGCTAGCTTAATACTATGAAATATTCGAAAATCAATAAAAAAACTGATTAAGGCAATTCATTCTCATAGAATAATTTAAGGCTCATTTAAGGCTCTTGAAATATCATGGACCGGAAGTCGTAACATTTTTCTTTTTCAATATATGTGTTGTGCCAACTTAACGTTATGAAATATTCGAAAATCAATTGCAAAAACTGATTAAGGCAATTCATTTCCATAACATAATGTAAGGCTCATTTAAGGCTCTCGAAATACCATGAACCGGAAGTCTTAACATTTTTTTATTTTTTTAACACATGTGTTGTGCTAGCTTAATACTATGAAATATTCTAAAATCAATAGCAAAAACTGATTAAGGCAATTCATTCTCATACCATAATTTAAGGCTCATTTAAGGCTCTTGAAATATCATGGACCGGAAGTCGTAACATTTTTTTATTTTTTTAACACATGTGTTGTGCTGGCTTAATACTATGAAATATTCGAAAATCAATAGAAAAAACTGATTAAGGCAAATCAATCTCATACCATAATTTAAGGCTCATTTAAGGCTCTTGAAATATCATGGACCGGAAGTCGTAACATTTTTTCAATATATGTGTTGTGCCAACTTAACGTTATGAAATATTCGAAAATCAATTGCAAAAACTGATTAAGGCAACTCATTTCCATACCATAATTTAAGGCTCATTTAA
The DNA here is from genome assembly GCA_030998225.1 of Diplolepis rosae. NCBI lineage: Eukaryota > Metazoa > Arthropoda > Insecta > Hymenoptera > Diplolepididae > Diplolepis > Diplolepis rosae. The sequence goes on along the minus strand of JAPYXD010000210.1, from coordinate 84,463 downwards.
GGCTCTCGAAATACCATGAACCGGAAGTAGTAACATTTTTTTATTTTTTTAACACATGTGTTGTGCTACCTTAATACTATGAAATATTCGAAAATCAATAGAAAAAACTGATTAAGGCAATTCATTCTCATAGAATAATTTAAGGCTCATTTAAGGCTCTCGAAATACCATGAACCGGAAGTCGTAACATTTTTTTATTTTTTTAACACATGTGTTGTGCTAGCTTAATACTATGAAATATTCGAAAGTTAATAGAAAAACTGATTAAGGCAATTCATTCTCATAGAATAATTTAAGGCTCATTTAAGGCTCTTGAAATATCATGGACCGGAAGTCGTAACATTTTTTTATTTTTTAACACCCGTGTTTTGCTAGCATAATACTATGAAATATTCGAAAATCAATAGTAAAAACTGATTAAGGCAATTCATTCTCATACCATAATTTAAGGCTCATTTAAGGCTCTTGAAATATCATGGACCGGAAGTCGTAACATTTTTCTTTTTCAATATATGTGTTGTGCCAACTTAACGTTATGAAATATTCGAAAATCAATTGCAAAAACTGATTAAGGCAATTCATTTCCATACCATAATTTAAGGCTCATTTAAGGCTCTCGAAATATCATGGACCGGAAGTCGTAACATTTTATTATTTTTTTAACACATGTGTTGTGCTAGCTTAATACTATGAAATATTCGAAAATCAATAAAAAAACTGATTAAGGCAATTCATTCTCATAGAATAATTTAAGGCTCATTTAAGGCTCTTGAAATATCATGGACCGGAAGTCGTAACATTTTTCTTTTTCAATATATGTGTTGTGCCAACTTAACGTTATGAAATATTCGAAAATCAATTGCAAAAACTGATTAAGGCAATTCATTTCCATACCATAATTTAAGGCTCATTTAAGGCTCTCGAAATATCATGGACCGGAAGTCGTAACATTTTATTATTTTTTTAACACATGTGTTGTGCTAGCTTAATACTATGAAATATTCGAAAGTCAATAGAAAAACTGATTAAGGCAATTCATTCTCATAGAATAATTTAAGGCTCATTTAAGGCTCTTGAAATATCATGGACCGGAAGTCGTAACATTTTTTTATTTTTTAACACATGTGTTGTGCTAGCTTAATACTATGAAATAATCGAAAATCAATAGTAAAAACTGATTAAGGCAATTCATTTTCGTATTATAATTGAAAAGCATATTTGGAAATTATATTTCCAAACAAATTCTCAAGTTCATAAAAATGAAGTTATTTTGGAAAATATGCATATGAGAGAATGTTTTTTCGAAAGACATTTATTTTGCTCGCCCAGCACAACTCAGCACAACTTTTATTTCTCCGAATTTCACATTTTTGATCATTTTTAATTATTTTTTGGATAAAAATTTAAATTTTAGTGGTTCTTATTGCAACACAAAACTGTGTATACAAGTTTTCGTTTTTCAAAAGAACAAAATTTTTTCATAAATCTTTTCTGCCACAATGCAGCAATCATTTGGGGCTCTGGAAACCACCTAAAACCAATCTGCAGAAACAACGATAGAGTTTGCAAAAAGATGACTTTTATTCAAAGTTTTCTCTGCAAGGCCATGCAGGGGTGCGATTTGATATTGAGGGTTGGAGTCCGAAAATCGATATAGACATTTCCAAAGTGCCCAAAAAAACCTTGAATTCTGGTACACTTTTAATTTTTTGAGGACTCATGTTTTAGAAAGAGGGTTGTTTTTTAGGCATAGAGGTGATCTTTGGGAATTGATTTCAGGTGATTTCCAGAGCCCTGAAAAAGCCCAAAATTCTGGTAGAGTTTATTTTCAATTTATTCAAATTTTTCTATAGTGGAGGTGCTGGCTTGATTCAAGCTAGCACCTCCAAAAGATATTTCATTTTTTGAAAAAAGTATTAAAGCCCAAAAATCGGCAATAGTGCCCAAAAAAGCCCTGAAAAGACCCAATATTTTAATATAAAAAAATTCGGGAATTGCGACTGTGGATGTGCTAGCTTGATGGACCTAAATATTAGATTCATATAATATGCATAAGTAAACACATCATTAAGGAAAACACAAATACAGTATTAATTAATATATAAGATTTTTTATATTTATCAATATATGATATTACCGGTTTAAAATAATAGTAAGTACATAAACAAATTGATAAATATGGTTTCTTATTTTTATCAACATATATGGCAATGCCAGCTTCAACTTATAGCAAATACATTAACAAATTTATAAAAGCAATTGTCTTTGGTCACATAAATGAAGCTCAATTCGAGGCTCTTATGATATCATGAACTGGGAGTTATACAATACTGTCATTATAATTTTCATTTATTTTTTAAAAATACGAAATTAATAAATAAGATTTATAATATTTATCAACAAATGGCAGTGTTAGCTTAAACTTATAGCAAATACATATACATATTTATAAGATCTATTGTCTTTGGTCACATAAATAAAGCTCAATTCGAAGCTCTTCTGATATCATGAACTGGAAGTCATATAATACTATCATTATAAGTATTTTTTTGCAATATAATATCATGTAAATAAAATAAACTGAAGTCAAATTTTTTTCTTAATTTTATAAGTTTTTAAAAAATCTTTCTTCACTTAGTTTCTGTGTTTCTAATTCCAATGATTTATCCTGGAATTGCTACAAATGAAATCAATGTACAGTAGCCATTCATTGTGGTACTTTTGCATATATTAAGAGTCCAACGAACATTGTTAACTCCTTTTGACTTAATTTCCGCTTATCAGCGGTAAGGTCGTTGAATTCGTACCACGCTGTGTGTCGACGGCATATCGCCGTGTAGTGTCCTACTGATACGTTTTCTTTGTTTTCTATTGGATTTTTATTTGAAAAAGTTCCAATATACCGAATGATTCCTAGAAGGATGTATTCATCAGTCCCCACAAGATCTGGAAAGCTGAACGGTATATTTCCAACATTCACCGGGGCTGTGTCATCTTCGAGTTCCATAAAAATGAATGGACCTGTTAATAAAATTAAATCGGTTTAATAACTTCTTGAATAATAAATTATTTTTCCTGACGATTTTTTGTTATTTCCTTTCTCCACTAAAGTCCAAAGAAGTTAATTTGTTTCAGTTCAAAAAGTAAATAGAATTCAAGGTCATAGAAATTAGGGTTTTTGAATCTACAGATGTGTTTAAAGTCGATTCTATCCAAAAATTGATATTAAACGCGCAATTTTCTAAAAGGCCTATATCGAAACACCCGGACTTGAATGGTACCGCAGTCAAAAGCGTCTTTCTTTCCAGAGAAAGATTTCAAATTCTTTAAATTTGGATTTAATTTGCATTATTGGCGATATAAGAGTTTGAAATATTCTACGAGGATACCTGTTGGCGACGTATCCTATCTGATATGCTACTAATGATTCTCTGATAATGTAGGCAGTGGCAAAAAGTTGGAACTCAACTAATTAATTTGAAATTTAATAATAAAGCAGCAAAAATTGGACGTTATATTTACCCAGAATTTTATGTAGAATATATATTCTACCCTAGAATATTTTGTTAAAAGTATTTACCTGAGTCCTGAAGTAAAATGTAAATTTTACACCAAAATATGCTCGGAAATAATATTTGATTCATTTTTTTGCAAAAATATAATTGAAGTGAATTACCGCTTGCTTCGTAAGTTTTTTCGACAATTCCTAGGCATTCGGAACGGTCGCAGATCGTAGATTCTTTAAGATTTTTGTAGATGCTGATTCCGGAAGCTGATTCACATAGCATTTTGTTCGCTAAAATGAAATTTCTCACTTCTCGCACCTTTGTGGGACAATTTTTATTACATTTTAAAGATACTTTACAACTTGGCAAATCAGCAAATCGTTGAGCCAAGCTGTAAACATTTATTGTGCAATCGACCTCAATAGCGCCATTGATTTCATGCATTCTTTTTGGATCTAACATTAATATTAAATTTTGTAAAATCATTCCCCTTTTTCGATACGCAGTTTGTGTGCCGTTCTTCTTGATGTGTATAATTAAATCTAATGTAGGATTCCTAGTGCATCTCAGGTTATTTATGCAGTTTTCAATTTTTGGGTTATCGATAGCTGCTACGAGAAATGTTTGTAATATGGAATCGAATGCACATGTATTCGAAAATGAATACAATTTTCTTTTCATACAAATAGCCTGAAAAATACATATTACCATTAATTACTATATGTCAAATAATGAATTATGTGATTAAATACATACTACATGAAAAATCTAGATGTTATTACGATCCCAAAAAAGAATTACAGTTATACATACAAATGAGATATGTACTGTCCTAATGGTAACTACATTTACAGATTTGAGTACCAGAACCATAGATAAGTTGCTAGATCTGTCTTCGTATGTTCACAGAAAAAATTGAGGGTAAAAAGAGTTTCAGGTAAACGAGCGAATGGTAAATTTTTGGAGGATGCAATTAAATTTACCGTGGTCCGAGGTAATAATTGTCCCGTGAACATGAAGCTAACGGTTGCCATAGATGTATGTCATTTTTTTGCTGCAAGTTTATGATACAGTTGTTACCTCGGACAAGGGTAATGTTCATTTCACCTCCCAAAAATTTACTCCTCGATCGTTCACCTGCAACACTTTTTACCTCCTGTTTTTACTATGCTCTGTTTTATGTCAATTAATATGAACAGTCACGTGACTAATCTGATTATGGACTTGAAGTTCTGAACGTTCATGATGCAATGGAAGATTTCTTTTCTAAACGAAGTTATTAATTTTTGTCCAGTTAAATTAAAAAGTAACGTATATTTTGTGACAATTCATATAATTGCGGAACTTTCAACAGATATATCAAAAAATTACGTTTGAAAGAAAAGTATATTTTCATCGTTTAATGAATATTCAAGACTATCAGTGCACAACTTAATTTTCAACTTTTAAAAATGTTTTATATTATACAAACATTATTCAATTCTACAGATCAATTCTAATTAACTTTAAGTTTGGATGGTTTCCATTTCTCAATACAGGAACACCTTTTAGTGTTTCATGTGCAAGTTCGTCAAACGTTATTTGGTTCTTATCTAGATATTTGGATATTTTTCCTGATTTAGTTCTAGTTTTAGAAACTTTATTAAAATGCTTCGTTGTTAATCCTTTCCAGTTTTCAACATTTCTGGATTCGAGGATTTCTGGAGCGCTTTCAACACAGACATATTTTTCACACAATCTTGTTTTACCTGCATCTGGGCTGATTTTTGTCAAGCATAATTGACAAAGATTTTTCACTAGTTTCTCATTATGAACTGAATCTGGCAATACAATTAAGTATTAAATATAAAACTATTAAATCATCGGCATGAACTTGGATTCGTAAAAATAATATTCATTGACCATAAATATTAAGGTGAGCCAAGAAAATAATATTTTCGAAAATTAAGAAAATTAAGAAAAAAAAATTATATTAAATTCAAATTTTATAGCATTGTTTTTAAACTGAAAAATCAAACAAAAAAAATCATCATAATTTTGGACTTCACAGAAAGAATGTAAAAATTGTACCTTGTATTATACCATCGTTAATGTTCATCTCTGGTATATCCTGCAAAGAAATTTCTGTTATGTTAGAAAGTTCATTATCAATTTCTACAGCTTCTGGGTCAATTATTATTCGCTGATCAACGATGTTCTTGTCGCCGTTTTCCTCAGACAACTCTTGTAAAGTAGACTTTGTTGCGTGAGAAAAATTATCCTCAATTTCCATTGCTTTTGCTTCAGTCAACAAGGATCGACCAACAACATATTTCAATAAATTATCGACGAAAACGTCGGGTCTCATAGGCGATTTATTGGAAAATAAATCCTGCTTTATATTTTTGATTTGACTCTCCACGGACGCACTTGAGCCAGAAATCTTTCCGTAACCAAATTGGTCTCTTAGAATACATGACCAAAGTGGTAACCACTTAATATCATTTTGAAGACGCCCCAATAGTTTTGGCAAATAATATGCGTTGTCGTGCTCTCCTACTTCAATATCAACGATTGCTTTTACTTCATCGTTGATTGCATCAAACCAGGTTGTCCAAAAGTTAGAATATTCAGCATAAGCTTCATTATCTAGAATACTCTCATCTTTTGGACGACTGGGTGCAATTTCCTCGGACTCTGAGTCTTGATTCGTGTCTCCCAATTCTCTTGGATCAATCAAGCTCTTTAGAAAGCTCCTCTGTTGTTCACATTGGGTTTTGATGTTAGTATCAACAATACACCCATCTGTTTCACATTGTGAAGCAACCAAGATAGCCTTCAGTATTTTCCGAGCAGTTTCTAGGTCTCGGGACAGCATTAGTTGACCAATCGAAGCTTTGTAGAAGATTTTTACTTTCCTGAGCGGTGTTTCTTTGCTTAAAAACTCAACGTAAAGTTTTATAAAGTGCGCAGCGTCTAGCCTTACATAACATTTTGGAAGGTCTCTCGTTCCACTACAAGCCTCAGTATACTCTTTGATTGTTGAGTATTGAGTAAATGCTCTAATAAGAGCTGTCAGCAGAGCTTTTGCGCCATCACAATTCACAATTTTTGGATGAGGTGCGCCGAGACGTACCCATTCATTCAAAAAATGCAAAATTGCTACAGTATTATGCGTCGAGCTAATCATCTGGGCTGCGATATACTGACCAGCGTCCTCATTTACCACTATTAAATATAAATAAATTGGACCCGTTGATATTCCATCCAAAACTTCGAATGATTTAATCATCTCACCACTTGCATCAATAGACACGTCTGAAATCTGTCTTTTAAAATAATTAAAAAATAAACGAATTTGGTGTGCAGTCCAAAAATGGACAAAAAATGGGTTGTACCCAATAGCGTGAATAGCGTTACTCCATGACGAATGCTTCATTATCTCTAGAGCTTTTCGGGGGTCTTTGTCTAAATACGTGGAATTCTTGTATTCGGTCTTCAAAACCCTCAATGTTGACGCTTTGGGCAAATTACCCGGCTCTGGATCTCCACTTTTCATTTCCTTTACTGCTTGCTCTGTGCGATAAAGTTCTGCACCTTTCACGAGCAATTCCTTCCCTATCTCTTCTCTAAGCGGTGCTCTTAGATATCGCTTTTTACACTTTCCAATATTTTCTCCTTTTTTAATCACACAGTCAATGCGAACGTCGTTAACGTATGTTTCATTATCAATTTGACACTTCAAAGTACTACCGCAAGTGCAGTAACCTAAAAGGAAAAACCAAGTATTTAAAATTCAAAATGTACCTACACCTTCCCAGGTAAAAATAACTATATACAAAAAGGATTATATGCATACAGTTAGGTCTTTTTCGTAGCAGTCATGGGAACTAAATCATTGGTTTCTTCCCCATTAAATTGAAAAGTAGGGTATATTTAATAACAGATTGTATATTTGAAAGTCTTTGAATATAGACATGATAATTAAATTTTTTTTTTAAATTAAAAATTTTGTCACCGTTCAATGAATGTTCAAAACTGCAAGTACATAAAAAGATCTCACTGCGTAGCGTAAAAGCACCAGTTGATGGCACCCCCCTCTAATTTTCTTTAAACATTATAAAAGTGAAAATATTTATCATATTTTGGTTACATGAAAATAATTCGAATAGAGTACGTTGATTTTTTATATTTTTCTGTTGTTTAAAGCAGAATGTAGGGAGTCCCAACGATTGGTGCTTAGTGTCAACGACTAGTGCTATTATACCCTATAGTTTATACATAAATTTTATAATTTTTTAAACTGGGATTGAAATGCTTTATCTCAGTAAAGTTAACAAAAAGGTATATAATAATCTTTATTTCCTCTTTTCTATTTTTGATTATTAAAATAAATTTCAATACAGAACTGTTTTATCTCATTAATGAAATCTAATAAATAAGCAAATAATATATTTTCTAACGTACCTTCGATCTTACCAGAAGCACCATTTTCACTGATGTAGTGTCTGTGACAATTAAAACCACAGGGTAGCTTCGTTATATCCCATATTTTGTTGGATATCCAGTCTTCCCACCTACCGGGTTCTAGACGAAAACAAAATCTGGTCACCTGATTTCTTCGGCTTGTTGCTTTTGCTGTATACGTTTTGCTTATCAAAAGTCCTTCGTATTCACTTTTAACACCAAAAATTGTAAATTCTAGAAAATCTTCTTCCCCGATGGTCCGATTTATATTTTCATTCATTGACTGATGTGTTCTTTCATTGTCACTAGTGTCAGTTAATAATGAAAGTCTATTTGGTCTTTCCTGCAAAACTTCAGTGCGGAACTTTTGATTGCACATTTTACTGTACAAGGTTCTGGCACTGAGTTTCCCCTGCAAATCTGCTGAAAGGTATTTCCAAATATCATTCTTTTTGCCAACCAATTTACCATCGTCCAGTAAAATTTCAGTTTTTCTTCTTAGAATAACCGATTTTACTTCCTCTACCGAAATGTTAGGCTTTCTTCCCGGTTGGGAACACATTTTTCGATTGCTTAAAAACGTGTCAGCAATGAATGACCATCCGTGATATCGGATTGTTTTTCCTTTTTCTATTCCCTAAATGAGATTTTCACTTAAAATATATCTTCTATAAATTAAATAAAGACACGTTATAATAAAAAATCAACAATCGTTTAAACAAAAATTAACGGATAAAGTTTTGCGCTTTACTTCGCCGAGAGTCTACAACACGTTGCCATGAGTAGTGGGGGAACTCACGTGGGACGGTTCAAGAAAAAACAAGACAAGAAACTTTCAATTTAGGAAAAAATAAAAATATGCTTACTAGATAAATAGGTAATCATTTGAAACATAAAAAGTTAGATAGTCAGTGATGAAATTTTGTTTTCAAAATTTTGGAAATGACAGAGAAAATTAAAACAGACGTAGATAGATTACTTTTGGTTTTAAAAATGCAAGAAAGTTCAGTTTCAGAAAAATTTATCGGAAAATTTGTTTTCACTGTCAATACCAAAAGAAGTTTATTTACGTCCGTTTTTATCTTCCCTATCGTTTTCCAAATTTTGACAACTAATGTTTATGTCTTTTGGACGTAATCATGAAAAAACTGAACAAAGTTTTTCACATGAACTTACTTGTTTTCTCAAGTATCACAGGCCTTTAAGTCCATGTCCTAGGTAGCCACGTGACCAAGTCACCCCTCGGATAGATATTTTTTTTTGTCCACATTTAAAATTAAAAGTTAAAAGAAAGCGGAAAGTAGTTGGGAAAACGTTCATAAAGAAAAATTGAAAGTGTGAGTGAAATCACACGTTTAAGGGGAAAAAAAAGTTTGTTATAAAATAATCAAGCAATCTGCATTATCATAACCGATCTTGTTAAATCGTGCGCACACAAAGTTCTATGAGGACGGTCGGTGTTCGTACAACTATGTTTATTTATTGAAATCTTTTTTTTACTCACAGTACCTATAAGACTTCTTAACAAAGCTGTGACACACTCTTGTTTCATTTAGTAATCATTCATGTTTTCACTGATGATTTCAGCTTTTCATCATTCATTCGTATTCTCTTAAACGGTTTTTTTTCTCTTTGCAAATTAGCATGAAGAATTTGAAAAATTATTTCAACAATTTCTTAAAAGTTAAGAAGTAAATGAAATGCATAGAAAAAATAATTTAGTAAAGTTTATAAAACTGTTTAAGAGTTGAATATGCTGGCATTTACGGAACAAAGTTCTAGAAAATTTACAGAAATCTTCAGGATAAAATGTGAAACATTCGGGAAAAATAATTGAAAGTTCGGAATTTTATTCTGAAAAGTTCATTAAATTTTCTAGAACTCGGTTCCGTAAATACCCGTATCCCCAATTCTTGAAAAGTTCTATAAACTTTATTGTACTATTTTTTTCCGAGTGTGTTGATATCATCAATCGGTTCTATGATAAAAATTATAACGAGAATATTACAAAAAATGTCCTTTTTCTTTAAATTATAATTTAAGTCGTTCAGAAATTAATAGAATTATACATTATAAATATATTTTCTAAAGCATATTGCACCAATTAAAAGTTTGTATCTGTAATCATTTAAAAAATAGTATGAAGAACTTGAAAATTTGTATTTACATTATTCATCATATTCTAACCAAATTCTTATACCAATCAACTAATGATTTTTTAAGAGCCTTAAATAAACCTTGAAATATATGAGCAAAAAAAATCGGTTCTATCAGTTTTTTCAATTGATTTTCGAATATTTCACAGTATTAAGCTAGCACAAAACATGTGTTAAAAAAATAAAAAAATGTTACGACTTCCGGCTCATGGTATTTCGAGAGCCTTAAATGAGCCTTCAATTATGGTATGGAAATGAATTGCCTTAATCAGTTTTTGCAATTGATTTTCGAATATTTCATAACGTTAAGTTCGCACAACACATATATTGAAAAAAAATGTTACGACTTCCGGTCCATGATATTTCAAGAGCCTTAAATGAGCCTTAAATTATGGTATGAGAATGAATTGCCTTAATCAGTTTTTTCTATTGATTTTCGAATATTTCATAGTATTAAGCTAGCACAACACATGTGTTAAAAAAATAATAAAATGTTACGACTTCCGGTTTATTCTATTTCGAGAGCCTTAAATGAGCCTTAAATTATGCCATGAGAATCAATTGCCTTAACCAGTTTTTGCTATCGATTTTCGAATATTTCATAATATTAAGTAAGTACAACACATGTGTTAAAAAAATAAAAAAATGTTACGACTTCCGGTTCATGGTATTTCGAGAGCCTTAAATGAGCCTTAAATTATTCTATGAGAATGAATTGCCTTAATCAGTTTTTTCTATTGATTTTCGAATATTTCATAGTATTAAGCTAGCACAACACATGTGTTAAAAAAATAAAAAAATGTTACGACTTCCGGTTCATTCTATTTCGAGAGCCTTAAATGAGCCTTAAATTATGCCATGAGAATGAATTGCCTTAACCAGTTTTTTCTATTAATTTTCGAATATTTCATAGTATTAAGCTAGCACAACACATGTGTTAAAAAAATAAAAAAATGTTACGACTTCCGGTTCATGGTATTTCGAGAGCCTTAAATGAGCCTTAAATTATGCTATGAAAATCAATTGCCTTAAACAGTGTTTGCAATCGATTTTCGAATATTTCATAATATTAAGTTAGCACAACACGTGAGTTAAAAAAATAAAAAAATGTTACGACTTCCGGTTCATTCTATTTCGAGAGCCTTAAATGAGCCTTAAATTATGCCATGAGAATGAATTGCCTTAACCAGTTTTTTCTATTAATTTTCGAATATTTCATAGTATTAAGCTAGCACAACACATGTGTTAAAAAAATAAAAAAATGTTACGACTTCCGGTTCATGGTATTACGAGAACCTTACATCAGCCTTAAATTATGCTATGAGAATAAATTGCCTTAATCAGTTTTTTCTATTGATTTTCGAATATTTCATAGTATTAAGCTAGCACAACACATGTGTTAAAAAATTAAAAAATGTTACGACTTCCGGTTCATTCTATTTCGAGAGCCTTAAATGAGCCTTAAATTATGCTATGAAAATTAATTGCCTTAACCAGTTTTTTCTATTAATTTTCGAATATTTCATAGTATCAAGCTAGCACAACACATGTGTTAAAAAAATAAAAAAATGTTACGACTTCCGGTTCATGGTATTTCGAGAGCCTTAAATGAGCCTTAAATTATGCTATGAAAATCAATTGCCTTAAACAGTTTTTGCTATCGATTTTCGAATATTTCATAATATTAAGTTAGCACAACACGTGAGTTAAAAAAATAAAAAAATGTTACGACTTCCGGTTCATTCTATTTCGAGAGCCTTAAATGAGCCTTCAATTATGGTATGGAAATGAATTGCCTTAATCAGTTTTTGCAATTGATTTTCGAATATTTCATAACGTTAAGTTGGCACAACACATATATTGAAAATAAAATGTTACGACTTCCGGTTCATGGTATTACGAGAACCTTAAATGAGCCTTAAATTATGCTATTAAAATCAATTGCCTTAAACAGTTTTTGCAATCGATTTTCGAATATTTCATAATATTAAGTTAGCACAACACGTGAGTTAAAAAAATAAAAAAATGTTACGACTTCCGGTTCATTCTATTTCGAGAGCCTTAAATGAGCTTTAAATTATGCTATGAAAATCAATTGCCTTAAACAGTTTTTGCAATCGATTTTCGAATATTTCATAATATTAAGTTAGCACAACACGTGAGTTAAAAAAATAAAAAAATGTTACGACTTCCGGTTCATGGTATTACGAGATCCTTAAATGAGCCTTAAATTATGCTATGAGAATGAATTGCCTTAATCAGTTTTTTCTATTGATTTTCGAATATTTCATAGTATTAAGGTAGCACAACACATGTGTTAAAAAAATAAAAAAATGTTACGACTTCCGGTTCATTCTATTTCGAGAGCCTTAAATGAGCCTTAAATTATGCTATGAAAATCAATTGCCTTAAACAGTTTTTGCAATCGATTTTCGAATATTTTATAATATTAAGTTAGCACAACACATGTGTTAAAAAAATAAAAAAATGTTACGACTTCCGGTCCATGATATTTCGAGAGCCTTAAATGAGCCTTAAATTATGGTATGAGAATGAATTGCCTTAATCAGTTTTTTCTATTGATTTTCGAATATTTCATAGTATTAAGCTAGCACAACACATGTGTTAAAAAAATAAAAAAATGTTACGACTTCCGGTTCATGGTATTTCGAGAGCCTTAAATGAGCCTTAAATTATGCTATGAAAATCAATTGCCTTAAACAGTTTTTGCAATCGATTTTCGAATATTTCATAATATTAAGTTAGCACAACACGTGAGTTAAAAAAATAAAAAAATGTTACGACTTCCGGTTCATTCTATTTCGAGAGCCTTAAATGAGCCTTAAATTATGCTATGAAAATCAATTGCCTTAAACAGTGTTTGCAATCGATTTTCGAATATTTCATAATATTAAGTTAGCACAACACGTGAGTTAAAAAAATAAAAAAATGTTACGACTTCCGGTTCATTCTATTTCGAGAGCCTTAAATGAGCCTTAAATTATGCCATGAGAATGAATTGCCTTAACCAGTTTTTTCTATTAATTTTCGAATATTTCATAGTATTAAGCTAGCACAAAACATGTGTTAAAAAAATAAAAAAATGTTACGACTTCCGGTTCATGGTATTACGAGAACCTTACATCAGCCTTAAATTATGCTATGAGAATAAATTGCCTTAATCAGTTTTTTCTATTGATTTTCGAATATTTCATAGTATTAAGCTAGCACAACACATGTGTTAAAAAATTAAAAAATGTTACGACTTCCGGTTCATTCTATTTCGAGAGCCTTAAATGAGCCTTAAATTATGCCATGAGAATGAATTGCCTTAACCAGTTTTTTCTATTAATTTTCGAATATTTCATAGTATTAAGCTAGCACAACACATGTGTTAAAAAAATAAAAAAATGTTACGACTTCCGGTTCATGGTATTTCGAGAGCCTTAAATGAGCCTTAAATTATGCTATGAAAATCAATTGCCTTAAACAGTTTTTGCTATCGATTTTCGAATATTTCATAGTATTAAGCTAGCACAACACATGTGTTAAAAAAATAAAAAAATGTTACGACTTCCGGTTCATTCTATTTCGAGAGCCTTAAATGAGCCTTAAATTATGCCATGAGAATGAATTTCCTTAACCAGTTTTTTCTATTAATTTTCGAATATTTCATAGTATTAAGCTAGCACAACACATGTGTTAAAAAAATAAAAAAATGTTACGACTTCCGGTTCATGGTATTTCGAGAGCCTTAAATGAGCCTTAAATTATGCTATGAAAATCAATTGCCTTAAACAGTTTTTGCTATCGATTTTCGAATATTTCATAATATTAAGTTAGCACAACACGTGAGTTAAAAAAATAAAAAAATGTTACGACTTCCGGTTCATTCTATTTCGAGAGCCTTAAATGAGCCTTCAATTATGGTATGGAAATGAATTGCCTTAATCAGTTTTTGCAATTGATTTTCGAATATTTCATAACGTTAAGTTGGCACAACACATATATTGAAAATAAAATGTTACGACTTCCGGTTCATGGTATTACGAGAACCTTAAATGAGCCTTAAATTATGCTATTAAAATCAATTGCCTTAAACAGTTTTTGCAATAAATTTTCGAATATTTCATAATATTAAGTTAGCACAACACGTGAGTTAAAAAAATAAAAAAATGTTACGACTTCCGGTTCATGGTATTACGAGAACCTTAAATGAGCCTTAAATTATGCTATTAAAATCAATTGCCTTAAACAGTTTTTGCAATAAATTTTCGAATATTTCATAATATTAAGTTAGCACAACACGTGAGTTAAAAAAATAAAAAAATGTTACGACTTCCGGTTCATTCTATTTCGAGAGCCTTAAATGAGCCTTAAATTATGCCATGAGAATGAATTGCCTTAACCAGTTTTTTCTATTAATTTTCGAATATTTCATAGTATTAAGCTAGCACAAAACATGTGTTAAAAAAATAAAAAAATGTTACGACTTCCGGTTCATGGTATTACGAGAACCTTACATCAGCCTTAAATTATGCTATGAGAATAAATTGCCTTAATCAGTTTTTTCTATTGATTTTCGAATATTTCATAGTATTAAGCTAGCACAACACATGTGTTAAAAAATTAAAAAATGTTACGACTTCCGGTTCATTCTATTTCGAGAGCCTTAAATGAGCCTTAAATTATGCCATGAGAATGAATTGCCTTAACCAGTTTTTTCTATTAATTTTCGAATATTTCATAGTATTAAGCTAGCACAACACATGTGTTAAAAAAATAAAAAAATGTTACGACTTCCGGTTCATGGTATTTCGAGAGCCTTAAATGAGCCTTAAATTATGCTATGAAAATCAATTGCCTTAAACAGTTTTTGCTATAAATTTTCGAATATTTCATAGTATCAAGATAGCACAACACATGTGTTAAAAAATAAAAATGTTACGACTTCCGGTTCATTCTATTTCGAGAGCCTTAAATGAGCCTTAAATTATGCCATGAGAATGAATTTCCTTAACCAGTTTTTTCTATTGATTTTCGAATATTTCATAGTATTAAGCTAGCACAACACATGTGTTAAAAAAATAAAAAAATGTTACGACTTCCGGTTCATGGTATTTCGAGAGCCTTAAATGAGCCTTAAATTATGCTATGAAAATCAATTGCCTTAAACAGTTTTTGCTATCGATTTTCGAATATTTCATAATATTAAGTTAGCACAACACGTGAGTTAAAAAAATAAAAAAATGTTACGACTTCCGGTTCATTCTATTTCGAGAGCCTTAAATGAGCCTTCAATTATGGTATGGAAATGAATTGCCTTAATCAGTTTTTGCAATTGATTTTCGAATATTTCATAACGTTAAGTTGGCACAACACATATATTGAAAATAAAATGTTACGACTTCCGGTTCATGGTATTACGAGAACCTTAAATGAGCCTTAAATTATGCTATTAAAATCAATTGCCTTAAACAGTTTTTGCAATCGATTTTCGAATATTTCATAATATTAAGTTAGCACAACACGTGAGTTAAAAAAATAAAAAAATGTTACGACTTCCGGTTCATGGTATTACGAGAACCTTAAATGAGCCTTAAATTATGCTATTAAAATCAATTGCCTTAAACAGTTTTTGCAATCGATTTTCGAATATTTCATAATATTAAGTTAGCACAACACGTGAGTTAAAAAAATAAAAAAATGTTACGACTTCCGGTTCATTCTATTTCGAGAGCCTTAAATGAGCTTTAAATTATGCTATGAAAATCAATTGCCTTAAACAGTTTTTGCAATCGATTTTCGAATATTTCATAGTATTAAGCTAGCAGAACACATGTGTTAAAAAAATAAAAAAATGTTACGACTTCCGGTTCATGGTATTTCGAGAACCTTAAATTATGCTATGAAAATCAATTGCCTTAAACAGTTTTTGCAATCGATTTTCGAATATTTCATAATATTAAGTTAGCACAACACGTGAGTTAAAAAAATAAAAAAATGTTACGACTTCCGGTTATTTCTATTTCGAGAGCCTTAAATGAGCTTTAAATTATGCTATGAAAATCAATTGCCTTAAACAGTTTTTGCAATCGATTTTCGAATATTTCATAGTATTAAGCTAGCACAACACATGTGTTAAAAAAATAAAAAAATGTTACGACTTCCGGTTCATGGTATTTCCAGAACCTTAAATTATGCTATTAAAATCAATTGCCTTAAACAGTTTTTGCAATCGATTTTCGAATATTTCATAATATTAAGTTAGCACAACACGTGAGTTAAAAAAATAAAAAAATGTTACGACTTCCGGTTATTTCTATTTCGAGAGCCTTAAATGAGCTTTAAATTATGCTATGAAAATCAATTGCCTTAAACAGTTTTTGCAATCGATTTTCGAATATTTTATAATATTAAGTTAGCACAACACGTGAGTTAAAAAAATAAAAAAATGTTACGACTTCCGGTTCATTCTATTTCGAGAGCCTTAAAAGAGCCTTAAATTATGCCATGAGAATAAATTGCCTTAACCAGTTTTTTCTATTAACTTTCGAATATTTCATAGTATTAAGCTAGCACAACACATGTGTTAAAAAAATAAAAAAATGTTACGACTTCCGGTTCATTCTATTTCGAGAGCCTTAAATGAGCTTTAAATTATGCTATGAAAATCAATTGCCTTAAACAGTTTTTGCAATCGATTTTCGAATATTTCATAACGTTAAGTTGGCACAACACATATATTGAAAAAAAAAATGTTACGACTTCCGGTCCATGATATTTCGAGAGCCTTAAATGAGCCTTAAATTATGGTATGAGAATGAATTGCCTTAATCAGTTTTTTCTATTGATTTTCGAATATTTCATAGTATTAAGCTAGCACAACACATGTGTTAAAAAAATAAAAAAATGTTACGACTTCCGGTTCATGGTATTTCGAGAACCTTAAATGAACCTTAAATTATGCTATTAAAATCAATTGCCTTAAACTGTTTTTGCAATCGATTTTCGAATATTTCATAATATTAAGTTAGCACAACACGTGAGTTAAAAAAATAAAAAAATGTTACGACTTCCGGTTCATTCTATTTCGAGAGCCTTAAATGAGCTTTAAATTATGCTATGAAAATCAATTGCCTTAAACAGTTTTTGCAATCGATTTTCGAATATTTCATAGTATTAAGCTAGCACAACACATGTGTTAAAAAAATAAAAAAATGTTACGACTTCCGGTTCATGGTATTTCGAGAGCCTTAAATTATGCTATGAAAATCAATTGCCTTAAACAGTTTTTGCAATCGATTTTCGAATATTTCATAATATTAAGTTAGCACAACACGTGAGTTAAAAAAATAAAAAAATGTTACGACTTCCGGTTATTTCTATTTCGAGAGCCTTAAATGAGCTTTAAATTATGCTATGAAAATCAATTGCCTTAAACAGTTTTTGCAATCGATTTTCGAATATTTTATAATATTAAGTTAGCACAACACGTGAGTTAAAAAAATAAAAAAATGTTACGACTTCCGGTCCATGATATTTCGAGAGCCTTAAATGAGCCTTAAATTATGGTATGAGAATGAATTGCCTTAATCAGTTTTTTCTATTGATTTTCGAATATTTCATAGTATTAAGCTAGCACAACACATGTGTTAAAAAAATAAAAAAATGTTACGACTTCCGGTTCATGGTATTTCGAGAACCTTAAATGAACCTTAAATTATGCTATTAAAATCAATTGCCTTAAACTGTTTTTGCAATCGATTTTCGAATATTTCATAATATTAAGTTAGCACAACACGTGAGTTAAAAAAATAAAAAAATGTTACGACTTCCGGTTCATTCTATTTCGAGAGCCTTAAATGAGCCTTCAATTATGGTATGGAAATGAATTGCCTTAATCAGTTTTTGCAATTGATTTTCGAATATTTCATAACGTTAAGTTGGCACAACACATATATTGAAAATAAAATGTTACGACTTCCGGTTCATGGTATTACGAGAACCTTAAATGAGCCTTAAATTATGCTATTAAAATCAATTGCCTTAAACAGTTTTTGCAATCGATTTTCGAATATTTCATAATATTAAGTTAGCACAACACGTGAGTTAAAAAAATAAAAAAATGTTACGACTTCCGGTTCATTCTATTTCGAGAGCCTTAAATGAGCTTTAAATTATGCTATGAAAATCAATTGCCTTAAACAGTTTTTGCAATCGATTTTCGAATATTTTATAATATTAAGTTAGCACAACACGTGAGTTAAAAAAATAAAAAAATGTTACGACTTCCGGTTCATGGTATTTCGAGAGCCTTAAATGAGCCTTAAATTATGGTATGAGAATGAATTGCCTTAATCAGTTTTTTCTATTGATTTTCGAATATTTCATAGTATTAAGGTAGCACAACACATGTGTTAAAAAAATAAAAAAATGTTACGACTTCCGGTTCATTCTATTTCGAGAGCCTTAAATGAGCCTTAAATTATGCTATGAAAATCAATTGCCTTAAACAGTTTTTGCAATCGATTTTCGAATATTTCATAATATTAAGTTAGCACAAAACATGTGTTAAAAAAATAAAAAAATGTTACGACTTCCGGTCCATGATATTTCGAGAGCCTTAAATGAGCCTTAAATTATGGTATGAGAATGAATTGCCTTAATCAGTTTTTTCTATTGATTTTCGAATATTTCATAGTATTAAGCTAGCACAACACATGTGTTAAAAAAATAAAAAAATGTTACGACTTCCGGTTCATGGTATTTCGAGAGCCTTAAATGAGCCTTAAATTATGCTATGAAAATCAATTGCCTTAAACAGTTTTTGCAATCGATTTTCGAATATTTCATAATATTAAGTTAGCACAACACGTGAGTTAAAAAAATAAAAAAATGTTACGACTTCCGGTTCATTCTATTTCGAGAGCCTTAAATGAGCCTTAAATTATGCTATGAAAATCAATTGCCTTAAACAGTGTTTGCAATCGATTTTCGAATATTTCATAATATTAAGTTAGCACAACACGTGAGTTAAAAAAATAAAAAAATGTTACGACTTCCGGTTCATTCTATTTCGAGAGCCTTAAATGAGCCTTAAATTATGCCATGAGAATGAATTGCCTTAACCAGTTTTTTCTATTAATTTTCGAATATTTCATAGTATTAAGCTAGCACAAAACATGTGTTAAAAAAATAAAAAAATGTTACGACTTCCGGTTCATGGTATTACGAGAACCTTACATCAGCCTTAAATTATGCTATGAGAATAAATTGCCTTAATCAGTTTTTTCTATTGATTTTCGAATATTTCATAGTATTAAGCTAGCACAACACATGTGTTAAAAAAATAAAAAAATGTTACGACTTCCGGTTCATTCTATTTCGAGAGCCTTAAATGAGCCTTAAATTATGCCATGAGAATGAATTGCCTTAACCAGTTTTTTCTATTAATTTTCGAATATTTCATAGTATTAAGCTAGCACAACACATGTGTTAAAAAAATAAAAAAATGTTACGACTTCCGGTTCATGGTATTTCGAGAGCCTTAAATGAGCCTTAAATTATGCTATGAAAATCAATTGCCTTAAACAGTTTTTGCTATCGATTTTCGAATATTTCATAATATTAAGATAGCACAACAAATTTGTTAAAAAATAAAAAAATGTTACGACTTCCGGTTCATTCTATTTCGAGAGCCTTAAATGAGCCTTAAATTATGCCATGAGAATGAATTTCCTTAACCAGTTTTTTCTATTAATTTTCGAATATTTCATAGTATTAAGCTAGCACAACACATGTGTTAAAAAAATAAAAAAATGTTACGACATCCGGTTCATTCTATTTCGAGAGCCTTAAATGAGCCTTAAATTATGGTATGAAAATCAATTGCCTTAAACAGTTTTTGCAATCGATTTTCGAATATTTCATAATATTAAGTTAGCACAACACGTGAGTTAAAAAAATAAAAAAATGTTACGACTTCCGGTTCATTCTATTTCGAGAGCCTTAAATGAGCCTTCAATTATGGTATGGAAATGAATTGCCTTAATCAGTTTTTGCAATTGATTTTCGAATATTTCATAACGTTAAGTTGGCACAACACATATATTGAAAATAAAATGTTACGACTTCCGGTTCATGGTATTACGAGAACCTTAAATGAGCCTTAAATTATGCTATTAAAATCAATTGCCTTAAACAGTTTTTGCAATCGATTTTCGAATATTTCATAATATTAAGTTAGCACAACACGTGAGTTAAAAAAATAAAAAAATGTTACGACTTCCGGTTCATGGTATTACGAGAACCTTAAATGAGCCTTAAATTATGCTATTAAAATCAATTGCCTTAAACAGTTTTTGCAATCGATTTTCGAATATTTCATAATATTAAGTTAGCACAACACGTGAGTTAAAAAAATAAAAAAATGTTACGACTTCCGGTTCATTCTATTTCGAGAGCCTTAAATGAGCCTTAAATTATGCCATGAGAATGAATTGCCTTAACCAGTTTTTTCTATTAATTTTCGAATATTTCATAGTATTAAGCTAGCACAAAACATGTGTTAAAAAAATAAAAAAATGTTACGACTTCCGGTTCATGGTATTACGAGAACCTTACATCAGCCTTAAATTATGCTATGAGAATAAATTGCCTTAATCAGTTTTTTCTATTGATTTTCGAATATTTCATAGTATTAAGCTAGCACAACACATGTGTTAAAAAATTAAAAAATGTTACGACTTCCGGTTCATTCTATTTCGAGAGCCTTAAATGAGCCTTAAATTATGCCATGAGAATGAATTGCCTTAACCAGTTTTTTCTATTAATTTTCGAATATTTCATAGTATTAAGCTAGCACAACACATGTGTTAAAAAAATAAAAAAATGTTACGACTTCCGGTTCATGGTATTTCGAGAGCCTTAAATGAGCCTTAAATTATGCTATGAAAATCAATTGCCTTAAACAGTTTTTGCTATCGATTTTCGAATATTTCATAGTATAAAGATAGCACAACACATGTGTTAAAAAATAAAAAAATGTTACGACTTCCGGTTCATTATATTTCGAGAGCCTTAAATGAGTCTTAAATTATTCCATGAGAATGAATTTACTTAACCAGTTTTTTCTATTAATTTTCTAATATTTCATAGTATTAAGCTATCACAACACATGTGTTAAAAAAATAAAAAAATGTTACGACTTCTGGTTCATGGTATTTCGAGAGCCTTAAATGAGCCTTAAATTACGCTATGAAAATCAATTGCCTTAAACAGTTTTTGCTATCGATTTTCGAATATTTCATAATATTAAGTTAGCACAACACGCGAGTTAAAAAAATAAAAAAATGTTACGACTTCCGGTTCATTCTATTTCGAGAGCCTTAAATGAGCCTTCAATTATGGTATGGAAATGAATTGCCTTAATCAGTTTTTGCAATTGATTTTCGAATATTTCATAACGTTAAGTTGGCACAACACATATATTGAAAATAAAATGTTACGACTTCCGGTTCATGGTATTACGAGAACCTTAAATGAGCCTTAAATTATGCTATTAAAATCAATTGCCTTAAACAGTTTTTGCAATCGATTTTCGAATATTTCATAATATTAAGTTAGCACAACACGTGAGTTAAAAAAATAAAAAAATGTTACGACTTCCGGTTCATGGTATTACGAGAACCTTAAATGAGCCTTAAATTATGCTATTAAAATCAATTGCCTTAAACAGTTTTTGCAATCGATTTTCGAATATTTCATAATATTAAGTTAGCACAAAACGTCAGTTAAAAAAATAAAAAAATGTTACGACTTCCGGTTTATTCTATTTCGAGAGCCTTAAATGAGCTTTAAATTATGCTATGAAAATCAATTGCCTTAAACAGTTTTTGCTATCGATTTTCGAATATTTCATAGTATTAAGCTGGCAGAACAAATGTGTTAAAAAAATAAAAAAATGTTACGACTTCCGGTTCATGGTATTTCGAGAACCTTAAATTATGCTATGAAAATCAATTGCCTTAAACAGTTTTTGCAATCGATTTTCGAATATTTCATAATATTAAGTTAGCACAACACGTGAGTTAAAAAAATAAAAAAATGTTACGACTTCCGGTTCATTCTATTTCGAGAGCCTTAAATGAGCTTTAAATTATGCTATGAAAATCAATTGCCTTAAACAGTTTTTTCTATCGATTTTCGAATATTTCATAGTATTAAGCTAGCACAACACATGTGTTAAAAAAATAAAAAAATGTTACGACTTCCGGTTCATGGTATTTCGAGAACCTTAAATTATGCTATTAAAATCAATTGCCTTAAACAGTTTTTGCAATCGATTTTCGAATATTTCATAATATTAAGTTAGCACAACACGTGAGTTAAAAAAATAAAAAAATGTTACGACTTCCGGTTCATTCTATTTCGAGAGCCTTAAATGAGCTTTAAATTATGCTATGAAAATCAATTGCCTTAAACAGTTTTTGCAATCGATTTTCGAATATTTTATAATATTAAGTTAGCACAACACGTGAGTTAAAAAAATAAAAAAATAAAAAAATGTTACGACTTCCGGTTCATTCTATTTCGAGAGCCTTAAAAGAGCCTTAAATTATGCCATGAGAATAAATTGCCTTAACCAGTTTTTTCTATTAACTTTCGAATATTTCATAGTATTAAGCTAGCACAACACATGTGTTAAAAAAATAAAAAAATGTTACGACTTCCGGTTCATTCTATTTCGAGAGCCTTAAATGAGCTTTAAATTATGCTATGAAAATCAATTGCCTTAAACAGTTTTTGCAATCGATTTTCGAATATTTCATAGTATTAAGTTAGCACAACACATATATTGAAAAAAGAAAAATGTTACGACTTCCGGTCCATGATATTTCAAGAGCCTTAAATGAGCCTTAAATTATGGTATGAGAAATAATTGCCTTAATCAGTTTTTTCTATTGATTTTCGAATATTTCATATTATTAAGCTAGCACAACACATGTGTTAAAAAAATAAAGAAATGTTACGACTTCCGGTTCATGGTATTTCGAGAACCTTAAATGAACCTTAAATTATGCTATGAAAATCAATTGCCTTAAACAGTTTTTGCAATCGATTTTCGAATATTTCATAATATTAAGTTAGCACAACACGTGAGTTAAAAAAATAAAAAAATGTTACGACTTCCGGTTATTTCTATTTCGAGAGCCTTAAATGAGCTTTAAATTATGCTATGAAAATCAATTGCCTTAAACAGTTTTTTCTATTTATTTTCGAATATTTCATAGTATTAAGCTAGCACAACACATGTGTTAAAAAAATAAAAAAATGTTACGACTTCCGGTTCATGGTATTTCCAGAACCTTAAATTATGCTATGAAAATCAATTGCCTTAAACAGTTTTTGCAATCGATTTTCGAATATTTCATAATATTAAGTTAGCACAACACGTGAGTTAAAAAAATAAAAAAATGTTACGACTTCCGGTTATTTCTATTTCGAGAGCCTTAAATGAGCTTTAAATTATGCTATGAAAATCAATTGCCTTAAACAGTTTTTGCAATCGATTTTCGAATATTTTATAATATTAAGTTAGCACAACACGTGAGTTAAAAAAATAAAAAAATGTTACGACTTCCGGTTCATTCTATTTCGAGAGCCTTAAAAGAGCCTTAAATTATGCCATGAGAATAAATTGCCTTAACCAGTTTTTTCTATTAACTTTCGAATATTTCATAGTATTAAGCTAGCACAACACATGTGTTAAAAAATAAAAAAATGTTACGACTTCCGGTTCATTCTATTTCGAGAGCCTTAAATGAGCTTTAAATTATGCTATGAAAATCAATTGCCTTAAACAGTTTTTGCAATCGATTTTCGAATATTTCATAACGTTAAGTTGGCACAACACATATATTGAAAAAGAAAAATGTTACGACTTCCGGTCCATGATATTTCAAGAGCCTTAAATGAGCCTTAAATTATGGTATGAGAATGAATTGCCTTAATCAGTTTTTTCTATTGATTTTCGAATATTTCATAGTATTAAGCTAGCACAACACATGTGTTAAAAAAATAAAAAAATGTTACGACTTCCGGTTCATGGTATTACGAGAACCTTAAATGAGCCTTAAATTATGCTATTAAAATCAATTGCCTTAAACAGTTTTTGCAATCGATTTTCGAATATTTCATAATATTAAGTTAGCACAACACGTGAGTTAAAAAAATAAAAAAATGTTACGACTTCCGGTTATTTCTATTTCGAGAGCCTTAAATGAGCTTTAAATTATGCTATGAAAATCAATTGCCTTAAACAGTTTTTGCAATCGATTTTCGAATATTTCATAGTATTAAGCTAGCACAACACATGTGTTAAAAAAATAAAAAAATGTTACGACTTCCGGTCCATGATATTTCGAGAGCCTTAAATGAGCCTTAAATTATGGTATGAGAATGAATTGCCTTAATCAGTTTTTTCTATTGATTTTCGAATATTTCATAGTATTAAGCTAGCACAACACATGTGTTAAAAAAATAAAAAAATGTTACGACTTCCGGTTCATTCTATTTCGAGAGCCTTAAAAGAGCCTTAAATTATGCCATGAGAATAAATTGCCTTAACCAGTTTTTTCTATTAACTTTCGAATATTTCATAGTATTAAGCTAGCACAACACATGTGTTAAAAAAATAAAAAAATGTTACGACTTCCGGCTCATGGTATTTCGATAGCCTTAAATGAGCCTTAAATTATTCTATGAGAATGAATTGCCTTAATCAGTTTTTTCTATTGATTTTCGAATATTTCATAGTATTAAGCTAGCACAACACATGTGTTAAAAAATAAAAAAATGTTACGACTTCCGGTCCATGGTATTTCGAGAGCCTTAAATGAGCCTTAAATTATTCTATGAGAATGAATTGCCTTAATCAGTTTTTTCTATTGATTTTCGAATATTTCATAGTATTAAGGTAGCACAACACATGTGTTAACAAAATAAAAAAATGTTACGACTTCCGGTTCATGGTATTTCGAGAGCCTTAAATGAGCCTTAAATTATGGTATGGAAATGAATTGCCTTAATCAGTTTTTGCAATTGATTTTCGAATATTTCATAACGTTAAGTTGGCACAACACATATATTGAAAAAAAAATGTTACGACTTCCGGTCCATGATATTTCAAGAGCCTTAAATGAGCCTTAAATTATGGTATGAGAAATAATTGCCTTAATCAGTTTTTTCTATTGATTTTCGAATATTTCATATTATTAAGCTAGCACAACACATGTGTTAAAAAAATAAAGAAATGTTACGACTTCCGGTCCATGATATTTCAAGAGCCTTAAATGAGCCTTAAATTATGGTATGGAAATGAATTGCCTTAATCAGTTTTTGCAATTGATTTTCGAATATTTCATAGTATTGTTACGTCACAAATACGTAAATACTTACTTTGATCGAAGATTCCGCGTTTTAAGTTAGGATCGAATGATCCTCGCTTAGGGATGAGGATAAGTCAATGAAAGACACAATGATTATGAAAATAATACAAATTGAAATTATTTTACTGGTTAAAATTTCCGGATATACATTCGTTAAGACAATTCTTATATAATGTAGGCACAGGCTGATTGGTACGTAGGTGAGAAAGAGACAAAGAATAAAGATAGAGAGAGAGAGAGGTTCGGTACCTTTATGATTCGTAAGTTGTGTTGAGGTTTAATCCACACGGCGGTGAGTTGTAAGTACTGGATCCCCACAGGTGTATTCCAAGTGTGTGAGAGAGACGGAGTTATAGGCCGCACAGTTATATTCCGTAAAGGGCGGTGATCCAAATTTATGACACTGTTCGAAGATCTTTACAAAGATCTATACAAGTCCACGATGACTTTTACGACTCCCGAACTTTGATTTTAAATTGTCCCGGTCGAATTTTATTAATCTCAAACTCAGAGATTTTCGAAGTTAAATTGAAATGCCGCACTGGACTATTGTCGCGAGACCGGTTATAAATCCGAAGGAAAATTTAAGTGTCGAACTAGACGAAGAATTTACTGACTGCTTGCTCTTGGTGTGGGCCTCTTTTATATGTTTTTATACAAATTGACGGTCAGCGAAAATCGTGACGTAGTCATATCTTCTTAGAGGAGAAGGGGCCCTATACTGCTCCCTACTTCCCCTACTCCCTATTCCCCTTTATCGATTTTCTCATAGATTTCTTAACTCAATCCAGCCTGTGTGTATTATATACATTCAAATATGTCGCGGGACGTGACACCTCCCCCCTCAGTTCGAGCGCGGGGAGTTAACGATCCGCGATCGAAACTTCGGTAGAAGAATTCATTTTTAATCCAAGATGCTTACTCAATCAAGTACATATTTTCAATTTAATTTGCCAATTTATAACATAAAAATTTTGTTTATACATAATTATAGGAATTGACATTTTCAATTATTGTTGCGAATTAAAAATTTATAACAAGTTTTACATAAATGCATAGTAATAACGGAGGATACAAGTCTGGAAATATTATAATCATTGATTACATATGTTATAGTGGTGATTAGGTAATTTAACAATTTTTTCTTTGATTGATAATAACTATTTAAACTTACAACATGATGATTGTTGATAAAAAGAAGATTAAAATTGTAAAGTTTCATCGATTAGATATAAAATAGTAAAGAGCAATTTACAAGTATTACGATGGTTGATGTATACATTAGTAAAAAGAGAAATTGACATATATAATATTAATAATACAGATTAAAAATAATATTTAGATCGTTGATAACAAAAGGAAGTTCCTGTTGAAAACAAGATGGCTTCGGAAAATAAAGGAATCACGTTACAAGTATTTGATGGGACAGACTATGGTAAATGGAAGTACAAATTAAAATTATTTCTAGAATTTAAAGAGTGCAATGAAGTTATAGAAAATGATGAAAGACCGGCAGCGATAACAGAAGTTGAGTGGAAGAAGAAAGAGATAAAAGCCAAAAATTATATAGTAATCAGTATGGCAAATACACAATTGGAACTGATTATTTCAGAAGAAACTGCAAAGAAAATGGTTGCTAAGTTGGATGAAAATTACTTAGTTAAAAGTAGTGCTGTGAAATTATTATGTAGAAGAAAGCTGCTCGATTTGAAAATGGAAGTAAGTGAGAACCCGACAGACTTTTATAATAACTATGAAAAATTAGTAAACGAATTAAAAAATGCTGGAGAAAATGAGACACAAGAAGATAAACTAAACTATTTCTTATTGACGCTACCAGAAGTATGTCACACATGGTTGATATTGTGGACGCATTAGCTGAAAAGGACAAAACAGTGGAATTTGTAAAATCAAAGTTGGAATTTGAATTTAAAAAGAGACATGGTGAAAGTGAAAATTCGAGATCAAACGCGTTTACGTTTGAGAAAAGAAGAGAGGATAAAAGGACATGTTACGTATGTGGCAGTGAAGGGCACATACAGTACGATTGCCCGAAGAAAAACAATTCGTGGAATTAATGGGACGCCGCAGCGAGGAGGCAGTAGAGGAAGCCGTGCGCCACAAAGAGGAGGAGTCAACGGCAGAGGCTACAACACGCAGCAGCGAGGAACGAGTTCCAACCGGCGTGAAAGGAGCGGCTACAGGCAACGCGGACGAGGCGCGCGATGCAGCGACAACAACAGCCAAGGTCATCAAAGCGCTGAGAAGAGCGAAGTGTTGCAGTGATCCCAGAACGTGGGAGCTGGCGGCCCCAACCACGCTCCCATGTAGGAGCACACACAATCAAGCACGCCGTGTCGGTGTGTCCCCACTTCCTCGCTTCGATTTCACGCTTTTGTCTGTTGAGCCAAGATCGAAAATTATGTTTCTGTCGACTTCGTGAAAAAGTGGCGCGAAGCAGACGACAAATTTAAAATCACCAAATATATCATTTAAGATATTACCTTTCTTTCTTTGATATTTTTAAAAGCATTCACCTAAAATGAATATATAAAGATTTTATTTCAAATTTTAGGATAATTTAAACACTTAAAAAATGATTTTCTATTGAAATTTAAAGTCAATAAATTTTTTAAGTTTCAAAACAATATATCAATTTCAATATTTTTTAGCTGTGCAAATCAAATAATTCAATTAGAAAATTGTGTAGAGAATATTATATATTAAGGAATGATAAAATATGATATTGGAGTTGAAAAAATAAAATATTAAAATACTTAAGTAATACATAAATTATATCTAATTATACACTCGAAATTATACAGTAGAGTTTCTTCTCTGGTATAAGGCAACATTGAAAAAAATTTCATTCAAATAAAATACTCTGAAAACTTTTTGAAATACGTAATATTATTCACATATGAATTTCATTATAAAACTGTGAATAAAAGGTTTCAATATTTAAAAAAAAACCAAAATTACATCTAAATTTGAATACGAAATTACACTTTACGATTTCTCGTATGTAAAATACAAAGATAAAAAATTTATTTCAAATAAAATAGTATAAAAAAAAATTTATAGTACGTGAATCAACTATATCAATTGATAAATTAATTCGAAAATATTTTATTTAAAAAAAATAAGAAATTAAGGTTAAAAATCTACATTCCTAATTACATGGTGATAATAGATAAAAATTCTATACGGTGTTGTTAATAATTTGCTTTAGGGGCCAGAAATGATAACTCATGAAGTCACATACTTTCAAACATTTCGACTCTAATCGAAGTCATCATCAGCGATCTTTATTTATAAAATTTTAAAACAGTGGATAAAATATTCCACATATGAGCCCTATTTTGGAATAAACTTTGGTAATGTAAAAAATGTAAAAAAATGTAAAATATCGTGAGAAAATTTACATAAAATTGAACAGAAAACATCGGTAAATTATCTAAAAACTTCCTTAGGAATAACAATTAAATTCTAACACATAACTTTAATGTAAATCAACTAAAAAACTAGTATATATTTGTGTCTAAATGCTACTGAAGATATAGATGCAAGTACATATGTAGTATAAAATTACAAATGATTATTTATGAGCATTATCATAGAATTGCTAATATTAATTCTACACTGTTAGAAATTTCCCAGAACATGTGAGTGGAGTTGTATTGAGGTACAGCCTCCTAAAATTTAGACAGAATTTCAGGAAATTCTGTTACTTTTTAGTAAATTTATAAAACAAATTTTTTTTATTAAACTTCAGTTCCAAAGTGTTGAATATTCTGTATATGTTTCCCCGGAAATACTGATACTTGTAATAGGAATAATTTTACGTTTTGGTAACTGAAGTTCAATGCACTTAAATGCACCTGAAAATTTATCCTCATGCAACTGAAACTCAGTTAAAGTTACGCAATTTTATGATAATTTTATAAAAGTTCTGTTACAGTTTGGTGGTTTTTAAAATACATTATTTGAAAATTCAGTTGAGCTCCATAATATTAAGAAAACTTTTTTTTAAATATATATAAAAATTCAGTACATTTTTTGCAATTTCAAGTTATCATTTAACGTTTTAGTGGTTTATATGCATAGACTTTTTAATGAAAAAAATAAATACTTTACACAAAGGCAAAATTTTCTAATGGATGCAGTTGATCAAATTTTTAAACCCGAAACATTTTTTAATTAAAATCTTGATTTAAATCTTCAGTTATTTATTGACTTTAAATTTTACTGAGAATTTTCCAACAATTTCACATCATCTCAAAAATGTTTTTATTAAGCGAATGTTTTTACAAATATCAATAAAATTCTATACTCAATAAATGTTTAAAATTTCAAGTTAAGGTATTGATTGGAAATTCAGTAGCTTTGTAAGTTAACTATTTTAATCAGAAAATTCTTCATTTTCGTAGATTTTTCAAATTTTTAACTAAAAATCTATGCATAGGCCACAAAAACGTGAGGTGAAAATTTTGAATCATCAGCTACAATAAAACAGAAATTTTAATTCGATTGTTTTGCCCTGTCCGTAATCAGGTGCTGATCCACTTTTTCAAAAATTTGCAACAAGACGAAAGCGAAAAAAAAATAGTTCTAATTATATAATATATATCATTGTATGCAAGATTGTAGCCAATTCTGAAAAATATTTCTCTGAATGCAATGTATAAACAATCATTTTTGAGAAATTTGGGAAAACATGTCGTCCTAATTATATAATGTCCGTAAATTAATAGTATTCATTAACGATCGTATTAGGATGGTCAAGGTAATTGGCTGATACGCAGCATATGCGAGTTCAAACCCCTGCACTTCAAACCCCAAATATATTTCCTTCTATTTTTAAATTAAAAGTTATGTGCTAGAATTTAATTGTTATTCCTAAGAAAGTTTTTAGATAATTTACCGATGTTTTCTGTTCAATTTTATGTAAAATTTCTCACGATATTTTACATTTTTTTACATTTTTTACATTACCAAAGTTTATTCCAAAATAGGGCTCATATGTGGAATATTTTATCCACTGTTTTAAAATTTTATAAATAAAGATCGCTGATGATGACTTCGATTAGAGTCGAAATGTTTGAAAGTATGTGACTTCATGAGTTATCATTTCTGGCCCCTAAAGCAAATTATTAACAACACCGTATAGAATTTTTATCTATTATCACCATGTAATTAGGAATGTAGATTTTTAACCTTAATTTCTTATTTTTTTTAAATAAAATATTTTCGAATTAATTTATCAATTGATATAGTTGATTCACGTACTATAAATTTTTTTTTATACTATTTTATTTGAAATAAATTTTTTATCTTTGTATTTTACATACGAGAAATCGTAAAGTGTAATTTCGTATGCAAATTTAGATGTAATTTTGGTTTTTTTTTAAATATTGAAACCTTTTATTCACAGTTTTATAATGAAATTCATATGTGAATAATATTACGTATTTCAAAAAGTTTTCAGAGTATTTTATTTGAATGAAATTTTTTTCAATGTTGCCTTATACCAGAGAAGAAACTCTACTGTATAATTTCGAGTGTATAATTATATATAATTTATGTATTAATAGAATGGTATGTTGTTGGAAAATTGGCTTTAGGGTCCATAAAATGATTAAGTCAAATTTAATCAAACGTTTCGGCTCTGATCGGAGCCCTCATCAGTGATATTTATTAAAATCTAGAAAATACAAAAAGGTTGCTGGCAATAATTTCACATATTTTCTCTGAGTTACTGGAGTGCTTAAAATATGTCACAAAAGGAGTACTTGATATATTAAATACAAGAAGGAAAGTTTGGATATATACATTGGTGCGAAGCTGAATATGGATATGGATAGCCTGGTATAGACCATTAAGGATATCTCTTGACTAGTTTTTTTCGAAACTATTTTAATACTATTTATAAGCTATGTATAAAAATATTAACATTTTTGCATTTCTTGTACATACCGGTGACTACGATTAAAATACGCAAAACTGAATTGGTTGAGGCTATTAGGGATTTGATTGAACTATTTTCCTAAACCATTTTAAGCTGAGTTGAAATATGTATATATATTTTGAACTATTTGTCTGAAAACTATTTTGAAAACATTCTTGAACAATTTGTAGCAATGTGATTCACAAACGTGAATTGGTTGAGGCTATTAGGTATTCGTTTAGACTATTATTCCTATAATATTTTAAAATATGTTGAAATATGTGTATATATATATTTTGGGACTATTTGTCTGAAAACTATTTTGAAAGCAATCTTGAACAATTTGTAACAAAATTAATATTTGTTTGAAATATTTTTCCAAAACTATGTTAAAAAAACTATGTTGAATTGTAAATAAATATCTTCGAACCATTTGTCAGAAAACTATTTCGAAACCATTCTTAAACAATTCATAAGCAATATTCACATTTGTTTGAACTATTTTTCCTAAAAACTATTATAAAACTATGTTGAAATACATATATATATACAATATATACACACATATATACACATATATATACATATATATATATACATACATACACATGCATATACACATACATGCACACACATACACATACACATACATATTCTGAACTATTTGTCTGAAAACTATTTTTGGGTGCATTTTGGAACAAGTTATAACAATATAATTCACAGCAAAATTGGTTTGTTTGTTTGAAATATTTTTCAGAACTATTTAAAAAATGTTGAAATATGTATATATATATTTTGGGACTATTTG
The DNA here is from genome assembly GCA_030998225.1 of Diplolepis rosae. Lineage (NCBI taxonomy): Eukaryota > Metazoa > Arthropoda > Insecta > Hymenoptera > Diplolepididae > Diplolepis > Diplolepis rosae. The sequence goes on along the minus strand of JAPYXD010000210.1, from coordinate 52,148 downwards.
TCTGAAAACAATTCTGAAAGCAATCTTAATCAATTTGTAACAATATTAACATTTGTTTGAACTAATTTTCCAAGACTATTTTAAAAAGCTATGCTGAATTGTGTATAAATACCCTCAAAACATTTGTCAGAAAACTATTTCGAAACCATTCTTAAACAATTCAAAAACAATATTCACATTTGTTTGAACTATTTTTCCTAAAAACTATTATAAAACTATGTTGAAATATATATATATATATACATACATATACATAACTGAAGATATATGTTGATGTTGGTAATTGGCTTTAGGGTCCAAGGTTGATAAAAACTCAGAGTTTTACATAATCAGACGTTTCGGCTCTGATCGGAGCCCTCATCAGTGAAGAATATGAATATATACATAACATATATACATACACATACACATACACACATACACATACATACATACATATATACATACTTTGAACTATTTGTCTGAAAACTATTTTGGGTGCATTTTTGAACATGTTATAACAATATAATTCACAGCAAAATTGGTTTGTTTAAAATATTTTCAGAACTATTTCAAAAATATGTTGAAATATGTGTATTTTTTGGGACTATTTGTCTGAAAACTATTTTGAATCACATTTGTTTGGACTATTTTTACTAAACTATTTTAAAACTATGTTGAAATGATAATTTGTGAAATATTTGTCAGAAAAAATATTTCGAAAGCATTCTTAAACAATTATTCACAATTGTTTGAACTGTTATTCCTAAACTATAATATAACGATGTTGAGATATGTATATATATTTTTTCCAACTATTTGTGTGAAAACTATTTCGAGAGCATTCTCGACTATAAAAAATATAAATTCTTCAAATACAAGTTAAATGGGGGGGGGCTTGATATAAAGCATTAATGTTATTTTTAAAAAAAAAAAAAAATTTTGGACTGAAGAACAATTTTTAAACAATTTCTAAACGATTATTTAAAATGTATAAAAAATTAATTTATAAGTATATTGCTGTATGCAAACTTAACTGTAACCACAATAAGATCTTTGGTGCAACAACTGAATTGGTTGAGGCTATTTATCAAAACTATTTTAAAACTATGTTGGAATATATATATGCATACACATATACACACATACACATACACACATATATACGCATACACCTACATACATACATACACATATTGTTATTTCCCATCCATACCCGTATCTGCAATAAATTCTTTGGTGTGAAGCTGAATAGGAATAGGTTCATTTCGAACATTAAGTTTATGTTTTGAGCTACTTTTCTGAAAACTCTTCTGAAACTATTATCAAACAATTTGTATCAGTAATCACAATATGAGTGTCTGATCTATACCGATTTCTATAAATAAATTCTACGATTACAGGTTTAATGGAAAGAGCTTGAAATTATACGATTAATATATAAGTCTATTTGAGATATCCAAACTTTCCAATCTCATGAACGCAGAAACAAAGTTTTAATGACTAACCTTTCAAGTGGATGGAGAAAAATTCAATAATTTGCACAAAAAATCCTAAAATTGAAAGTTTTTTCCTCTTTTTGTTGAAGGGCTTCTCTGAACAACACATAGCAACACGAGATTCACTCTGAGAAATTTAAATTATGACTGATTTTAGAGTTTTGAAGGGGTTTGTGGACTGGCCAGATGAAATGGAGAGAAAATTTTTTTGTGTGCAAGTTTTTCTTTTGAATTTGAAAGGGAAAAGTGCGAGGATAAACAAGAAATAACAGAAAACACGTGGTCAAGGGGAGATCGTAAACCGTAACCGGAGTCATAGCGGTACGACAAATATGGGAATTTTTCTTGTGGCCATATGTATATATTCGAGGAGAAACGTGTGTAGAATGAAATGCTATACTTGAAAAGAGTATTTTGTATGAGAGGTTTAGGTTAAGAAAGGGTTTATTTGTTATTTTTCAAAAATTTTTTAAGGTTTGCTGTTTAATAATGGGTGATAAAAAACGGATAAGTTTTCTGTGTCAGATCTTTGGTTTATTGAATTAGGGTTGCTAGCTATGTGAGTCATTTCTAAAATCATTCGTTTTTTATAATTTGAAGATTTATCTACTATTTGAACATTATCGAAACTGAAGGTGTGATCCTGTTGCCAGGCATGTTTCGTCAGGGCAGTCCATTTGTCAGGGGGGTTATAAACATCCCTCTTGTGTTCATTTAATCTAGTTTTCAGGGGTCGTTTTGTGGTGCCTATGTAAGTGGCTGTACAGTCTGAGCATGGAATGTTATAAATTACGTCAGCAGTATCCAATTTGGAGATACTGTCTTTCATGGATTTAAAAAAGCGGGATAGGTCATTAACATTGCGAGATGCAATTCTGATATTAAAAGGTTTAAGGATGCCTGATAGTTTTTCTGAGAGGCCATGTACATAAGGTAGTGGCATATATTTTGGAGATGTATGTGTACCGGCGTTGGTACTGTGAATTGCTGGGTTTGGATGTGTAGTCTGTGTGTGTGAGAGAGTTGCAAAAAGCGGATGTTGTGGCTGTGAATTACTACCTGGAGCATGGAGATGGCTTAGCCTTTTCTTAATGCAAGAATTTATTATACTTGGAGGGTAACTATTTTTTTGAAGGATAGATCTAATTTTTTCAATATTTTCTTTATGGAAGTCTTTGTGAGATAGTTTGATACCTCTATCGATGAGATTGTTGATAACGTTGATTTTATAATTATATGGGTGATGGGAATGGAAATGTAAGTATCGGCCAGAACAGGTTGGCTTTTGGTACCAGTTGATTTTTATAACATCTCCATCTCTGATGACTAAAATGTCTAGAAAAACTATTTTTCCTTCTAACTCCTCTTCAATTGTGAATTGGATTTTGTGGTTGTAAGTGTTGAATATGTTTTTGATTGTTTCAATTTTGTTAAATGGCACCGCTGTTATTATATCATCAACGTACCTAAAATAAAACGGAAGCTGAAAGGGAAGAGAAGCTATGCATTTGGATTCGAGGTCGTCCAGGACGATATCAGCTGCAATCGGAGAAAGTGGTGAACCCATGGGAAAACCAGACTTTTGTTTGTAAGAGGTACCTTGGAAGTTGAAGGCGGAGTTTGCTGAACAAGTTCGGAGACCAAGTTCAAATTGATACCAAGGCATTTTTATATGTGGATGGATTTGGCCCCATCTTTTTTTGATACCTTCGATGGCTAGACCAATTTGAACGTTTGTAAAAAGCGAAATTGCATCTAAGGAAATTAATTTGTAATCTGGAGGAATTGTAATGTTTTTTATTTTTAGGGCAAAATCAAAACTGTTTTTGATACGTGAAGTAGGAGGTGTTATATTATTAGAAATGATTTTGTTGTAGAAAGATGCAAGATTATACGTGGGACTGCCGCAAAAGGAGACTATGGGTCTGAGGGGAATGTTTGGTTTGTGTATTTTTGGCAATGCATAGAATCTTGCTGGGACCGGGTTATCTGCTTTAAGTGATTTGGCCAAGTTGTCGTTAATATAATTTTTTGCTTTCCAAATTTTAATAAGGTTGTTGACTTTATTTTGTGTTATGTTTGTGGGGTCTTTTTTGAGGGGTATGTAAGTTTTCTTTTCTGCGAGCATGGTCTTGACTTCTTCTATGTATTTGTTTTTATCCAAAGCGACGGTGGTATTACCTTTGTCGGCTTTAGTGATGAGAATGTTGGGGTAGTTTTTTAGGAAAGTGTGTGTGAGTTTTGCGTTGTGGATCATATTCTTCTGGAAGTTAGAAGGGGCGTTATGTAATTGTCTTTGACGTGAGAAGGTGGAAATGCAATTTACAAATTTAAACCTTGCCGCGTTTCTGTCGTCTTCATTGATCTTGTGGATGTTAGATTCAAAATCTGCGACTAAGTGTTTTATGGGTAACTGGTTGTTGGGGATAGGGACCCCAAAGTTTTTGCCTAGGCTGACTGTTTTCGCAACCGGGAGTGGGATATGGATGTCAGTGAGATTGGTAAACCAGGAATCAATGAGCCCGTTGTCTGGACTATTCTCTCCGTTTTTTGAAATGTTGTTTCCTTTGCTTCTTTTTTCAATGAGATTTTCAAATTTGGATTTACAGATTTGTTTATGTGACAGAAAAATTCGGTGTAATGTCTTAGACTCTAATTCAAAAAAGCGTTGAAAAATATGGTACAATACTTTTAATTAATTTATGTATTACTTAAGTATTTTAATATTTTATTTTTTCAACTCCAATATCATATTTTATCATTCCTTAATATATAATATTCTCTACATAATTTTCTAATTGAATTATTTGATTTGCACAGCTAAAAAATATTGAAATTGATATATTGTTTTGAAACTTAAAAAATTTATTGACTTTAAATTTCAATAGAAAATCATTTTTTAAGTGTTTAAATTATCCTAAAATTTGAAATAAAATCTTTATATACTTATTTTAGGTGAATGCTTTTAAAAATATCAAAGAAAGAAAGGTAATATCTTAAATGATTTATTTGGTGATTTTAAATTTGTCGTCTGCTTCGCGCCACTTTTTCACGAAGTCGACTGAAACATAATTTTCGATCTTGGCTCAACAGACGAAAGCGTGAAATCGAAGCGAGGAAGTGGGGACACACCGACACGGCGCGCTTGATTGTGTGTGCTCCCACATGGGAGCGTGGTGGGGGCCGCCAGCTCCCACGATCTGGGATCACTGAAGTGTTGAGCACTTCAGTAGAAACAGTAGAAACAACAACAAGTTACATATAAGTAACGGTAATGTAAATGAAAATAAAATAGAATGGATTTTAGATAGCGGATGTACAGACCACGTGATTAATAATGAAAACTATTTTAGTGATGCAATTGTATTAAAAGAGCCTATTAATGTTAAAATAGGTGATGGTAGAATTTTGAAAGCGACAAAAGTAGGTCATGTAAAAAGCAAATTCAGAACGTTTAATGAAGAAACAGATTTGGAATTACAAAATGTATTTTACGTGAATGATATGGACAGAAATTTAATAAGTTTCGCTAAAGTGACTGATAATCATAAAATAATATCTATCGGAAATAGCTCAAAAATATATAATAGAAACAATAAATTGATTGCGATAGCATGGAAAATTGGTAGAATGTATAAAATGACTAGTTTTATTGAAAGAAGTAAAGAATCTAATTTGACAGTTAAAAATGAAAAAATGACTAAAAGAAAAGTGGCATAGAACATTGGGACACGTTAACTTTAATTATTTGAATACGATGTGTAAAAATCATGTTTTACAGGGTTTGCCTAGTAAAATAGAAACAGATTACTATAAATGTGCTACGTGTATTGAAAACAAAGTGCACAATATCCCTTTTGATAATAATAGAAAAAGAGCGAAGGATATATTAGAAATAGTACATACAGATTTGAATGGGCCACACAATACAGTAGGTTATAGAGGAGAAAAGTATTTTATAACTTTTATTGATGATTATAGTAAATTGGCAAAAATGTATGAAATTAAGTCTAAAGATGAAGTTTATGATCGTTTTATTGAATATATAAATTTAATTGAAAATAAGACTGGAAAAAAATAAAGAATTTAAGATGTGATAATGGAACTGAATATTTAAATAAAGATATGTATAAATTGTGTAGACAAAAGGGAATTGAATTAGGAACATGTCCACCCTATGTACATGAGCTTAACGGTACAGCAGAAAGGTACAATAGGACAATTATGGATAGTACTAGGTGTTTGTTAGCTGAGTCCAAGATAGAGAGAAAGTTTTGGCCAGAGGTAGTCTGCACCGCAGCATATTTAAAGAATAGGACATTTGCGAACACGGTAGTAAGAAATAAATCTCCTTATGAGATATTTCTTAATGAAAAGCCAGACACAAAGTATTTAAAATTGTACGGAAGTAAAGTATTTGTTAGAGTACCTGAAAGCAAAAGAAATTCAAAATGGGATAGAAAAGTTATGATGTAGAAGGTTACAGAGTTTTAATAGCAAATAGAGTTATTGTAGCTAGACATGTTGATGTTATAGAAGAAGATATAAAGTGCATTGGATTTAATGATAATGATGAAGGAAATGAAAACAACAATGACCTAATCCCTTCAACTACTTCGACCCTCGGAGAGAATAGGGAAAGCAAAACTGATTTAGAAAATTTAATTGAAAATATAAATAATAGTGAAAATTTTGAAAATGAAGTAGAAGAAGTACCCGAAATAAGAAGGTCACAAAGGACGATTACAAGACCTAGTAGATTTGATGATAATTATGCATATAGTGGATGTATTTATGTAAATTATTGTAGTGCAGATAGTCCTGTAAGCTTTAAAGAGGATATTGAAAGTGATGAGTCTAGTTTTTTGATAGATGCTATGAATAAAGAGATAGGTGTATTAAGATGGCACAACACAGTTGTCATATCAAGTTTTAATCTATGCCACAATTTAGGGCTCATTTAAGGCTAATTTAATGCCCTATTCCGAAATTTAATGCTCACACATTTTTTATAAAAAACTATGTTTGCGCTAGCTTAACGTTAAGCTGGCACCACACACCATAAAACACGTTAAAAAAATTATTGAGCCAATTCGTTTATATACCATAATTTAAGGCTCATTTAAGGCTCTTGAAATATCATGGACCGGAAGTCGTAACATTTTTTTATTTTTTTAACACATGTGTTGTGCTGGCTTAATACTATGAAATATTCGAAAATCAATTGCAAAAACTGATTAAGGCAATTCATTCTCATAGAATAATTTAAGGCTCATTTAAGGCTCTCGAAATACCATGAACCGGAAGTCGTAACATTTTTTTATTTTTTTAACACATGTGTTGTGCTAGCTTAATACTGTCACGTCCCGCGACATATTTGAATGTATATAATACACACAGGCTGGATTGAGTTAAGAAATCTATGAGAAAATCGATAAAGGCGAATAGGGAGTAGGGGAAGTAGGGAGCAGTATAGGGCCCCTTCTCCTCTAAGAAGATATGACTACGTCACGATTTTCGCTGACCGTCAATTTGTATAAAAACATATAAAAGAGGCCCACACCAAGAGCAAGCAGTCAGTAAATTCTTCGTCTAGTTCGACACTTAAATTTTCCTTCGGATTTATAACCGGTCTCGCGACAATAGTCCAGTGCGGCATTTCAATTTAACTTCGAAAATCTCTGAGTTTGAGATTAATAAAATTCGACCGGGACAATTTAAAATCAAAGTTCGGGAGTCGTAAAAGTCATCGTGGACTTGTATAGATCTTTGTAAAGATCTTCGAACAGTGTCATAAATTTGGATCACCGCCCTTTACGGAATATAACTGTGCGGCCTATAACTCCGTCTCTCTCACACACTTGGAATACACCTGTGGGGATCCAGTACTTACAACTCACCGCCGTGTGGATTAAACCTCAACACAACTTACGAATCATAAAGGTACCGAACCTCTCTCTCTCTATCTTTATTCTTTGTCTCTTCCTCACCTACGTACCAATCAGCCTGTGCCTACATTATATAAGAATTGTCTTAACGAATGTATATCCGGAAATTTTAACCAGTAAAATAATTTCAATTTGTATTATTTTCATAATCATTGTGTCTTTCATTGACTTATCCTCATCCCTAAGCGAGGATCATTCGATCCTAACTTAAAACGCGGAATCTTCGATCAAAGTAAGTATTTACGTATTTGTGACGTAACATACTTCCTTTTTTCTGGTGCATCGGCCCGGGAAACACAAGTCAATTGAAAATTAACACATTGATTATTTCTAGTGAATAAATAAATGATTATGAAATATTATTTCAACTTGTAACTTGAAATTTCAATAAAATAGATTTGTTAGATCACAAAGGGATTTGACTTTGAGGCTAACCTTAATGATTTAATAATCAAATCATTTCTTTGAAATTTTATAATTTATATAAATTGTATAAAATAAAATAAGTTTGAAAAATCACGCAGGGATCTGACCTTGAGGCTAACCTAAGTGATTAAGTAACTTATCTTATTTAAAAAATTATTCTAATTTGTTAACTAAGTTTTGATTTAAGTTAAAACAAATAAAAAAAACAGCACACGAGAGTATAAGTCCCTTTTGGGTACGTTGAACGGTTACCATTGATTACGATCATTGGGTAGGGCAAAGTTCGAAGTGCTTGTGATTGTATTGTTTATAACTTTAATTTTAACTCTGTTAAGGAACAGAATATTTTTATTTGCAAAGATTGTCCAAGGATCTGAGCTTGAGCCTAACTTGTCCAGTCTAGAGAAAAATAAATTGTGCATAACTCGAATCTTATCTGATCCTTGTTATAAACAATTTTATTTATTTAAAAAACAATTTATAATTCAATAAATTAATAAAATAGATCATTATAATTTATAAGACGCACGTGGTTGGTACAAAATATATATATATATATATATATATTGTTATAATTTTAAGAAATGTATTATTTAACATTATAATTTTACGAAAATTGAGCGATTATTAATTTATTTGAATATTTTATAGAATTATATTTTTATTTTATTATCTTATTTCCTAATGAAAGAGTAAAAATATTAATTATTGTTATAAACAAATAAAAATAATTAAATTATATTTTGAAATTATTATTATAAATTTTTTGAATTTTTATAAATTAAAATTATATTTTTACTAATTTCACTTTATTTACAAACAAAATTTTACATGTAGTTTTTTAAATTGTTATAAGCAATCGATAATTAACAATAAATAATCTATGATAACGCTCAACAAAAAGAAACTGTAAATTTATAATGACTCAATGTCAAATTCAAATACCCCTGTAGAACCCGCCCAAAAAGTTATTACGCGTAGTAAAGCAAAACAAGACAATCAACTCGCAAAAATTGTCGATCAGAATCAAATAGATTCCTTGAAACTAAAAAGATCAGGTAAAATCAAAGAAAATTTAGTCGATTATAATAAATACAAGGATATTTCAAACACTTTTTCTGCTGAACAAGAATTAGATAACACTCTTCAGATAGACGATTCACGTTTCGACAAGACTCTAATTAATGATCAAACCATATCAAGTGAAAATTCTAGTAGTACTAGCGGATTTCATTCAAGTTTCTGTCCAGATTTGAGCATTGTGACAGGATCTAGTAATCAAGATCAAACTTTAACGAACGAGTTATCTTATTTTGACGGATCTAACTTGCTAAGCTCAACGGTAATAACAATAGAAAATAGAACTTTGAAAGAAAAATTGAAAACCTCATTGGCACGCGACTCTCTAATTAGTAACAACGATAGTGACGACGACAAAAGCGATACAGAAGTCATAAATCAGGATAATCCCGTAATAGTAAACAACGAAGAGATGGCCGTAGCCATACCTAACAGCCAGCAGGTATCCTTACGTGACGCGCTAGAGGTGGTCCCTTTGTTCGACGGAAGTAACCTCCCATTGTCCCATTTTATTGAGGGTTGCATGGAAGCAAAGGCAATGCTGCCGACACCTGCTGCCCAAGAAAATCTTGCACGTCTATTGAGAGGTAAATTGTCTGGTGAGGCACGAAAATGTAATTTGGGTCAACGTATGCAACAATAGAGGAATTAATAGAAAAATTGAAAAGAGTATATGCCCCTGCGAAACGCGTATATCAATTGCAGGGAGAATTAGGTAATACATTTATGTGGGAAAGAGAAAATGTCCTTTCCTATGCTGCTAGAATTAAGGAAATTGCTGATAGAATAGAAGATGCTCACAGACTTAATAATGACGGTCAGGTAGATAATGCTTTCAAACAAAATTTAGAAAGAGATGTAATTCAATGTTTTATACGAGGTTTGCGTCCGGAGTTAGAAATTCGTGTAGAAGAAAAGGACACATTTAAGGAAGTAGTTAATGATACAATAGACATAGAACGAAGACTGGCTGCATCTTCTGCACTGCGGAGAAATAGAAATACGGATTATTTAAAAACCGAAGAATCAACTAATAATAATAAAAGTAATAAAACCACCCGATTCAACGTAGCACTTGAAAATAAAACTATTTGTTTAATTTGTAAAAAATCAGGTCACACAACTGAAAAATGTTTTCATTTAAGTAAAGCTCAAGATGCAGTTCTTAAGAATAAACAAAAAAATTTGTTGAATCCTAACCAACGAAGATATATTAATTTCAATGGTGAAAGAGGTAATAATAATAATAATTTTGCAAGAAACAATTACAATAATTTTCCAAATAACAATTTTTTGAGAAATAAAAATTATAATTTTAATAATAACAACAATCATTTTTTACAAAATAGAAATAACAATTATAGAAACAATAATAATAATTTTTTACAACAAAGATACAACAATAATAATAATTTTCCTAGAATTTTTTACAATAATAACAATAATTTTAATAATACTAATAGACAAGTACTACTGTAGATCAAGTACTACTGTAGTCAACCTACGTGTTTAACCCTGTTTTAACTAGACTGGTTTTTCTCTGATTAGCGGTTATTAAGGTAGTTGTTGCGCCAAAAATCAGTCTCTGGAAAAAGAAGTTTTTCTATGATTTCAAGACTGGTAATTATATCATCAGCCGTCTCATATGTAAGGAAAGACACTCTTCTTAATAAAAAAAAATTTAAAAATTACGAAAAATAATATTTTAATAATGTTTTTTGTAATAGGATATTTCCTTATTATCGCTCCATACCAAATTTTCAAAAATGGTGCGATTCTGATAAATCATGAATCATTTTTTTAGGAAAAGAATTCTCTACAACTTTACCGTTTCCGATTTTTGAAAATGAATCAATTATTATCAAATTCAGCAATTTGTTTATAAAAATTTCGTTTTGGAAAATTGGTTTTTAATGATTTCAACCATTAAAGAATTTATTCTCAAAAACCGGAAACGGTAAAGTTGTAGAGAATCCTTTTCCTAAAAAAATGATTCATGATTTATCAGAATCGCATCATTTTTGAAAATTTGATATGGAGCATGTACTTACAGTTTTGAACGTTCATTGAACGATAGAAAAATTTTTCGTTTAAACTAAATGATTAGTTTTTGGTGCAGAAAATTAAAAAATAGTGTACTGTTCATGAAAGATTGTATATTGAAAGTCCCTAAATATAAATATAATAATTAATTTTTTTATTGAAAAAAAATTTTTGTCATCGTTCAATGAACGTTCAAAACTGTAAGTACATGTATGGAGCGATGATAAGGAAATATCCTATTACAAAAAACATTATTAAAATATTATTTTTGATAATTTAAAAATTTTTTTTATTAAAAAGAGTGTCTTTCCTTACATATGACACGGCTGATGATATAATTACCAGTCTTGAAATCATAGAAAAACTTCTTTTTCCAGAGACTGATTTTTGGCGCAACAACTACCTTAATTCCCTACCCTTCAGAAATTTTCAAAAAGGGGGTTTACGTGACTGTCCTGATTTGAAACAGTCGAAAATGGGGGACCAATGAGAGAGGTAGATAAAATATTGCAAAAATAATCATCTTTTTATCCAATAATGGTTATTTTACCCATTTACCTGGCCGAAATACTGCGCGCTTCATCACACGTTACAACAAGCCTTTTCCCATATTTTTATCATCTCTAGTTCGCGGGAAAAATGCCCTTTTACATTTTCATGCATACAGATATACGAGTAATAACTATTAAGCAAAATTTTATTTAAAAATATGCCAATTACGGAGGTTGTGACAATGCCCCCCCCCCCCCCCCCTAAACGGAGTAATTCTCTTCTCATAAAGAATTCCTACGTTTTTGAAAAATCAACTGATAATTATAAACTAAAAAAAGGGAGTAAGAGAAAAGAGTCATCCAACCAACCTCTCATTCTTTCCACCACCGTCCTTTCTTATTTTCTTATATGTTAAAAAAAATAGTAAAATATATATAAAACGAAACAACATCAATATACTATATGGGTCATTCCATATTAGATTGACAGTCGATGTCGCAGATTTGAACGAGATAATTTTTTTCAGTTCATTATCAACAATAAATAGACACGTATTTTTAACAATTATTATTTACAATAGTAGGCTATTCTTAAATTATATTTACAAATGTAAATGACAAAGTCATTTTTACCTGTCATTTTTCATTTCGGATTCTTCTGAAGAAGTTTCAAATCCTGGGTGTGAAACATCCCTCTTTCCACTTTGGATTCAGGGTTCCACAGTATATAGGTTCTAGGTCTAACCTGTTTCTTTATCTCATATAGACCTTCATAGATTTGTAGAAACTTTTTAAGATTTTTCTTTTTTGGGTCCGATTCATTAACAGCTTTAACAAGTACATTATCTTCTTCCTTTAAAGCTGTTAAACGGTGAGCTTCATTAAACTTTGAAGCTCTATTTTTTCCATTTCTAGACATATTTTCTCTAGACAATTCTAGTTTCCTCTCGTAATTGATTTTTGTGTAGCTTGGGAGGAAATTTAGCTAATTTTCCCAAGCTCGTTTGGATTTTATATTGAGATGTAGCTCAATCGGAATAAATTCAGTAGTTGCGTGGTAAGTTTCGTTTATACAGCTTTCAATAATCTTATTCGAACTCCACCACGATCCATGATTCTCTCCAATGAGGGATCTGAAAAACCTTGACAATTCCCTGTGGATTCTTTCCACTATGTTACTTTGGGGATGTCTTATAGAAAAGAAAACAGGTTGGACATCTTTTTCTTCTAAGAATTCTGACCAAATAGGAGGTGTAAATTGTGTCCCATGGTCCGTTATTATTTTTAAGGGTTTTCAGTACTTTGGAAAATGGTCCTTGGACAAATTTTTGATGACGGCTTTAGTATTTGCTTGTCTCAATGGATATAAGACCACACATTTTGAGAAAGCGTCAATAGTAGACAAAATATATTTGAAACCATCTTTTGATGCAGGTAATGGTCCGTAAAAATCGATTGATAATATCTCATTTGGTCTCTAAGGTTGATAATTTTTCATTTCAGAGAAAGAAGTCTGGTTTGTAACCTTGTTTCTCTGACAAGAGTCACAGCTAGCCAAGCGGCGCCTGACAATTTTCGCCATTTTGGGGTAATAAAAGAAATCATTTAACATTTTCATAACCTTTAAAGGTCCGATGTGGGCATACATTTCATGACATTTATCGATTATGTCATAAACGATTCCTTTGGTTAAACATAGACACTTATTTTCCCCATTCACAAAATATAATAAACCATCACCCATTATGTACGAACGAAATTTCTGTAAGGCCCAAACTATAGCCAACAGCTCCTTCTCTGTAGTATGATATGCCAGTTCAGCGCCCTCTAAGGTCCGGTGGGAATAAATAATTGGGCATGGTTTTCGAACTTCGTCAAGCTGGAAAAGAATGGCACCCAATGCCACATCACTTGCATCAGTCTGCAAATAATTCTGATGTGAAAAATGAGATTTTTCCAGATTAATAGTTAACTTATTTTTCATCAATCTATGGAAAAGTAGCTCCAAATGTAGCAGATGTTGGTTCACGTTTTCAGAGGAGCAGAAAATGTCATCAATGAAGGTCAAATAAAAATTCCCTAGACCGTTGAGGACAGAATCTAGGGCTCTGACTAGTGCTGCTGTACTAGTTTTTATGCCGAAGGGTGTCACATAAAATTCGTAGCATTTACTTTCGTGTAAAAACGTCGTATATTTTTTAAATTCCTCGGCTAGTGGAATTTGCCAAAAACTACTTTTCAGATCCATTGTTGAAATAATTTTTCTGCCCCCACATCTTTGAAAAAGCACCTCCGTTGGTTCTGCACATTCATAATCATTCATCATAATGTCATTTAATTTGCGAGCATCCAAACATATTCTAACGCTCCCATCCTTTTTCAAACTAGTCACTAGTGGATTGATATAGGGACTATTTGATCATCTGATTATTCCTAGCTCTAGTTAATTATTAATTTCTGACCAAACTAAATCTCTAAATTTCATTGGGATCGGATAGATTTCAGTTATAAAAGGTTTATCATCTTTTATTTACAGTTTATGTTCGTATATGGGAAGGCGTCCGGGTTTCTTTGAAAATATGTCTATACTTTTTCAGAACTTCCCAAAATTTTTTCTTTTCTTCGATTTCATCATCGGTTATGCAGTATTTTTCTTCAAATTCGTCGTATTCTCTTAAGTTGCTAAATTCTTCGTATTTCTCTGGATGATCATTCGCAAAGTCCTGTGAATCAATATTTATTAATTCTTCATTAGGCTCCATATTTATTTCACGGATAATCCGAATAAATTTTCTTCATCATCTATAAATTTAATTTTCAATTCTTCCCCCTCATTTCGTAGCATTATATAATTTTCGTCTACATTAATCCTCGCTTTGGACTTCTTAAGCATATCAATTCCCAGGATACAATTCTTATTTAACTTTATTTTTGTCATACTCGAAAAAGCTTTCTGAAATACACGTTGTTTCACTAGCCATGTCGATAAGTGCATTAGTTTTAATGCCCTGAATTTTTACATAAATGTTTGGACACTTATTGATATTATTAATAATTTCGTTATTTTTGAATTCTAATAAATTTTTTTCTTGGATCTAAATCTAGAGGTCTTTTCGTAACATTTGACCATGGGATTGCCTCTAATACATTAATATTTGACTGCCCAGGCCTACCTAGTTTTCCTGGTTTTTTAACACGTGTACATCATCAACAAAATTTGAACTCTCAGTTCCGCTATCACATATTGTATTTAAATTTTCATTAGTACGCCCTTGCATTATGCGTGGTGCGTTTGCAACCACACGCACTTTTCCTATCGCATCCTGCGCGTTTCCTGGGTTCCCCCGCCGTACCCCTGTCTCGCCGATTCGAGATCGTGCAGACTCAGTGGTCTGTATTCTGGGTGTTTACATTTTCACGACTACGATAGATGCCGTTTTGCACGAATCCACGATCGTGTGGTCTTCGATCATAGTTTCGGGCGTTATAATCGCGCCTATCATAATCGTGGGCCTGGTTCGCGCCAACATGGCTCGTAGGAGCATAGTTACGCCCTTCGTGACGAGCCACATTATTTGTGAAAGGATGAGAGTTATTTCTGTAATGTTGTCCATTAAAACCTGGCCCATGATTGTAATTATAACTCATATTTTATGAAGAAAAGAACGAGTACAATTCGGACATTTATTTTCAGATCTTTCAAAAATTTTTGCCAAACGTTTTGCTTCCACTCCAGAAGCATCATCAGGGCATAAAAAATTCAGCCATAAATTACATTACATGGAATTTTTCAGAATATAATGATCAAGTAAAAACATGCCAGGCAATGGTAAAAATCTACAAGTAATAACAAGAAATGAATGAAATTGAAATAAAAAACTTTTTTATGAAAAATATAAAAAATTGAAAAACATGATCCGAAATTATGTAATTGAAGAAATTAATAATTACCATTAAAATAATAAAAACGTCATAATTAAATAAAAACTTTAGTAACGTCAATTTTCCACATTCACTTAGAATTTAAATTTACAAGAGGAAAAGACATATTGTCTAGTCGATAAGAGATATTATTAACAACTGAACTAAGGATGTCATGTTATAACCTCATATGATATGAGTCATTTAGTCTAATATTATTAAATTCAAATATACAATTAAATTGAAAACGAAGATTTTAGAAAATTAGAAGCAAATTTGCGTAAGAATTTTAGATACAAATTTAAAATTAGAAAAAACTGTTTTTGATTAAAACATTGTCAAGATTAGAAATCCAAAATCATATTGTATGAGGAATTCAAATGTTCAATATCAGTGATTTTATTCAGACTATTATCATTTTCTTTATTTTATAAAGACCATTTCAGAAAAAGCTCTTTTATATCTATCTCTTTCTTTATGTAAAATATTAACCTCATTCCAAAGAAAACTATGATTATCCTGGTTATTTTCATGCTTCTTACGGTGTTTGCTAATTGAGCACACCGATCAAATAAGGCCCTCTCCGCTCGAAAACGGGTAGAAGTATTGTCCACTTTCCAAATCAAGGCGAAAATTTTTTTTTTCAAAAAAACATTAAACAAAAAATACTGTGATGTTCAGCTTAGTAAAGCGCATCTTTTTTGTTATATTCATTTTCTTCCCTGATAATTTGTTTATTCACCGTAAAATAAACAATAGGTTTTTTCATACCTTCGAAAATCAATGCCGTTTGGAACTAAAATTGCTGAAATCCAACTAATATTAAACCGATTTTGTTGAAATTTAGGTTGTGAATTCCCATGACGCTATACTCGGCACCGAAATCATAGAATTTTCGAAAAATATGATATTATAATTATTATTTATTAATTTATCAGCAGCGGTTGGAAATCAATCAATTTTTTTTCGACTTGCGAGGAAGTTTTTTCCTATTGAAGCTAGGAAAAACTTCCAGCGGAGGAGTTGGTGAGGATCGTTTGAAAAAGTTTTTGGAAAAAAGTGATGTTAGTTGCAGCAATACGTGATGAGATAGAAACGTTTTACTGAGAGCGCGGACAAAGTCACTCGCGCGCCCGTTGTTCTCGTACCTGTATTAAAAAAAAGAACATTTACTTTGCATGCACTAAAAAAATTGCACTAAATAACAAAATAACAAAATAAAATTGCAATATATCACGCTTTTATTTTTAATATAAACTATGCATTAAAAACTTAACATCTGCCTTACTAGTTTCTTTTAATTTAGAGAAACTGTTTCTCTTCAACTTTCGCAGTTTTGTTTAGGAATTATCTTTTGAAACAGTCGTTTCGCTATTGTCATAGATTTTTCTACTTTTTCTTTTGCACCATTTTTCTCGAATTTCTCGTTGTATTCAAATTCAAAGAGGAATCTTCAATTATTTTGTGAAAAACTTCTTTACCTTCTGGACTTAAATAACCAAGCAAAGACTTGACATCAGTGATTTTTGCTGCACTTATACCAATGGAACTCGCAACTTCTATTTTCTGTATACAATACACATAAAATGAAACTGTAGAGATTATTTAAGTACGATTTTATAAAATAAATAATATCAAAAACTCATCTAGTGCAATTTTCAGAATAAATTAATTATCTCATCGCTGAGCATGTATTTCCAACATAGCAAATTTTACTATAGTTTATACTAAAGTTTCATATCATTATTATAAAGTTTAGTATCTTTACTAACAAAAATTCTCAAAGTGATACGTTTTTCCCTAAATTGAAAAATACTACAGTAAAACTTGATATAAAAAGTTTCTCCGTGTATTGCATAACTTGCGACGCTCTTTGAATTTCACAATGTCCGAAGGTGTAATATGTCTAAGATTCTAAGTTGAAAAAGATAAGTGTCAGTGGTTTTTTAACTGATGAAACTTATTAACAATTTCATTGTAAATGTTCGAAATAAATTTTTTAACAACCATCGTTCAATTGCATGCAAAGTATATGTATTTTTTTTTTTATACAGGCACGAGAACAACGGGCGCGCGAGCGATTTTGTCCGCGCTCTCAGTAAAACGTTTCTATCTCATCAAGTATTGCTCCAACCAACATAACTTTTTCCAAAAAACTTTTTCAAACGATCCTCACCAACTCCTCCACTGGAAGTTTTTCCCAGCTACAATAGGAAAAAACTTCCTCGCATGTCGAAAAAAAATTGATTGATTTCCAACCGCTGCTGATAAATTAATAAATAATAATTATAATATCATATTTTTCAGAAAAATTCTATGATTTCGGTGCCGAGTATAGCGTCATGGAAATTCACAAACTAAAGGGTCTAGGGAGATAAGTATGTAAAAGTTGCCCCCGCACGTATCAAGTCCAAATTTATGTCGTAAGTAGGCACCAACTAGTTATTCAATTTCCTAAAATGGTAACCTTAAAACTATAGTTTTTTGGGAGTTATGGAGGGGGAAATCAAAATGAAAAAAATTAATTTCCTTGAAAACGACTTGACCGATTTTGATGACCAAAATATATGTTATAAATACCAGCGAGACTAATTTATAAGAAAATTTAAAAAAAATTCGGACAAAAAAAGGGGTAAAAAAGTTTTTTTGGATTTTTCAAAATTTTTTTTTTAGGTTTTATTTGAGAGGGTCACCAAAGTAAATATTATAGAAATATTCCTTGGAATCTCTACTTTTAGTACATATTTTGAAAAAAAAATTTTGAGTGTATCAACACAGCCAAAAAAAATAAAAATCGGGCATGTAAAGGAAAACCCGTAGAAGTTATGGGAAAGCGGCCATATTATTCGAAGAAATGCTGAGCTCTTTTGTTGGCTGAGATTTTAAAGTGTGATTTACAAAAAAAAAGGTCTGTGAAGTGTAAATAACAAGCGTAGAATAATGAGGAAAATGCAAAAACAATAACTTGTGTTGTAATCAATTTATCAAAAAAACTTATTCGAAATTGCATGTTAAATAGCGCGCGGCTTATTTTAGCCAATCAAAGTCAAGCTTCGAGACAGCCAATGAGAAAACTTTATCTAGATTGAACTATATATGGCTGTTATTTCTGAAACTGGACTCACAAGTGTCGTCTTGTGTCTTGATTATACATGTAATATAAACGGGATTTTAACTGATAAATTCACATATCTATTGATATTTTCGATATATAATTAGATTTTCCCATCGTCGTACCTCCGCACATTCAATTTTTTTTTTCCTTTGCCCAATTTATTCCGCAATTGTAGTACTACCGAGTATTGCATCACATTACGTAAATATTTTATATCCTTTGTTTTTTTTGTACGAGTTTGAGCATACTTATTAATTGAAATTAATTAATCCTCATTGATATTAATTTAGTAGAATTTCGTAATTTAAAGATGCATAAAACTAGAAAAATAGATGTAAAATGCGCTGGTTGTGATACATTTTTATGAAAAACCAGAGGCAAGAAAAAAATAGTTAAAGATGAAAATGATGCTAGACCTTTATCTCTTTTGTAACAAAAAGAAATAAATATAAACGACATTTTGTGCCAGAAATGTCGACTTTCTGCTTATAAAAGCTACAATAGCGGAATAAATTAGGCAAAGGAATGAAAATTTGAATGTGCGGAGGTACGACGATGGGAAAATTTAATTATGTATCGAAAATATCAATAGATATGTGATTTCAACAGTTCAAATCTCGTTTATATTACATATATAATCTAGACAAAAGACGACACATGTAAGTCCAGGTTCAGAAAGAACAGCCATATATTGTTCAATCTAGATAAAGTTTTCTCATTGGCTGTTTCGAAGCTTGACTTTGATTGGCTAAAATAAGCCGCGCGCTATTTAACATGCAATTTCGAATAAGTTTTTCTGATAAATTGATTACACCACAAGATATTATTTTTGCACTTTCCTCATTATTCTATGCTTGTTATTTAGACTTCACAGCCCTCTATTTTTTTAAATCACGCTTTAAAATCTTAGCCAACAAAAAAGCCAAGCATTTCTTCGAATAATCCCGTGTAGAAATTGCCCTATCTTTCCTTATTTCAAGTTGGGTTCTAGTAGGGCCCGGACTAGAATTTCCTCTTCTAGAAAAAACTGGTGGGGGCCCTGTTAGCACCCGATTAGTATTTCTAGTCCAGAAAAAACTGGTAGGCGTCCAGTCAGGTTCCAGTGAGGAATTCCTTGTTTCGCTCAAGTATGGAAAATCTATTTGTATCTAGCGGGGCCCCGACTAGAGAATCCCTACTTGTAATATTTGTGGCTAAGGTTAGGTCCATTAGATACAACATAACCTTTATTCTTTATTCCCATTAAAATTTGATCTTATCTGAGAAAAATGGAGATTTTCTGAACACGGTCTTGAATATAATCAATACTTAAGAGGAATCAAGAACATCAAAGAAAACTTTTTGATAATTTTGACTCGAATTCGCATGTAATTATAATAATCATATGCCAGCACGTATGTGTATGTGTGTGTATCTTATTGTGTCGATGTAATAACGATAATTTAATTTTCTTGATTCAAAAGTTTCATCATATTTTTGGAATTGAAAAAACTCAAATTTTTTAGATTCTGAACATACGTTGATTTTACTCTTGAAAACAAAAATTAAAGGAATCATAACCTGTATAAAGTATCACTAATATACAATAATAAAAGTTAATAATTCTAAATTGTATATAAATCTTTTTATTATGTAATGTTCTTTAATTCAAAAATTTGATCGCTTTCTTTCAAAAATATTTTATTTTATAGAAAATTGATTTAATAATTAAAAGTCTTAAAAATTTTAATCAGAATCATAAATTGGGCTAAAATCTAAAAATTCGCGATTACACGGGGTCTATACACTTCTTACACGGCCCTGCAGTAGTTGAAGGTTATAATCGCTATTTTCTTTCTCGTATTCCAAGCGTGCGCAGCCGAGAGGCTTAGTCGTTAGGTTAGTAATGCGTTAATTATAAGTAGAGAGGGTTTCGAACCCGCAGCGTTAAGAATAATTTTTAATACCACCTAAACGAGCGTTTGTGTAGTGTAGAGAGGGGAGTGTGTGTTTGTAGGTGTGTATATAAAAATAATAAGTTAGAGTCTACTTGAAAGTATATACAGTTTTGAAATGTACTAAGAATATTCATCGATTCAACTACTGCTCTTATTTGATTTACCTATGTTCCTGCAGTTCACTTAACTTCAAAAATGACACTTGGGGCCTTTACAAACTACGGAAAGTAAGTTAAAAAGTAGTCAAACCTACTGAGATTTTTTTTCGGTGTATATGTAACGAAAAAATACTGTCAATTTACTCAGAAAAAATTTCCTATCTTGAAAACAGATTTTTTACTGTTAAAACAGTAAACTTAATCTTCCAAGCCGTTCCGTTGCCGTTAAAAACGGTAAATATTAGAGTCGTAACTCGGATTTCCCCTGTACTTTTTCTATCAGTTCTGGAAAATCCTTTTTATTTATTATTTTCTCAGTGAGATACCTGAACAAAATTGGCCACGTGACTCTGCTGGTTTTAGCCCTTAAATTCAATGCGGAGGTCCAATAGGGCCCTAATGGTGTCCTTTTTTGTAGGTGGGGTAGTGTAAGGGCTGACCTCACTAAACCCCTACTAGAAAGTCTAGTAGGGCCCACGTCGACAAAAGCGTTACGTTACCGACGGGGCCCTGACTAGTTTTCCACGCTAGATCCCGACTAGAGATAGGGCAAACCCGTCGGGGCCCCACTAGACCCCTATCAAAATTTCTACACGGGACATTGCCGCTTCTTCATAACTTCTACCGGTTTTCCTTTACATGCCCGATTTTAATTTTTTTTTGGCTGTGTTGCACCACTCAAAATTTTTTTTTCAAAATATATACTAAAAGTAGAGATTCCAAGGAATATTTCTATAATATTTACTTTGGTGACCCTCTCAAATAAAGCCTAAACAAAAATTTTGAAAAATTCAAAAAAAAAATTTTACCCCTTTTTTTTGTCCGAATTTTTTTTAAATTTTCTTATAAATTAGTCTCGCTGGTATTTATAACATATATTTTGGTCATCAAAATCGGTCAAGTCGTTTTCAAGGAAATTAATTTTTTTCATTTTGATTTCCCCCTCCATAACTCCCAAAAAACTATAGTTTTAAGGTTACCATTTTAGGAAATTGAATAACTAGTTGGTGCCTACTTACGACATAAATTTGGACTTGATACGTGCGGGGGCAACTTTTACATACTTATCTCCCAAGACCCTTTCAACAAAATCGGTTTAATATTAGTTGAGTTTCAGCAATTTTAGTTCCAAACGGCATTGATTTTCGAAGGTATGAAATAACCTATTGTTTTTTTTACAGGAATAAACAAATTATCAGGGAAGAAAATTAATATAACAAAAAAGATGCGCTTTAATAAGCTGAACATCACAGTATTTTTTGCTTACGTTTTTTTGAAAAAAAAAATTTTCGCCTTGATTTGGAAAGTGGACAATACTTCTACCCGTTTTCGAGCGGAGAGGCCCTTATTTGATCGGTGTGCTCAATTACATTGTGGAACTTTTCGTTGAGATTAAAATTTTTATAATGTTCATCTAATCTGATCCTCAAAGGGCGTTTTGTTTGACCAACGTAACACTTTCCACAATTACACGAAATTTTGTAAACTACATTACTTTGTTCTCCTATTTCATAAGGATCTTTGCCCAATGTAATGAATCTGTCAAATTTGGAATTAATCCTAAAAACAATGAAAGATCTAAAAATAAATGTCCGAATTGTACCCGTTCTTTCTTTAATATTAATAACACTTGTACGTTAAACATACCTAAATTAACTCATATTTTGTTGAGCACGATTAACAGTTGCTCCGTATTTGTCTCGATTCATATTTGGGACAAAATTATGTTTTCTAAAATTATTTTCATTTGAATGCGAACATTCTCCATAATGATTAAGACGAAATCTTTGATTTTGATATAGATTATGACCATTATAACCATTATTGCCAGAACTTGAGTTGAAAGGCTTGCTTGGTCAAAAGCATCAAGCAGTTCTATTAAATTTTCGTGTGTTTTGACATTTATGATGATAATGGCTGTTCTAATGTCACCAAGAAAGTGCCTTGACAATTTTGACATGATTTCATTTTCGGAGGGTGGTGGGATTAGGTCTTTTGCATTATTCATCATTTTTATTGCACATTCAACTCTACATAAATTACCATTGGTAATGTGTCTTCTAAATTGTAAATCTGAACTAATTTGGAAGCACACATTTTCATCCCAATATTTTTTTATAAACTTCTCTTTAAAAAGAATTGATATTCTCATTGTTTTGAGAGACCAAATTCGACCATTCACTCGCTATACCTTCTACACAGGCGTAAACTATATAATCAAAATCGTTTGTATTTATATCTATTGCGCTTATATATCGCTCGATGTCTCTTAGAAAATACATGGGCCTATCACGCTTGTGCCCAGAAAATTTAGGCATTGGATATTTGTATAGCCATGGCGAGGCTGCCGAAGAACTTCCCTGGTTTCTTTCTAGTTTATTCTCCAAGACAAACTGGTGGTCTTCTAGATGTTTTATTTTTTATCATGCGCCATTTTTGTAGCAATGAGATGGCCAGTCAGGCAGTGAATTTCTTCAGCAGCCTCACTCAAAGTATTCACCTTACATTCTACATCTTTCATATTTTATTTTGATTTGGAATAACTCATTAAACAAATTTTATTTTATTTTTCGTATGAGCAAAAATCGAAATTGTTCTCTTGGTAGCCATCAATTTTTATTAAATATCTTCAGAATATTTTTAAATCAATTTAAAAGCAAGACCAAATTTTTTATTTCAAAAGCATTTATGGGGCAAAATTCGTCAAATGTACCCGCCTAAAAACTTTTTGTCTCCGATTTCCTTGAAAGTCCGCGAAATTATTGTCCAAGTGAACCTATTTTAATACCCCTAAGAGAACGTCTCCAGTACGACGGGTTGTCAGTATACAGGGGCTCGAATTTCCAACCTTATTCCATTATTATAATATAATCAATTAACCATAAGTTCTACAAAAGTTATCCAAATTAATATTTTTATGGAGGTCTTGGAAACGTTTTTTCATCAGCTTTACGCTGAAAGCAATGGTTTTAGATAAAAAAAACTATTTGAACTTTATTTTTTAATTTTACACATATTTTTGAGTTTTTCTCCAAGTGCGGCCGGTAATTTTGTTTCTAAAATTATGATTAAAAAAAAGTTTGACCTTTTCCCTTTAAAATGAGCCATGGTCGAAAGTGGGGCGAAAAAAATATGGAGATATATATATATTTCCACCAATTTGACCATGGCTCATTTTAAAGGGAAAAAGTCAAGCTTTTTTTAAACATAATTTTGGAAAAAAAAGTAGCGGCCGCACTTGCAGAAAAACTCAAAAATATGTTTAAAATTAGGAAATGAAGCTCAAATAGTGTTTTTCATCAAAACCATTGCCTTCAACGTAAAGCTGATGAAAAAACGTTTCTAAGATCTCCATAAAAAATTAATTTGGATAACTTTTGTAGAAGTTATAGTTAATTGAGTATCAGCGTGCGCGGTAAAGGTTGAAAATTCGAGCCCCTGTATACTGACAACTCGTCGTACTAGAGACGTTATCTTAGGGAAATTAAAAGAGGTTCACTAGGACAATAATTTCGCGGACTTTCAAGGAAATCGGAGACAAAAAGTTTTTAGGTGAGTACACTTGACGAATTTTGCCCCATATATAATAATAACTGTAAGTTAATAAACTATTTGGCGTAAAAGTAGTAAGATTAGGAGTTCCCTTCCCGAACCAACCATTTCTTAAAGTCTTTCGCCCGAGCATTGATGAGCATTATCACCGGTCTTGTCAAAATGCTTGGGTTACGAACGCTTTAAGGGGGCACCCGACCTTATTTGGTAATTTACAGATGATCAAAATTTCAACTGATATCTTGTAGATATTTTTATTTATACATTTTCAGAGGAGTTAGAAATTTCTAGTCACCTTGATACGCTTGTAACAGTCGGAAGATGTGGTGCGATAGTTCTGTAAGATATGAAACTGGAAGCAATATATAATCTATAGGAGCAACTTCGAAACTTCAGGAAGAAGTTCATTAAAATAATGACTGATTAATGACTTATTATTAAATAAATCATTTACTTTTGAGTACACACTAACTCAATATTGCACACATACTCACTATACCTGTAATTGCTATATATATATATATATGCTATATATATGTTATATAAAACAATGTATACAATGATCGTCTGTGTCTGCTAATCCAGAACTAGTTCTCAAAACTTCAAAGTACTTTTTTTCTGTGAATTATCTTATGTTCTCTACCAGATGGCGATAAGATATGTTCATCTCACTCTAGCTTAGGAAACAAACTTGCTTTGCGAAGTGTGAATGTTCGTTTAGAAAGATAGAGAATGGTGCACACAATAGTTTGTATAAGAAAAGTATGTTTTCGAGCTTTTTCTAGAGCGTTTTCTGGACGTGACGTTAATTTTTTATTTGCTGTGAGCACAAAGCTCAGCACACAGCTCAACACAAAGTATAAAGCACAAAGAAAGTAAAGTACACCAACTTTACGTCTAAAAATCCTGCGTGAAAAAGCGAGAAAAACATGCTTGCGTCATACAGGGTAGGCCATCCAATATTTGGAATTTGAATCGTCTATTAAAAAAACTTATGGATATTTATTCAAAAGTAAGGTTTTATTAGAAAGATTGAACCTTTCCATTCAAGAATGAAACGAAACATCATTCAAATGATTTTCACGGCTGTCCTTACAGTACCGCATTCGATCAACCCAGTTTGTCAGTACATTTTTGATTGTTTGGGCTTCAATCCCATGAATGGCAACTTCGATTTCATGTTTCAAGGCCTCAATTGTCTCTGGATGGTTAGCATAGCACTTATCCTTAACAGCTTCTCACAAAGAATAGTCCAATGGGTTCAAATCACAGCTCTGAGGCGGTCAATTGACATCACGCTTTTGGCGGATTATTCGATTTTCGAAAACGGTGCGCAAAAGATCGATTGTTACGTTGACTGTGTGTCAAGTGGCTCAGTCCTATTGAAATTAAATGTCCATGTCATCCTCTTCAACTTTTGGAAACAATAATTTGTTGAGCATTGCACGGTAACGCTCGCCATTGACTGTAAGGGCGGCTCCTTGCTCATTTTCGAAAAAAATGGCCCAATGATGCCACCGTACCACAATCCGCACCAAACAGTCACTCGTTGTGGATGCATCGGCTTCTCAATGATGACGTTTGGATTTTCTGAGCCCCAAATGCGACAATTTTGCTTATTCACCTTATTAATCTTATTGGTCTTTTGCCCAAACAATCGATAATATTCTGGAAAATTGGGTTGGTCGAATGGGGCCCTGTAAGGCCAGCCGTGACAGTCATTTAAATGATGTTTTGTTTCATTTTTAAATGGAAAGGTTTAATCCTCCTAATAAAACCATACTTTTGAAAAAATATCTACAAGTTATTTTTTATGGCCAATTCAAATTCCAAATGCTAGATGGTCCGCTCTGTAAAAACAATCATTAGTTGCATGAAAAAAAAATTTACTTTTTAAAGCCACGGATCAATCGGAACATATAATCAGATCCAGCAGTTTTGGTTCGTAAACTCGTGCTCACTGAACGATAGCAAAATTGTTTTTCTCAAAACAAAATTGATCATTATGTCTACATGCAGGGCCTTTTAATTATACAATACCTTCAAACAAACCTTCAAGTAATTCCTACAACTCTGAATCAACAACAGTTACTTTCCGAAATATAAATCCATTTTTACGTCCTTATCACATGAGAAGCATTAGATTTCTGTGAAATATGACAGCCGTTTTTTGCAACAAATGTCCATGTTTCATGATCCCTGTCATTGTCCTCGCCTGCGGACACGATAACTGAACGGAGAGAAGTTTAGTAGATTGTAAATGATAATTGAATAAACTCATTAATCGTCGTTTCACATTTTGATTTCATAAAAATTACGATAAAAATTCGAATATACATATGAATAAAATACAATGTATTTACTTTTTTTAACTAAATACAACTTTTGCATGATAAAAAAGAAAGTCAACCTACACTCCATTGTTTTAAAATGTAACTGTAAGAGTAATTGAAGTATTATCTCCAGAAAAGATTTAGCAAATCAATTTTTTATGTGTAGGTTGGCCTTGCTTATCATTCAAAAGTTTTATGTTATTAAAAAAATTAATCCATTGTATTTGATTTATATTTATATTTGGAATTCTATCGTGATTTTTCATGAAATTAAAATTTAAAACAATGACGAATGAGAGTATTCAATCACCATTTATATCACAAAATTGATATTTAACATTTTTTTAATAAAACATGATCCGTTTTACAAATTCCTTTAATGACAGGTATACGATGTTTGTCTATTTTTTAACGCTAAAAAATAAAATTATTGTATTTATTCCTACACCTTCTAATTCACATTTCGCCACAGAATCATAATTGCAGTGCTTTAAATGTTTTTTCACCGTTCTTAGCAATAATAATGCTAGGTTAGAAAACAGTCAGAGGGCGGTCAGAGTATTCTTTGACCGTTTTCCCCAACCGGGTCCGCTAAGGGATGTATTAAAAATAGTTATGCCGTCATGTGAGGCAGAAATTATAATATTCTAAGATTAAAGAGAACTTTTCTAGTGCCTTTTTTTTAATTTCGAAAATTTTCAACATGATATCTTATTTTGCATAGACATTAGCTTATAAAAATTCGGTTAAGGTAGGAATCCGATCATATGGCCCGGTTAATCTATGGCCTCAAAAAACTCCTGTAAATTCTGTTGAGGACCCAAAAAGTCCCTGAATCTAAGAATAAAACTCCAGTTCTAGCAATTTATTAGTATCCATGCTCTCGAATGTGGTACAAGAAAGTTTGAAATAAATAAATAAATCGGAAATTAATATCAATAAAATAAATAATTACGCTAACTAAGAAATTGGCTAGATACTGTCAAAAAGGTGATTTTTGTAAATTTATTAATAATTTTTTAATTTGTAAGTACAATTTACATATTTTTTTAACAATGAGTACCCTGCTTCCTTTAAGGAATAAATTCAAAGTTTAAATGCACATATTTCGATATTTCGAATACTCTTTATCCATATTTACATACAATAACCGTATTCTAAAGATTGCGATGAACAGAAAATAAAATTTTCGTAAAGAAATGAAGTTTGGAGCAGTGTCAGTATGATATTCGAAAGCAAAAATATTGGTGCGATAGGTGAAAGTGAATTGGAGGATCGTTAAATTCAACTCACGTTTCATTTGGACGAAGGTAAGCTGATCGATAGCACGCCGAAGGGGTTTGTCATCGAGAGTGAGGTCTAGGAGAGGAAGTCGAGCTATTTCCTGAACACCCTCAGCACCTCTCCATGAGCCTGCTGCTGTGGCTGCTCTGACAGAAAGCATTCCTCCGATTTGAAGAAAGGTAGCACTGTCAGTTTCTTTCAGAGACTCAATGCAAAAAGTGAGAAGAGCCGTTGTCGTTTGCAGGTGGGTGGCACACCGGGTTACCTGATCCCTCAAGGCTCTTACTCTGGCTTCTCTGGTTTGTCTCGCTGCCTCAATCAGTCTTGATTTCCGGGCTTGTAGCATGCTTACGAGGTTTGCGACCCTTTCTTCTACTTCCTCCTCCAGAGCAATGCACTCTTCCTTGAATGTTACAAAAAATAAGAGACTATATTATATGATCAAGATTTGATGTAGCCAATTCACGCAAAGTAAAGGGTTTCCCAATAAGGGTGATATGTTTTGAAATTGAAAAAAAACACTGAATATTCATTCGGAATTGATCGAAATCTTTTTTATTATATTGGATATTCTATGCCATTTATGATTTAAACAATATATCGGCCAAATGTCCCCCGAGACTCTTCTTGCAAACCCGAATGCGTTCAAGCCAATTTTCGATGACTTTGTGGAGCATTTCTGGTGGTATGGCTGCTATAGCGGCTCGGATATTGGTTTCAAGCTCTCCAATTGTACGCATACGATTTTTAGGCTTAGTATCCAATAGAGTAAATTCACTCTCCAACTTATCGATTATTCGACGAATTGAGAGCGCGGATGGAGCAGAATGACGACCATATTTTGCACGATATGCTCTTTGAACACCGACAAAACTTCTCGAATTTTGATAAAATAATTGGACAATTTCCAAACGTTGTGGAAGCGTGAAACTACTCATGATTAAATGGCAAACCTTACTGATGACAACTGACAGCAGACGTCAAAAATTTCAGTTCAAATGAGCCCGATAGGGACATTCAAAATCATATCACCCCTATTGGGAAACCCTGTACAACAAGAAAGCTAATTGATCATCCGGAAAACTCGTCAACATGGATTTTTTTTTAATTTATCAATTGTCACGTCAGTGGGAAAAAATTCATTACAGTACATTAAATACTCCAATTTCACAAAGCATTTACCTAATAAAGGGAAGGAATTATAATCAAGGGAAAAAATATGATACGTTCATCGGTTCCTCGGATAGTATCTTGAAATTAAATAATCAGAAACTGAAATTAGTGTAAAATTTCCATTAGTAAAATAAACATTTTTCGTTGTTTTCCCCTTTCCTTTATAAGTTAATTATAGAACTAAAATCTGTCTGGTGGAAAGCAGCAGGTTATTCACAATGGAAGGTCTAGTTAGAGCAGGAATGCTCTCATGCACATGCTCTCATGAGCATGTGCCGTCAACAAAAATAAAACTCTGGTTCATAAAGGTTTGAGCTTTTCATAGGTAGCTTAACCTCATTTCAATTATCACTGTTAGGTATTATCAGCTGAAATAACTCTAGGAAGAACTCTCTCACTCTAGGAAGCGAGAATAGAACACCAAAACACGATTCAATTGTTTTTCCATCTAATAATAAGGTATTTGACATCTCTGCAAGTTTTAATCTACTGCTTTCTAAAAAGAGTGGAATACGTATGTTTACTTTGGATAGAGGAGCGGCGTTTGATAATAGTTCCGGCAACAAACCGATTCTTATTATCTTTGTCTTTCTCGTAGTTAAAAAACATTTTTCCCTTCAGAAGGGCATTCAAAAAAGATACAGTTGAAGTTATATACAGGGTGAGGCACATAAAGCGTTGCAAAGCGATAGCACTCAAACTATTGATCATATACAAAAAAGTTTCAGACAAAAGTTTCAGTGTTCGAGAAGGCCGTCATACTCGATCACCCTATTTTTTATCGGTGGAGGCGCTGAAGCTACGTCAAGGTCAACTCCACTTTTTAAAATGGAACCATGTATTTTTTTCGATGACATTATTACCGATTTTAAGACGAATTCAGCGACTTACAACACAAAGTCATTAAATTCACGCAAAGTATGAAAATAATCGAAAAATCATTTTCGTTTCTTTTCATTTCTTACGATACCCATGATAATACACATCGATAGGGTATTGTTGACATCGGCAGAAAGTAAGCATTTTCTGTTGACATATCAGTTAGTGTCACATTACCTTCTAATGTGAGTACATCGGAACGCGAAAATGAACGACTTTCAAGGATATTTTCATATGTTGATGATGCTGAGGGAATGTTGTAAATATAACAGAAACCCCAAAAATTTGTATGCGGCTCGTTATCCGGATAGGCAACAAAAATCGCACACGGCTTTTGAGCGATTAGTTGACCGTTTCTGTCGCTTCGGTACAGTGAAACAAACACGAGTCAAACGTCGACCAATTGTTGATAAAAATAATGCGGCTGCTATCTCAGCTTTTGCTGAACTAAATCCACACGCGAGCAGCAGGCAAGTGGAAAAAAAGAGTGGAATTAGTCAGCGATCTGTATTAAGAATCTTACATCAACACAAGTTCCAACCGTATCGAATGTTATTACATCAGGATTTGTACGGCAATGATTTCCTAAAACGCGTCAATTTCTGTAATTGGATTCGTAGACAAATGCGCACAGATGTCTCATTTTTGCGTCATGTGCATTTTCTTATGAAACTAACTTAGCAAATACGGGAAATGTGAATAGGCATAATATGCATTATTGAGCAAATGAGAATCGTCGATGGATGAGAACTGTACCATTGCAACATCCGTGGTCCGTTAATTGTTGGTGCGGCATTGTCGGCGATCACGCCATTGGTCCATATTTTTTCGAAGGTCGCTTAAGTGGGCATGTTTACGCAAACTTTCTGCAAAACGTACTGCCTCAATTAATGGAAGACGTGCCCTTGAATGTTTGCATAGGAATGTGGATGCAACACGACGATGCACCACCCCATTATGCTCTGTGTTTAAGACAATTGATGAATGAGATTTTTGACAAAAAGTGGATAGGAAGAGGTGGCCCTGTAGCTTGGCCACCTCGTTTGCCAGATCTAACATCACCAGATTACTTTTTATGGGGTTTTGTCAAAGAACGCGTAATGGCGGTAGCACTTAACACGCCTGACGACATGAAAGAAAGAATACGCCGAGCATGTACCGAAATTACACTACAAATGTTGGCTGAAGTTAGACGGTCTTTTCGTCAGCGAATTAACAAGTGCGTACAAGTCGAGGGTCATCACTTCGAGCATCTTCTGTAGGTAGACCCAAACCAAGGTTAGTGGATCCTTTGAAAGTGATAATTCCGATATGTTTCGATTTTTCGACTATTTTCATACTTTGCGTGACTAGAATAACCTTGTGTTGTGGGTTGCTGAATTCGTCTTAACATCGGTAATAATGTCATGGAAAAAAAACATGTTTCGAGTTAAAGAAGTGGAGTTGACCCTGACGTAGCTTCAGCGCTTCCACCGGTTAAAAAAATAGGTTGGTCGAGTATGACGGCCTTCTTGAACACTGAAACTTTTGTTTGAAACATTTTTGGATATGATCAATAGTTTGAGTGCTATCGTTCTGTATCACTTTATGTGCCTCACCCTGTATAGACATTCACAGTGATGGAGAAAAGCAGCAATTAATTTTGTACCATGAATCCGAGAATTTATAATTTCAGCACTTATTTCTTTTAAAATAAAGGCAAGAGCAGACTGCCGAATTCTTATACTCGTATATAAGCAATCAGTGATCCTATTAAACATGCTTCTCGCATCTTTGTTAATTTAGCGAAGATCATTGATTGCGTTAGCGCGTAGTCCTGGTTTAGATGCAGAAGTCGTGATGTCCAACAGCGTTGAGCAGGAAGGACATGAAATTGAAGACGGGAGTTTGCTTCTGAGACTTCTTACAGCAATGTCTATAAAGGTCGAGTTATACTGCCTTTTTCTGGGATAGGATATTTGCAAAACGTAATTTTCCGGCATAGAGGTTGAAAACAAAAGTCTTGGTTTGATGGTTTTTCAGTCCCATCCTGTGTGAAGTAAACTTCCCACCCGAGGATAAAAATTCCTTCATCGTCTACACAGTTAGCATCTGCCAAGTTCACATGACTCATGTTATTTATTACCAACGTTTTAAAATAACCAATAAATTGAAAGCATGTTGCTTTTCTGTTGGATGCGCCGCAATCTCGAATTGAAGAGAAAAAGTATTCAAGAGGATCCCGATTGTCGTGGCTTGTTTTTAATTGCTTGAATCCTATATTTTTTAATTTTTCCCACAAGTGCAGAAATCGTTTAATTGCAGTTTCTAAGCTTTCCAAATACGAAGGTTGTGATGCAGGATCCTTCGTTACTGGATTAACGTAACGCATTCGCGCAATTTGTGCTTCCGCATGCTTAAAAAAATCGATATGAAAAGAACGGTCACTGAGAACAGTTCTAAACTCGCTATTTTCGTCCTTACGAATTTTTCCGTTGAATGCATCCGTTAGTTTGTTAAAAAATCCTAGGACATATGCACTGTCTCCTCCTTCATCTGGAACCTTGCGCGGTTCGAGATGAGTCATCCGTACTGAATGAAGTAACACTATTTAATTTAAATTTAACAAAAAGAAATTCCGGTGGGGGCTTTTTAATTCATGCACAAGTGATAATTTCGACTTGAGTAATAGAAATTACAAATATTCTACAGAATTTTAAAGTAATGTTTACAAATTCCAACCTTTTCTACTTGCTAATGCTTTAATGTTCGGCTCAGAACTTGAGTAGCATGTTTCACACTCATTTCTTCTCATTTTATTTAAACAGAAATGTCGATCAGTCAACTTCCACATAGTTCTGTACAATTTATCATCATGAATATTTATTTCATAAGCTATAATAATATGTTCCCAGTTAGCGAACTTCCTTGTTTTTTCGGTTTGATCAGGATACTGAAACTCCAAATTCTAGTCTGCAAGATTATTCCTCATACACTTCAGCAGATGCGGTGGATCATATATAGGAATTATTTCAACATCGTTCACAATGAAAGTCTCACCTTGAAATAAGAATGTTTCAAAACAATAAAAAATGTAAAAAAAATATATAAAGCAATTCATACATTGTCAGTGTCTGAAGAAAAATCTGTAAATTTTGCTCAATGTACTTACCTTTCAAAACATACTCTTCTCCCTCTATTCTCTTCGTGTCATTGATTAACGTCTTTACTGCAGAGCTGTTACATGAACTACCGTCGCAGACTGTTGCCACAATATCGAATCCTGCATCTTTGACTGATTTTATAACTTCTTTTATGCAGAATAGTAGTTGAGGTGTCTTAGTTGTCTTCTCGCAAAAGTTGAAACTGATTGGCATTTTATCACCAGTATCAATCAAACGCATCATGAAAACTAGGGAATGATCCAAGTAATTCTCTGTTCGAACGTTCAATCAATCCTCGAAGCCTACAATCTTGTCATTTTTGGCATCGTAATGAAGACCAAGGCCGAGAAGCAATTCATCCCACATGACAATTACAGCTTTTTGTTTATTTGTTTTGGTCAATTTTCCAGCTTCTTCAAGTCTCTGTTTCGTATCTTCAGATACTCCTGTGTCCATGTGAATGTCGTAAAGCAATATTTTAAGATCCCAATGAGTGCGTTTAAGTGGCAAGATGCCACGTTACAATCGATAGTCAGGGACGTATATGATCATATGACCTGCATGGCCCATGGCCTTAAAGAACTTTAAGATTTTTAAACACTGCTAGATTCAATATAAAGGATAAGAAAAATACGATTGCTACAGAAAAGTTCCAACGAACTCAGCTAATTTATAGTTTCAGAACCTTCAGCACTAAAACACAGTATTGGGATGAAAAACACACAGCATGATTGTAAAAGGTCTATACGGTGGATGAGACATCGCTTCCTAAACTAACTCCAATAATTTTTTGCGAGTGACTGAAGATGTATGTGGTCTGGCGTTATCTTGATGGAAGATGACGTCTTTGCGAGTTGCCAGTTCTGGCCGCTTTTCCTTGATTTCTTTGTCCAATTTCATTAGCTGGCGACCCTAGACATTCGAACTAATAGTTTTGTCCCTTGGAAGCAGCTCAAAATAAACAATACCTTTGAAATCCCACCAAACACTCAGCATAACCTTCTTTTGATGAATATCGGCTTTCGATGTCGATTGTGCAGGCTCATCTCGCTTTCTCCATGATCTTTTTCGCACGACGTTGTCTTAAACAGCCCACTTTTCATCACCCGTTAAGATTCGCTTAAAAAATGAATGGGTTCCGTTACGTTTCAGCAGTGAATCGCACGTGGAAATTCGTTAGGTGAGTTGAATTCCGTTCAATTTGTGAGGAATCCAAATATCGAGTTTATTATCAATTAATAGATCATTAGACTTTATTTGATTAATGGTTTAATAGGTTCTGATTAACGATAATAATTTATCATTTGCATTCTTTTTGATTATGTGAGCTATTACTGTTAATCAACTTTTAATTGAGCTCACTGTATTTATTAAAATACTGTTATGCGTCAAAATCATATTTATTTACCCATTATCTGAAAAATAAGATAAAAATATAAGTGGAATGCACTTTGAAGTACTACCAACTAAGTTTATTTTTCTTAAGTTGCAGTTCTATTTTCATCTTCTATCGTTGTTCACCTTAGTTTTATTCCATTGCTTACTGGGCCTTTTAAATGCGATGTCTATGGCTAAATATATCTTCTATAAAGTAAAATATCCCAGTGTGTTCGAGTTATTCATTTCATCAAATATTTAACAGTCTATGGGCCCAGGAGATTTGTAGAACTCTTTTTTGTTTGGGCTTCTCGATACTAAAATAAAAGTAAAGTGAGTTCAATTCTTACGTTTGAGGTTATCCAGCCACGTTGTGCAATAAAAGTGAAAGTACTCAACATTTAAAACTATGTTAGGTGGATTAGCTCGAATTGTAAGTCTCCAAAACATCCATAACTGGAGGTTATGGAAATTTCAAATAAAAGTGATTCTGAAATTCAGTGGAGTTTGGGATGTAATTGCAGGTACCAATACGTGTCCAGGTGAACTTGAAACAGGTGCAGATGTGGTTGCAATTGCTGCATATTAAACAAGAATTGAAAAATGGAACAAATGCGCGATTGAAAATTCTGCGACCTCTCACGGAAATGGAGCTTATGATAGTATCCTAAGGTACTGTAGAAAGACAAGTATATGGAGCTAGTTTACAAAGAAGTGATAATAACCACATTACTAATCTTTAAAGTCTTTATAAAGGGGCACAAAATCATTGTTTAAAGTTCAAGTTCAACTATTGTTATCAACTTGTAGATAATGAAAGATTCTGTGCAGACTGTTCGCAAATGACACCGTTTTCATTAAAGATCGAGAAAGGAAGTAAGAAATAAGTTTGATTCGATGTATATTTCAGGAGTAATTTATCCCATGCCATATGCCTTATATGTAAAACCACATTTTCCAATATTCTTATATTAATTATGAACGTTATTTAGCGGCGCTAAATAATACTATTAATCATAAACCCAAAGAGTGAGCATAAAAAAGTTAAGATGGATCCTTAATCTTAAGCGTTCAGTGCTTCTATTAATGAAAAATCGTGGACTCCCTTGAGAAAATTTTACTCCGTGTTCAAAAATCTCAAAGTTCTTTATGGAAAAAAAATGGAATTGTGTTTTGGTGTTCTATTCTCGCTTCCTTGAGTGGCAGTGTCCTATTTATTTCAGCCTATAATATTTAACAGTAATAAGTGAATTCAAGTTAATCTACCTATCAAAGGCTCAAATCTTTATAAACCAGAGTTCTATGCTTGTTGGCAACACATGCTCTTGAGTGCAAACTTACGCCTTTAATGATTTCTACTCTAACTAGGCCTTTCTCTTTAAATGAGCTGTCGTCCTCCACCAGGGCTTCACTATTCACTATTTCACACCGCAGTTACATCGCGTTTACAGTCTCCTACCAGAGGACAATCTCCTATCGTTAGGAAGCCAAACCTTGCTCGCACAACTATTAGCACAAATAAACGCGCTTACTACCAACGTGAATACTATAAGGTGTACAACTCTGTTTATGCCGTTTTTTTCCAAAATTTGAGGCTTTATTCTTAAAAAGTGATTATCTATTTATGATCCGTCGTTAGCCACTACCTTTTTCCACCTTTCTGGCAATTGTCGGATACCATCTAGAAAAAACGATGCGTCCTTTTAGGCGATCCACGAATCGATCCATTTTTTGACTTGTTCATAAGAGCGGAAATGCTGATAAACCAGGCCGTGTGCCATCGATCGAAATCAGCGTTTCCAAGTATGTCTTGACTGGTCTTGCAACATGTGGCCGAGCATTGTCATGCTGAAGGATAACTTTGTCGTGTCTCTCTTGGTACTGTGGGCGTTTCTCCTTCAATGCTTGGCTCAAACGCATCAATTGCGTTCGATACCGATCCTCTGTTGTAGTTTCACTCGACTTTAGCAGCTCATAATACACGACACCAAGCAGGTCCCACCAAATGCAGAGCATAATCTTGACGCCGTGAATATTCGGTCTGGCCGTTGACGTGGAGACATGTCCAGGCATTCCCATGATTTTCTGCGCTTGGAATTATCGTAGTGGACCTATTTTTCATCGCTGGTCACAATGCGATGTAAAAACCCCTTCCAATTCTGTCTTTGAATCAAAGAAACTCCGATCAACATCTTTCGACTTTAACTCGTACGAAACTTAATTTCCTTGCTTCGGAATCACGGAGTAGTATAAACCCATTGGTCATGTCGAAGTTTTCCGGAATAATTCGTGGAGTCGCAAAATAAAACGATTCGTCTGGAGTATTAAAAATTATACATGCTTGGCTATAAATGCGGTCAATAGTTGTGTAAAATGCGTTTGATTCCAAAAGTCCCATTTTTTACAAAATTTTCAGCATCACTTTTAAATTCAATTTGTTGAAGCATACATAGTGCATTTTCTTTCAATGTATTTTAATAGTATATTGTGTGCATTGGCACATATTCTATTTTATGTGACTGTGGTGCGGATACGAGTTTTTATGCGTACATTGGAATCTAATCTAGTACTTATTGTAGTTGTTTGCTGCGCTAGTTGTACGAAGCGGGCGCAAATTGGTGACTAGTCCCGGACATTTTGATTTTATCGGTCTTGTGTAGTAGTCACTGCTAACGCTGTACGTAAGAAGAATAAGAAATAGATTGCGTTCCGCTCTACGACTATAATGCGCATGCGCAGTTCAATTTCTACATTGTATTCCTCTGTAACGCAATATACAACATTGCTTTATTCTCAGCTGTAACGGAAAAACGAGTTTCCGCGGCTGAGGCACATAAAATATATTGGTCTCAGAGATTCAGTAGACTATAAAAATTCCATACGATGTTGTTGTTAATAATTGGCTTTAGGGTCTAGAAATAATAGCTAGGTACGTTACATGCTTTCAAACGGTTTAAACTCTGATCGGAGTCCTCATCAGTGATCAGTTCCCCAGCTTAAGATACATCTCCTTATACTACTACGAGTTCTGATTCATTCCCATGGCTTTGATGCGTTTCGAAAAGGCTCGTTGAGCCATTCCCAATGATTCTGCTAATTCTTCTTGCGTTTGGCACGAGTTTTCAGCAAGTAATGCCTTCAATTTGGAATCTTCAAAAATGTTCTCTTTTCCACCGCCATGACGATCCTCGACATTAAAATCACCGCTCTTGAAACGTTGAAACCACTCATGACACATTCTTTCATTAAGAGCAGTCTGACTGTAAGTACCTGAGAGAATTCAATGAGTTTCAGCTGCAGTTTTCTTCAAATGAAAGCATAAAATCAAAACTTCCCGCAAGTGAGGAGAATTTGGCTCGAAAACTGACATATTCGATCGAGAATAAATTTATGATCCAAACACAGATTTACTAATGTGGTACTGTCGTTATGTTAACAGATTTTCAAGCTTACTGTGTGATACTTTTGATCTGCCTATTTCGATCAGCACTTACCGCTGCAGCAATCTATCGAAAAATGGCGAAAACAAAGTTGTACGCCTAATATAATTAGAATAGAATCAATAATCAGAATAGGATGCAGGGAATTTCACTTCTAGCACAAAAATTAGGATCCTCTGGAACCGATAAAGGTGAACCAAAATTACCAGAAGACTTAAAACACGAAGAAGTTAACCGAGAGCTACGAAAAATGCAAAAATTATTAAACACAGGCAACAATTGTATATTGTATCACCAAACAAATTGACAATCCCACGACTAACAGTATCTGAAGGCGAAGATGACGAAAAAATTGACGCTAAACCAGCAATGAAAACAGTCACAACTCTTAACGGTCAAGATGATATAGGAGTCGAAGATTTCAAGAAACCAATTAACCCTCTGCCTGCCAAAGCATATCCCCACTCAGGAAATGGTATCACGTGGGCACATTGATGAAACGAATCGTAATTATTCATAACAGCTTGAGCCCCCTCGATTAACATTTTTTCAATAACAATTGCATTACTCTCCTAATACTCTAAAAATCATTCATCTGGAGTGGAATAAATTACTGGAACTTAATAAAACGCTAATCTCATGAAGAATATGAATTATGTGATAAGAAAATCATTATGTGCAGCGTAACCTAAAAATAGAAAGTCATATTACATAAAATATATTTCAGAAGAAAATAGAATATATAATTATTATATAAATAATATATTATAATAATATATTATATATTAAATAAAATATTATATATTAAATATTATTTTATATATATAATATATAAAATATATTGAATAGATCACTTAAAGCATACATTAAACGAAGAATACTACTTTATTGACCACTTGTAGAAGAATTGGAGTCGATTTTTAAGTGCAAAAAGTTGAAACCATTCACTTACAGACAGGCTAGATTTTTGTAAGCGATACACAGTAAGTAGACAAATATTGTTTTAGTTGACGTTAATTTTATAGTGTTAAGTTCTGAGCTAAGGTGAGGGTAAGTTGGCAAAATTAGGAAAAGGGAGGATAGTTTGCTGATTAAATCAGAGTGGTAAGTTTTGATCATTTATATTTTGTGGGATCGTGGTCACTAGTCAAACCTATGCGGCTCAAGTTGTTCACAGTAATAACAAATATGCTGATATTGAGGTGTACAAGCTTCATTAATTAAATTTAATTATTTAATTATAATACATTAAGTTTTGAGATGCTTATGTGTATGACTTATACTACTTCTCAGGATGAGAAGGCAATGTGTTATTCTTCGTCATCCGGACCGTGGCATCCTTCGCAGTAGTTCTCATTTGATTGAACCACACGCTCCCAGCAGTGCTTCCACATCTCAAAGCAGTCCTCGAACGCGGATTTTGGAATGGCCTTCAGCTCGCGCGTCGGATTACTCTGAATCGTCTCGATGTCGTCAAGCCGCTTTCCTTTGAACGCCATATTCAATTTTGGGAACATCGAAAAGTCGCAGGCAGCCATGTCGGGACTGTACAGAGGCTGGCGAAGCTGTACAATCTTGTGTTTCGCCAAAAATTGCTGCACAAGGTTCGATGAATGCGCTGGCGCGTTATCGTGGTGAAGAAGCCAGTCATCGCTTGACCAGAAACGCGGTCGTTTTCTTCTTATGGCATCACGCAAACTTTTCAAAAGTTCAACGTAATATTCTTTGTTCATCATCTGACCTTTTGGAGCAAATTCGTAGTGTACAACACCCTCACAATCGAAAAAAATAATCAGCATTGGCTTGACATGGCTCCGAGTTTGACGTACTATTTAACCGCCTGTACCACTACTTTATGTGTGTTATGTCCATACTTTCGTCCACAAAGGCCTTCTGTATTATTTCAATCGTCTCCGAAAAAATCTTGCCGAGTTTGAAGCAAAACTTGATGCAAATCCGTTGATCTGTTCTTTGTCTCATTTTCAACTTTAAATAAATGCGACGAACGGAAAAAGCACGTTGACATACCATTAACACACGCTGCGCGCGACCCAAGGCGTCCGGCCAGTAACTACGGCATTCGGGGAGTTCGTGAGGGACTACTGGTTACCCTCATACCCCGCAGAGGCCAATCGAGTGCTCTAGCGCGGAGATATAAACGCAGGTCGAATACTTTTCGTATATTATTGATTACTCCTATAGTGGGAGAGCGTTCATATTTTTGTTGATCGGCACGTACCTTGCAAGTATGTGAATCGGCACGCGTCTGGCAGCAATGTCAATGACCATACTGCCTGATAATCGCGTCAATGCATGAACTCGCGGCGCGCTCCCATACAGGTTATATTTAGTATACTGTATATAATCTGTTTTACCGACTGAGAAAAATGCATTGTATGCTCAACTATTTTATACTATACAATTCCTATTCTGCAATCCACTCGTGCCCACCCTGTATTATTTAATATGGCAAGGGATATTTTACACTTTTTGAATTGGAATCAATGAATGTTACTGCAGAATAGTGCGTATGTACTTTTTACCATCAGTTATAAGTATACTTATTACTTATTGTTTGCGGATCGTGGACGTTTTGAGCCCCCACCATGTAACCACGAGGACTTAACTACAATTAAATGCGCCATGTCGTTGTATCCCTACTCCCACGCTTTAATTTTACGCTATTGGACTGTTCAGTCCATAATGAAAATTATGTTTCTCCCGACCCCGTGCAAAAGAGGCGCGAAACAGATGTCAGATTCAAAATTACAGAATACGTAATTTAAAAATCTGCATTCATCGCGCTTTGTTCACGTAGCTCGCAAGTTTGAGCACGCCTGGGGCGCGCGATTCCATCGTCGCGGTCGGTCTTATAATATTCGCATACATATAAATTTATTGTTTGTAGTTCAATACTAAATCTCAAGTCAATTTTATAATATTCTAAAGTAAGAATTTGGAATCAATAAATTTTTCAAGTTCTTAACTAAATTATTTAAAGAAATTAAAAATTTTAGGAATCTGAAATCGTTTGATGAGAAAAGAGACGCTTTCGGCTGAGTCGGGAACTTTAAGAACATTACGGTTAAGAACTTTAAAAATTCATTGACTTCAAATTTTCACTTTAGAATTGTTTTTGGAGTGTTCAAGCTATCCCACAATTTTATAAAATCTCATAAATATATGTTTTAGCCAAAAGTTAATTGAAATATTGTTGATGAAATGTTATTCTTCAATTATGTTTTCTGTTATTTTGAATCTGGCATCTCTTTCGCGTCTCTTTTGCACGGAGTTAAGAGAAACATAATTTTCGATCTGGATTGAGCAATCTGACACCGCATACACTGAGTATACTTATAACTGTTAATCAGTTCATATGCACTTTTCAACAGTGGATTTCACTGTTCTGAATTTAGAGAGTTCACGAACAAAATATGTATGTGAAATTTTAACGCATCGTACCTGACTTTTGGATAGGGCACAAAGTTTCCCAAAGCTTTGTATACTGCCCGCTGAGGAAAGACGGCAGTCCTCGAAACTTTACTTGGCTGAGCATGACATGAATTCTTTTCTAGTCGCAGTTGGTGGCAGTCAATGAAAATTCCTAGCCTTGACATTATTTCTTAGTGAACAGCATAAGAAATATTTTTAAACTTTATGCCCTATCGAGAATTTAAGTACGATAGGTGAAATTTTCACGTACATTTTTTCCTTGTAAGTAATATGAGAGTACATATATCAAGTTTTTATCAATATTTGTATAGAAAATGTTTTATACAGCGTTTTTTTCTCCCATAAGATACCTTTGTATCGAATAGTTATTTTAATAGTAACTCTTAAATTTTTATAGCTCACTGTAATTGCGGTTCTGTCCTGCGCTGCGAAATTGACAATGAAACCTTCATTGCCAAAAAGCTCTGTACTCGGCCTCCGGAAATATATCGCGCTGAAGAGGCTGGTAGGCGTATGATCCAGAGCCTTCAATTTTAAGATCTTTGGGAGTGCTGAAGAACGCTGTATATAAATATCGTACAAAGCAGTATCTGCATCATGATCCGCGATTAGTAATACAGCAGATGAAAACAACATACCTGGCGAACGTTATTCATGAAATTGGACTTTCCCCCTTTTTTGTCATTTTTTGGACGTTAACGCAGACTTGCGATTACTTGAACTATGCAGAACAAGAACCAGTTAGTATGGAAATCGATGCTAGCGAAAGTATTTTTACCCGAATCAGATTAGCGTATGGATCATTGTCAGGGCCAATTTACTTACACTTAGCAGTTGTACATACTGTAGCTGGTCAAATTTCTGTGTGCCAAATGTTATCTGAAAGACATACTGCAGTTGCAATAACGAAGTAGCTAATAACCTGGGTATGCTTGGCTGGGATTCCGCATCCAAAGGAGGTTACGTGTGATGCTTCAGTAGCTATGCTAACAGGTGCTGTAAGAGCATTTACACCTAATTTAATTTTATATGCATAATCGTACGAAAAAAGTCTTCCACCATGCTATATCAGGATCGACGTCGCACATTTCTTAAAAATTTATGTAGATTTCCTTAAAAAAATCGAAAAATCTAGATAGGTTCGTACTTTTTATAAAGTTGCGAATGGTCAATTAGTTCAAGCCCGAAATGAAGATGATACTATTCGTATCTTGAAAGCTATTCTAATGATAGCCGATTCAGAAACGGACGGGCGAATTCTAGCATTGGATGGGAATACCCAATGTGAGCTGAAAAAACGATTTCTAATCAGTCTTATAGATCCTAAAGATTTAAGGACTGATGAAGAAATTGAGGAGATTAGATCTTTACTGAAGCCAGAAGAAGGCATAAGTGTACTAGATGACGACAGTGTACTTGTAGAAAGTAGTGATCTACAATCCTGGCTTTCATTAGGCTACAAAGTGGAATGTAGAAGCAATGGAAATAGCACAGAACGAAGTAGGAGAGCACGAAAGTGCTTACTTCTTACCCAAATTAGCACAGAAGCTAGTGAAACACGTCAACTAGATTCCACTTTTGTCTAATGTTTACAGAGACCGGTACAAGTATGGGAAACTTCCTGCCTCTAGTGCATCAGTAGAATGCGAGTTCAAAAATGTGAAGAAAAAATTTTTGGCGGGTAAACAAGTCCCTACGAGAGCAAACGTATTCACTCATGGGTACGTTAATGATTATATTAAGGGACGTACCAATATTTTTATTGCGCAAGACATAGAAAATTCTCAATTTGCAGACAGTAAAAGCTCGGAAGAGAGTAACGTTTCAAGTCAAAGCAAAAAAAGCAGATCAGAAGACAGCCTGTTCGAAGAAAACGTGTTGGAAAATACATTAATGGAGTTACAATTGAAAAGAGTAATGGAAGTCAACCCAATGAAGACGAAATCCAATGTGGAAAACTTTTTATCAGAGACTATTGTGACAGACATCGACAGGTTGAACAGCAAAGTCGTGGCATCTGATTCTTCCCTCGGCAATGACGTAAATGTCGAGCGTTACTCCTATTCGGAAGGTACTGGAAAACATCTTAGAAATTACTATACAAGTATCTTATATTAAGACACTTCTTTTTGCAGTGTAGCTGTTTCATTGACATGGATTTATTAGTATATTGCATTACAAGGGACGAAACACAGCGATTGCAACGAGTGTGAAGATTGGTTCCCGAGCGAAGCGAGTTGCTTCTCTTGTGTTTTATTTCGAGTAATGCATTTTATTTTATACAGCAACTCTTCTGAGTATCTGTTTGGTTGTAACTATAGAGCGGGTTGAAACCGTAGGGTTGAAAATCGTAGTTTCAACCCGCTCTGCAGGTACTGAAAATCAGATTTTCAAAGGAGGCGCTATGAAAACATATATTTATAAAGATAAAGATGTAGAGACTTTTGATGCAATTTTCTCTGAAGACATGAGTTAGATCCCTATATTACCTTATGGTAACAACCTGAAACTTAAGGTAATGCATTAGACTCAGGAAAAAATATTTTTAAAAACTCTTTTAATCATACTAGAAATCATGTTACTCATGGGTGACTTGATTTCACTGGAATACATAACAACTGATTGCCTTGCATACTCTGATAAAATAAATATTTATTGTATAATTATGTACAATGGGTTGGCCATCAGAAATTTTGTTGAATTATCAATGACAATTGAATTCTTTATTTCAGAGAATCAATGTATTTGTTTAATCAAATTCAGCATAGGCGGATTATTCACCGCTTTTGGTTACTATTTTATTATGTGAAAATAGTATATTACATTACAAGGGGCGAAACAGAGCGATTGCATGAGTGTGAAGTTTGCTGCCCGAGTGAAACGAGGGCTGCAATCACACGAAATGCTTTCGCTGTGTTTTGTTTCGAGTAATGTATACTATTTTTGATAGCAACTCTTTTGAGAATACGATTAGAATACTTCAATTTCAAAGGAGGCGCTATGAAAAAGATTTTGTCGTGAATGTTTTTCAAAAAATAGAAGCTACTTCATTGAGTTGATATCAAGTTAACAAAACGGCAACCATAAACTTGTTTGTTGCGTGTTATATAACTTTCGATAATTTTGTCGCGTATTAAAATGTCTATGGCAATTTATTTACGACAGAAAAATGGAAAATTCTCAGCCATTACCGAAATTTAAATTACTCACATTAAACAAGATTATGGTTGCTGTTTTGTTAACTTGATATGAACTCAGTGAAATGGCTACTATTTTCCACAAAACATTCACGACAAAATCTTTTTTCACACAATAAATTAGCAACTGAAAAACATCAAATAATTCGCCTATGATACATTTGATTCGCTAAATTTGTTTCGCTAAGTTAATATACGTGAAAATAGCCCAAAATTTTGAATTAGTTTTTTTAAGTGTATTAATAGTATACATTAATACTAATCTTCTTCTGAATCAT
Organism: Diplolepis rosae; assembly: GCA_030998225.1. Classification (NCBI taxonomy): domain Eukaryota; kingdom Metazoa; phylum Arthropoda; class Insecta; order Hymenoptera; family Diplolepididae; genus Diplolepis; species Diplolepis rosae. The sequence goes on along the minus strand of JAPYXD010000210.1, from coordinate 7,442 downwards.
GGCGTGAGATGCAATTTGAATTTTAAAAAGGAATTCAAGTCAGTCAAAATTTGACTTTTTTGAAATCGGTAACCAACTTGTGGCTGTACAATAAGTTATTTTACACTGGTCCTGAATGAAGAATAACTGCCTGCATAGCCATAGATCAGTTGCTGATTTTAAATCAATCAAATTTTAAATGATTTAAATTTAAAGAGTGAGTATCATTATTTGCATTTCATCATTTACAGTAAATGAGTAATAATAATTGATTTTGTAATTGTTTCAATTTCAGGCCATCCGACTTGGCAAGGTAAAATACTCATTGTCCAATACATGTGCCTTTGATTCTGTTTTTCAAATAATGCATGTTACTGCTTGCAATAGGCCATGTGCTAAGCAGATTGTAATTGGCCTGCATTCAAAAAACTAGGTTCTCAGAAACAGATTAGAGCTTAATTCAATAAATTTTATAACTGCAATTTCAATTACTAAAATTTAGAGGATTCATTTGAGGATATAATCCCTCACAGCGTAACCAGTCGCTCGATACACCACAAATTAACCAGTCATTTGACGATACCGCAGGAGATATAACACTAAGAGAAGAATCAATATTTGAAAGCATCACAGCAAATTCTACTTTGTATACTAAAGCTTTATTCCCGGATCAATCAAATTATAATTGACGAATCTGCAAATATTGTACATGCTCTTGATTCACTAAAGTTTTCTCATCCGTTACCAACCTCTAGGAAATCTGATAAAGAAGTTTCAATAAATAATTTACCAAATAATTTGCCGAATAATTTACCAACACAACATACCGAAATGAATTTACTGACAAACCAGCAAGTATCTCTACGAGATGCTTTAGAGATTGTTCCATATTTTGACGGATCAAGTAAAGTACCATTAAAAATTTTTATCGAAGCTTGTAAAGAAGCCAAGGAAATTGTCCCTAATGTAGAAGCAAATTTCGTAAAATTGTTAAGAAGTAAACTTACAGGAGAAGCAAGAAGATGTATCATCGGAAATTATTACAATAATTTAGAAGACTTCATTTCAAAATTAAAAACCATTTTTGCCCCTTCCAAATCTGTATACCAACTACAAGGAGTTTCAGGTAGAATATATATGTGATAAAAAGAAAGTATTTTATCTTATGCAACACGCATACAGGGAATTGCAGCAGAAATCCTCGAATGCCATAAACAAAATAATAATGGTAAAGAAGCTGCTAAATTTGAAAACAACTTGGAAAAAGACGCGATCGATTGTTTTCTCCGAGGTTTGAAACCAGAATTAGAAATACGAATAGGAAGAGCCAATAAATTTGACGAAATAGTAGAAAGAGCAATACGAGATGAAAGAAATTTATCAGCCAGAAACGAACTGCGAAGAGGAAACAGACAACATTCATTATTTCAAGAAACTGAAAAATCATTAATCGGATTAATCAAAATATGTATCGCAATCCTAATCAAAACAATCAAAGTCGAAATTATAAACAAAATTCGAATTTTAACAGAAATTTCAATCCAAATTCAAATTTCAATAGAAATATTATTCAAGGCCAAAATTCCAATCAAGGTCAAAGCTTCAATCAAGGTCAAAATTTCAATCGAAGCAGGAATTTCAATCAAACCAAAGATGAAATTATAATGCGAACTACAATCAAAAGAGAAATCAGAATCCAAATGAAAGCGTCATTTTTTCCACAGAAAGATTTTCAAATTCTTTAAAATATTTAATCAGAACCCAAATCCAGGTCAAAATTTTGAACTTATTTGCTATTCATGTAAGACACCAGGACATGCATCTAAGAATTGTAACAAACAATTTAATATGAATCAACAACCACCACAACAAAAGCAACAACAACAAGAACTTAATAAACAGGAAAAATCCAATACCCTTCCCGGAACGGGTGCACAAAGGAGGGCTTAAATGAACAATTGAATGCACCTAATTTTATTGAAAATAAAACAGAAAAAGTCAATTTAAGTACAAGCAATACAATTCATATAATTTTATCAGCAGAAGGATTAAAAAACTCCATACACATGATGATAGATACAGGAGCCGGATCAAATTTAATCAAACAACAAGCAATCAAAACAAACGTAAAAATAAATAAAATTTGAATGTCTAAAGCTAACAGGTATGAATGAACACCCTGTATTTACACTTGGCCAAATAACAATCAATATTTTCGGCTACTTGACTACCCTCAACATAATACCTAACGAAGTACCTATTGAACATTATGGTATATTAGGTACAGAATTTTTCAGAAACAATAACGCAAAAACTAATTATGCAGAAAAAGAGCTTGAAATAAATGACAAAATTTACCCATTCGAAATGCAAGAAACTAAAGGGTTTCCCAATAGGGGTGATATGATTTTGAATGTCCCTATCGGGCTCATTTGAACTGAAATTTTTGACGTCTGCTGTCAGTTGTCATCAGTAAGGTTTGCCATTTAATCATGAGTAGTTTCACGCTTCCACAACGTTTGGAAATTGTCCAATTATTTTATCAAAATTCGAGAAGTTTTGTCGGTGTTCAAAGAGCATATCGTGCAAAATATGGTCGTCATTCTGCTCCATCCGCGCTCTCAATTCGTCGAATAATCGATAAGTTGGAGAGTGAATTTACTCTATTGGATACTAAGCCTAAAAATCGTATGCGTACCGCACGTTCTACACAGAATATAGCCGCCGTACAGGCCAGTATCGAGGAAAACCCTGAATTGTCCGTGCCACGCCGATCTCAGGAATTGGGCCTGTCCAGGATGACTACCTGGCGTATTTTGCGATTGGATCTTGGCCTGCATTCCTATAAGATGATTCTGGCCCAAGAACTGAAGCCTAATGACCATCGTTTGCGTCGGGAGTTCGCGGATTGGGCTCTGGAATCAATTGAAAATGATCCCAATTTTCATCAAAAAATCATCTTTTCTGATGAGGCGCATTTTTGGCTCAAGTCTCGGGGGACATTTGGCCGATATATTGTTTAAATCATAAATGGCATAGAATATCCAATATAATAAAAAAGATTTCGATCAATTCCGAATGAATATTCAGTGTTTTTTTTCAATTTCAAAACATATCACCCTTATTGGGAAACCCTTTATATTGGTACCAGCAAGAACAATTTCAGATTTTTACGTAAGAATTAAAAACAGTGAACAAAAACAGGGATTTATTCCACAGTTACATCTATGTAATGGAGTTTATTTAGGAAATGTAATGGTCTCTAATAACAACACTAAAGCGTACATGAAAATATTTAATACAAACACAACACCTCAAAAGTTAACCATACCAACTGTTGAACTAATTGATTTTGAAGAAGTATCAATAAATAAAGAAAAACAAACCAACACAAAAAAAAATTTAGGAGACAGAAAAGAATTTAATTTTTACCAACAAATTTTCAATGATTTTATTAATCAGATTCCAAAAATAAATGATTACGATCAATAATTTAACATTTCGAATGGAAATCGGGAAAATTCCATTAAAGAATTATTAAGATTGGATCATTTAAATCAAGAAGAAAAGCAACATGTTGAAAATGTAATCCAAAAATATGCAGATCGTTTACAAATACCAGGAGAACCCTTAGGAGCAACAACTGTCTTACAACATAATATTCCGACAACAGATGATCAACCTATATTTTCAAAACAATATAGATTTCCTCCAGTACATAGAGAAGAGATTTCACGACAAGTAAATGAACTGATCAATAATAAAATTATCAAACCTTCACAATCACCATACAATACACCTGTTTGGATAGTACCAAAGAAATTAGACTCACATGGAAATAGGAAATGGCGAATGGTACTCGATTTTCGCAAACTTAATGAAAAAACGATTGGAGATTCTTACCCTTTACCGAATATTACTGATATCTTAGACCAATTAGGATCAGCACAATATTTTTCTGTATTTGATCTCGCTTCAGGATTTCATCAAATAAAAATGAGTCCAGAAGATTCTCATAAGACGGCTTTTTCAACCCCCTATGGCTATTATGAATTTGACAGTATGCCATTTGGTTTGAAAAATGCACCAGCTACTTTTCAGTGATTAATGGATTTGGTGATATAAATAATAAGAATAGTATTGAAATAAATTTAATTGAACAAAGAAATGCAAAAAGCATATCTGATTTTAAATGTAAGGAAAAGGTACCAGAAACAAATCTTACGTGCTATGAAAAAATAGATTATGATGTAATTGAAGGAAATATTGAAGAAAATAATTTTAAGGAATCTAAACAATTTATGAATAGGAAGTATATATCTAAAAATAAGAATAATCGAAGAAATTATGATGGATTAAAATATAAGGCTATTGAAAATGAAGATACTGATTATAGTTATTTAAGAGGAAACGAAGAGATACTGATAAATGATGGAAATTTAATTAAGAAAATGAAAAATAAGGAACAAAACGATGACATAAATAATGAAGATATTGAGAAACAAAAAATTTGTGAAAATTATGAAGAAATTAACCAATTATACGGAGGAACGTTATTTGAAAATATTGATAAACGCTATTATGATGACTTTAACAAAGAAAATATTGATGGAAACGACACGGAAGAAATTAAACAATTATTAAAAGAAGAATACGTACTGAAAAATGATGATGACTTTAACAAAGAAAATATTGATGGAAACGACACGGAAGAAATTAAACAATTATTAAAAGAAGAATACTTACTGAAAATTGATGATGACAATGATGGAAAAAGTTGTATTGAATTAGATTTTAAGAATACAATAAAAGAAGCGATATATGAAAACAATGAACAAACTACTGAACAATTGGACGAGGAATTTAATATAATTAATAAAAGGTTAATTAATGTAATAATAAATAAAATGAAACATATGGAAAATGGAATTGCTTTTTGCAAATCGATTAACGAAGAAAATATTTTGGAAACATTTGTTTCCCAATTTTTAAAATGCGTTATGTACTCGATTCCAAATTTATTGGAAAGTAAAAAAGAATGTTATGCTATGCAAACAAGGGGTCAGTTAAAAAATTTGAGAAATATGAATATGGGTAAAAATAAACATACTAATAAAAATAAACTACTAAGAAATGTTGAAGTAACGAATAAGTTACAAAAGAAGCGTGGAAAGCCACGAAAGATTATTCAAGAAGTAAAATTACATGAACAAATTAAAAAAAGAGGTAGACACAGAAAAGTTATAAATAAATCACCTGAGAATGATCAAAAATGTAAATTTATAGAATCAGGAGACGAATCTGATTCTGATGCAGATTATGGTATCAAGCAAAAGCCTAAAGAAAATAAGAAGAAAAAACATGTTAAGGAAAATGAGGATGAAAAATTTGAAGAAGAATTTAAAGAAGGAAGTTATTTTGAATCAAATTCTGACTTATCAAGTGAAAACGAAAAAGAAGAAGAAATCCAGGAAAATTTTCAAAATGTAGAACATGGAAACAAAAATGAACAACCGGATATACTAGGAATAGAGAATTCTGAAAACTCTGACGAAGACGATTTTACAGAAGAAAGGCCACCCCCAGAGCCACCCTCTGATCAACCTTTAACATCTGGACTGCCTAGGACAGAGAAGAATATAATTGAATGCCGCGACCAATTAACGATGAGAAAAGATAATTATGCGTATTTTGTAAGCAATAAAAGAGAACCTCGCGATGTAGGCTCTAAACTTTTGGAAAAATGTGAAAAATTACCTAATTTTAGAAATTTACAAAAAGGAATCGTCCAAAAATTACGTAAGGGAAATCAATACCATTTTGTACTTCCAATAGAAGACAAATATAAGGCAAGTCTAGGAGAAACGACTAAAGATATTAAATTAGCGATTTATTCTCTTCATTCCATGGTAGAAGAATTAAATATTAAACATTAACAATGTTTACTGGGAAGAAATTTTGGCTACATTAAAAATAGCATTTTTGGTTTCTACAATTAAAATAATAATTTGTAATGGAATCACACAATACCCTACGAAAGAGCAAAGAAATCAATTAATTGAAGAAACCCATTCATCTGCAATTGGAGGACATAAAGGAGTAACAAAAACTTATAATGGAATCAGACAAAGATACTATTGGGAAAATATGAAATTGGACATATAAAAATATATACAACGCTGTTTACAATGTCAACTTAAAAAACTTGTTCGAGTCAAAACAAAAAACCCTATGATAATTTATTACCGACACTCAAAGAACAGTATTTGAGAAAATTTCGATGGATATTGTTGGGAAGTTACCAATAACTTTATCACAAAATCAATACATACTTACAATTCAGGATAATTTTACTAAATACTCTTTAGCAATCCCACTCTCAAATCATCAAGCTGGAACAATAGCAGACGCTTTTGTTAAAAAATTTATCTGCATATATGGATCACCAAAAGCGGTTTTAACAGACCAGGGAGCAGATTTTCCAAGTAATTTAATCAGAAAAATGGCAAAACGATTTCGAATTCGTCAGTTTAACACTACTGCTTATCACCCTCAATCAAATGGATCCTTGGAGAGATCCCATCACGTTCTTGAAGAATATCTTAAACAATTTATCGAAAATAATGCAGAATGGGATGACTGGATTGAATTAGCAATGTTTCATATAACACAAGTATTCATGAAGGAACGAAAAGCACACCTTATGAATTAGTTTTTGGAAAATTAGCACGTTTACCATCTGGCGATCCTCTACCAGAACATGAAAAAATAGAAACTTATGATATGCACTTTACAAAATTGATTACAAAATTACATGAAATGCGTGGAATAGCATGTACTTACAGTTTTGAACGTTCATTGAACGATGAAAAAAATTTTCTGCAAAAGCAAAACTTTGGGTATATATGGAATCAGGGTGCATCAAAAATACGATTAGTAACAAAAAATTTTGAAGTTTTTAATACCAGGGGTGGAAAGCACCCCATAATGACTTAAAACGTGAAAAAATGGCTATTTCGTCCCAAGCACGTTCGTTTAAAGCAAAATTTAATGTTGCAGAAAATGGGTCTTGGAATTACCGATAGATTGGCACTTTCAAAAAATAGGGGAAGAAATTTCATAAACCACCCTTAAAAAAACAAGACCCATAAAAGTGAAAAAATGACCATATCGTATCAAGCACGTTCGCTTAGAGCAAAATTTCACGTTTCTAAAAATGGGTCTTGGAGTGACCGATAGATTATCACCTTCAAAAAGAAGGGGAAGAAATGAGATAAACCACCCTTATAAAAAAAAGACTCAAAAAAGGGAAAAAATGACCATATCGTCTCGAACACGTTCGCTTAGAGCAAAATTTCATGTTGCTAAAAATGGGTCTTGGAATGACAGATAGATTGGCACTTTCAAAAAATAGGGGAAGAAATTAAATAAACCACCCTTAACAAAAAAAAACCCATAAAAGT